>LT934114.1:760590384-760636209 GCA_900231445.1 Triticum turgidum subsp. durum
TTCAATCCTTGCTGCCGGACGACGGCGACCAACATGGAGAGGAGATGCAGTCTTTGGTGGCAAACCACCGGCGGCAAGCAGCAACCCACGATGACGGCGACGGCGACAAGTGCTGCAACCAGGACGGACACAAGTGCTAGAGACCCTGCGGCGGCCGGCGTTCAAGATCTCGACCAGTTTTTTTTGCTGCAACCAAGTGTTTTTTTTTGCTGGAACCAGCTTCAAATTTTGCTACCAAGTATTTGGGTTTTTGTTTGAAGTGAACCAATTTTTTTGCTTCCATGCTTATTCGCCTGCTGGAACCAGTGTATTTTTTGCTACAACTGTCTTCAATTTTTGCTGAAACTAATATTTTTTTTGCTTCCATGTCATTTTTTGCTGGAACCATTGTATCACTTTTGCTACAAGTGTTTCGATTTTTTGCTACTACCGCCGTGTTGATTTGTTACATCCATTTTTTTCATGAGGTTACCTAGACCCACAACGATGTGTTTTTTGCTGCGACCACTGTCGATTTTTGCTACTGCCGGTGTCGACATTTGCTGCTTTCACACGTGTGCGAATATGGGCTGCAAGCAAAAACGGCGGCGAGCAGCAACCTGGGACGACGGCGATGGTATTTTGCTGCAACCTCCGTCGGTTTTTGCTACATCTGGGCAGATTTTTTGTTACATCCGTTTTGGATGGCAGAGACCAGTGGTCGTCGTTCGCGGGGAAACCTATGCGACGAGTGTCGGCGGCGAGGGATGGGAGTTGCAACCGGCGACGACCTGCGGGACCAACAGTTCTACGAATCAGGCGAGTAGTGCTCATCACAGACGCTTTTTCGAGCTCGCCGGCGACGTGCTTCAAGCTCGCCGGCAGCGGGGTCGGCGCGGTCACCCTGGGACACGCGAGGATGCACTAGCGGGGGAGCTCCTCCTCGAGCTGAGCCGGCCGCCGCCGCCGTGGATTCGGGATGGGGTGACGCGGGGGGAACGCAAATCATTTTTTTCTAGCTGTGGCCTGGGGCTCTGACTCAGATCCGACGGGCCTTAATTGCTGCATCGGATGGCTGGTGGCGGACCGGCCAAAAATTTCAGCCGGTGCGCCGGCGCCTAGCAGTCGCCTTAGTAAATATATCTGCAACCTGTTCTTTAGACGAGATGAATCGAACATCAAGAGCCTTAGTAAATAGAGAAGGACATAAATACTCCAAGCTCTCCAAGAACAGACTGTATCCATATTATCTCCGTTGTTCCATTCGCCAAGGCCTTGTATTTGGATTCAGTACTTGATCGTGAGACGGTGGCTTGCTTCCTTGAACTCCAACAAACCAGGTTGGGTCCAAGAAACACAGCAAAGCCTCCTGTGGACCTGTGATCGTCACTGCATCCTGCCCAGTCTGCATCTGAGAAACAACTCAACAACATGGAGGGAGACTTCCGTGTAGACAGTCCCATACCTCGTGTATACTTCAGATACCGCAGAATGCGTTTGCTGCTGAAAAATGTACCGTGGTTGGTGCATGCAAGAATTGGCAGACTCGGTTTACCGCAAAGGAGATGTCTGGCCTCGTGAGTGTTAGATACTGAAGAGCTCCAACCAAACTGCGATAATTAGTGTTGTCATTCTCTCCAAGAGGTGTGCCACTCTCCTTGCTAATTTTCTCACTTGAGGACATAGGCGTGGTGGAGATCTTGCAATTTTCCATGTTCGCCCGGTGAAGGATATCGCCAATGTATTTCTGTTGGGACAGAACAAGCCTCCCTGGCGATGACGTCACCTCGACTCCAAGAAAATAATGCAAAGGACCAAGATCTTTAAGAGCAAATGAAGCCTGAAGATCACCAAGCAGCTTGGTGGTAGCAGTGGGAGAGGAACTGGCCACAATGATATCAGCAACGTACACGAGCATAAACATGGCAACCCCTCTTCGATTCAAAACAAAAAGGGACATGTCAGCCTTGGATGGCAGAAAACCAAGTTGTTGAAGACGAGAGCTCAACCGAGAGTACCAATCCCGAGGAGCTTGTTTAAGACCATAGAGGGCTTTCTGAAGCTTGCATAGGTACCGAGGAGCAGAAGGGTCTTCAAAACCAGGAGGTTGACGCATGTACACCTTCTCTTGCAGAATGCCATGAAGGAAAGCATTTTGGACGTCTAACTGCCACAAGCACCACCCATGTGAAACTGCAATAGGAAGCACCAGACGCACAGTAAAAGGTTTGACGACCGGACTGAACGTGCCATCATAGTCCAGACCATACCGTTGCTTGAAACCCTTCGCAACAAGACGAGCTTTGAGACGATCAACCGAGCCATCTACTTTGTGCTTGACCTTAAAAACCCATTTGCAGTCGATGATGTTAACATTGGGTGGCGGAGCAACAAGGGTCCAAGTGCCATTTTGGCGAAGCGCATCAAGTTCAGCTTGCATGGTTTGGTACCAGCCTGGGGACCGGAGCGCCTCACGGTAATCAGCAGGCTCACGTTCAGTCAGGAAGGCACGCTTGAACGAGTCATACACGATGGTGCCATCGGTGTGTTGCTTGACATGGCGCATGTGGTCGCGGGTCCGGGTGACCATGGCATGTCCCAACTGAGCAGAGGAGCCGGAAGCCGCAGAAGATCCAGCGGGCGCAGCAGCAGGCGGATCCACCTGGGATCCCGTGAGCTGCGCGGCAGGCGGATCAACCTGGGATCCCGCGAGCGACGCAACATGGGAGGATTCTGCGCCTGCGACCGGGGACGGCCCCACACCAGGTCCTCCCGTAGTAGGCACGGGCGCCACGCGGACGGCTGATGCAGGCATGTCGGGTGCGGCGGGAACCTGGCACGATGGTGGGCCCCACTGCGGGTGTCGACGAGCGCCGCACAGGGGCGGGTGGGGCAGGCGGCCCACCCACGCCGGGCACCTGGTCCAATGGAGAGGCCGGCATGTCGGTGTCGCGTATTGAGGGAGAGTGCGCTCCTCTGCCGTCTGCAGACACGAGATCCGAGAACAGATCAGGTTCGGGATCAGCGCCAGAATCTGCATGGGATCCTGGGGCATCTTCTCCTGGGATCTTCTATGGCACATGGGATCCTGCATCTAGATTAGCATCCGAAACAGAAGTGCAATAATTCATGTGGTCATGCGGAAAAAGGAGGATGGCATGTTCTGCAACCCGAGGTGGCACGGGAGCGGTTTGGGTTTCAGCAAACGGAAAATTTTTCTCGTCAAACACAACATCGCATGAAATATAGATGCGAGCCGTGGGCACATGAAGGCATTTGTAGCCTTTGTGACGGATGCTATACCCTAGGAACGCACATTGTTGAGAGCGAAAAGCGAGTTTGTGTGTGTTATATGGGCGCAAGTTTGGCCAATATGCGCACCCAAAAGTTCTAAGGGACGCATAGTCTGGTTTTTGATGAATCAACTTTTCCATAGGACTAAGTTTTCCTATGACACGGCTAGGAAGTCTATTGATAAGATAGCACGCGGATAGGTAGGCTTCATCCCAAAACCGCAATGGCATAGAAGCATGTGATAAGAGCGACAATCCCATGTCAACAATGTGACGATGTTTTCTCTCGGCGGAACCATTCTGTTGATGTGTGTGTGGGCACGACACATGATGTGCAATACCAAGTTGACGAAAAAAATGTGTTGCTAAGTTTTTCGTATTAGCCGCCCCAGTCAGATTGAACGCAGAGAATTTTGTGAGAAAGGAGGCGTTCAACATGAGCAAGAAAATCACGAAAAATATCAAACACATCACACTTTCGTTTGAGGAGATAAATCCAAACAAATTTACTATAATCATCAATGAATGAAACATAGTACTGGAACCCACTAGATGAAGTCTTAGCGGGTCCCCACACATCGAAAAACACTAGTTCCAAAGGAAAAGACGAAACACTTGATGACCTAGGAAAGGGAAGCTGATGTGCTTTCCCTTGCTGACATGCATTGCACACATTGGTCAAAGACTGACTAGATGAAACGAGTTTATTGGAAGCCAAAACATGATGGACGACTTGAGACGACGGGTGGCCAAGCCTAGCGTACCAATCTTCAGCGGAGAGCCTAACCGAGGACAAAGGCACGAGGTCGAGATGGCCGAATGGGGTAAAGCCCATTTTCACATCTGCCTTGAAGAAGTACCTTATTGGTCATCAAATCCTTCATAAGAAAATGAGTAGGATAGTATTTTAGATAAGCATGATTATCAACAGCAAGAGGATTAACAGAAAGAAGATTCTTTTCTGCAGTAGGTACATGAAGGATATTGCGAAGTTGAAGGTTGGTAGATGGTGTAAGAAGAATTGCATGACCACGATGAGCTATGTGCAAACCTGAGCCGTCAGCCGTATGAATGCGGTCCCGCCCTGGATATCTTTCCCTCACAGTGAGGCGATCCAGGTCAGAGGTGATGGGATCTGTAGCCCCCGTGTCCGTGAACCAAGCGGGGTCGCCAAGGATGGACGGAGGAGAAGTAGCAGCAAGGCCCGCCATCTTGGAGTGTGAAGATTGGAACGTGTGATTATAACGCTAGCTGCACTCCCAAGCAAAGTGCCCCGGGCCTCGGCAGAGCTGGCACTGGACGCGGTTGTCACCGCCACCAGCATAGTCACCGCGGTCACCATCGCGGTTTCCACCGTAGTCGTTCTGCTGGCGATTGCCAGCACCACCACGGTTGCTGCGATCACCACCACAGGCGTTGTTGTTGTAGCTGCTATGGTCGCCACAGTTGCCGCGTCCCTTGCCGCGGTACTTGCCCTTGCCGCGGTTAGGGTTGTTGTTGTTGCCGCGGTTGGGGTTGTTGTTGTCGCGAGCAACGTAGTTGATAGAGGAGCCGCCAGCTTGGAGATGAAGGCGTGCAGCGTTGTACTCACGCCGGCGCTCAAAGGCGATGGCATGAGAGTAGAACTCCCCAAGCGTCATGACGTTGAGGCGGGTTGTGGCAGCAGTAATGAGGGGCTCATACTTGCTGTCGAGGCCAGTGATGACAACGGTGATGATGTCCTCATCACGCACGGCACGGCCGACGGCAGCAAGTTGGCCAGCGTTGGCGCGGATCTTGGCGAAGTACTCTGCCATGGAGAGGTTTTCCTTCCTAAAGATCGCTATGTCCAGCTTGATCTGCACAATACTGGCACGACAATGGGTCTAGTACATCTCCTCGAGATGCTCTTAGATGGCACGAAAGGTGTCAAACCTGATCACCTGTTGAAGAACTTCGTCGGTGAGGGAGGCGAGCAAGTAGCTGAGGACGATCTGGTCCTGGCGGAACCAGGTGGCGTACTCTGGATTGGGAGCACGGACCCCCTTATCATTGGCGGGAAGCAGCCGATCGGGAGGAAGTTCGGTGTCATCAACGTAGCCGGTGATGTTGGTGATGCGAAGGGGTGGAAGGATCTGGGCTTTTCACGAGAGGAAGTTGGAGGAAGTGAGCTTGGTTGTGATCAGGCTAGCAGAAGGGGTAGGCAGGGCGGAAGCAGGCAGGCCGCCGAAGGAGGCCGGCAGCGAGAGGGTGGTTAGGGCGGCGGCGGAGGAAGCAGAGGCAGTAGGGGAACCCATCATGCTGTTAAATGAGAGAGGCTCTGATATATACCATGTGAAAACTAAAGGAAGGGTAGATTGGATCGGCGCACCCCATACGGTGGCCTGAGAGGGTTTATATATACGTGCGCTAGGGCACAACGGTATAGCCGGATATGCATGAGTTGTTACAGGAGATATACAGATACTAACTACTTCCTGGATCACAGCTACATGTTTAACAAGATATACGAAAAAGCTAAAATCTGAACAGTCGGAGTTTAGTCACATATCCGAACGATATGGTTACAAATCACACGCATGTCATTTTCCTTTTCCCTAATTATCGCGCATGTCACTTTCAGCCAAAACAATCCTAGGCATGCATGTTGCTTTCAACCACTTACATGTATGCATGCATGCATGAAAAAAAATGATGATGTCATAGAAGATTCTTTTCAATGCAAAAATTCAAAATGATATGTAGCCGAAACCATAGGTCCGATTGAAAAACCGTTTTCTCATAAAAGATTCGTCACGATGAGACATTCGAAACTAGATTCAGTATTGGTATGTTTCAACGACATTTTTTGTCAAAAAGTTACCATGTGTGTGCTACGTAAGTTATCACACGTGTGGTACATAAGTTACCATTTTGTTTATATAGAAATTATCGGGGCATAAAAATGGTCATCCAACATTTCTTCACACGTGCAAATGAACTAGAGGATGGAAAACACTATGATAACTTTTGACCCAAGAAAAGAATTATTGAAAAATATGAGCATAATTGGTTTGCTACCAACATTTGGCATTGCCAATATTTGGCAAAATCAGAAGTTGCCAACATTTGGTAACTTTTTGTGAGATTGGCAATGAAATTAGCAAGCAACCAATCTCTAGCCAAAATTTGACAATTGCCAAAATTTGGCATGCCAACTTTTGGCATCAAACCAATTATGCTCTACTAGCACAAATGCACGTGCGTTGCAACGGGAGAAACAAACTCATGCATAGCCCTGATAAGTCATCTTTGTTGTCATTTCTCCTCTGTTATCATGATGGTGGTCACTTGCCAATCTATTACAACAAATGTGATCAATCCCAAGGCGGCGAGGTTGGTTATCACATTCTACCAAGCCGATTTCACAAGCTTCTTCTTACACCGGCTTGTAGTTCCTCGTGCGTTGTAACCGTCGCATACATCTTTACTTCAACACCAGTCAGGTCTTAACAAATCAGGCGACGCATTTCCTTCTCGGTGCACATAATAATAATTATTAATACAAATTAAGTTACGCCAGGAGGACATCAATAACTTGAGTCAACATAAACTGCATACACTTCACTGTTGCCACCGTCCACCTTCTTTATCTCTAACATGAACTTGGGCATTTTTCCGGCAGCAAACTATGGCATGTTCTTCAGCCATGGCCATCTAATGATAGTTTCTAAAACCGAAGGAGCGACTCACCGGTTGGACCGCCGGCTCATCGGTTCATTCGCGACAAAAAAAATATTTAAGTTATTAAAAAAGAACCTTAGATCAAATGAGTATGGGTAATATTGGATGCAATCCATTAAACAATGACAAAGTGTTTATGACCTAGTTGGTTATTGGTCCATTAGCGTTCATGGGCTCAAGGAGAATGGTTTGATCACAACTTGACACGCCATTTTGCAAATATTTCTTGGATTTTTATGAAGTCTTAAAAAACATGCAGAGCGTGGGTTCCTATTGACTACAAATCAAAAGTTGTTAACTTGACATTTACACTGCCCTAAAAAATTGTACTTCATTAACAAATTATAACATGGCCAAAAGCATAATTTATGGACCTCCCAGGACATTGAAAACATTACCATGAGATTCGAGGAAACATGGTTTGCTTGCCAATTTCCTTTTTCTTCTATCCTGGCATGGCATAGGGCGGATTCTGATTCTAAATTCTGTGTTGCCCCTCGTGACCGGCCGGCGGACCTTCCTTAATTGTGCAACTGTTAAGGTTTAATTATGGATTCATTAGCAGCCCACAAATCACTCAAATCAAGCATCCTTTTAAGGACAAAGAAATCCAGCCCTACTCCAGCCCTATGATCCCTTCCTTTACTTTAATCAAGGGGACTCCTAGCAATTAATGCCCCCAAATATTTTTCTTTTTTTACATGGCAGCCACACAATTTCAGAAGCAATTCCTTGCTAGTCTCTATTCTCTGTGTTCTTTGAGTCCCATGGAGGTATGTTTGATAATGCGAGCAAGTAGGGAACACATATAAATCGGTGCGGTGTAATATAAACTGTCGAGGTGGGACTAATCACAGATGGAAGTCAGCTTAGTTGGTTACGATAGGTTGCCTTGGTTCGTGAGGTGTTGTGTTCGATTCCCCACCAAACCAATCATGTGAACTATTTTTTACTTGACTAGCACAAATGCCCGTGCGTTGCAACCGGAGAAACAAACTCTCGCACACCCTAGCGAGCAATC
This sequence comes from Triticum turgidum subsp. durum, assembly GCA_900231445.1. NCBI lineage: Eukaryota > Viridiplantae > Streptophyta > Magnoliopsida > Poales > Poaceae > Triticum > Triticum turgidum. Next base: position 760,598,380 of record LT934114.1, read on the forward strand.
CGTGTTGTCACTTCTCCTCTTTGGCATCATTGTCGATGGTGGTCATTTGTGTAACTATTTACGAAAAAGGTTATCAATCCCTATGCGGTGAGCTAGGTCATTACACTCTACCATGCCGATTTCATGAGTCCCTCCCTACACCAACTTGCAATTCTTTGTGCGTAGCAACCGTCACATTCACTTCATGTGGCTCAACACCAATCATGTCTTTACATGTCATGTGGTGCATTTCCTTGTTTACCACACACAATAATAATTTTATTGACCACAGACAATAATAATTATTAGTGCAAATAATGTTAAGGTATGAGGTTATCAACTTGCCGACCGAACATAAGCTGCATACACCTTTTCTTTCTGCTCATATTTGTGAGCAAACTGGACCAACTTCTTGAGGCGGCTTATTAATTTCAGTTCATAGACATATATAAATTGGTCCGACGAGTTATAAGAAAGCGAGTTGGGATAATTCAATAACCGAACTAATTAATTTCTTTGTGTTAGTTAATTGCATGCCATGTCTGGGTAATTCCTTTGCGCAATATTTTTTAGGAAAATCTCCTTCCTTATCTGATCACGCCCCGGTAGTATTTTGTCTTAGGATATTCTCTTTCCTCATCTGATCACGCCACCATGGTATTCCTTCCTTTTTCCGAAACTCTCCTTTTCTTCTTTGTACCCACTGGTATTATAATTCCTTAGGGTCATTATTATTCTCTCCTTCCTTATTTAAGCCCGCTGATCACGTCACACATTTAAGAACAAAAAAAAAGATCACGTCACACATCCCATCCCATTAAATCTAAGCCACATATGTCAGCCCACCTTTGTTTCGTACTTCTCAAGGCTGCTTACTGATCTTGAATCACAAACAAATATAAATTGGGAGTAGAACATGTAAAGCAGCGAGGTGGTACTATTTAATAAGGGAACAATCCTGGTATTTCACACAATGATGTCCTAGCATGATTGGTTGCGTCCTTTGGTCTTGACATGCAACGTCTGGAGTTCGATTGCTCGTGAAGACGCTATTTTTTTGTCTGGGCTGGCTCCATGTAATATTTCTGCCTAGGCCGATTTTGTTGTTGTTATGTGCTAGTAGAGTAGGCCCAATAGCTAAAGCTCCGGCCAAGGCCCAGCGAGGCGATCCAGATGCAAAGTTGGATCGAGACTTCTATAATTACCGTGATGAAACGTACGTGAACGTGAAAATCAACAAAGCGAGCGTACGTGGAAAAAACTTTTAAGCGGGACGAAACCAAGAATATCACCTTGCTTTAATAGTAGGTATAGATTTTACGAAGCCCACTCGCAGCCCATAAGTTGATGGATGCCCGCATTTGTTTTTCGCCCGGATGGGCTTCCATCGCCCACACTGGCCAGTCAAGCGATCCTATGAGCCTAAAACAAAAACATGAGCGCGTAAAAAAATAGTACCACCACAGTTAGAAAAAAAATATCATCAAAGCAGGACGAAACCAAAAGGGACGAGCCTGAAACAAAAACATGAGCGAACCTGCGCACCGTAAAAAAACAGTACCACCACAGTTAGAAAAAATATCATCAAAGCAGGACGAAACCAAAAGGAACGAAACCAAGAATATCACCTCTCTTTAATAGTAGGTATAGATAGCACTTGGAAATTTTGTGCAAACACCATGTAACTTTTGACACGGAGAATTTTTTATTGAAAAAGTAACCTAGTAATTTTTGTGTAAATATCATGGTATCATAAACATCACAGAGCTAATAATTTTTGTACAAAACACCACGGTAACTTTAACATGGTAATATACGCATCACAGACATGATAACTGAGGTACAAACACCTTGATAACTTCATCTGAGAAAAAAAGTTACTGAAAACATACCTCGGCCAGTTCTGTGTAAATAGCATGGCAATATACACACCACAGACATGATAACTTGGGTACAAACACTACGGTAATTTAGTACAGTGGAATAAAGTTGCTGAAAACAAACTCTATAACTCTTGTGTAAGTAGCATGGTAATACATACTCTGCCCATGGCTAATTTTTATCTCAGAATTTTTTTGTTGAAAACACGATGGTAGGTACTACGCAAACAACATGGTAATATACGCACCGTAGACGTGGTAACTTATATACCTCAGACGTGGTAACATTTGACCCCAAAAAAGCCATCAAAACATACCAACATGGGATCCAGTTTCGAAGGTCTCATCGCGACGAAATTTTTATGTGAAAACAATATTTCAATCCGAAGCTACAAAACATTTTGAAGTTATGAAATAGGTACAATCTAGGATGATTTCAGCATTTTGTCCTCTAGTGCATGCATATGCATGTGGGGAGAAAGGTTGGTGGATCATTTTTCATGCCTGGTAATTTCTATGAAAACGGGTTGGTAATTTATGTGTCACAGATGTGATAACTTAAGTAGCCAGGTCTGGTAACTTTTTACCCGAAAAAATATTAGTCGAAATATACCAACATGGGTCTAGTTTTGAAGATCTCGACGTGACGAAACTTTTATATGAAAACATTTTTCGTTAGGAGCGATGGTGTGAGCTATAAAACATTTTGAAGTTTAAAAATAGTGAGATTTTAGGATGACATCATGTCTTTTGTCATCTAGTGCATGCATGCATATGCACGTGAGAAGGTTTAAAAACCGTCTTTCATGCCCGATAATTTCTATGAAAACAACTTGGTAACTTATGTCTCGGAGACATGATAACTTACGTAGTACATGTCTGGTAACTTTTGACCTGAAAAAAAGTTGTTGAAACATATTGGCATGGATCTAGTTTCGAATGGCTCGTCGCGACGAAACTTTTATGTCAAATCATTTTTTCAATCCGACGGACGATTTGAAATACAAAACATTTTGAAATTTTAGTTTTTTAAAAAAAAAGCTAACATCATCACTTTTTGTTTCTTCTGCATGCATATAATTAGGTGGTGCTAATTAAACTAACTACTAGTGAACATGTATATAGACGCACGGACACACTATGCATACATGTAGACTCAGTTAAACGAATATAATAGAAAAATGTCCGGATCTGTAGCTATCTTTCGACTAGTCGGAAGTTAGCACAATATTAGCTATATGACAATACAGTCTCTCATTCTACTAATCAGCTTGGTCATACACGGATACATCATCTCTCCACGCACGCATCACCCACACTGTCCAGTCGCTGCACACGCATCCATTGCCGCCGTGCATGCTTGCAGATGGATAAGCAGCAGGCATGGCGTTAGTGCCGTTGATGTGGCGTCACTACTAGGGAAAAACCTAGCAGTAGCATGGGTTTTTGGTTTAGCAGTAGTGCGGTAGACACGCTACTAGTAAGGCTCTACAACTAAAGTTTAGCAGTACCATGGTTCCTGCATGCACTACTGCTAACTCAAATAGTAGTAGCGTGTGATCTATCCAGCGCTACTGATAATTACTAGCAGCGCACCCAGACTCGCGCTACTACTACTCATCTCTGTTCCATTTCTCTATTGTTCTATAGTGTATTTATACACTGTTATACAAATTTTGATACAATAGTAATTTAGATATTGTTATATCCTTATAATCATGACGAGTTATTATAACAAGTCAGCATCATCATCATTATAATAATTCATCATCATTATCATAATAACAAGTCATACTCATCATCATCATCATCATAGTCATCTAACAACTCATAATTCTAGCACATCACTCATCATCATGATCATAATAATAACTCCTCCTCATCATCATAGTCATAACCAATACTAGTTAATTGTTTTTAGCACCTGATAGTACTACATAGGACATGCTACCCTTTGTAAGGTAAATCGCATAAAACAGGATAGCCCCCGACTCTCCATTATGGAGAATGGAGATCATCCTGTTTCCAATCCGCGAGCTTCGCACCATGTTGCCTCCAAGTAGCTCCCTGCGATCATTCATAATTTTTCTCCATTCTTTGATTGTGAGGTCTTTATCTTTTCGAGAAATTGTGTACGCACAGCGAAGAACCGTAGGCAGACCTGGCCGTAAGCTTATAATATCAATGTCACCATTCATATGCATCATATGAGGCCCGCAATCCTTCTAGATTTTCTGTTGAAAAACATAATAATAATGTAGTTAGCAACTAGCGTAGCCCGCGCGGCGGCACGCCGTGCCCATCGATACGGTATGTCCATATGAAGTGTGTTTATTATTTACAACAAGTATTATTGGTTTAAGATAAAAGAACCCTCGATGTTGTCAACAATATGTATGGACCTATGCCTAAATCACTAATTTACGACCATACACATTTCAGCTATACATCAAGAAAATGTTTGCATATAAAACTGGAAGTACCAATTATTATGTATAGAAAAATACCAATAGGTACTCCCATCTGTTGCAGGTTTTTTTTTGTCTGACTGGTGACTAAGTTTCTTTCATTGCATAGCAATTAAAAAACATTTTCTCAGCCAGAAGCCAGTCAAAAGTAAACACATTTCAGTGCGCTTTTAGACGGATCATTATCTTAGAACATTCAGAGGGAAAACAAACATACAACACAGAGAGACATAGCTAGTGTGATGGGAACATACCACACAAAGAAAAAGTACAGTGATCGCAGTTGTTTCTCTCCAAAATATGCACTGGGAGAGAAAAGTAAGCTTTCCAAATCATACACTCAAAGAAAAATATAAAATGTCTGTGTAAAGTTGGTGTGCAGCAGAAAAGAATAAACACTGAAAATGACAACTCACAACTATACCTTGCATTGTCCTGTTGACATGGTGAGCATTTTACAGCTAGTACATGATAGTACAAACTTAACATTTTTCATATGAATAAAATCTGGCCCAGCCTGAATCTAAAATAAACAGCAGGTCAAGAGGGCCATTAAAGTGCATAGCGTTGTTCAGCCTCAGTAAGCAAGAGGAGAAAAAAAAAGATCGTTAAGACCTTGCCATTGAAGTGACGTTTGTATATTGTCTGTACACATCCTCTCCTTAACCTAGTCTTTTATGATCTGACACACTTTCCCTGGTACTGGCCTTGTCTCATCGAGATCGAGCCCATGTATATGTGTACATGTGTATTGATTCAGATAAGGAAGGAAATATCTGCTCCAGCTCTGCATAGGGTTACTCGCAAAAAAAAAGCTATGCATAGGGTTGTTCAGCCTCATGCAAATAGGTGAAATTGAAAATACATGACATATTCAGAAGTAGGGTAAAAATGTAGCTTATGCACCGCATTGGTCCCCATTATAAAAAGAAAATAGATTCAATCCCATTACAATATAAAGTTAGACAAACTAAAATAGATCATGCCATGTCCGTTGAGCCGGCTCACGACGTGTGGCACCAGCGCGTGGGCTGGGTTGTCTAACTATACTGCTGCAGCCGCATGCCCACCCGGTACCGGTGGTCGCTACCGCACCAGCCGGCGTTCATCACCTCCAGCGCGAACCTGCACCGGCCGCCGTGTCCATTGTCCAGGAAGCAGTCGTTGGCACCAAGAATCTTCACGCCGTCGAAGCCTGTCATGGCAAGGCATGACCGCGTGTGAGTGCAGCAAAGGCCAGGACACTAACCGAAGCAGCATTTTCTGTGCGTGCACCTACCTGCGTCGACGACGCTCCAGTCGGCGCGTCTGAACCTGTCAATGACATGGGGCATCTCCTCCGAGCCCAGCCATGCATCTCGGTGATGTCAGTCCCTCGCGCGTTGTGGCGGCTATCGAAGCTCACCTGCGGGCTAACCTGCTAGCTGCCGCCCGCCCATTGCGTGCACGACGCCCACCACGAGCCTCCATGCCCCGACCTGCTCCGGCACCCAAATCCCCATAACGTCGCTGAACGACGACTCTTGCCGCGACAGAGAAAGAAGCCCAGCCGTGAGGGAACCAGAGATAATAGAAGACCTGACGGGAGAGAATCCAACAAAATTAACCCCCTCTCTCCATGAGGGAGGCGCAGAGCAGCGGGTCAACAACCGAGGCTGGATTGGGAGCGGTACATGTGGGTGGCCATGGTGGGGCTCAGTCCGAGTGGTCGAAAGTGAGTGTGGTTTTCTGTAGCTCGGGCTATATGATACCCCTTATCTTTGCCATCCATTTCTGCATCGCGATCCGTGCAGACGCATTTGTCTTTTTTGTTTCTCTCAAACGGCACAACATATAAACTTTAAATTTTGCAGAACAACAATACATTCTAACTACAATCTGGGAAAAAACTTTCAGATTTTTTCATGCATTTTTAATGCTTAAAATAATGTTTTTAGTCAAACGTAATCTCATTTTCTATATTTATATTAGACCAAAAAATCTGAAAGTTTTTTTCACACATTGATGTTCTAATGTTTGTTCGATCTGCAAAGTTTGAAGTTTATATATTGTTTCATTTTAGAGAAACGAAAAAGAGAAATCTGCTTGTTGTAAGTTAGTTGGAGAATACGGATCTCAAAGCAAGGCTGGAGGGTTGAGGATAAGAGATTTCATGTAGCCTGAGCTACAAAGAAACTTTGTGGTGGTCGAAAACGGCGGCGCTAGATGCAGCCGGTGCGACGAAAATTCAAGAAGACAACGCCTAGCCTGAAAATCGGGTATGACAATGCAGCAGAGTCGAACATCAACTTCAGGTATTAATCGATTGAGGAAGAGAATGAAAAGGGAAAAAGAGGAAGAGAAGGAAATACGTGAGAAGAGGCGTTGTGCCGCCGCTGCCTCCCGAGGAAGCGATACCGGCCATCAGCCGCGGTCCTCAGATCCGCACGACACCCTCGGCCCCTCGCTGCCGTCCCTGATGCGAAAGTATCCCGAGGCCATCCGATGAAGCGCTACGTACTCGGCGCGCGCGACGGGCCCCTCGCTGTGTCCCTGACGCGTAAGTATCCCGACGTAGAACCTGGAGAAAAAACCAGGGCATACTAGTTTTTTTTTTTGAGTCTACCGGGGCATACTAGTTTTTTTTAGTCTACCAGGGCATACTAGTGATGCAGGACAAAGAGAATTGGATAGAGGAGAAGTGGACCGAGCCATGCATAACTACGGTAAAGGAATCGTTTTGGGGCTATCACTAAAGAGGAAATTGCAGAAATACATAACACTAGTATAACGTCCGTGCGTTGCCATGGCCTTTTAATTCTTTTTGTTGCACCTATGAATGCAATGCATATCAAATTTTGCATGTATTGATTTTATCCGATTGCGCATATAATGTATATTATATTTTGTATATAGAGAAAAGATAGCCTGCAACAATTAAAAAATAGTTGAAATCCATTTCACCTGCAATGTAACTCGGTGATATATACATAGAGAACAATGATCTAAATAATTATAAGTTATGAACTAAGATCTACTTGATGTGATTAAGATATTACATTACAACGTTAGGTATGTTGTCTTAAGCTTCATTTGCACGGTACTTTAGCGAATGTAATGAAAGAAAAATCTCAACTTATAACAATCATGCACAAGAAATATATAATATATGCCCAACATAAAGCTTTGGAAGGATAAAACACATCGTTGAGCGTCATTGTTAGCCACACACCGTTGTCCGGATGGATGCTACCCTCTACAAGGACGTCGTCGTCCGCCATATTGTCGTCGTTGTCATCTGGATGAACCTCACGCTCCGCCAGCAGCCCATCAGGTGGACGCCGCCTTCTGTGAGCTATCTGTCCTCGCGCGTGTGGACGCTGGCATCCACGAGCACGTCGTGGACCGGTTAGAAGCCGCCCTCCATGAGCAAGCCCTTGTCCGCATGCCGCCGCTATCCTGATGGTTGTCTCTGCTATGGTCGAGCACGTGGACCAAGCCGTTCTGAGCAACTGTCGTCTGGGAGCTGGCTTCCCTCTAGATGTTGGCTCTCAACCCACACTCACGGATGGATCTCTCGTCCATGGTGATCGACGATATTGTGACATGGAGGAAAATGGAAGGTAGGGCGGGGACCAGCGGAAGAGGGTGAGAAGGGAGGGAAGGAGTAGATTGGATCTGTAGATGTGAGAGGAGGCGAAGAGATAGGAAGGAGAGGGGTGCATAGTTGGAAAGAATCGCTAAAAAATCATGACCGACAGATCTCTTTCTGAAAAAAGTTCAAATCGATGAAGGGGTGATTTCCTTCTGTGAGGGATTGTTTTTTCAATAGGTGGAGATGGTGGACGAACGAACGAAACGACTTACATACTCCTCCTGTAGGAGTAGAGATACTTTAATAATGAGATAGAAAATTGCCCGTGCGTTACAACAGGGACAAACATATCTAGTGTTTCAACACTAATCTTGTCAAATACTCCCTCCATCCCGAAATAAGTGTCATGGTTTTACTTCAAATTTTAACCACACTTGTTTTGAACAAAGGGTGTATATCTTTTGGATCTTAGCGCACACCTTGCATGTGGATTTTTCTAACGATTATAACTCGTATTTATTCCTTCATCCACTATCTAGATCTCCTCAATCCTATCTTGTCACCATCATCCATTGCAAATCCAACTATAGACAAGGGAATGGGAGAATGAGGAAGAGGGTAATGGATATGATATCCACATGGAAACAAACATCACAATTCTAATCTAAATGTGTATTAGGAACAAAATACAATAAGAAAAAGAAATATCCATTGCACAAAATGACATTGTAAACTATGCAAAACAAGAAAAAAAGTGTTGAAAAACAATCAATAATAATGATCCATAATTTAACCGTACAATCTACATGATACTCCCTCCTTCCGTATGTCCAAGTCCCCTCTCAACAATCTCAAACACCTAGAAAAAATAAAAATAAATTATTAATGCTTGTTTCAGGGGCCTTACATACATGGAGGAAGTAAATGAAATTCATGTTAGCTAGATTATAAGGTGCCTCTTGTCAAAACAAAGATGTATAAGGGAAGGGGCAGATACATCTTGTAGAGCCATGACCTGCCACAATGCTAACTCACTACTTCTTGACAGAGCATGGCAGTTATCTTTTCCTTTCCTCATCAGATGTGCCATGTTCAAGTTCCAATGTCAGCGCATAGTTTGTGAGATTCATAAAAAATGTCAGTGCACAGTTTGGAATAATTCAGTGAAAGTGAAGCCAAATTAGAGGAAGTGTACATGTTACATCATCATCATTAGTTGAATAATAGCATCTAAAAATTCAACTGTTCGAAAGGAACACGCGTATATGTCAGGACTGCGCATGCAATATACTCACAAGAGTAAGGCTTCCGGCACCCAAGGCAGTTGTGTTGTCAGTGCCCCTTCTCGGCATCTTGTGTACCCAATTACAATAGCATGTAATTGGCCTGTTAGGAGACCTTGCTTATGGAAGCCATGGTAAAGTTGATGAACTACAACACCCATGTTGTGGCCACTTCGAGTAAAAAATGTGACTAATTAGTTTTCCAAAAGAATCAAACCAAGCCAACTAATTTCACTTTGAATTCCCACATGAACAATACCATAGTTGCCGTTTGGAAAGGTTTACTAGGGTTATTTATGCCCCACCCTTGATCATAAACCAATTTATCTTCTGCCAGTCAATGGATCATATCTCTGAAGGGCTCTCTGAAGAAACCTTTTCACCATGAGTTGATCATCCTTGGCTGCTGGAGCATTTGGACCACGAGAAATGCAGCAATCTTTAAAAACAATCAGGCCAAGTGTTTACAAATGCAAAGAAGGACATTAAGGATTGCTAGACCTGTTGCTTCACGATTTGTCTGAAACAATACACACAACTTTATCTTCTAATTAACCTGAATGAAGACCTGGTAGGAGGATTATTTAGTCTTAATCTCACTTGTTCTTTCTTGCCATGACGAACACATAACGCTTATTTACATTCATGCAAGGAACAATCTTAGCTTAATACGCTGTTGTATCCAGGCCTTTTGTATAGCTTATAGGTTCTTTCCTATACATACACTAGATCTAGTTTTTCTTTTCCTTCTGTAAATATTAATATATGCAGTACATAGTGATGTGCTTCGTAAAAAAACCTGGGTCGCTGCAGGAAGTGGCCTAGGTCCGGCCACCGTTGCTCTTGATCCAAGGCCGTTGCCACGCGAGAGAGATGAGAGGAGCTTCAAGATAAGGACAAAGCCGACGAACGACGGACGCCATTGGAGAAGTAGCACGGGACTTCGCATCGAGTCGCTGGGTCGCAAGCGGTACATCGTCGTCGGGGATGTGCGGCATCAGTTGGTGAGCGGCGCATTGTTGGATGACAGCCATGTCCAGACGCACGTGAGAAGATGGAGGGTAGGCAATGTTGACAATCGTGGAGGCGACCATATTGGGATGGGGATAGCGCTTGGTCAGCGAGAGAAGTTGGATCGGGAGAGATCCTATTTTTCTTGGAGGGCTTTTTTTTCACGAGGGGCTATCGACGTGGGGCAGAGGAGGGAGGGAACCGATCATGGAGGTGGGTCGCCCAAGGGCAGGACGCAACCATTGGCAGGAATAGTAGAGATTTCTTTGTTATGATTTACACATTAGTTTTCTTAAAATTGGTTATTTGTTTTTTAATTAATGTGATTGAGCGACTTAAGGTAAGGCTGATTAGTTTAGATTTGATTTTTAGAGATTGATCATGATTGATTCTATCACATAAAGACATTACTAGAAAACTTGCGCCAGCATACAAAGTTCTGACCCGTTCAGATTTTTTTTGGTTGTGTCAGAGGGTGACGCGAAACTAAACCGATGGAGTTGGGGAGGGGACGAAAAAAACAGTTAATAAAACTGAACGAAAGTGGTGGAACGAAAAAAAAAACCTGAACGCAATCCTACCAACTGCTCCATTAAGGATAGAGCTTTGGTGCCGGGGTAACAAAAAACCACAACTCTAGGGGATTTAAACCAAAAAAACATAACTCTACGACTAATCAGTAACAAAAATCGCAAATTGCTCTGATCAGTCAATGAGAAATATGACGTGTGGGCCCATGTGTTAAGTGACCATAGGGATGGCTTGGCTTGGCCCGAGCCAAGCCAAGGCGAGTCAGCTCTCGAAGAAAAAATCAAAGTTAAAAGAAAGAACTTTTCAAAAAATGAGAAAAGAGTAGAAAAAAAATCTGGTAATTCAGTCCATGTTTGTTGATCAATCTCGAAAGTTTTCAGCCTATTTTACTTAGTCGCTTGAAAGTTTGGACAGTTTTTGTAAGTTAACTCATTCACGTCCACAAAAAAATTGCCCAAACTTTAAAACTGCTCAGTAAAATAGGTTGAAAATTTCCGAGATTGATCAACAAAGATGGACTGAATTACTAGAATCTTTTCAAAAAATAGTTTTTTATTTGTTTTATTTATTTTATATGATAAATTTTCAGAGAGCTGAGCTCGGCTGAAGCCGAGTTGTCTCTCTGGTAACTTAACACATGGAACCCACACGTCATATTTCTCATTAAGTGACTAATCAAAGCAATTTGTGGTTTTCGTTACTGATTAGTCATAGAGTTGTTGTTTTTCTGTTAAAATCCCCGAGAATTGTGATATTTTGTTACCTCAGCCCCACATGTTGTGTATTTGTGCAATTTCCCCGTCGCTAAAATAGTAACGTTCACCCATTAATAGTCTTGTTCTTAATATGTTACTATGATTTTTGAAACCATACGTGAGGCAAAATGTTTAGCGCTTATTCTTCTGCCTGCAAGTTAGAAAACCAATGACCGAGTGCGTACGTCACCATGCGATGCGGAACGTGCTGGACAAAAATCAGTAAAGGAGTAACGTTCGGCACCGTCGCTAAAATAAGTTAGGTTGGCCATAGTGAGTAATTTAACTATTAACATAATACTCACCAAGGCAAGTTTGCTTATGTTACCGTAACATAACAATACCCTAAAACAAAATGAGTCTACATCTAAATAAATAATGGCTTGCATGATACCACACATATGTTACTACCCACTATGAAGGTGGTAATATAGACTACTAACATATGCATATTACTAGTCTAAGTTAGTTTCCACTATGACCAGCTTATAATGTCGTTCTTAATATGTCTATCCTACTATTTCTGAAACCAAACATGTACACGGGGCTAATTAAATGCATTTCCAGTTGATGAGTATCACATCTAAAGTTCCTTGTGGGCATTCACATTTTCTCACGATTCCCCTTAAAAACGAACATTTTCTGACGATTGAAATTTCTGGCAATTAGCTTCAGGCCATTGATCAGTTTTAGAAGAGATATAAACTTCATAAGCACCAACCAAATTTGGATATCTTTTTCTAGGACATTCTTAAATTTCCTGTTGACATCGTGTCCTGCTCTAATTGGAACAAACACAGGCTATCTGACACCATAGAAGATGATCGCTTGAGGTTCTTTGAGGGTTGGCTTGGTTATCTTATGAGAGACATTATATCTTGGGGGCAAAAGCATCAAGATGAACGTATCCAGTTGCCTATGCGACAATGGCTGAAGAGACAAATAAATATACTCAGGTTAAAAATAAAAGATATCTCTGTGTCTCTGGTATTATTCCCAGTGGCGTGCTTCATCGCTTATGCACCAATTTTGTGCTTTGTGCTATCGCTGCTTCGTCTAGCAAAGCAAGACTATGGCATCACCGACGGAGATGCAAGTAAAGCAAATATGAAGCCAGGGCTGATCTTATTCTACTGCTTATCTCTTGCTCAGAGCGCATTATCTTTTCTGAGTGCGATTTTTCGAGCTTTTACTGAGGAAGGGTTGGTGGATAATCTGAGCCAACAATATGGTTTCAGCCCCAAAGTACTTGGTGGATACTTGGACAAAACCAAGCAGATTTGTCTAAACAGCTCCGCGTCCACATTTAGCTGGAATTTGATCACATACGGTGCTGAATTGCTTGATTCCTAATTACCAGAGGAGTATGTGTCTGGAGGAAGGGTACTAACTATGCTGATTGATCAAGATACACCTTTAGCGATAACCTGGCTGCTGATTTGGTCACCGAGGCACAGAATTCAGAAGCTGATCGGAACCCTTGCTTGGGAAAGCCCAGGCGAGCAAGAGATGAGATGTCTTGCAGCGAGGATTGTGGAGCATCTGGGTGGTCACCTCAACCTTGCTCACTTTCCAGGAGCATTGGAATGCATATCCTCCCTCTTTGACACCTACCATAACAATGCTGATCAAGAAGCTGATCATTCGCCATTTCTAACTGAGAATATCGACCAGGGGAAAAGTATAGGGTTCCAACACGAAAATTTTGCTGGTAATCCGTGGGAAGATAAACATGGTGGCTTTATCATGTTCACAATCATTGCCACATTTCAAAGTATGCGCAAAAAATACCATGCTGCCGCACAGAAATACAACAAGGAGAGGTCTGCTGCACTTCGGTACAATAAGGACAGGGGGAATTATGAAGGAACTGATAAGGATCTGGTTTTGCCAGGCTTGAGAATTCTAGAGAAGCTGGCTCATGACAGACATAACTGCACACTGATATACAACTCCAAGGATCTTCTTTCAAAAATAGTTGCGCCTGTCAGTTCTAACAAATTAGTAGAAGATATCGAGAGCAATGCTACATGGACCAAGGTAGTAGGCGGGTCACTGAAGGTGGTGAGCCAGCTCATGGGTTCTTCAGGAAGCACCGGCGTAAAAATGTGCAGACTGATTGCAAACAATAGTAATGCAGTTACAAACTTGGAGGCCATACTAGATATGGATATGAAGAGCAACATTGTTATCAAGCTACAGATGCAAGCTATAGAGGTTCTTACACAACTAGCCTTGCATCATCCAGCAAATAATTCTGCTACAAAGAGAAGAGAAAAACTTATTAAGAGGGCATTACACATCTTCGTTAGTGCAGATTGGATGGAAGATTATTTGATGTACGAGAAAAGAAAGGTCGAGCACCAACCTACAAGTGATGTGGAAAAGAAGATGAAAGAATCTATGAAAACTGCAAGCCGGCTTAAAGAAAAGGCTGGTGAAGCATTAGCCATGCTCTCCAGTGATTCAGAGACTAACAAGAGCTTCACAGCTGGATGCAAGGATGACGATGTCCATCATCTTACAAACTTGCTTGACACTAATAACAAGACTAGCATCAACTGCCGTATTAGTGCAGTAGTCATCTTGAAGCATTTGGGCAACTACTTTAAGGAACAAACCTTACGAAAGGTATGCCGGAACGCATATACAACGTATTTTTGGTGTTCCTTCTATCTAATTATTAATTAAAGTACCCTTATAGCACCCACTGCATGCTACAGGTTTTCGGCAATTAACTTTTTTTTGAGCTAAACGTGTCTGTGTATAACATACCAGGTACTCGAGAAATTGCTTGCTATACAGGTAGAAGCGAGTAGTACAAGTACAGCTTGGGAGCATGCCATTACAACAATCGGAAGAGACATAGAAAACCCAAGTGACGAAGTGGAAGACAAGCCTTCCTCTTTACAGAGCCAGCACTTGGTAAGATATGTTCGGATGGCGACTCGGGCGACGCGGGCGACTCGGGCGACGCCCGTGGCGTCCACCGCGTGCCTGCTGCCGGTGACCACCTCTGGTGGGGGGCGCGTAGGGGGAAGGTTCTGGGCACTCGCCGAGTCTGAAGACGAAGACGACGGGGATTGCTCCATCTCGCCGGAACTCTACTCACCGACGCCATCGTCGGTCATCGGTGAAGCGTTCGACCCAGGTTACTCGGAAGATGAAGTGGCTGCGATTGTCGATGGCATTGTTCCTATTGACGATCCAGCGCGGCAAGGTTTGGGACCAGCGGACAAGATCGAGATCGTCCGACGCATTGTTCATAGACGAACGGCGGCAACGGCGGTCCGGCCATGGAAGGGGCCGATTCCAAAGGTATTTTAACCAAAACCTACCTTGTCCGATTTCTTAACAGAAGGTTCTTGGCAAGTAGTGAAGCGGAAGAAATCTCGGCGATCGTCGGCGGCGCAGGCGCCGGCGCCGGCGATCGACAGAACCGCCGTGATCCAGGCAGATCGGATCTCGCGTTTGAATTCACTGATTAGCGCCAAGGTTTTGGTTACCGAATGAGGTAATTTTACCGAGGGGGACTGATAAATGTGGTTACCACGGTTACCGAGAAATACCGACAAATACCGAGAATATTTCGAGCGAATTTTATAGTTGAATTTTGAATTCAAATAAGAAAATGAACGAATATTCAAACCAGAGACCTCTCAAAACAGGAACTAGGTTGCTACCAACATGCCATAACCAACTTTCATTGCATTAATTAGACCCTACATACCTTACTGTAAATCGAGTGTTTAAATTCAAAAATTTTAAAAAAATGGTATTTTTTGCTCGGTATGACGATTTACCGAGGGGCACGGAAATACGTGGTAACCATGGGAAATCTTGAAATTTCGACTGGTAACCAAAACCTTGATTAGCGCTAATGTGCTTGGTGAGGGCCCATCCGCTATCAGACATTTGGCCCAAGGGATTGAGCTTGGGGATGGGCCGGGAATAGCTGGGTTTCGGACCCAGGCAAAACCGGTGTCCATCGAGGTGCACGGGATCGCATCGGATCGGGAGCTTTCTCATGCACGTGCTTCGCCTCGATACCGATACGCTGCTAGGGTTCGCCGCCGCGGTGAAGTAGGCTTTCCTGCTGCCGTCGTTCGACGAGTCCGGCGGGGGAATCCGTGCTGTCGTGCCGGTCCGGTGGTAGCCGGCGAGGTCAACATGCCGCCCAAGGCACCGCCGCCGGCCAAAGGACCTCCTCCGGCGAAGCCGCCTGCGAGGGCCGCGCAGGGGGGTTCTGCAGCGGTTGGGCCGCCCGCGGCTGCGGCTGCAGCGCCAGCGCCGGCTGCGACGGCCCCGGCCAGGGCTGCAGGGACTGCGCCTGTTGCGACGGCTGCCGCCAGAGCTGCGGCGCCGCCACCTCATGGGGCCGTGCCACCTCCGACGCAGCGGCCATGGCCTCGTCAAATGGCGGCCGGGCGGGGAGGTGCTGCCACCGGTGCAGCCGGCCGCGGGGCGGGCGCGTTTGCGGGGGACAGTCGCAACCCTCCTCGTGGTCAGTGGGGCGATGATGGTTACGATGCTTATGGACAGGGTCTTCATCGGGGTTCATCGTCTACCGGTGGTGGGCGAGATTATGCTTGGACAGATCATGGCAATGCTGGCCGTGGTTTTCAAGGGCCGCCGGGGAACATCGTTGAGGGCGCGGTTGGCCCGACCCGCTTCCGGGGCCGCTTCCGTGGTGGTCGTGGTGGCTACCGGCGTCCTCCGCGTAACCTACCTGGGGCCACGGGTTCAACTGATACTGAGATGTCCACTGATGTTGCGGGTCTAAATCAGGCAGTGGTGGAGACGGCTAAGGCTCTCGCCGATGTGTTGGTACCGATGATCGAGCAACCGGATGAAACAGAGTCTGATAAAGGTTCAGAGAAGGCCGGAGGTGACAAGCTGTCCAAGTGGGCGGCTAAGAAGAAAAAACTTGTCTGTTTCCGGTGCGGGGAGACGGGTCACTTCATGGTTGATTGTTCTGCTGAGTTATGTGATATTTGTCGGAAACCTAAGCATGTGGCGGCTGAGTGTCCGCTTCTTCTAGGCCCCAAACCGACACTTAATATCTATGGACTATGCTGCTCGGAGTTGATGTTCTTCGAGTCACCATACGTGCCTCCGGTGGCTCCTGTCGTTGAAACCTCCTTCCCTGGGGTGGTTAAGGTGGTCACCGGACCTCTCACTGAAGCCCAGATAATTCAGCAGTTAAGGGAGTTGGCTCCGGGGAATTTCAAATGGTCTTTATTGAAACTTTCTGATAACTCTTACAGAGTTGATTTCCCTTCTAAAGAGGATCAGAAGAGGATTCTAAAGTTTGGGATGAGTCGGGTTACAGGAACTAGCTTTGTGTTGCAGTTTGACGAGTGGAAAAAGAAGGAGCCACAGGGCACCCCTCTGACTCAGATCTGGGTTCATTTTTCGGGGGCACCCTCAGAGCCCCTGGATGGTTTCTTTGTCACATGGAGCTTGGGGTCCTTGCTCGGTAAGACTGAGCAGGTTGATATGCCCTTCACTCGTGCTCACGAGGTGGCTCGCTTGTTGGTTAGTGTGGCTAACATTCAGTTCTTGCCGGACGTGGTCAGATGGTGTCATGAGGGTATTGCTTACATGTTGAATGTCGAGTATGAGGACCCGGACTTGTTTCAGGATTTTGAGGAGGTGCTTCCTATGGATACTTCTGAGGGGGGAGGTGCTTCTGGAAACCATGGAGATGATGCACCTAGTGATGGTGACAGGGGTTCCAGGCCTGTGGATTCGTCTAAGCCAGCGGAGTCGGCTCAGGGGAAAACGCCGGTTTCAACACCATCCAAGATGCTTCAGCTGGGCTCTGTAGGTGCTTTCTCAGCGCCCCCTCGTCTTTGGAGTGATCGTGTGGATATGGATGATCCGTCTGAGCATGTGCCTCCGGTGATCTCGGAGGTCGTGTGCGTTGATGGTCCGGAAGGATTAGCTGTAAAGGAGGTGCGCGCTTCTCCTCCTTCATCGCCGGTGCCTCGGCAGGTGGTGACGACTCACCGGGACGACGCGGTGGAGTTGCCTGGGAGCGCGGTCAGGCCCTCCCCTACTTTGCCAGCGCCTTGTTCGACGGGGCTCAAGGCCCGCACACCTCCCTCTGCATCCGAGGCAGGTGGTGCCATGCTGCGAGGGTCGGCCGCGGGGGCGTCGTCATCTCTTCAAGTCGCCGGTGGGGCTGAGCAGGTGGTGCTCGGCTCACCGGCCCCCATTCTGGGTGGGCTGGGCGGTGCGACAGCGGCTACTGCCTCCTCACCGGTGAGCGGCGTGTGCGTGGTTCCGGAGCCAGCTTCTGGCGGGTCGCCCGTGGACGGGCTGCCGGTGTCGCCACGTCGTTCTTCTACGCTACTGCCCGCGACCCGAGACGCCGGTGTGGGGGGATGGGTGGGCGGCCCTTCCCCTTGCAGGGCTTCTCGCGAGGAGGTCATCGCCTTTGGTGGTATCCCGGACTTTGCTGCCCAGGGGGGGCGGATCAGCGGGAGGCTGCAGGAGCAGCCGGACGTCGATGATATACAACTTCGGTGTGCATTGAGGGCTGCCAAGTTGCAGAACATCGAGACCTCCACTGGTATGTCTGTTATTAAGTCAAATTCCATTTTGCATTTCTCTGATAATGAAATCATCCATAATGCAAATCAATTAGGAATTTCACTTGGTAATAATGATCATCAAATTGCCAAATCGGTTAATGACATTCTTGATTTGGAAGCTGAGCGTGCGGTAGATATGATTCGTCACATTGCTGCAGTTAAACCTATGAATGATTCGGAGATTGATGCGCTTGGGGTGAGGGTTCTTGATGACATGTGTGCCGATCTTGACCCTGCATGTATAGAGACAGAGGATGATACCAATCCTCAGACGTCTCTTCATGTAGATGAGCCTTTAGTGCTTGATGCGGAGAATGAGGGTGGTGATCTGACTAATGGTCAAGCTAAGCCCAAGCGGACATGGAAGCGAAAGGTCTATCCAGTCTCCGCAGTGCGTAGGAGTGCTAGAATCCGTACTGTCAAAAAATTTCATGATGACTTATGAAAGGCATTTTCTGGAATAGCAGAGGTCTTAGAGACTTGGCTAAAAGGAGGTTTCTAGCGGATGCGTCACTCGAACATCATTTAGATTTTATTGCTTTGTCCGAGACTGGAAGAAGCAATTTCACATCTCAATTTCTTGCCAATTTGTCCGGGGGGTAGACTTTGATTGGCATTGCCTCCCACCTCGCGGAAGATCCGGCGGGGTCTTACTTGGGGTTAAGTGTGGTACGTTGAAAGTCCGGAGTGTAGTCATGGGCGAGTTTGCTGTTAAGTTTAGAGTTAGAACTAAGGCAGATGGTTTTGATTGGGCCTTGATGGCAGTGTACGGAGCTGCTCAACCAGAGCTCAAGCCAGATTGTTTGGCGGATCTGGTGCGCATCTGTGGTAATGAACAGCTACCTCTATTAGTGGGCGGGGATTTCAACATTATCCGAAGGCAAGAGGACAAGAATAATGCCAATTTTGACGGTCGATGGCCGTTTATGTTCAATACTATTATCGAAAGTTTGGATCTCAGAGAGATCGAGCTTTTGGGGAGGAAATTTACTTGGGCTAATTCTTTACCGGTTCCGACTTTTGAGAAATTGGACCGCGTGTTAGCCAGTGTCGAGTGGGAACAGAAGTTTCCCTTGGTAACGGTGCAAGCTTTGACCCGAGGTGTCTCGGATCATACACCGTTACTAGTCGACTCCGGAGTTCAAAATTTCGTGGGTAACAAGAACATTTTCTCATTTGAACTTGCATGGTTTGAAAGAGAAGGTTTCCTCGAGATGGTAGCTAGAGAGTGAGCTAAGGACTCGGGAGGGAGGACGCCTATCGATAGGTGGCAATCCAAGATTCGTCATCTCCGACGGTTCCTACGTGGATGGGCTAAACACACGCATGGGATTTATAAAGTGGAGAAGGAGAGACTCCTTCTAATTATTCAAAATCTCGAAGCTAAAGCAGAAATTTCTATCTTGGATTCCAATGAGTTGGAAATAAAGATAGATGCAGAGATGCAGCTTAAAAAGCTTCTCCGTGAAGAGGAATTGAAGTGGGCATTGCGAGCCAAGGTTCGCAAAATCGTAGAAGGCGAGGATAACACTCAATTCTTTCACTTGATCGCTAATGGGAAGCATCGTAAAAAGAGAATCTTCCAACTAGAACAAGATGAAGGGACGATAGTTGGTCAGGACAATCTCAAAGAGTACATCACCAATTATTATAAGCAATTGTTTGGTCCCCTGGTAGAGACTTTCGTGTCGATGGATGAGTCTAGGGTTGAGGATGTGCCTCAGCTAGAGACTGCCGAGAATGAGCTCTTGACTGCTCCGTTCTCGGAGAAAGAGGTGTTTGAGGCTATTACTCAGATGGAGAATAATAAGGCTCCAGGACCGGATGGGTTTCCGGCAGAGTTTTATAAGAAGTGCTGGCATTTTATCAAGAGAGATTTGATGCCCATGTTTCAGGAGTTTTTTGAAGGACAGCGTCAATTGTTTAAATTAAATTTTGGGAAGATAACACTACTTCCTAAGAAGACGGAGGCTGTTCGGATTGAGCAGTTAGACCCATTTGTCTGCTAAATGTGAGTTTTAAAATCTTCACCAAGGTGGGGACAAATAGGCTTACACAAATAGCACACTCAGTAGTTCAGCCATCCCAGACTGCTTTCATGCCGGACAGAAACATCCTGGAAGGGATTGTGGTTCTGCACGAAACGCACCATGAAATCCACTCCAAAAAACTTGATGGCGTAGTTTTTAAAGTGGATTTTGAAAAAGCATATGATAAAGTCAAGTGGCCTTTCCTTCAACAAGCGTTGCGTATGAAAGGTTTTCATTCGGCATGGAGAACCCAGGTTGATTCCTTTACGCAAAAAGGGAGTGTCGGGATTAAGGTGAATGATGACATCGGTCACTATTTCCAAACACACAAGGGGCTGCGGCAAGGAGACCCTATGTCACCGATCCTTTTTAACATAGTAGCTGATATGCTCACTATTTTAATAGGTCGGGCAAAGGATGCGGGACAGGTAGGTGGCCTGGTGCCACATCTAGTTGACGGCGGGTTGTCCATTCTTTAGTATGCTGATGATACAATCATTTTTATGGAGCATGACTTGGCGAAAGCAAGAAACATGAAGCTGCTGTTATGCTTATTTGAACAATTGTCTGGGCTTAAAATCAACTTCCACAAGAGCGAATTGTTTTGCTTTGGAAGAGCCAATGACGAACGGGAGTCGTATCAACAATTGTTCGGATGTGAATTGGGTTCTTTACCGTTTTCGTATTTAGGTATACCCATTCATCATCGTAAGCTATCTAATATTGAGTGGAAATGTCTTGAGGATCGGTTTGAAAAGAAACTGAGCTGTTGGAAAGGAAAGCTCATGTCATACGGAGGTCGATTAATTCTGATTAATTCGGTCCTCACTAGTATGCCGATGTTTCTCTTATCCTTTTTCTTGGTTTCGGTCGGAGTTAGGAAAAGGTTAGATTTCTATCGATCTAGATTCTTTTGGCAAATTGATGAGTTTAAACGAAAGTATAGACTTGCGAAGTGGGACATTATCTGGGGAAAATCTGAAAGACAGAGGATAGAGAGTGAGAGAAAGAGTGTGAGACTTGCGCCGCTCTCCATTTCGAGGGGATTTCGACGATTCTGGGGTGATTGAACTATTAAGGACCAAGGTGGCCTAGGTATAGAAAATCTGGAAGTCAAAAACATATGTTTACTTAGCAAGTGGCTTTTTAAGCTATCATCCGAGACGGAGGCCACTTGGGCTCAAATTTTGCGCAATAAGTATCTCTATGCTAAAACTTTGGCCCAGGTGAATGTGAGGCCTTCAGACTCACCTTTTTGGAAGGGTTTGATGAGAGTTAAGCAACTATTTTTCAACAGGTCTAAATTCATTGTTGGGAATGGCACAACGACGAGGTTTTGGGAGGATACGTGGCTTGGGGAGACCCCACTAGCACTCCAATATCCTTCTTTGTATAACATTGTCCAACGTAGAGAAGCCTATGTTGCTAATGTTTTACAATCCGTTCCCCTCAATATCAGTTTTAGACGGACACTAGTTGGAAATCGTTGGGAAGACTGGCTCCATCTTGTTCGACGTTTAATGGATGTCCGGCTGTCTCAACAGCCAGATCAGCTGCATTGGAAACTTACTAAGAACGGTCTGTTCTCGGTCAAATCAATGTATCTGGATGTCATTAACTCTTCCGTCATCCCTACATCATTACATGTTTGGAAAGTTAAGGTACCCTTGCGTATCAAAGTGTTTATGTGGTTTGTACATAAACATGTCATTTTGACTAAGGATAACCTTGCAAAACGTAATTGGGTGGGCTCGTCTCGATGTAGCTTTTGTGATCATAACGAAAACATTAAACACCTCTTTCTAGATTGTCCTTTGGCTAAGATTCTGTGGCGATCGGTTCATATTGCGTTTAATATTGATCAGCCCACCTCGATTAGCATGTTATTTGGAACATGGCTTGACGGGGTGGATTCTGACATTGCAAGGCACATTCGGGTTGGCGTTTGTGCGCTTTTGTGGGCAATATGGAACTGCAGGAATGACTTAGTCTTTAACCGATCAACAAACTTTCATTTTTTGCAGGTTATCTTCAGGGCCACGGCGTTCATCCGTATGTGGTCGCTACTCACTCCGACGGAGGCCAGGGAGCGTTTGGTTACTGCGTCTACCCGATGGGAGATGGTAGCTCGGGATATTTTCAACCGGTTTGGATGGCGGTCATGTAATAGGATAGGCATGTAGTGCTCCTATTGTTTTGCCAGCCGGTTGTGGCTTCGGGCCTTTCCTCTTTTCAGATTTTGTTGATGATTGTAATAACCGTTCGAGACTTTGATACTGGATTTTTTGTTTTAATAATATGAGCCGTATGCATCGTTCTGATGCAGAGGCTGGGGTAAATCCCCTTTTCCAAAAAAAACAAACAGAGCCAGCACTTCCAGCAATGTGCAGAGAGGAGGCTGCAGGCTGAGCTGTTATCATTTGCTGCAATGGTTTGCGCAAACAACAATCTCGATTTTGCCGCAATCTTAAAGTCACATACGCCGCCGGCTGCCCTAGAAGACTTTGTGGTGAGGCTCAAAAAGATGGTGGAGGGCAACATGTATGCCACCCCTGCGTGCCTGGCTATACAGAAGCTCACCTGCTAGATGGTTATAGAATTCCTCCAGCATGATGAAAACGTCCGAGTGATCGACAGGCACAATATCGTTGGCACATTATTGGAGGCTTCAGAGACGATGGTCGGGCTTGAAAGCAGCATGCTTTTTGCTGGTGTCGATCGTGACTGCCACTGGGTTCCTCTGAAGCCTCTCTCCTCTGTTCTCGCTAAAAAAGGCAGAAGATCTTTTGGCAGAGAAGAAAGATGCTCTGGGCAACAACAGTGCGCATGCCGGGACATAACCATCATGATTGATGTGTTACAGAGTATCTTAATTCTAGTATGGCAAACATATTGATACTTGCTACTTTTTCTTCTGTTTGATTTTCTAATCTGTGAGATCTCGTAACAATAGGCTGCGCGCACCATCAGGTGCAGAGGCCGGGAGTATAAATGTATAATACTCCCATGATCTAAAAAAACTGAAATCATTTGTGCATTAAAAGTTTGGGTACATCTTCTGCATCATGGCAAGATCTGAGGACTGGGGTATAGTATTTTGTATAACCTATATGTGTGTGTACCGTGGTGTGCAGAAATATATGGTTTTCCGTATGCTTTAGGAATGAGAATGTGCTATTGATTTCATAATATAATTGCCGTCCTCCACCTTTCAGTTTCCTGAAGTCTACTGGAAATTGCGGGAGTCGCCCAGATCGTTTCTACATCTAGTCGTCTTGGTTTGCTGTGTGAACTAGCTATGCCAAAGGCATATCGACATAACAACAGGGGCTATCCACCAGCGCGGCTACTGCGCTGCTCGAATCAGGATAACCGCCGCCGGGCCTGCCCAACCTCCGGTCAGAAACAAGCACCGCCGCAAACTAGCCCGCTCCCCCTATCCTTCCCATCGCCCCTCCGCTCGAATCGAGCAGCCGCGAATAGCCCGTGCCTCACCCAGCCACTCTCCTCTGCCCCGAAAATCGAGCGACCGGCCGGCGACACGCCATCCCGATCCCATCTCGTTTCCGCTCGCCGGCGGTCGTACCGGAAGTACAAACAAGGGGAGGGGTGGATTTGTACCTCATCGTGGTGAGCGCGCGGCCCTGATTCCTGTGCCCGCCATTGCGGAGGGGAGACACGCGACCGCCGCCATGCGAGCGACGAAGATGACAAACTCGAGAGACACATTCGGGTGTCCTACTTTAGGGATCCTTTTTTTTGTATGCTCTAACCATCCCTCTGTAATTTTTTTTTCATATATACACTACGCAAACTACGTGAGACATATTTAGGCACCGCAATCGTTCATACAATTGAATTCAACAGTATTTCAAATATTCAGACACCGCAGTTTCAATCTAGAGTTCAAATTGCTCGCGGACCCAAAGCACAAACAATGCCAAACTCACCGCCAAACAGGGTTGGTCGCGGAGGTGCATGCAGCAAAGTGGAGGATGTAGAGGGTGGGCAGGGTTGGTCGTGGCCCACTTCCCTTTATATAAAATGAAAAAAGCAAAATTAAATTAAATTTATGTGAACAATTATTGGCCTACCCTGCCCAGTGGGCTGACATGGCGGGGTTAGCAAGCGGCAATGGATGGAAGGTGGCTATCGCGCAGGCAGGACAAATGTTCCACGGGAGCTCGAGGATGGTGTGTCGGTGGGGGTGGTTGCTTTGTTGGAGGTATTGATGGACGATGCAAGTGTCGTGGTGGCCGTGCGGCTGTGGAGGTACGGTGCTCGACGAAGTTTGGTGGGGTGACAGCGGGGAGGGAATATAGACAATTGTGGTTGACGCTGGCGGGGGATGAAATGGTATCTATGGTGCAGTACCCGGTGGCCAAAGCAGGAGGAGTCAGGGTGGGAGGGTCTATTTCTTTCGGCCCCTACTTTTTTTCTCCTACACAAGTATCTGTAGGTGTGTGTGAAATTTCATCATGAAATACGTTTTTATGCAGCCTCTAGAAAAAACAAGCATGTGATTTTATAGTGAATAGTACATGAGAATAGCCTTTTGGAGGCCGAGCTCCATGAAGGCCTTTATTTTTGAAAAAATCAAATTCAAACTCTTATGTTTTTCAAAAAATTCTGAAAAAAATATGTGTGTATGTAAGGATGTAATCCACATGAGTGTAAAATTTCATGATGAAATACGTTGAAATGCGACCCATACAATAAAAAACAAATTCTAGGCCCGAGAGGATGAATAGTATCATGTGTTAAACAACCCCAAATTTCTCTTTTTTGCACAGCCCTCAGTTCAGCGTGTTTTGCCTTGAAAATTTACACACATGTGTGTTATGCCTTCATGTATATCTGTACCTTTTTTTTAGAATTTTATGAAATGTAAAAAATATGAATTTCAATGATATTTGAATTTTCAATCTGGAGGCCTCCCGTGAGCTCGGTCACCAAAGGCAATTTCCGATAGTACATGTGATAGAAATACTTGAATTATTTTGTGTAGCTCACATAAAAATGAATTTCGTCATGAAAATTCCCAGACAAGTACAATACATCCATATATGTGTGTGTGTATTTTCTAGAATTCTTTTAAACTAAAAAAAATGTGAATTTTGAAGTTTCCAAATAAAGGGCTCGATGGAGCTCGAGCTCCACTAGGTATTTCCACTTTGAGTGATATTTTTAGTCTTCTTGTGGTAGAGAGTGTTTTGGAGAAGTAATATTGTTAGCCTTCTTGACTAAAGAACAATCAAGCTAACTAAAACTAACTAAATAGGACTTGTGGCGCTGTTAATTGCGTCATTTAGGTTCAATAATGCTAAATCTAATGTTTTACTTAGCTTTTCAAACTACCTTTTTTCTCTCCCTCTGAATTCAACTAGGGTGGGCCTCTTTATCACTAGTAGAAAAAGAGGCTTCCGTCCAGCCCCATTAGTCGCGAAACTGTAGGAACCGCGACTAATGAAGTCTTTAGTCGCGGTTCGGCAGATGAACCGCGACCAAATGCCTGGGCCCAGGGCGCTCGCGGGCTTTAGTCGCGGTTTGTGGCACGAACCGGAACTAATGGGGTTGAGACCTTTAGTCCCGGTTCGTGCCACGAACCGGTACTAAAGGTCCCATTTTCAAACTCTACCCCCCCCCCCCGGGATCGCCTTTTCAGTTTTAAAAAAAAATAAAAGAAAATAATGGAAATGTCAAAAAAATAAAAGAAAATAAGTTTCTCATGTGATATGTGGTCTAGTTGTTGGGAAAATTTGCAAATGTGAATTTTGACTTTATTTGCAAAATCTCTCTGAAATTTGTAAAAATGGGCATAACTTTTGCATACTAACTCGGATGAAAAAGTTTTTTATATGAAAAATCATCTACTCGAAAAGTTACATCCAAATTTAACAGGGGGAACCCCGTTAAACATTTAGTAACACTAATATTCTAGAATAATCCAACCGCGACTAAAGGTGCCCAAAGGCCTTTAGTTGCGGTTGGCCAGGCCAACCGCGACTAAAGCTCCTCCCTTTTAGTCGCGGTTTGTGGCACGAACCGGAACTAATGGGGTTGAGACCTTTAGTCCCGGTTCGTGCCACGAACCGGTACTAAAGGTCCCATTTTCAAACTCTACCCCCCCCCCCGGGATCGCCTTTTCAGTTTTAAAAAAAATAAAAGAAAATAATGGAAATGTCAAAAAAATAAAAGAAAATAAGTTTCTCATGTGATATGTGGTCTAGTTGTTGGGAAAATTTGCAAATGTGAATTTTGACTTTATTTGCAAAATCTCTCTGAAATTTGTAAAAATGGGCATAACTTTTGCATACTAACTCGGATGAAAAAGTTTTTTATATGAAAAATCATCTACTCGAAAAGTTACATCCAAATTTAACAGGGGGAACCACGTTAAACATTTAGTAACACTAATATTCTAGAATAATCCAACCGCGACTAAAGGTGCCCAAAGGCCTTTAGTCGCGGTTGGCCAGGCCAACCGCGACTAAAGCTCCTCCCTTTTAGTCGCGGTTTGTGGCACGAACCGGAACTAATGGGGTTGAGACCTTTAGTCCCGGTTCGTGCCACGAACCGGTACTAAAGGTCCCATTTTCAAACTCTACTCCCCCCCCCCCGGGATCGCCTTTTCAGTTTTAAAAAAAATAAAAGAAAATAATGGAAATGTCAAAAAAATAAAAGAAAATAAGTTTCTCATGTGATATGTGGTCTAGTTGTTGGGAAAATTTGCAAATGTGAATTTTGACTTTATTTGCAAAATCTCTCTGAAATTTGTAAAAATGGGCATAACTTTTGCATACTAACTCGGATTAAAAAGTTTTTTATATGAAAAATCATCTACTCGAAAAGTTACATCCAAATTTAACAGGGGGAACCCCGTTAAACATTTAGTAACACTAATATTCTAGAATAATCCAACCGCGACTAAAGGTGCCCAAAGGCCTTTAGTCGCGGTTGGCCAGGCCAACCGCGACTAAAGCTCCTCCCTTTTAGTCGCGGTTTGTGGCACGAACCGGAACTAATGGGGTTGAGACCTTTAGTCCCGGTTCGTGCCACGAACCGGTACTAAAGGTCCCATTTTCAAACTCTACCCCCCCCTGGGATCGCCTTTTCAGTTTTAAAAAAAATAAAAGAAAATAATGGAAATGTCAAAAAAATAAAAGAAAATAAGTTTCTCATGTGATATGTGGTCTAGTTGTTGGGAAAATTTGCAAATGTGAATTTTGACTTTATTTGCAAAATCTCTCTGAAA
The DNA here is from genome assembly GCA_900231445.1 of Triticum turgidum subsp. durum. Classification (NCBI taxonomy): domain Eukaryota; kingdom Viridiplantae; phylum Streptophyta; class Magnoliopsida; order Poales; family Poaceae; genus Triticum; species Triticum turgidum. Next base: position 760,625,745 of record LT934114.1, read on the forward strand.
TTTGTAAAAATGGGCATAACTTTTGCATACTAACTCGGATGAAAAAGTTTTTTATATGAAAAATCATCTACTCGAAAAGTTACATCCAAATTTAACCGGGGGAACCCCGTTAAACATTTTCGAAATCCTCAAAAACCTAATAGAAAAAAAGTTACGGGGCTTGTAAGATCTAGAGTGGAAAAAATTGAAAAATATTCAAACAGTGGGCAAACTATGGTCAAACAATGGTCAAACTAATTATTCTAGAATATTAGTGTTACTAAATAATTATTTTAATTATTTCAATTTTGGTCAAATCTGGTCAAACTGTGGTCAACTGTGGTCAAACTGTGGTCAAACAATGGTCAAACTAATTATTCAAGAAATATTAGTGTTACTAAATAATTATTGTTTTTTAAAACAATAGTTTCAAACTCAAACAGTGAAATGTGTCACTTCATGCTCAAGCAAAATTCCTGAAGGTTAATAGGATTGACATCTTATTATTGTCAGGAAAACAACAAGTGCAGACTTGGAGCGTGGGAGAATAGAACCCGGAAGTTAAGCGTGCTTGGGCTGGAGTGGTGAGAGGGATGGGTGACCGGTTGGGAAGTTAGATGATTTGGAATGATGAGGGGTGATAAAAGAATAAATTGAGAAGTGATGAGGGGTGGTGATTAGAGACTAGAGGTTAAAATAATTCAGAAATTTGAAAAAAATTTCAATTTGAAAAAAAATTCAATTTTTTTTTCAAAAACCTGTGGCGGCCTTTAGTCGCGGTTAGCCACAAGAACCGCGACTAAAGGTCCTCCGCCCACGTGGACGGGCCTTTAGTCGCGGTTCTTAAGCAACCGCGACTAAAGGGGGGGGCCTTTAGTCGCGCCCGTCTGGTCGCGGTTGCGCAACCGCGACTAATGGCAGTTGCGAACCGCGACCAAAGGCCCTTTTTCCACCAGTGTATCCCCTAATCACCAAACATAATCCTTGGCATCAATTTGCATGTAAAAAGTTAAATAATATTTTATAGATATTTTTTTAACAAGAGGAATACATTAATATCGCGTAGATACCAATTACACCAGCCTTTGCAACCTTTTATAGATATAGCATTACTCATTTACATTCCTAGATTGTCCGCTTCCGCTAGAGAGGCGACGCACTACCAGTCTAGCACTAACAGCCTGTTTGGTAAACACTTGGGCAGGGGAATGGGAGTTTGCGAAGGGTGTTTATGAGGGGATTAGTCATGGGAAGTAGATTTTTACTCCCATTCCCTTATTTGGTATATGGTGGGAATTAGTGTGGAATAAAACTCTGCTCACGAATTAACAGGGTACCCCCGGGGAAGAAATAGGTTGGAATTGGCTTCCTCAACTCCAATCTCCCTTCCCACTTAAACTCCCATTTTCTCTAATCAAATAGTGAACTTTTAATCTCCTCACCCCTTAACACCCATTCCCCATCTCGAATTCCCCCGAACCAAACACGTTGTTAAGTCCTAATTAGTTAGGCGATAATTGACTTTGCAGACAAAAGCCAAGCTACAGGAGACAAATCAACTCATGGGTTACTTGATGGAAATTAGAATGCTAATTAAGAGTAGACAAATCAACGCACGAGCTAGAGCGGTGGCTTCGAAGTTGGTTCACAGCGTGTTTGGTTGGGGGTATTTAGAGCTAGGGAATGGGAATTAAAGGGACATGAGACTTCAAATCTATTGTTTGTTGGGGGATTGGGAATTCATAAGGGAATAGACATGGGACTTGAGACCAGTGGCGGAGCTATGTTGGGGCCAGGGGGGCCGCTGCCCCCCCAGCCTTTGACCAATTTTTGAAGAATTTTTTTTAAGAAGACTTAGATTAGAACATTTTTAGCATTTGCCCCCCCCCCCCCAAACGACTAAGGCTTCACCAAACTCGTTCTTCCGCCATGCTCCACTTGTACGGGAGGTAACAAAGAGGACAAGACAAGGCATGGTAGACTACCACCGGGTCCACCCAGGGATCATCGACGGCACGCCACATCCGGCGCCACTAGAGCAGGTCCAGGACAAGCAGCACAGCCGTTGCCGCCGGTGCGCGCTGCTGGTGGTGATCGCCCTGGGCGCCATACTGCGGGGATCCTGTACGCCGAGATCCCCACGTTCCGCGTGGAGCGGCTGACGGCCGGCCTGTTCGACGTGAACACCACCTCCATGACAGTGAGCTACGCGTTCGAGGTACAGGTGATGCCGTGATGGCGGAAAACCCGAACCGGTGCATCCGGCTGTCCTACGACGGCGACTGGGTGGCCGTCTTGTTCAACGGCACGGAGCTGCGCTGCGGCGCGTTCCCCGAGCTGTGCCAGGGCCACCGCAGCACGGTGCCGCCATTGATCACGCTCAATGGGGAGACCTGTGTTTTGATTTTCGGTTTGAGCTTTTTTTCGCCCTAGACCGAGATGGCCGAATTTCGGCCATTTTCAAAAATTTCGGCTGAAATTTAACCAAATTTTGACTGCAATTTGACTTAAATTTGACCAAAATTTGTCAAATTTCGATGGCCGAAATTCGGCCGAAATCCACTTTTTGCGGCCGAAAATCAAAACAGTGGGGGAGACCAGGCTCGACGGCGCTGTGGCCGAGCAGCTGGCGCAGCGGCTGTGGCAGGCCGGGTTCATGCCGCTCTGGGTCACTGCGCGCGTGCCAATCGGGTTCAAGTTCCGGCGCTTGAGAGGTGAGCTTGGGGCTTTCTCGGAGCGGCTAGAAGTAAGGATCATCAACTTTTTGATCGTCGTGGGGTTGATCCGAATTGGTCTGAAAGGCATCGGGGCCCTGGCACTTTGGTTGGCCACCGTGGCCTTCCTCGGCGGCATCGTCTCTGGCCTGCTCGAGAGCTGTTTTCAGTATCTGATCATACTAGATTAGTATCCAATCTAATACTGAGTATTACTCCCTCCGTCCCATAATGTAAGACGTTTTTTGACACTACACTAGAGTCAAAAAGTGTCTTATATTATGGGACTGAGGGAGTAGTAATCAGCTCTCCAAAGGCTGCCGGTTTATATCAGTATATCAGCTCTCGTGTATGCAAATCTTTTAAGAAATTTAAATTCTTTCCTGTTAAACTCGTATTGTCAATGCTAAGTGTCACATAAATTTTGTCTCTTCAGCAGATTATGATGTGTCGCATAATGTTCTGAAACTAAATGTGATTAAGACTATATAGTGTTCAGATACTGTGAATTACATTGATATTTGATCATACATCTGAACTTGTTGTTCTTTAGCAACGCACGATGCATTTAACTGGTTTCCTTAGAGCATCTCCAACGGCCGCCCAATGCGCGGCGCCCAAAAAACGGGTTTACAACGCGTAAGTAGTTTTTTTAGGACGCTAGAAGACGTTTGCTCCAACAAGCGCTGCACAATATGCTACGCGCGCGAGTCCAGCGGTCCCATCTGCAGCAGCCCAGAGTTTGCAGTGCACGTGAGTCCAGCGGTCCCAATCAAGCAGTTCCATCTGCAGCAGCCCAGAGTTTGCAACGCGCGCGAGTCCAGCGGTCCAAATCAAGTGGTCCCATCTGCAGCAGCCCAGAGTTTGCAGCGCGCGCGACCGGACGCACTAAATATGCTGCGCGCGATGCCTTTTTAATGCGCATGCTGCATTAGTTATAGCGCGCGCGCTTTTTATGCCGCTGCTGGAGACTCCAAATCAGGTCTGCGCGCACTAAAGCAGTTTTTATACCGCGTGTCGCTTATATAGCGCTTCTGTTGGAGATGTTTTTATGAAATTGCCTTCGGAGTGGAAATAACGCCCATGGTTGTCCTGAGTGGTAAAGATTTTTTTCTTTTCTTTTCGAGAAACGAGTGGTAAAGGTGATGACGAGGGAATTCCTCATAGGGGGTAGGCCCACGATGACATAAGGCCCTACCAAGACGTCCATGCAAGCCCTAGCCCATGAATGCAAAACACTAGATAAACACCAGCAGTATGGTGGTGGCGACCCAATCAGAGGATCTTCATCAGTTGGTTTGCCCATCAGTCGGGAGTTTTATCAGTCGGAATGTAACCAATCGAATTTCATAGTAGGCCAACGACTAAGGGCATTCAAAGAGGAGTTACACACTGAGACTACCCACAATGGGAGTAACATAGGTAGTAACATCACACATATCTAGATAAAATGGATGATGTGGCAAGCAATAAATGAAGAATGAGAGGCATGTGGTAACATAGCTAGTTACTACTAGTATGAGTAACATCACACATATCAAGGTAAAATGAGTCTATGGTCTAATAAATGACGTGTTGCATGGTACCACACATATGTTACTACCCACTATAGAGGTAGTAACATAAACTAGTAACATGGGCATGTTACTACTCTATGTTACTACCCATTGTGACTAGTCTGAGCTTCACTACGCCATTGCTCCAAGCATTACTAGTACCTCCTTATGACACATTAAGCACAGCCGTTACACCATGTAATGAGAAAAACCAACCAATATTTAATATGTTTTTTTAATGACATTTATTGCCAACCAATGGACCCTGGTGCATGGCAGATTCTATATATGCCTACCCGGGATACTAAGCTGAAGGTTCACAACCATTGTAATCTCATAATCCTACGAATGAAAACCTCCCAGAGAGACAGAACTAGGGCTTTTACCTAGCCCGACGAGAGGCTTGAACTTGTATACCATCCTTGTGTCACCCATTTACATCTCGGTAGATCAAACTCCATTCATACACCTCTCTTACTGTCAAATTTAGAACCACGACAGGTGGATGGTGGCCGCATGGTGGTCGAAGTGGTGCTAGACAACGCAGGGTGGGCAGTGGGTGGAATAGGAGGAGGAGATGAGGTGTCGCTGCGGTGGAAAGGGGGTCAATAAAAGCAGCGGTGGTGAGGGGCAGGCTGGCGGGCGGGAGGTGGGATTTGGGCGGGAAACGATAATGGCCATTATAAGAGGGGTGTGAAGACGGGTCCTTGCCTTCCGAAGGTGAGGAGGGGAAAGTTGGAATGATATTTCGGACTAATTAAAAAAAGTTGTTTCCTTGGTGTTCTATTGGTTCCACTCGCCTCTGATTGCCTTTTTGATAAAGGGAGATGATAGGACAAGGATCAATGTCTAGGTTTTTGTGTCATCTAAGGTACGAGACTAGAAGCGAATGTGTTGCATGGAATAAAAACCCACGGGTAGATCTAACCTAGGTCGTGGCAACCGCGGGCTCACGTGCAACACATGTGACACCGACGAGTTTGTTATGGTTTGGTCTAGTGGATCGACAACTTCTCATCTGGCGAAATATCATCACTTACTTCGGCCTAACCAGTCGTTCTTTAATTTTGTGTTGGCAAGGAAAAAATCCCCATTCGTACGACGATGAAGCACCGAGCCAGTATCTAACTTGCAAGGGGTTCGTTCTGGCTACAATGTGTTTAACGTCTTATATTCTCACCCATTTAGATGGGTGACTCGTATAACTCTTCAATACATATGAGGTTAGTTTAGATCCACGGATTTGGTCTTCTCAGTTTCTTTACCCAGAGTATGGAGTAACATCGAGATACAAAATGGTGAGTTGGAAACAACGGTAGAGAAAGGACTTTGATCTACATTTGATCCGAGAAGTTTGTGTTGTTCACATTTATTTTCACTGTCTTGAATTTTCCATTGTCGAAAAACATAGGAAGCTTCTATTTGTCAGGTGCTCGAATAAAACTGTTGCATCAGTCACTTTTGATATGGACCATCAGATTTTCATTTGGCCGCTCAAAATAGACTGCGCTACCGATCATCTTCTTCCTCCTCCTGATGTCCCCAACCTACCACGACCTAACCGCCGGCCTCCACCAGCTGTGTCCGGTGGGCGCTACCGCGCCCAGCCCTCCCCTCAACCTCCCCCCACTGTCGTTGCTGGCCACCGCCCCAGCCATCCCTCTTAGTCCGACACTACCCATGAAAACCTCCGACGATCCCCTGCATCCTCCCCACCCCTAAGATAGATAATGGGGTTGTGCCATCTGCCTAAGATAGATAATGGGGCCACTTCTTCTCCGGCGAGGTCCGACCAAGATGAAAGGAAGAAGGAAAAAAGTAACTGGCGCTAGGGATGGCAAAGAGTACCCATTACCGGTGCACCCTGCGCGTAAAAACCCTATTAGGGTAAGTGTATGGGACAAAAACATTTACCCATGGATACTTAAGTGAGAAAATATCATACTCATCGGGTAGGAGGGTAAGGGTATGGGATAGTATAACCCATGCGCGCATACCCATGTACCCATCTAAAACGTTGGCAGGTGGGTTTCCTTTAATATCCTAATGTATTTAATTTTCCCCTCCTAATTGCGCTAGGTAAAAACTCTAATGTGTAGTCAAATTATCTCTATAATATATCAGGATTTTGTGAACTTAAAGTGTATGCCTATGTCTTGTTATTTATGATTATGTGTTGTTGTTTAACATTTTTATGTGTCGCTTTATAGGCAAGTATTTTTATTTATAAGAATGTGTTGTTGTTACAATATGTTGTTGTGTATTGTTGTTTAAAATGTGTTGCTATTAATAATTTATGATTATATGTTGTTTTCTACAACTATTTTCTCATCAATTGATGTGTTTTAAACGCGGGTATTTTTACCCGCGGGCACCCATATACCCTGGGAAAAGAATTATACCCTTGACGAGTATGCATCAAGGATCAGTGTGATTCGGGAGGTCATCAGGGAAAGAGATATTAGGTAGTCCAAATCAGCCGTGATGCTAACAAGGCAAGTCACGAGCTGGCTAGACTAGGTAGAGTACAAGACAGAACTGCCGATTTGGCTTAGAAACTACCCTCCAGAAATCGCTGAGGCGATTTGTGCTGATTGTACTCATACCCCAGTTTAATTTAATCTCTTTTCCCCGCAAAAAAAAAGTTCAGGATAGACGGATAAGGATATGGGGTGGCTTCACTCGTACCCATACCCTGGGTGCCACCCCTAACCGGCTCAAAACATAATTTCATGTATCTGAGAAGTAGCAAAACTGAAAAAACATATGGTTTACTAAGAAAACAAGTTGTGTTTAGAGGATTTAGGATAAGAAAATAGGACTGCATGCTTCCTTTTACCGATCCCGATCCAACTGAAACGTATGTTACTACTTTGTTTCAATATGCAAGTTGCTTGAACGTAGCACTTAATCTTCTAGGAGTAGTAGACATGCGCAGCCAATGCAAGACCAACCATTTGACATGTGACCTCTAGCAACCGCGTGTCACACTCTATTGCACAAATGTGTCGTGCTGTTGGAGGCCTTTGAAAAAGAAAAGGGAAAACAACCCGTGCCAGACATCTTTGTTTCATCTCTAGCAGCACGGACGCTAGAGAACAAGAATATGACAAGAAGAACATCCTCGCCTGTAAAAAACATGAATAGATAAAGATGGAGCACGTCGCCTGTGAACTTCGTTTTGAGTTGGTACAAAAAGTGCAGAGTCGGACGAAAATGGCGTGGCATCTTCTGCTGTAAACGTAGTAGCGATCCAGCATTTATCACCACTGTTTGCCTGAGCGTCCCATGCCACCCACACGGTTGGTGGGCGTGGCCGTCGCGTGCGACCAACCTGGCCTTCTTGCATCGCAGATCGCACCGGCCATCGACGAGCTGCAGGCGCAGCGCAGCGGACATGGAGAAGCTCGGCGCGAACCCGGCCAACTCCTGCCCGCTCACGCCGCTCGGCTTCATCGAACGCGCGGCCACCGTCTACGGAGACTGCCCCTCCGTCGTCTACGGCGGCCAAGTCTTCACCTGGTCCCAGACCTACCGCCGCTGCCTCCGCCTCGCCTCCGCACTCTCCTCCCTCGGCGTCTCCCGCCTCGACGTCGTAAGCACACTTCCATCCCTCGTAATTTTCACAAATGCCTCTGTCGCGTGTGTGTCTTCATGAATCCATGGTGTGAACCAATTGCGTGCTTCAGGTGTCCGTGCTGCTGCAAAACGTGCCGGCCATGTACGAGGCGCACTTCGGCGTGCCCATGAGCGGCGCCGTGCTCAACACCATCAACACGCGCCTCGACTCGCGCACCGTCGCCGTCCTGCTCCGCCACTCCGGCTCCCGGCTCGTCTTCGTCGACCCGGCGCTGCTCCCGCTGCTCGACGACGCGCTTCGGCTCCTGCCGTCGGGCCATTCCGCCCCGCGCGTCGTGCTCGTCGAGGATCCCCACGAGAAGGATCAGTTCCCTCCGGCTCCGGCTCCCGCCACGGATCTGACGTACGAGAGGCTCCTCGTGATGGGGGATCCGGGGTTCAAGTGGGTCCGGCCGACCAGCGAGTGGGACCCGATGGTTCTCAACTACACCTCCGGCACCACGGCTGCGCCCAAGGGGGTCGTGCACTGCCACCGCGGGATCTTCTTCGTGACCATGGTGTCGCTCGTGGACTGGGCGGTGCAGCCGCGGCCGACGTTCTTGTGGACGCTGCCCATGTTCCACGCCAATGGGTGGAGCTTTCCGTGGGGGATGGCCGCGGTGGGCGGCACCAATGTCTGCCTCCGCCGCGTCGACGCCGCGGGCGTCTACTCTGCCATTGCCGACCACATGGTCACGCACCTCTGCGGCGCGCCCGTCGTGCTCAGCATGCTGGCCAACACGCCGGAGGATGTGCGCAAGCCTCTGCACAGGAAGGTACGGATCATGACGGCCGGCTCGCCGCCGCCCGCTGCGGTGCTGCATCGTGTGGAGGCCATGGGCTTTGAGGTCAGCCACGGGTATGGACTGACGGAGACTGGAGGTCACGTCGTGTCGTGCGCGTGGAAGGGCGAGTGGAACAAGCTGCCGGCGTCGGAGCGTGCGCGCCTCAAGGCGAGGCAAGGCGTGCGCACCCCCGGCATGGCCGAGGTGGACATCCTGGACGGCGAGACAGGCCGCAGCGTGCCCTGGGACGGCGGCACCATGGGAGAAATCGTGCTCCGCGGCGGGTGCGTAATGCTGGGGTACCTCAACGACAGCGAGGCGACAAGGGCGGCGATCCGGGACGACGGGTGGTTCTACACGGGGGACGTAGGCGTGATGCACCCGGACGGTTACCTGGAGATCCGCGACCGGTCCAAGGACGTGATCATCAGCGGCGGCGAGAACATCAGCAGCGTGGAGGTGGAATCCATGCTCTACGGCCACCCAGCGGTGAGCGAGGCGGCGGTGGTGGCGCGGCCGGACGAGTTCTGGGGCGAGACACCATGCGCGTTCGTGAGCCTCAAGGATGGCGCAGCAGGCGTGGTGACCGCGGCGGAGGTGATCGCGTGGAGCCGGAAGCGCATGGCGGGTTACATGGTGCCCAAGACAGTGGTATTCCGCGGCGAGCTGCCCAAGACGTCCACCGGCAAGGTCCAGAAGTACGTGCTCCGGAAGCTCGCCTGGGAGATGGGCCCCACTCGCAGGGGTAGCAGCAGCAGCAAGATGTAGTGTATGGCATGGCAATGGGCAAATGGATTGTTCTAAATTTTGATCCCTTTTCCTTTGTGTGTGGGCAAAGTGCTACTCTACAACATTTTTCGCATCATTATCATGTTTTGTAAAGGCATTGACATGGTGGACTGCTTTCACGCCCCGCCCTCAGAGTATCTCCAATAGAAAATGACACTAAATTGTGCTTCGAGTAAAATTTGGATCTCCAAAAGGTGGGTTTTTACATCACCAAAACCTCCAACCCCAACAAATGATGTAAAATAGGACACTAGTGCTTCAATAGGTGATGTAAAATAGGGTATCAACACAACAACCGCTCCACAATTTCATACATATTCGAACCAAATAACATCAAAATCGTATCAAATAACCACATGACACATGTGGTAAGCAATCCAAATTATTCAAAAATAAAATCCTAGATCATCTTAAAATCATGAATCATCTCAAAATAAAATCCTAAATCAACTCCAAATTCTAAATCATCTCAAAATCATCATTAATATTCAAAGATGGTAGCCACACCGGCATAGAGGCCTCTCCTATGCCCTGTTGATGTGTGCCGGTGGGGTGCTGCCCGTAATTTTGGCGAAGCAGCGCCGGCGATGCCGACCGAAGCAACAACAGCTCGGCTCGGTCGCGGCGGTTGCACACCTGTATGCGGAAGCTCCGACGGCTAGAAGACCTACGCCGGACAGTGACCACGAGCTCTGGGAGCCGTCACAGGCTCTACCGCTCTGGCCAGCAGCCAAAACTCTACACGATGGCTGATCCAGATCGGCGCGGTGGTGGGACCTTCGGCCGCCGTCCGGGGTGACTAGATGGGAAAGTGGGATAGAAGCGAACTTAGGGAAGGACAAGACGAGCCACCACCGAAGACTTATCGGCTGAAATCACCGACGGCGATGATAGGGTAGAGGTATGCTCGCGCGGCGGTTGGGGTTGCGCGCATTTTGCAGGAATGGCCCAAGTGAGGGTTGTGCGCATTTTGCTGGAATGGCCCAAGTGAGCGGAGCCATCACCTCCAGTGGCAGAGCTTGAA
>LT934114.1:760636369-760721326 GCA_900231445.1 Triticum turgidum subsp. durum
GACAATCAAGCCTAATACTAAGGGATATGCACATATTTTTGTATGAGCTGGGGCCATGGCCTAGGTTGGCCCTCACAAAGCTCCGCCATTGTTTACATGACGGACAAAACTCGAGTAAAAAAAATTGCATCTATATCATTTGTTGGAAGGCAGTTTTTGTGCCTTTGCGATATAAAATCAACTATTTATACATCAACATCATCATTGAACATTTTTATAATATACTCCCTCCGTCCCAAAATAGGTGACTCGACTTTGTACTAACTTTAGTACAAAGTTAAGTCACTTATTTTGGGACAGAGGGAGTACATGATAAATATTATAAAACCAAATAAACCTTAAAACCAGCATTGAATAACATCGAACATTTTTCTAATATACACGATGAATGTGAATGTTTTTAAATAACCTTTAACTTTTTCTAAATGCATGAGACACACACACACACACACACACACACACACAAGATGAATATTTAAAATAATACATAAACACTTATCAAATATCGTGACAAATGCTTACGGTTTTTTAAGAAAGCAAAAATACAAAAAGGGGAAATATAAAAAAAGTTAACAAAGAAAAACTAGCCAAAGTTGGTAGAAACTGCACGTTAGGAAAATAAGCAAACAGGCAGGTGCATGACAAGGAGTCAAGAGCAAACAGAGCATAGCTCAAAAGCACCCGAAATCCTATTTGACGCCTTTGCGTCAGTTACAGGCAAATAAAAATCTTAAGTGAAAAAACCTTTGGTTTCCGCCATCTGATTGGGTCACGGAAATAAGGCGGCTGCTAGGAATCACCCGGATGAGAAATCATCCGCCTAGCCAACCGTTGATTTGAATCAACGTTATCTGATTAGTGCCACACGATACAATGGACCACGGCAGGATCACACCATTATTCACTTCCGTCCTAACGTGTTCAGTCTTCCCCGTAGCAATTAGAGCCACCAGGAATGCTTGCTAGCTTACACTAGCCTGCGTCGCTGGTCAGCTCACAGTAAAACGCCGACAAGCTCGCCACACAACGGCCACGGCAGCAACGCTGGCGAGCTCAGGGTTGCAGCACGGAATTGCAGTAATGACGCTGCTGCGACCATCCCCATGAAGCACCAGTGATGCTCCAGCGTCCCGGCGATGCTCCATCGCAACACCAGCAACGCTCCGGGATGCTTCATTGCATCACCGATGATGCTCCCGCGGCCCGAGGATGCTACATAGCAACACCGGTGATGCTCCGGGATGCTCCATAGCAACAGCGGCGATGCATTGAAGCTCCGCCACCGCACGCGCAGCACCACGCGTGTTGCGTAGTCAGCTTCTGCCGTCGAGATACGCGGGTCGCAGCACCATGCAGCACCTCCCGCGGCAGCAGCTTCCGGTGGCGCTTCATTGCAACCCTTGCCGGAGCTTCAACAACCCCCGGCGCTTCACTGCAGACACGACGGTGCTTCACTGCAGCCCCGACGACGTTTCACTGCAACTGCGCAAGCGCTTCATTGCTGTTCCGACGCCTGCGCGTGTTGTGTCAACTCCAGCATCTGGTGAATGTTAACAAGAATTTTCTTCAGATAACAACATCAGTGGCTATAATTTGAATACCTGAAATGCGTAGATGTGAAGGGTGTGTTCAACTTATTCTATAACTTCTATAGAAAAGACGTAGTCTGAAACTAGAGTGGAAACTATTTTGCTTTCAGAGAGAAGTAAAGTAATCAAGGTTGCAAGAACAGAACTCCTACTTGAAATGAGTACTCCTTTTGTTCAGCCAATACTTCTTAGTCTGAATTCTAAAATTGGGTGCACTTTTGACACATATCAAACAAAACACAATAGACATATAAACCCAAGAAGCATTTATAGGCACCGATGATGAAAGCATAAGTAGAGGCCACTAACCTCAGAATTCAAGGAACACAGACTGGTGTTAGAAGCAACTAGACCATTGATGGCGCGCGTTGCCGCGCCCGTCCATTTGTCCATTAAAATGGTAAGAATTTCACTTTATATATGGTGACATGGAATATGAAAGTTCAATACAAACTAACTTGTGCTAAAAGTACAACATCAAACGAAATTATCATGACAAGAATATAGATGTCGGATAAGTGAGCAACTGTATTCTCAGGAGGGCCAAAGGCCAATACATATACAGGTGTGTGGTAAAGTGCAAGAGACCCCTTATACAATGGGGATAAACCGAAAAGGGCTATACACATCTAACACCCCCCTCAAACTCATGGTGGGTCAACAACACTGAGTTTGGAGAGAAGAAAACTATGATGCGCTCGAGTCTGGGCCTTCGTGAAGAAGTCTGCCAACTGTAACTCAGAGGGCACATAGTGAAGGGCGAGAGTCTGATCCTGCACAGCAGCACGCACAAAGTGGCATCCACACCGATGTGCTTGGTGAGATCATGCTTCACCGGGTCACGCGCAATGCTGATAGCGCCAGTACTGTCTGACAATAAAGGAGTCGATGTAGTAGCAGACACACCAAAATCCTCAAGTAACCACCGTAACCAGATCACCTCAGCCGTCAACATAGCCATGGCTCGCAACTCAACCTCTGTACTCGAGCGAGAAACTGCAGTCTGCTTCTTTGTCTTCCAGGCAATAAGAGAGCCACCAAGAAAGACACAATAAGCAGACAGCGAGCGTCGATCCGAGGGATCACTAGCCCAGATAGCATCAGAGTAGGCCTGGAGCTCAAGAGAGCTGGAGCGGGGAAAGAAAAGGCGCTGAGAGATCGTGCCACGAAGATATCGTAGAACACGGAGGAGATGACTATAGTGGACAGAGGTGGGGACTGAAACAAACTGACTCAGGATGTGGACAGGATAGGAGATGTCAGGGCGCGTAACAGCAAGATAGACAAGACTGCCAACAAGATGACGATAGCGAGTGGGATTAGGAAGAGGGTCACCATCGGTGGCACGAAGCTGAACGTTGAGCTCCATAGGAGTCACAACCGTGCGCTCATCACCGAGAGCAGCGCGAGCAAGAAGATCCTAAATATATTTTTCTTGGGAGATGTAGAAGCCATCAGAGGTCGAGGAGATCTCAATCCCAAGAAAATAGCGAAGAGGACCAAGATCAGTCATAAGAAACTGGTCGCGAAGGCGAGCCTTAACAAAGGCGACGTGGTCAGTGTCGTCACCAGTGATGATCATGTCATCAACATAGAGAAGAAGAAGAGTCCGACCACGAGGAGACGTGTGAACAAACAGTGCGGGATCATGGTCACTGGGCAAGAAACCAGCGGCGGTCACCACAGAGGCGAAGCGCTCAAACCAGGCGCGAGGGGCTTGTTTGAGACCATATAGAGAGCGGCGAAGTCTACAGACCATACCATCAGGAGCATAGTACCCCTGTGGTGGCTGCATATCAACCTCCTCACGCAACTCGCCATTGAGAAAAGCATTCTGAACATCAAGTTGAGAGATAGACCACTGACGAACAGAAGCTACAGCAAGAAGAGTGCGAACAATGGTCATGTGGGCCACAGGAGCGAATGTCTCATCATAATCGCGTCCCTGCTCCTGTTGGAAACCACGGGCTACAAGGCGAGCTTTGTAGCGCTCAAGAGAACCATCGGAGCGAGTCTTAACCTTGTAGACCCACTTGCAGGTGATGGGACGAACGCCGGAAGGGAGAGGAACCAGATCCCAAGTGCCAGAGCGCTCAAGGGCAGCAAGCTCTTCGGCCATCGCAAGCTGCCACTCAGGCTGAGTCATGGCAGTCCGATAGGAAGTGGGCTCAGCAATGGCAGAGAGACCATACCGATCAGGGGAGTAGCGATCAGGTGGGGGCGAGGCCGAGCACGAAGATTATGAACCGGGGGAGATGTGGATGGAGGAGCACCAGAGGTGGAAGGCTCATCAGGGGAGACATCCTCAGTATGAGGACGACGAGTATAGTGGAGAGGAAACGGTGAGAGAGGGTGACGAACTGAAGATGATGGTGGAGAGGTGGAGGAGGAGGATGGAGAGGATGGGGTCCGTGGTGAGGGAGAGGATGGGGTCAGTGGTGAGGGAGAGGGGAGGAGAGGTGCCAGAGGAAGAGATGACACAGGAGGCACGTAGCGGGGTGTATCGGGAAGGAGAAGGAAAGCAAGGTCATCGACAGAGAAACTCGAGGAAGAAGAACGTGGGTAGTAGGAACGAGACTCATCAAAGGTCACATCACGCGAGATGCGCAAGCGACGACCTACAGGATCCCAACATCGATAGCCCTTGTGCTCATCGCTGTAGCCAAGGAAGACACACTCAACCTGTTGGGGAACGTAGTAATTTCAAAAAAATTCCTACGCACACGCAAGATCATGGTGATGCATAGCAACGAGAGGGGAGAGTGTTGTCTACGTACCCTCGTAGACCGAAGCGGAAGCGTTGACGCAACATAGAGGAAGTAGTCGTACGTCTTCCCGGTCCAACCGATCCAAGCACCGTTACTCCGGCACCTCCGAGTTCTTGACACACGTACAGCTCGATGACGGACCCCGGGCTCCGATCCAGCAAAGCTTCGGGGAGGAGTTCCGTCAGCACGACGGCGTGGTGACGATCTTGATGTTCAACCGTCGCAGGGCTTCGCCTAAGCACCGCTACAATATGACCGAGGTGTAATATCGTGGAGCGAGGCACCGCACACGGCTAAGGAACGATCACGAAGATCAACTTGTGTGTCCATGGGGTGCCCCCTGCCCTCGTATATAAAGGAGTGGAGGAGGGGAGGGCCGGCCCTCTACTATGGCGCGCCCTAGGGAGTCCTACTCCCACCGGGAGTAGGATTCCCCCTTTCCTAGTCCAACTAGGAGCCCTTCCATGTATTAGGAGTAGGAGACTAGGAAGGGGAAGAGAGAAGGGAAGGAAGGAGGGGGTGCGGCCCCTCCCCCTAGTCCAATTCGGACTAGGCCATGGGGGGGGGCGCGGCCTGCCCTAGGCAGCCCTTCTCTCTTTCCCGCAGGGCCCAATAAGGCCCAATACTTCTCCCCGGCGAATTCCCGTAACTCTCCGGTACTCCGAAAAATACCCGAATCACTCGGAACCTTTCCGAACTGCGAATATAGTCGTCCAATATATCAATCTTTATGTCTCGACCATTTCGAGACTCCTCGTCATGTCCCAGATCTCATCCGGGACTCCGAACTCCTTCGGTACATCAAAACTCATAAACTCATAATATAACTGTCATCGAAACCTTAAGCGTGTGGACCCTACGGTTCGAGAAAAATGTAGACATGACCGAGACACGTCTCCGGTCAATAACCAATAGCGGGACCTAGATGCCCATATTGGTTCCTACATATTCTACGAAGATCTTTATCGGTTAGACCGCATAACAACATACGTTGTTCCCTTTGTCATCGGTATGTTACTTGCCCGAGATTCGATCGTCGGTATCCAATACCTAGTTCAATCTTGTCACCAGCAAGTCTCTTTACTCGTTCCGTAATACATCATCTCGCAACTAACTCATTAGTTGTAATTCTTGCAAGGCTTAAGTGATGTGCATTACCGAGAGGGCCCAGAGATACCTCTCCGACATTCGGAGTGACAAATCCTAATCTCGAAATACGCCAACCCAACAAGTACCTTTGGAGACACCTGTAGAGCACCTTTATAATCACCCAGTTACGTTGTGACGTTTGGTAGCACACAAAGTGTTCCTCCGGTAAACGGGAGTTGCATAATCTCATAGTCATAGGAACATGTATAAGTCATGAAGAAAGCAATAGCAACACACTAAACGATCGGTTGCTAAGCTAACGGAATGGGTCATGTCAATCAGATCATTCAACTAATGATGTGATCCCGTTAATCAAATAACAACTCTTTGTCTATGGTTAGGAAACATAACCATCTTTGATTAACAAGCTAGTCAAGTAGAGGCATACTAGTGACACTCTGTTTGTCTATATATTCACACATGTATTATGTTTCCGGTTAATACAATTCTAGCATGAATAATAAACATTTATCATGATATAAGGAAATAAATAATAACTTTATTATTGCCTCTAGGGCATATTTCCTTCAGTCTCCCACTTGCACTAGAGTCAATAATCTAGATCACATCACCATGTGATTAACATCGATAGTTCACATCATCATGTGATTAACACCCATAGTTCACATCGCCATGTGATCAACACCCAAAGGGTTTACTAGATTCAGTAATCTAGTTCACATCGCTATGTGATTAACACCCAAAGAGTACTAAGGTGTGATCATGTTTTGCTTGTGAGAGAATCTTAGTCAACGGGTCTTTCACATTCATATCCGTTATGTATTTTGCAATTTTTTATGTCTACAATGCTCTGCACGGAGCTACTCTAGCTAATTGCTCCCACTTTCAATATGTATCTAGATCGAGACTTAGAGTCATCCAGATCGGTGTCAAAACTTGCATCGACGTAACCCTTTACGACGAACCTTTTGTGACTTCCATAATCGAGAAACATATCCTTATTCCACTAAGGATAATTTTGACCGCTGTCCAGTGATCTACTCCTAGATCACTATTGTACTCCCTTGCCAAACTCAGTGCAGGGTATACAATAGATCTGGTACACAGCATGGCATACTTTATAGAACCTATGGCCAAGGCATAGGGAATGACTTTCATTCTCTTTTCTATCTTCTGCCGTGGTCGGGTTTTGAGTCTTACTCAATTTCACACCTTGTAACACAGGCAAGAACTCTTTCTTTGACTGTTCCATTTTGAACTACTTCAAAATCTTGTCAAGGTATGTACTTATTGAAAAAACTTATCAAGCGTCTTGATCTATCTCTATAGATCTTGATGCTCAATATGTAAGCAGCTTCACCGAGGTCTTTCTTTGAAAAACTCCTTTCAAACACTCCTTTATGCTTTGCAGAATAATTCTACATTATTTCTGATCTACAATATGTCATTCACATATACTTATCAGAAATGCTGTAGTGCTCCCACTCACTTTCTAGTAAATACAGGCTTCACCGCAAGTCTGTATAAAACTATATGCTTTGATCAACTTATCAAAGCATATATTCCAACTCCGAGATGCTTGCACCAGTCCATAGATGGATCGCTGGAGCTTGCGTATTTTGTTAGCACCTTTAGGATTGACAAAACCTTCTGGTTGCATCATATACAACTCTTCTTTAAATCCATTAAGGAATGTAGTTTTGTTTATCCATTTGCCAGATTTCATAAAAATGCGGCAATTGCTAACATGATTTGGACAGACTTAAGCATCGCTATGAGTGATAAAATTTCATCGTAGTCAACACCTTAAACTTTGTCAAAAACCCTTTTCGACAATTCTAGCTTTGTAGATAGTAACACTACTATCAACGTCTGTCTTCCTCTTGAAGATCCATTTATTCTCAATTGCTTGCCGACCATCGGGCAAGTCAACCAAAGTCCATACTTTGTTCTCATACATGGATCCCATCTCAGATTTCATGGCTTCAAGCCATTTTGCGGAATCTGGGCTCACCATCGCTTCTTCATAGTTCGTAGGTTCATCATGATCTAGTAGCATGACTTCCAGAATAGGATTACCGTACCACTCTGGTGCGGATCTTACTCTGTTCGACCTACGAGGTTCTGTATTAACTTGATCTGAAGTTCTATGATCATCATCATCAACTTCCTCACTAGTTGGTTTTGACGTCACAGAAACCGGTTCCTGTGATGTATTATTTTCCAACAAGGGAGTAGGTACAGTTACCTCATCAAGTTCAACTTTCCTCCCACTCACTTCTTTCGAGAGAAACTCCTTCTCTAGAAAGGATCCATTCTTAGCAATGAATGTCTTGCCCTCGGATCTGTGATAGAAGGTGTACCCAACTGTCTCTGTTGGGTATCCTATGAAGACACATTTCTCCGATTTGGGTTCGAGCTTATCAGGTTGAAGCTTTTTCACATAAGCATCGCAGCCCCAAACTTTAAGAAACGACAACTTTGGTTTCTTGCCAAACTACAGTTCATAAGGTGTCGTCTCAACGGATTTCGACGGTGCCCTATTTAACGTGAATGTGGCCGTCTCTAAAGCATAACCCCAAAACGATAGCGGTAAATCTGTAAGAGACAACATAGATCGCACCATATCAAGTAAAGTACGATTACGACGTTCGGACACACCATTACGCTGTGGTGTTCCGGGTGGCGTGAGTTGCGAAACTATTCCACATTGTTTTAAGTGTAGACCAAACTCGTAACTCAAATATTCTCCTCCACGATCAGATCGTAGAAACTTTATTTTCTTGTTACGATGATTTTCAACTTCACTCTGAAATTCTTTGAACTTTTCAAATGTTTCAGACTTATGCTTCATTAAGTAGATATACCCATATCTGCTTAAATCATCTGTGAAAGTGAGAAAATAACAATATTCGCCACGAGCCTCAATATTCATCGGACCACATACATCTGTATGTATGATTTCCAACAAATCTGTTGCTCTCTCCATAGTACCGGAGAACGGCGTTTTAGTCATCTTGCCCATGAGGCACGGTTCGCAAGTACCAAGTGATTCATAATCAAGTGATTCTAGAAGTCCATCAGTATGGAGTTTCTTCATGCGCTTTATACCGATATGACCCAAACGGCAGTGCCACAAATAAGTTGCACTATCATTATCAACTCTGCATCTTTTGGCTTCAACACTATGAATATGTGTATCACTACTATCGAGATTCATCAAAAATAGACCACTCTTCAAGGGTGCATGACCATAAAAGATATTACTCATATAAATAGAACAACCATTATTCTCCGATTTAAATGAATAACCGTCTCGCATCAAACAAGATCCAGATATAATGTTCATGCTCAACGCTGGCACCAATTAACAATTATTTAGGTCTAATACTAATCCCGAAGGTAGATGTAGAGGTAGCGTGCCGAACGCGATCACATCGACTTTGGAACCGTTTCCCACGCGCATCGTCACCTCTTTCCTTTGCCAGTGTTCGCTTAATGCGTAGTCCCTGTTTCGAGTTGCAAATATTAGCAATAGAACCAGTATTAAATACCCAGGTGCTACTGCGAGCTCTAGTAAGGTACACATCAATAACATGTATATCACATATACCTTTGTTCACCTTGCCATCCTTCTTATCCGCCAAATACTTGGGGTAGTTCCGCTTCCAGTGACCAGTCTGCTTGCAGTAGAAGCACTCAGTTTCAGGCTTAGGTCCAGACTTGGGTTTCTTCTCTTGAGCAGCAACTTGTTTGCTGTTCTTCTTGAAGTTCCCCTTCTTCTTCCCTTTGCCCTTTTTCTTGAAACTAGTGGTCTTGTTAACCATCAACACTTGATGCTCCTTCTTGATTTCTACCTCCGCAGCCTTTAGCATTGCGAAGAGCTCGGGAATCGTCTTATCCATCCCTTGCATATTATAGTTCCTCACGAAGCTCTTGTAGCTTGGTGGAAGTGATTGGAGAATTCTGTCAATGACGCTATCATCCGGAAGAGTAACTCCCAGTTGAATCAAGTGATTACAATACCCAGACATCTTGAGTATGTGCTCACTGACAGAACTATTCTCCTCCATCTTGCAGCTATAGAACTTATTGGAGACTTCATATCTCTCAATCCGGGCATTCTTCTGGAATATTAACTTCAACTCCTGGAACATCTCATATGCTCCATGACGTTCAAAACGTCGCTGAAGTCCCGGTTCTAAGCCGTAAAGCATGGCACATTGAACTATCGAGTAGTCATCAGCTTTGCTCTGCCAGACGTTATTAACGTCGTCAGTTGCATCAGCAGCAGGCCTGGCACCCAGCGGTGCTTCCAGGACGTAATTTTTCTGTGCAGCAATGAGGATAATCCTCAAGTTACGGACCCAGTCCGCGTAGTTGCTACCATCATCTTTCAACTTAGCTTTCTCAAGGAACGCATTAAAATTCAACGGAACAACAGCACGGGCCATCTATCTACAATCAACATAGACAAGCAAGATACTATCAGGTACTAAGTTCATGATAAATTTAAGTTCAATTGATCATATTACTAAAGAACTCCCACTTAGACAGACATCTCTCTAGTCATCTAAGTGATCACGTGATCCAAATCAGCTAAACCATGTCCGATCATCACGTGAGATGGAGTAGTTTCATCGGTGAACATCATTATGTTGATCATATCTACTATATGATTCGCGCTCGACCTTTCGGTCTCCGTGTTCCGAGGCCATATCTGCATATGCTAGGCTCGTCAAGTTTAACCTGAGTATTCTGCGTGTGCAAAACTGGCTTGCACCCGTTGTAGATGGACGTAGAGCTTATCACACCCGATCATCACATGGTGTCTAGGCACGACGAACTTTGGCAACGGTGCATACTCAGGGAGAACACTTCTTGATAAATTTTAGTGAGAGATCATCTTCAAATGCTACCGTCAATCAAAGCAAGATAAGATGCATAAAGGATAAACATCACATGCAATCAATATAAGTGATATGATATGGCCATCATCTTCTTGTGCTTGTGATCTCCATCTCCGAAGCACCATCATGATCACCATCGTCACCGGCGCGACACCTTGATCTCCATCGTAGCATCGTTGTCGTTTACGCCATCTATTGCTTCTACGACTATCGCTACCGCTTAGTGATAAAGTAAAGCAATTACAGGGCGTTTGCATTTCATACAATAAAGCGACAACCATATGGCTCCTGCCAGTTGCCGATAACTTCGGTTACAAAACATGATCATCTCATACAATAAAATATAGCATCATGTCTTGGCCATATCACATCACAACATGCCCTGCAAAAACAAGTTAGACGTCCTCTACTTTCTTGTTGCAAGTTTTACGTGGCTGCTACGGGCTTAAGCAAGAACCAATCTCACCTACGCATCAAAACCACAACGATAGTTTGTCAAGTTGATGATGTTTTAACCTTCGCAAGGACCGGGCGTAGCCACACTCGGTTCAACTAAAGTTGAAGAAACTGACACCCGCTAGTCACCTGTGTGCAAAGCACGGCGGTAAAACCAGTCTCGCGTAAGCGTACACGTAATGTTGGTCCGGGCCGCTTCATCCAACAATACCGCCGAACCAAAGTATGACATGCTGGTAAGCAGTATGACTTATATCGCCCACAACTCACTTGTGTTCTACTCGTGCATATAACATCAAACCATAAAAACCTAGGCTCGGATGCCACTGTGGGGAACGTAGTAATTTCAAAAAAATTCCTACGCACACGCAAGATCATGGTGATGCATAGCAACGAGAGGGGAGAGTGTTGTCTACATACCCTCGTAGACCGAAGCGGAAGCGTTGACACAACATAGAGGAAGTAGTCGTACGTCTTCCCGGTCCAACCGATCCAAGCACCGTTACTCCGGCACCCCCGAGTTCTTGACACACGTACAGCTCGATGACGCACCCCGGGCTCCGATCCAGCAAAGCTTCGGGGAGGAGTTCCGTCAGCACGACGGCATGGTGACGATCTTGATGTTCAACCATCGCAGGGCTTCGCCTAAGCACCGCTACAATATGACCGAGGTGTAATATCATGGAGGGGGGCACCACACACGGCTAAGGAACGATCACGAAGATCAACTTGTGTGTCCATGGGGTGCCCCCTGCCCTCGTATATAAAGGAGTGGAGGAGGGGAGGGCCGGCCCTCTACTATGGCGCGCCCTAGGGAGTCCTACTCCCACCGGGAGTAGGATTCCCCCTTTCCTAGTCCAACTAGGAGCCCTTCCATGTATTAGGAGTAGGAGACTAGGAAGGGGAAGAGAGAAGGGAAGGAAGGAGGGGGTGCGGCCCCTCCCCCTAGTCCAATTCGGACTAGGCCATGGGGGGGCGCGCGGCCTGCCCTAGGCAGCCCCTCTCTCTTTCCCGCAGGGCCCAATAAGGCCCAATACTTCTCCCCGGCGAATTCCCGTAACTCTCCGGTACTCCGAAAAATACCCGAATCACTCGGAACCTTTCCGAACTCCGAATATAGTCGTCCAATATATCGATCTTTACGTCTCGACCATTTCGAGACTCCTCGTCATGTCCCCGATCTCATCCGGGACTCCGAACTCCTTCGGTACATCAAAACTCATAAACTCATAATATAACTGTCATCGAAACCTTAAGCGTGTGGACCCTACGGTTCGAGAAAAATGTAGACATGACCGAGACACGTCTCCGGTCAATAACCAATAGCGGGACCTGGATGCCCATATTGGTTCCTACATATTCTACGAAGATCTTTATCGGTCAGACCGCATAACAACATACGTTGTTCCCTTTGTCATCGGTATGTTACTTGCCCGAGATTCGATCGTCGGTATCCAATACCTAGTTCAATCTCGTCACCGGAAGTCTCTTTACTCGTTCCGTAATACATCATCTCGCAACTAACTCATTAGTTGTAATTCTTGCAAGGCTTAAGTGATGTGCATTACCGAGAGGGCCCAGAGATACCTCTCCGACATTCGGAGTGACAAATCCTAATCTCGAAATACGCCAACCCAACATCTACCTTTGGAGACACCTGTAGAGCACCTTTATAATCATCCAGTTATGTTGTGACGTTTGGTAGCACACAAAGTGTTCCTCCGGTAAACGGGAGTTGCATAATCTCATAGTCAAAGGAACATGTATAAGTCATGAAGAAAGCAATAGCAACACACTAAACGATCGGTTGCTAAGCTAACGGAATGGGTCATGTCAATCAGATTATTCAACTAATGATGTGATCCCGTTAATCAAATAACAACTCTTTGTCTATGGTTAGGAAACATAACCATCTTTGATTAACAAGCTAGTCAAGTAGAGGCATACTAGTGACACTCTGTTTGTCTATATATTCACACATGTATTATGTTTCCGGTTAATACAATTCTAGCATGAATAATAAACATTTATCATGATATAAGGAAATAAATAATAACTTTATTATTGCCTGTAGGGCATATTTCCTTCACAACCGACTAAGCAGTCAGTTTGGTGCGTTCTCGGGGGGCAAGAAGAACATAGCATACACATCCAAACATACGAAGAGCTGAGTAGTCGGGAGAGCGACCAGTGAGACACTCCATAGGAATACCACCCTGAAGCGCAGTCGATGGCTGAATGTTGATGAGAGGTGGATGCGGAAACAGCCTCAGCCCAAAAATAGGATGGAAGGGAAGCAACAATCATGAGCGCACGAGCCGTCTCAAGCAAATGATGATGCTTGCGTTCGGCAACGCCATTCTGAGCATGAGCCCCAGGACATGAGAACTGAGCAAGAGTACCCTGTTCCGCGAGAAAACCACGCAACAGCTGAGAGATATACTTCCCAGCAGAGTCAGCACGAAAAGTACGAATGGACGTGGCAAACTGGGTGTGAACCATGGCAGCAAAACGTTTGTATATAGAGAGAACCTCGCTACAAGATTTCATGAAGTAGAGCCAAGTGTAGCGAGAGAAATCATCAATAAATAAAACATAGTAGCGATGACCACCTTTCGAATCAAAGGGAGCAGGACCCCAGACATCAGAATGAACTAAGTCAAACGGATGCTGAGATACTGACTCACTAGTAGGATAAGGTAACTGAGTCTGTTTGCCAAGTCTGCAACCATTACAATGTAAGGAGACATCTCCAGATACAGACCCTAAGAGACCCTGACGCACTAAGGAAGATAAACGAGAGCCACAGATATGACCAAGTCGATGATGCCACTGCTGGAAGGACGCAGACGAAGAGGCAGCAAGAGCATGGGAGCTGGCAGAGGTGGTGGCAGCGGAAGGAACACAAAGCCAGTCAACTTCCCACAGGCCCTCTGACTCACGGCGCCGGGGGCCAGCACCAACCAAAGCTTTGGTGTGACGATCCTGAATGGAGCAAGAGTCAGTGTCAAGAATGACACGACAACCAGAATCAGTAAGTTGGGCAGCAGAAAAAAGATTCATGGTAAGGCGAGGAACATGTGAAACACTCGGAACAGAAAAAGATGGAGTGGAAAGAATACCACGACTAGCAACAGGAAGAGGTGTGCCATCGGCGGTAAGAACATTGACAGGCAAATCAAGAGGTCGGAGAGAAGACAACACAGAAGAATCAGAAGACATGTGGAAGGAGGCTCCAGAATCCAAAACCCACGAAGATGTACCTGACTGTGTAGATGCCTGCGGTGGTGGAGAAGGGGCTGCAGTCACAGCAGCAGCTGAACCAGTCGACGTAGAGCCTGAGGAAGCAAGGAGGCGCTTGAGGCGAACAATGTCCTGGTCAGTGAGTGACGGAGTCGAGGAAGATACGGGAGTCCCGCTGGAGGAGGAGCGCCTCTGATCTCGCTTCTTCTGGCGACAGTCAGACTCTGGGTGACCTGACCGGGAGCAGTAACCACAGACGGTGTCACGGCGCGACGTGCCCTTCTCAGCATAAGGAGGACGGCTCAAACCCCCTGGAGGAGTAGGCAGGAGCGGCGGAGCAGTGAGGCGAGCAGACGACACAGGAGTCCGGGCAGCCAGGACTGACGGGAGCACCAGCAAACCAGCAGAGCGAAGACGGGTCTCTTCAGCACGAAGCTCCGCAAGCACCTCCCCGATAGGAACACGGCCACGAGCAAGCAAGTGAGCACGGCGCGGTTAAAACTCAGAGCGGAGACGTGATAAGAACTCATGGACCCGCTGAAACTCCAGATCAGACCGAGTAGTCTGACAGCAACGACAAGTGCCACAGACAACTGTCCGAAGAGAGTCAAGCTGACGCCAGATGGCAGAGCACTGGGAATAGAACTCATCAACAGAGGAATCACCTTGCTGAAGGGCGTGCTCCTGACGCACCACCGATAGGTAGAGAGCATCACCAGAGGGCTGATAGCGCTGAAAAAAGATAAGACCACATTGCTGCAACTGTGCCAAGTCCCATAAACTCTGAAGCAAACTAAGGGAGGACACTGGCAGTGAGAACAGCGGCAGCACGAGCATCATCATTGCACCACTGAGTGTAAGCAGAGAGATCGTCACGGTACACCGAAAGAGCATCGGAATAAGCAGATACCTGCTGATCATAAGCATCAACTGCAGCATCATCAAGGGCCTTGGCGGCATCCCGGTCAGCCTGAGAAGCCTCAGCAGCGAGGACCGGCGGCACTGGTGGAATTGGAGCCACGGGCGCAACAGGGCACGGCGGGCAGGGGACCTCGCCAGAAAGAACACCCTACAGAAGAAGGCCACGCATATGGATGCGCATGAACCCCACAAACTCAGCATAGTTGGTGCCATCAAAGATCACGGAGCACCGAGGAACGGCAACATAGCCCGAGGAAGACATGAGGGAACTCTGTTTGTCTCCTCTGTTTTTTTTGGTCAACTCCCCCCGATCTGGATCTGGATCGGGGCAGAGAGCCTCACTCTAGCCCGAGCCAGCCCCGAGTGGGGGAATCGGGAGGCCAGGAAGACCGGCCCGGGGCGGCGCCTGCGGACACGGGGGAGGCAGCCGCGGGGCCTGGGGCACACGGCCTGGGCACGGCCGGACGGGGAGGAGGCGGCCGGGGCGCGCGTCCTGGGGCACAGCCGGACGGGAAGGAGGCGGCCGGGGCGCGGCCTGACGGGGAGGAGGCGGCCGGGCAGGGCGGCGCGGCCGGGGCGCGGCCTGGGTGCGACCGGGAGGGAGGGCGCGGCCGGGGCGCGGCCTGGGGCGCGGGCAGGATGCGGCTGAGCACGCGAGCGCGGGCGCGGAGAAGGTGGCCAGCGACGGGGGAGGAGATGGCCGGCGACGAGGAGGCTAAGCACGGAGCTGCAGCGTGCGGGAGAGGAGGAGGAACCTGGCAACTGATACCATGTTGAATAAGTGAGCAACTGTATTCTCAGGAGGGCCAAAGGCCAATACATATACAGGTGTGTGGTAAAGTGCAAGAAACCCCTTATACAATGGGGATAAACCGAAAAGGGCTATACAAATCTAACAATAGACAATTCAGACAAAAAACAGGTAAGTATAGGAGTTTTAGTTGCACCACGAACCTTGGTGAGGCAAAAAGACAACAATAAGATGATAAATACACGGCCTTCCCGAGAATTGAAAGAATAAACACAAACGCCATCTTGTGTAATCTTGGTTTCTCTAATGAATTGTCCTCTCTTGATTGTTATGGTAACTCGTTTGTCCTTGCGCATCATAACCGTACCTTTTTTCTGGATTTTACTGCATCTACTTCTAACTGGCAATTTATTAATTTATATGGTTCCCTAAACATTTAAGTCCTCACTTGTCATGATAAGTATAGTCCAAAGAGGATAAGGATAGTAGTGACTCGTACGTCCTAGAAGAATGCAGGATATATGAGTATGGAACTTACCGTTCCGTGGTTTGAGGAGACAAAGGTGAGTATGGAATTTACGATTCCTTGTTTGAGATAAAGGTTTTGTCCATAGTGCATAGATAGTACTCCATTGAAAGCTTCATAGACCAAAAAATCTGCTCGATCTGCCAGAAATCATAAAGCGTGGTTAGTTTCAAGATTTCCATATCCTACTATTTCGAATTGGACTCGATAGCCATATAATTATATCAACATGAGAATTCTCCTGATCTATAAGCGTCGATGTACATACAAGAATTGTTCTCTATTTAACACAAAAAATGTGCATCTAGCAAAATAGGCAAACCTTGAGTGCACAATCTTTTTGGTTTGCATACCCTGCCATTCCTAGGAACTTCACTAAACCTGGTCTTTCTGGACACAAACAATAAACTCAATCAATAACCCCGCTATGAAACATACCTAATCCATTGACATCTAATTTCTGAAGTGATTACTGGAACACGAAGAATTTATTAGGTTATTATTGCACAGAGTAATAGCAAAAATAATTAAACTAATCTCACATAAGACCATTGATTGAAAATGTATCAGCTTCGTACATGAGCAGAACTGTAAAGTGATGCAAGAAAGCTAAAAGACTAAGCAATTTTCCATCTTAAAATGAACTTGCACAGGAAATATAATCAGAAGAGACCATGAGGTACGCCAGATAAAGCGGCACAAGCTTATCATTTAAAAGAGCATTCTTTGTTTTCTACCAACAACAATTATTAAACCACTGAATAAAACTTGTGAATGATACTTTTTTCAACATATTTTTACCTGTCACCTGACCCATCACATCACCAAGTAAACAGGACCTGCAAAACTGCAAATACATGGCAAAAATGAGATTTCCATGAAGAGAAAAGATTGCACATGCTAAAACTCAGTTAATTTGCTAGTACGCCTATGCACAAAGCCTAATCAAACTTCCAGCGTTGATCATTATAAAGATGCTCGGACACAACAACAAAGTATTTCTGACTGGAGCCGAGTTGTGCTTGTGCATGGATATGCAGCGTATGTCCCATTTTGACCATTTGAATAGCATGGCAACAAACATGCCTGAGCTCTGTGGTTGGTTGCCCCTATAGGAAGCAATCTGACGCCTCTCCAAACACCTGGTCAATCAGAGTCCGCAATCAGCTCCAGCTTTAATAATTAAGAAGAAAAAAGAAGGAAATAATAATGTGACGAAACAAACAGAGAGGATGAACTGAAGGTTGTACCTGTCAAGCAAGTTGACGCATGCACCATCGCAAGCCAACGCCCAGCAATCAAGCCATCGCAAGTTGACGCATGTACCTGTCAACCAGTTTCTACGCTTCATTCCAGGGAAAGACAAGGAAATTGCACAGGGGTCCCACTAAGAACAACATGTTTCTCAAGTTGAGAACAAAAACTGCTGCATGATCCTTCCACGCAACATGAAATTCACCATTCTATGTAATAGAAGTAGAACTCGCAAATTCAGGACGATCACTATGAATCGACCACTGTCTCGTCTACCATAACAATCGCAAAAGTTGTCTCTATCCTCGCTTCGCTCACATGAATGCCAAAACCATGCTGTAACCCACAACACCCAGTCACCCACACGGCCGCGCACAGATGAAACAAGCACAATTCCGGTGCCTCGATCAGTAGGCAGATCTCCGATCCGACGGTGGACGAGAGGCGCCCAGCCACGTCACGGCGAAGGCGAAGTGGATCTGGTGACGGGGAGATCGAGAGAGGGAGCGAGAGCTCACCAGATCGCGGGAGCGCGCTTGCGGCATAGCTCACGGGGCAGTGGACGTCGTCCGGAGTCGTCGAAGGCTTTCTTGAGCAGCAATCTCTGGAAGACCGTTCACTGTGTGGAGACGAACACGATTGCATGCTCATCATGCACGCCGATGAGTCGCGCACCGACGTGGCTATAGAGATCGCCGGCAGCCGGCACATGTATCCGGAGTTGGCCCTTTCACGTCATCTCCCTCTCTCCGCCGTTACGACAAAGTGGCGGCGCACCTAGGTCTGGCCAGGTTGGGAGATCGACAGAGAAGAATCACGGTCGTCCATACGGGATCTGATCGACGTTAGAGCATCTCCAACAGCCGCGCTAAGCGCCGCGCGCAAAAAACCTGTTTGCCGCGCGCGCTGCGGCTGGTTTTGCGCGTCCGCCTGCGTTGGCTCCAGCAGCCGCGCTATAATGCAGCGCGTGCGCGCCGCTCCAGCAGAGCGCAAAAATACAGCGCGCGCGACTCGCCGGGCATTTTGCATATATGATATTTTGGACAAAAATGCAATGAGTGAAATTTGACACAAACAAGTTGATGAATAAAAGTTCATGCCCACAAGTTCAAAATCATGCCCACAAGTTCATCCAACCAAGTTGTGAGCATCAAAGTGTTCTTGCATTCGCCCCCAATACGCGTCTCTACTTTGATCACCTCCAATGGATGGATCCCTGGACACTTGCAAATAAGTATAGCATAGTAACTTGTCATCGTTGGTGGAGTAATTGCCCGCTCTTCCTTTCGGCGCCTCGACAATTCCCTCACCCTCCTCGTCCACCTCAAACTCATGGTCTTCGAAATGGATGTCATTGGTTTGAGACCAATGCGAATTGTTGGACCCAACACCCATAGTGGACATGTATGCATCATCGTTGAGACTACAAAGTTTTTTGAGCAATGCAAATAAGCTATCTATATGTGATGATGATGCATTGAAAAAATAAGAAGAAAAGAAAAGTTGGAAATTTTTTCACCTTGGGGGCATTTCGTCGAACACGTGGTGCGCGTCGGCGGCCGGCTCAACGAGTGAGCTCGCCGGCGCTTCGGTAGCCGCCGCGGCCGTCGAACACCCTGCAAGCTTCTTTCCCCTCGCCTTCGTGGTGCCGGAGCCGTCCGCCGACTTGTTTTTCTTCGCGGATGTTTTGCCCTTCTTCGTCCGCGCCGCATTGGGGACCTTCTTCGACGGTGCGACGGCGGCACGGGACGGCGCCGGCGCGACGCCACCCGGCGCCGTGGTCATCCGCGGCGGCAAGAAGAGGCTGCGCGCGAGGCCGACGCTCGGCGGAGCTCCGGCGGCGGCCGCGCCAGCGCTTCCCGCGCTAGGGTTTCCGGCGGCGGCGGCGGCGGCGGCGGCGGGGGGAGGGGGGTCGCGGCTGTACAGCGGGGTGAGCGGGGCGCCGGTGTGCGCGTCCATGGGTGGGTGGCAGGGCCCCGGCGCCGGCGCGCGCGGGGCGTAGGACGAGGAGAGGAGAGAGTGCGGCGCGAGCGCTTGAGTGTGCCGCGCGCTGTAGCTGACGCCCGAAATACGTCGCGCGGGTAAGTGTTTTCAACCGCGCGCCCAACCCGTAATAGCGCGCGCGCCGTTTTTGCGCGCCCGCTGGAGCGACCCGCCGCGTTGCGCGCGCGCTAAAACGGCCTAATTTGCGGCGCGGCGCTAGTTTAGCGCGGCTGTTGGAGATGCTCTTAACACATGTCAACGAATGAGAGGCCTTGGATTTTGCCACGGGAATAGCAGCCCCGGGACACCCGGCCCAGAAGCAGCCCACATTGGAGAGGAAAAAACTTGGACGGCGAGAGATGACCCAGATGCGTGATCGGACGGCCAAAAGTAACAGAGGCGTGAGAGGGCTCGCATTTGGTGCGGTTGCAGTGGACGTCGTCCGGAGTCGTCGAAGGCTTTCTTGAGCAGCAATCTCTGGAAGACCGTTCACTGTGTGGAGACGAACATGATTGCATGCTCATCATGCACCGATGGGTCGCGCACCGACGTGGCAATAGAGATCGCCGGCACCCGGCACATGTATCCGGAGTTGGCCCTTTCACGTCATCTCCCTCTCTCCGCCGTTACGACAAAGTGGCGGCGCACCTAGGCCTGGCCAGGTTGGGAGATCGACAGAGAAGAATCATGGTCGTCCATACGGGATCCAAGACGTTAACCCATGTCATCGAACGAGAGGCCTTGGATTTTGCCACGGGAATAGCAGCCCCAGGACACCCGTCCCAGAAGCAGCCCACGCGGGAGAGGAAAAAACTTGGACGACGAGAGATGACCAGATGCGTGATCGGACGGCCAAAAGTAACAGAGGCGTGAGAGGGCTCGCATTTGGTGCGGTTATACTGTCCTAAAAATGGCACGGCGCTGCCATGTATCCTTGGAAGACTGCAACTCTTCCATCGCTAGCCTGACCTGCTCAAGCGTGTCCTGCATCTCAGTCCATTGCCCCGATTCTGCTCTCACTTGCTTCATTATCTTCCCCACAATCTCCTTGCACCTGCAGCAGCTTCCAGAGCGCTCCAACTTGCAGTCTTCAGCCACAATCTGCAAGGAGAAAGATTTTAGCAGGACATAATTTAATTTGAACTCAATTTTTTTTTTCAGTTTGCGTACTCAAAGCATACTTGTAATGTACTCCCTCTGTAAACAAATATAAGACTGTTTAGATCATTACTTTAGTAATCTAAACACTCTTATATTTCTTTACGGAGGGAGTAACATCTTTGGGTCATCAAAAGGAAGAATGTACTGCCGTTCTCCATCGCAGCACCTCGACGGCCGCCGGCGAAGTTTCACTACAAGGGCACCACCGAGCGGCGGTGCTCCATCGCAGCACCTCGACGGCCGCCGGCGAAGCTTCACTGCAGTGACACCTGTAACAGCCTGAGTTTTGGTTCTTTCTTTTTCTTTTAATTTTCTGAGGTTTTTGCCTGAGTTTTCTTTTTCCGTGGCTAGGTCTGGAAACTGAAGAAGATGACCTCTTCTTTCTTTCCAGAGTGGCTTGTCATCCCCCAAATCCTTCCTTAGACCTTTCCATTTCCACCTTGGACCAAATCCCAATATTCTATTTATTGGGAATATTCCTTTTCTGATAAAAGAATTATCATATTTGCCCTAGGTTGTGAAGCAACCCATATTTCTGTCACTCCTAAAATTCCCAAATAATTCTCCTAAATTATTTGGGTCATATAATGATAAAATATGGCAAAACTTTTCATTGCCATGATAAAAAATAATCCTCCAATAATTCTTTCCTATTCTGCCGTAAATGGCACTTTGTGAAGCAAGTGCTATTTATCTTTGCCCAATTGACTTCCAACTTCTTGGACCCCTTTTCATGTCCATATCATTGCCCTGTGCCAAAGTTCAACCTCATTTTCCTAGTAATTATTTTTCTATGGTTTTACAAAGTTTCTGCCCAGAATGAAACTTTGTGAAGGAAGTATATTCTACGCATGTCCAAATGAGATGAACTTTTGTCACATCCTTCATTTCGTCAAATCTTCACTCTCCACCCAATATGAGCTCATGTAACATTTCTATGTGAGCACAACTCTAAATCTTGGTTTCTTGTCAGATTTTCAGTTTATGAAGCAACTATATTTGACATTGCTTCATTTAATCTGAAAATTTACCAGCACATTCTATCATCCATATATACTCCCTCCACCAAGTTGTGAATCATTTCATTTTGCCATTTGCCCCGTGGAATTTTTCCAAGTTTCTATCCAGAGAGAAGCTTTGTGTAGCAAGTGATATTTTGGTTAAAACAAATGGCATGAAACTCCTTGGTCATCTTAATATATTCAAATCATTGGGCCATAACCATTTTTAGCTCAATTAATGCAACTATGTGAGTGCATCATCCAAATCCCTATTTCTGGCCATTGTGGCACTTTCTACAGCAACCACCTTCTAGACTCCTCCATTTGGGCTGATACATGGTAATCACGGTGCCCTTTGAGTTTAATCAAGCCATGACAAAGCTCGGACCCTGACTCCTTCTGGGTTTGTCTCCCCACAGCACAAACACCTTTCTGTTCATGTCTCTTGGCACCTCCTGCTAATCACTTCTTTGCTCCTGGACCGATTTATTTTCTTATTTTTACTAAGGGAAGCAGGGTATATCTTTCAGACATGATTTGGCCGCTCGGAGTGGACCGTGTGTGCCAGCTCACGCAGTGACCACAGGGCAGACAGGCCAAATCTCGTGCTCTCGCACGTTCTCGCCGCTGTTATCGTCGTTTCCCTCTGCCTCTCATGTTCATTTCATGTCCAGTAGCTCTCCCGTGCTCGGATCAGTCACCCTGCGTCGCTTCTTCGTCGTGGTTCGCCATAAATGGGTCGCCGTGGCCATGCCCGTGGCGTGAACCGCCGCTGTCCTCCATTGTTTGCAAGTGGGAGCTCGCCCGTGAGCTCCAGAAACCTCCCCTCGGCCTATATAAGGACCCCCGACATATACCGAACCTCCCAAGCCCCTCCTCGCCCTCATAGTCCACCGGAGCCTTCGACCCCCTCTTCTTTTCGCCGGAGTTCGCCTCGGCCGCCGCGGTTCCTCCTTGGTTCCGGCGAGTCTAGCCTTACTCTCCTCCTCCTCCTGAGTTGTCCATCGCGTTCGCCTCATCTCTTCGGTTTTCCCCAAACCCTTGCCCCTTGCCGGAGAGCCCCGTCGCCGCGTGCTCCTCGTTCGGCCATCATCCCGTCCGGCCACCTCGAGCCCCTCTAGCCTTCCCCGACTCCAGCACGGCCTCCCCCACATCTCCGCGAGCATCCCCACATCCTCGGCCCTCGCCGGAGCGGCCTGCTTCGCCGAGACCACCACCGCCCGAGCCGCCTCTGCCCCTCTCTGTCGCCACCCACCGCCGTCGCTCCTAACCGCCCCTTCGCTCCCTCTCTGCGGTAATGGGCGCGGGAGGCTGAGCCGCGCCCGCCGGTGGCCTCTGCTTGGCCAGTCATGGCTGGAGTCGGCCAGGCCTCAGCCGCCACCTCCCCTGCTCCTCCTCTGTTTCGCACGAGAGAACAGGAGCAGGAGGAGGAAGACGACGTGCGCCCGTGTCCCCTCCCCCTGCCGCTGGGCCCGGCCCGTCAGTGGCCCAGGCGCCCCGCTGACGTGGATAAGTGATGGCGCATATCCGGAAGCTCGTTTTCTTCGCCTGAAAGCGTACTCGAGCGTAGTATGTTTTCTCCTCCCGTAAGCGTATTCTTCTGTTCGTCGGGCGTGAGTACGTTTTTCTCTTTGGAAATTGTATTTCGCTTAATACGTTTCTGCCTTATCCACTCAGGGACCTATTTGTGGTGATATTTGTTTTACAGAAAAGTCCCCGAACTTCATCACATCACAACTTTTTGCTCGTAACTCCGATCAAGGTGAAACCAACGCTCACATCTTCGTATCGTCGAGCTCTTTCTGTTGATTCCATTTTCTCTAGGTTGTCCCATAGTGAAAATGACCAGTTTGCCCTTGCCCTTATCAGCCCCCTTCGAGAGAGAACCATCCGGCGTTTCTTTCCGTGAGCTTTCTTTCCGTGAGCTTCACCGCACTTCTCCCCAGTGCCTTATTCACCCCCAGGCAAGCCACAACAGCCACTTGGATGATAGTCATGCAGTAGCCTTGGTTTTCAACTTGAATATTTAATAAAAGTTTGACGTTATCTGCCTGCTTGTTTGCTTCTACTATCGTTGTTTCAGTTTTACTCGTGGACTCGTGTCCACCTTCATGCTATGTTATGATGCATCGTGATATCTTGTGCTACTTGCTAGTATCATTTTTACATGTCATGCTTGTTGGTAGTAGTAATACTGTTGGGGAACGTAGTAATTTCAAAAAATTTCCTACGCACACGCAAGATCATGGTGATGCATAGCAACGAAAGGGGAGAGTGTGTCCACGTACCCTCGTAGACCGTAAGCGGAAGCGTTATGACAACACGGTTGATGTAGTCGTACGTCTTCACGATCCGACCGATCCAAGTACCGAACATACAGCACCTCCGAGTTCAACACACGTTCAGCTTGATGACGATCCCCGGACTTCGATCCAGCAAAGTGTCGGGGATGAGTTCCGTCAGCACGACGGCGTGGTGACGATGATGATGTTCTACCGGCACAGGGCTTCGCCTAAACTCCGCGACGATATGACCGAGGTGGAATATGGTGGAGGGGGGCACCGCACACGGCTAAGGAATGATCACGTAGATCAACTTGTGTGTTCTAGGGTGCCCCCCTGCCCCCGTATATAAAGGAGCAAGGGGGGAGGCCGGTCGGCCCTTGTGGATGCGCCAAGCAGGAGGAGTCCTCCTCCTAGTAGGAGTAGGACTCCCACTTTCCTACTCCTACTAGGAGGGGGAAAGGAAGGGGAGAGGGAGAGGGAAAGAGGGGGGCGCCGCCCCCCCTCTCCTAGTCCAATTCGGACCAGAGGGGGAGGGGGCGCGCGGCCCATGCTGGCTGCCCCTCTCTCTCTCTCCACTAAAGCCCATAAGGCCCATTACTTCTCCCGGGGGGGGGGGGGTTCCGGTAACCCTCCGGCACTCCGGTTTTCTCCGAAAACACCCGGAACACTTCTGGTTTCCGAATATAGTCGTCTAATATATCAACCTTTATGTCTCGACCATTTCGAGACTCCTCGTTGAAAGGGCATGTAGCCCCTAAGTGTGGTTTTGGTAATTAAATGACAATCTCTATGGACT
The DNA here is from genome assembly GCA_900231445.1 of Triticum turgidum subsp. durum. NCBI lineage: Eukaryota > Viridiplantae > Streptophyta > Magnoliopsida > Poales > Poaceae > Triticum > Triticum turgidum. The sequence goes on from LT934114.1 coordinate 760,661,124, forward strand.
AATGTTTTCAGTGAGATAGTGCCTCAAGGATATTGGACAGAATCTAGGATGAAGTCCATATATATGAAGATAGTGCCTCAAGGATATTGGACGGAATCAAGGATGAAGTCCATATATATATGAAGATAGTGCCTCAAGGATATTGGACGGAATCAAGGATGAAGTCCATATATATATATGAAGATAGTGCCTCAAGGATATTGGATGGAATCAAGGATGAAGTCCATATATATGAAGATATATTTGCCCTATGCTTTGGTATTAAATGACAATTCCTATGGAGCATCAAGTGCATTGAATCTTATATGAAGATATGTTCCATAGTGATGCTTGAAGTGCATTGGGTTGTTTTGTGAAGTCTGCCATCAAAGCATCCGAAGAAGTCCTCATGCTATCCTTCTCTGGATACCCCATGCACATGGGCTTGTACCTTGCGCAAGGGGTCAAGTGTAAACTCTCTGGATACCCCGTGCTCACGGGGCCTAGGTGTTGGCTCTCGAGATCCCATATCCAGTGAGGTTTCAAGTTGGTCTTCGAGTACTTCTATTGCAGCCATCAATATTGGTTTCAATGCCTATTCTAATTATGTTCATGATGGAGTGCATTGGAGGATCTCAAAGATTGATATATTTGGGATTCTGAGGATCAAGGCTTGAGAGAGTAATCAAAGAGAAGAATTCAAGTTATGGTTTCAAGACAAGATCATGGTGAGCTCATGTGTTGGGTTTAGGTTGATCAAGTCTTGAAGCAAACAACTAGAGTGAAGAATTCATTGTGCCTCTCAAGATATTATGATGGAGGGCTTTTAAGGATCAAGGGCTTGAGAGAATAATCAAAGAGAAGAATTCAAATTATGGTCTCAAGACAAGATCATGGTGAGCTCATATGTTGGGTTTCGGTTGATCAAGTCTTGAAACAAGCAACTAGAGTGACGAATTCATTATGCCTCTCAAGACATTGTGATGGAGTTTTTAGAAGGGCAAGTGGTGACCAAGATGATATTCATAGTGGAACTTGATATGGTCATGGAAGAGTCTTTGGTGATATAGTCTTGAAGCAATGAAGGGAAAAGAAGAGTTCATTGTGGCTTTCAATAAACCAAGATGGAGCTTCGAGTAAAGATGTTGGTTGACCAAGATGAAGCTCGAAGATTATATCTAAGTGGTCAACTCTCAAAGCACAAACATTGTACCACGTGAGATCAAGTGTTCTAGTGGTATGGTAAGTAATTGTGAATTGTGTTTTGTTACCTAACCCATGCTATGTGTTTGGTATGTCTATGTGGGTTAGGTGTTTCTCATGGGCTTGCATCAAAAGGAAAGATCTCAAGTAGCCTATGTGTGGATGACATCAAGTGGTGATGGTCATAGGGTTCGAGGAGTCCAAGAGCAAGATGAGAAGCCGGAGGTTATATGCTTTGAAGCTTGCGGTCCACATCATGATAATGCTCATGTGAAGATGGGCTTAAGTTAAGGCTTCCCTCATTGCAATATGAGGAATCAATTCAAGCATCTTCACCAAGTGGTTGTGGACAAGAAAGGGATTCCAACTTGAGACAAGCATTGGAATCATCACCAAGCTCAAGTTGAATATGCAAGGCAAAGGTATACCTTAGCTAGGTTTTCCTAGTTTTTCCGGTCTCATGGTGCTTGGAGGGAGACCGGATTATAGGTTTGATAGCCGTACTATCAAGAGGGACTCTCGGGCAAGTAGCTTGATCATGTCGCATGTAGAGAGCTCAAACCTTTGTATTACTTGCATCATTATTTATTGTTGATCTTGGGTGGTTCTATATGTGAGGACCTTGGGCTTTTCCATATCTTCAAAACGAGCCCAAGATCATCGAATTCGGAGTCCGTATGCCAAAGTTATCACTGCTTTAGTGGGCTGCTGTAGGCTGTTCTGGGTACCCCATGGACACGGGGCTTTTGACCCCCGTGGGCACGGGGCCCCGTGCACACGGGCTTGTATCGTGTGCACGGGACCCCGTGGGCACGGGGTCTAAACCCCCGTGGGCACGGGGTGTCCAGGAAGTGTCCGTTGGAGCCCCAACGGCTAGTTTTGGAAGTTGGCTATAAAAGAGCCCTTCCTCCCCACCGGTTTGGGGGTTGTTCATTCATATTCTAAACATCATTTTGTGCCTCTTACCACCTCTCCCAAACCCCTATCTCCCTTCTAAGTGAAGGGGGATTTGTGGATGGATCTTGGAGTCATTTGTTGATTTCCTCCATTGCATCCCCTCTCTTCAATCTCCCACTTTCTTGAGTTGCATCTTGTGAGATTGAGAGAGTGAGTTGAGCATTTGTTGCTTGACCTTGCATTGCATTTGTTGCATAGGTTTGAGCTCCCCGCATCGATTTGTTCATGTGAGAGCCCGTGAGTTTGTTACTCTTGGAGGCTTCGCCTCCTAGACAGTTTGGTGATATATTGAGAAGATTGTGAAGAGGCCTATGTGGCCAAGGTTCCCCGGGAAGCTTCCTTTTGTGGTGTGCTCCGAGGAAGGGTGTTCAAGTGGCCTCGGTGGTCAAGTTCCTCCGGAAGCTTCCGTTGTTGTGGTGTGCTCCGGAGAGGTTTGTAAAGGTGTGGTGGTCGCCTTCAAGACCAACCCCGAGTGAATCGAGGCTCATCCGTGGGGGGTGACTCGAAAGGGAGAATACGGTGAGTCACTTGGTGACGCCCTGGAGCTTTGGCTACGGCACCGCTCTAACGGAGATTAGCACTCTCACGAGTGTGAACTTCGGGATAAATCCGCATCCCCGACTCACTTGTGGTTATCTCATACCCACACCCTTTACTTTCCGCAATTCATACTTGCCCATATTGATATATCTTGTGATAGTTGAATTGCTTAGTTGTTCCTTCATTGCCATATCTTGTGATATAGTTTTTGCTTGCTAGTTTTCTTAATTGCCTATCTTGTTTAGCTTAGGTTGTTGGTGCACTTAGTTGAGCCTAGCATTTTTGGGATTTGTGCTTGAAAAGTGTCCGTTAGTTTAATTCCGCATTAGGATAAAGCCAAATCCGTAAAAGTTTTAAAACTCCTATTCACCCCCCCTCTAGTCGTCATCTAGATCATTTCAATTGGTATCAGTGCTTTGGTCTCTCCTTGGTAGGCTTCACCGCTTAGAGAGTAAAGATGTAGACTAGTGGTATAGTGCATGAAGACACATTTTGTTTTAGTGGCACAAACTATCACTTGTGGAAAATTCGCATGCTTTGTCATTTTCGGACCATGGGTCCATGTTTTGTGCGAATTGTTCTTGTAGGGGCTTCTCTGTGGAAGGACAACCTTTTTCCAACTAGTGAGGAAAATGATGATATGCTTTGTGGATATAGTGCTAAGAATGCCATAATCCGGTTTATATCCCTCGAAGTATTTCAGTCTATCATGACTTGTGTGACGGCTCATGATATGTGGACCAAACTTGAAGAAATATATGGCGGGTCCAATCTTGTTGATGTTCATCATCTTCCGGAGGAGCTAATCGAGGAGGTCTCCACATCTTCAAATCATGAAGATCTCCATATTGCTTCTTCCTCCGTGTACTTGGACATTTCAACTTCTTCCGCCTCACCATCATGTGGCATGTCCCAAGGTAATGACATGGTGAGTGAAAATATCATTTGTGATGATTGTGATGATGTGCTCAACATTGATGATCTTACATGTATACATGGTAGTGTTGTAGATTCTATGGAGTTGAGCATATCTAGCAAAAATGACTTACATTCTTGTGCTGATAGTCCATGCATATCATTTGGAGATTCCTTGAATACCTTTTGTGATGATATGCTTGATACTCCTTGTTTCCATGATCTATGTGCTTCTATTTCCTCTAGTTGTTGTTTGACTAACCATGTAGAGGAAACAAGAGAAAATAGTGCACACATCATTAATGAGGAAATTGCTAGAGGAGCAAAGAAGGACATCACCTTGTTGGAGAGGAAATGCTATGAGTGTCAAGAGCATGGACATGGATATCCTACTCTTGATGATAAAGAAACTCCCTCTCCAAAAGAATCATCATCAACCTCCGATATTCACATGTGCCTCATGGCAAGAGGTAATACTGAGGTATCATCTACTCTTTGTAATGATATTGATGAGAGTAATGATGAATGTGATAGGGATATGAGTCAAGAAATATATGAAATTGGTAATTCTCTTTGTGGGGTAAATAAGAACACTTATGAGATGTTTAAAGATCTTATTTTGGAAAGTGTAATGATTTATTTCACGAAGAGCAAGAACAAAATGAAAAACTTGATTGTAACCTTCTTGATGCTCTAGAAACTCTTAGAGACTTAGAGTCTTCTAAAGAAGAGATTGAAGTTGCTCATGATCAACTTAAAGAGGATTTTGAGCACCTTGACCTTGTCTACAAGAATGTCAAAGGAGATCTCACCAAACTCTCTAAGTCTTATGAGGAACTTCAAGCTACTCATGTGAAGTCTCTAGTTTCTTCTAGCTCCTATCATATTGTCAATGATGCTTGTGCTACTAACTCTACTTCTTGTGAAGCATCAATCTTGAAGGAGAATATTGAGCTAAGGGCTCAACTTGTTTTGCTAACTAGCAATTATGGGAAATTGGAAGAAAGTCATGAAAAGCTCTCGGGCTCTCATGATGACCTTCTAATCTCCCATGAAAGGCTAAAGTTAGCCCATGAGGCTATTGTGACTAAGGTAACATCTCGTGAGCCTCATGTGGACATTAGCACTATATTTACTCAAAATGATTTATTGACATGTGCTAGTCCTAGTAATTCATCTAGACATATTATAGCTGATTCTTGTGATGAATTGCTCTCATTGCCTTGTTGCTCTAATAATGAAGTTTCTACTTCCTCTAGTACTTTTGTTGATACTAACCTTGTAGAGGAAAACAAAGAGCTCAAGGCTCAAGTCACTATTTTGAAGAAAGACTTGGAAATGTGTCATGAAGGAAATTCCACTCTCAACAATATTTTGAGTGGTCAAAAATCCCCTCATGACAAGGGTGGACTTGGTTTCATCTCCAACAACAAGAAGTCCGAGAAAAGGAATAAGGAACAAGACCAAGTCAAGAATCCGGCCAACATCACATGCTTCAAGTGCAAGAATGTTGGACACCATGTGAGATCTTGTCCATTGAAGAAGAAGGCTTCAAATGTGAAGCAACAAGGGAAGCGACCTCAAGTTCAATCTCAAGGTCAACCTCAAGTTCAATCTCAAGGTCAACCTCAAGCTGAAGAAAGGCCACTACCAATAATAAACCAAGGAAATGCTCCCCAAATTGAGAAAGTAAAGAAGAAGAGAAGGGGGAGCACATGTTGCTATATTTGTCGTGAAAAGGGACACATATCTTCATCTTGTCCCAACGGTAACATCCCTAAGCCTCCTCTAGTCAATGATCATTATTTGCTTAGGAAGGATGTTGTTGGCAATTTGTTTGCCAAGTTTGTTGGCGCCCAAAGTGGTTTGGAAATGGAAAAGGCCATTTGGGTTGCCAAGCCTATTGTGTCTAACTTCTTAGGACCCGACTTGGTTGGGGACCATCAAGCTCAACCTTGATCAATAGGTGTGTGGAGGACATTGGAGATTTGGCTAGTTCATGAAGAAAAGAATATTCACCATTTATTTGTTCGAGCCAAGTCATGTGGATTATCTTCATATTATCTATCCAGTGTTCCTCCTTGTGGTAACTTGTATTTGTATTGCTTCCATTGAAAGTTACTCGCCCCTGCATGCTTAGGTTTTGTATCTAGCATGTGCATTTATATGTTGTACTTCCTAGTATGCTTGATTTGTGTTATATAGCATGTGTAGGTTGCATTGCACATCATATAGTGTTGCTTGTTGTCTTGAGCCTTATTTGTATGTTGTTTGGCTCTTGCGAGATATTAGTGGATCATCACATTATGGGGGAGTGTTATGTTTTGTGCGCATCACAAACTCAAAATGTGAATATGAGAAATACCACATAGTATTGATACTCAATATTATCTAGTCACTATGTGGTATGTCTAGCTCATTTGAAATTCAGATTCTCAGAGTATCCATTAATTATCTCTCGAAGGTGGTTATTTGCCTTGTTGTGTGCTTGCCGTGGTATCCAGAAAGTTGCACCAGAAAAGTTCTGGATACCCTGTGCGCACGGGATCTTTTAACCCCCGTGCGCACGGGGTGTTGCGTAACTCTCTGGGTACCCCGTGTGCACGGGGTCTTTTGACCCCCGTGCGCACGGGGTACTATGTAACTCCCTGGATACCCTGTGTGCACGGGGTCTTTTGACCCCCGTGCGCACGGGGTGGTTGTTGATTATGATCTTGTGCTTCTTCGGATTCTACCACCGAGTGTTAATTCCAAATACCAATTGGTATTTCTTCCTGTGGTAGAATTTTATGATCATCTTCTTCTCGGCTTGTGCTTCAACTTGCCTTATCTCACTCCTTGTACTATCTATTATCTACTTGAGTGAGATAAGCCTTTGAGCATGTGTGTAATGTATATCCTATATGCTCTTTGGTTTTTGCTTAGTTCATATGTTGTACTTTTCTTGCGGTCCTGTGTGGATTCGTCTCTTTGATATAATTTGGACAACTTGAATGCTTTATGTTATTTTTGGAGTATTCTTTGTTTAAGTGTTCTCTTGTCCAAATTGTATCTCTTTGGATCTTGGTAGGCATGTGCATGCATATTTATTTATATACTTCTTCATGCCTTGCTTGCTCTCTTGATCCTCTATATAGGGTAAACTCCATAATATAATTAATGGTTAAAGGTGTGCATGAAATTCAATTTCATATCCTTTTGCACATACTTATTGTGGAGTTTTCCCTATGTATTGTGGTTGTGCTTACTACTTCGGACCCAATATGTTTGGGGACCATTTTGTACCCTAATATGTTTTAGGTACCTTGGAGAAGCATTGGATGCTTGGCTTATTCACAAGGAGGTGGAGACACCGTGGGAAATTATTAGGGCCAAGCTTGGTTGATTCATTGATTTGAGAGAGAAGATAATGAAAACCCGGTTCGGTTGTAAGTGTTTCATTCTCACCATGTAAACCCGGTTATACAAAATTTGGGTCTTTTTGTTGGATATGCATCAAACTCCCACACTTACTATATTCTCAATAAATCCACGGGATGTGTTGAGGAAATGGTGAATGTGGAGTGTGATGAGAATAACGGCTTCCATGAGGAGCAGCTTGTTTCAAGTGTTGTAGGTGATGAGGCTCCTTCCCAAGCTACAAGTACAATGGGGATTGGTCATATTCTTCCACAAGAAACACCCCTTGTCCATGTAGAAGAAGAAGGAGTAAGAGCCCCTCTTGTGGATCGACCATAAGGGAAGTTGTCGGTGTCAAAACCGGCGGATCTCGGGTAGGGGGTCCCGAACTGTGCGTCTAGGCGGATGGTTACAGGAGACGAGGGACACGGTGTTTTACCCAGGTTCGGGCCCTCTCGATGGAGGTAAAACCCTACGTCCTGCTTGATTAATATTGATGATATGGGTAGTACAAGAGTGGATCTACCACGAGATCAAGGAGGCTAAACCCTAAAGCTAGCCTATGGTATGATTGTTGTAATGTATGTTGTGTCCTACGGACTAAAGCCCTCCGGTTTATATAGACACCGGAGGTGGCTAGGGTTACACAGAGTCGGTTACAATGGTAGGAGATCTACATATCCGTATTGCCAAGCTTGCCTTCCACGCCAAGGAAAGTCCCATCCGGACACGGGACGGAGTCTTCAATCTTGTATCTTCGTAGTCTTGGAGTCCGGCGGACGATGATAGTCCGGCTGTCCGGACACCCCCTAGTCCAGGACTCCCTCAGTAGCCCCTGAACCAGGCTTCAATGACGATAAGTCCGGCGCGCATAATGTTCGGCATTGCAAGGCGGGTTCCTCCCTTGAATAATCCAGAGAAGATCATGAACACCAGGATAGTGTCCGGCTCTGCAAAATAAATTCCACATTCCACCGTAGAGAGAATAAAATGTACACAAGTCCAATCTGCTGATGTATTATGCGGCATGACATCACACCGCTACCAGGAGTTTACTTGAATCATTTTTTATTATACCACCTCAACACGTTTAGCGAAGCGGTTTCCTTGGCACGTCTTGTCGAAGCAGAGATCGTGCTCCCCTTATTCCGGGATTCTCATCAATACGGACGTGGGTAACCCCACCACGCCATTGATGGTGGCGCTTGGGAGATAAGAGAGTTTTACCAAGCTAGTGGGGAGCGCATAGTTTTCGCCCTGCCTATATAAGGGATAAGGATTCACCTTTTCACCCACGCCTTCTTCCTCATTTGCTCATCCACCTCCGCGCACTCAAGCTCCAACGCCCAAGCTTGCGCATCTCGTCTTAACCTTCCCCGACCATGTCCAGAGGGGGAGGCAAGTGGTTGGCTTCCACCGTCAAGGAGGAGCACATCACCAAGCTGCGCAACGCCGGATACCTTTCCAGCGATATTGCGCACCGGCCGCCCGACGCGGGGCAGCTCATTCCTACCCCTGGGCCCCATGAGAGGGTCGTCTTCCTTCCCCACTTCCTCCGCGGACTGGGATTTCCTCTGCACCCTTTCGTCCGGGGGCTCATGTTCTATTACGGCATGGATTTCCATGATCTGGCGCCGAACTTCATCCTCAACATCTCGGCGTTTATCATCGTGTGCGAGGCCTTCCTCTGCATCCAGCCCCACTTCGGCCTGTGGCTCAAGACCTTCAACGTCAAGCCGAAGGTTTTGAAGGGCACGCAAGTGGAATGCGGAGGCGCCATGTTGGGCAAGTTGCCCAACGTCCTTTGGCTCGAAGGGGCCTTCGTGGACTCCGTTAAGGGGTGGCAATCGGGGTGGTTATACATCACCGAGCCGCGCGAACCTACGTGGGCGGCGGCCCCCGAGTTTAGATCTGGCATCCCCACGCAGCTCACCTCCTGGAAAGAGAAGGGCTTGTTGTGGGGCAACGCGAAGGAGCTGACGGGACTCCGAGCCTGTATCCAGAAGCTGGTGAACAATAAGCTCAGGCTCGTCGACGTGGTCCAAGTCATGCTCATCCGCCGGCTTCTCCCATGCCAAGAACGGGCATTCAATCTGTGGGAGTTCAATCCGGAATAGCACCAGGCGCTAAGCGGGCTCTTCGACACGACGTACGAAGGCGCCTGGAGGGTGCTGTTTAAGGGCGCCGAAGCCCCCACATCCGCGACGGAAGATCGCGGATTTCGCTCGCAGGATCCAGCTGACGAGGTAAGTGATTCAACCCCTTTATGGGACACTTGTAGTAAACAGATTGATTCTAAGAGGGTTTCAATCTCTCTATTCCTTTGGCAGGAATGGATGGAGAAGGCCGGGCAGCTCATCTGTCGGGCTCCCATGCCAGAAGACCCAGTGAACGCCCGTCTAGCAGGGCTACTGGTTCCGACACCGCACGTGGTGCCGGAGAAGAAGGCCAATAAGGTGGCCACGGGGACTCGAAAGAGTTCCCGCAATCAAGCGTCCGACGACGAGGCGGACTCCTCCCCCGAAGACGAGGAGGATGAAGACGACTCTCTCCCGGAGGAGGGAGAGAGGAAAAGGAAGGCTTCCCCAATAGGGGAGGCCGAAGGGTCCAAGAGGGGGAGAACCATTCCCCCGGACAGTTCTGCCAACACCATTGTTGGCGAGGAGGAGTGGCCTTCAAGGGCCAAGCCTCCGGCGAGATCGTAAGTATCCGGATCCCTGATATGCAATTTCTTTCGTGTCACCTAGTGTCCTACTAATGCCGCATTCTGTCCGCAGTCCGGCCGGTGATGATCTCCCCGCTTCATCGAGCGGGTCGTTGGCCCCGTCGGATGTGGATTCACTTCCGACTGCCTCTACCCCCCGCACCGACGAGGACGCCGAGGTGGGATCCCAGAGAGGGACCCATCAGGAGGAGGCTCCGAAGGCGCCGCCAGGCAGCCTCCCGGACTTTGCGCCGGACTCTACATCAGAACCTGCGGCGGCTCCAGAGTCCGGCAGGCGGCCCCTTCGAGAGAAGGGCAAGACTGTGACACCGGCGGCCTCTGTCCAACCGGAGGTGCCGGACAAGTTGTTGGAGGCGCTTAAAGGCGCTTCCATCGTGGAAGAACACCGCACTATCATGAGTGCAGTGATTCAGAAGGTTCAGCTCGCCAAGAGCGGGCTGACCGAAGCCTGCAGCAGCCTTCTAACAGGCTTTGAGGTAAGAAGTTATAATTATGTAATGTAATACCGCATAGATAGTAGCCCCTGATGCTCAGTTCGGTGTTCGGAAAGAAAAGCCGGACTGAGGATCTAAGAAGATATACGCAGGGTTGCTTAAAACATGTCAATATGGGTTTGCAGGCTGCGCTGCTGACCTCTGCCGCACTGACTGCGGAGGTCGGTGCGTTGAAGCAGGATCTCGAGCAGTCCGAGCAAGAGCTCGGCCATGCCAAGAAGCAGCTCGAGGACAAAGAAGGTGAGTAACACCACTTCGAATAGTTACCTTACAGAAAAGGATTTTGGTTGCAAAAAATTTAACAAGGATAATATGGGTATTGCAGGGGCCACGAACGAGGTGGCAGCCCTGAAGAAGGCTGTGTCTGCGGCTGAACACAATGCGGCCGCGGAACGGGCAGAGCGAGAAAAATAGGAGGCATGGGTGGCGGAAGTACGGCAAGAGCTCCAGGCTCTCATGGAGAAGCATGAGAGCTTGGAGCGTGACTCCAAGACTCGAGAGTCCGAGCTTGCCTCGGCTCTCGAAAGTGCCAAGTCCGCCAAGGCCGAGGCCCGTAAGGCCCTTCAGGAGGTTGAAGATGTAAAGAAGATAGCGGCGGGTAAGGCATTTTTCATGCAAAGCAAGCATGTTAATGTAAACTACCTGACACTTACCCGCATTCGGAGTTCTCCAGGGGCGTTTGCAGATCTGCCGCGTAGTGTGTCCGATGCCACCGCATTCTATCATGGCGAGGAGGGGAGCTCGACGGAGAAGGTCTTCTGGTCTCAGTACGCTGAGGCCGGCCATCCGGTGCCCCCAAGCGACCAGCTGAAGCAGCTGGTCGAACTCCACAAGGTAGCTGAGGAGGCCATGAAGGGCCTTATAGTCCGTCTGTGGCCTGGACAGGCCATGCCTGGGAGGTACTTCGGCCTCGTGCGGCGGCTGGTGGATGCATGCCCCTGGGTGGAGGTCATCAAGCGCTCCGCCTGTATGGAAGGTGCTCGTCGGTCCCTTGCCCGCACAAAGGTGCACTGGGGCAGGCTGGATGCGGAGAAGCTTCTCACTGATCCGCCGCCACCGGGCAAGGAGTACCGTACGCCCGAAATGTATTATAAAACTGTCCTGAAAGGAGCCCGCGATATTGCGGATGAATGCCCCAGAGATGTAATTTTTGAGTAAGATTTCTATGTATTATCCTGTGCGCTGAAAACTTTGTTCATATGCGCATTAAGCAATGCTTGTTTAATTTAAAATATTACCTTCTGTGCGGCCGTTTATAAAATCTGAGAGATGGCAAGTCGTTGGCTTCAGCCCCCGAGCCGCGAGTGCTGGGGTGTTCGGGATAAACTTGAGCACTCTTGTTCCCATTTTTGGGTCCATCTAGGGAGGTGCTCAACACGACTAACTAGGCAAACGGACTTATAATGCTTGAACACTCTCACTTAGCCATAGAATTCTATAATTTTAAATTTCGGCGAAGCCCCTGGTATTCGGAAGACCGAATCCGGGGCGCTATCCACGCCTTCGTCGGACATTTGTCCGGAACTTCGCTCGAAGCGGCGTGAGTCTTTAAGGACTCGAAAAGACCTCTCGAACAGCGACCAGTCTCTCGCCTTATCATGCCGGTCAGTTTTAGCTTTCTCCACTGAGGCGCTCGCCCGGCTCAACCGGGGCGCAATCGCAGTGGTTCTCCCAGTGCCACCTTAGCCGACAGAACGGAATGTAAGGCACCAAAACGTGGGAGCCGGACAAACCCAACTATTGACCCAAGACATGATTCGGAGCCGATTCATATAATGCTATAAGTTTGGGGTGCCGCACTTATGAAAGTGTTCGGACTTATCACACCATAACGTGGGGAACATAAGCCCCTGGTGTATTAGACCGTACCAAAATATACGGGTGCAAGATGTCCTGTAATGAACATATATATATATATATATATATAAAGTAATGTAATTGCAGTCGAAAAGTGCTGCATTATTTATTAAAGGAAGTCTGCTATGAGTGCGGACTGATACAAATAGTGCGGTAAGCAAGGGATTTGGACTAATTAAACATGTCCCCCTCTAGGGATGAGCTGCGGACTTGGTGTATATAATCGAATTTAATGCTCGTAATTGAGACCACATGAGTGTTCGTCGCAGCCTTCTTTCTTCCCTGGCTGTTGCATCGTGAGTTCGGCAGGTTCACCGCCGGTCAGCCGGTCAGGGCCTCTGGTTAACGGAGTCCTGTGTATACAAAGAAGGAAAATAGTAATAAAAAAGGGTTGCGAGCCCCTGGTGTGGTCGAGCCGCACTCTGGGTCCCTTGTGATCGTGCCCCTTCCCCTACGCCCATGGTATCTCCAAAGCGTAATGATGTACGCGGAGGGTTGTTCTTGCAATCATGCGAGGGCGGGGGTCAGGGCCGCATTGCTACGCGTGCTCTGATCGTGCCGGGTTGTCTTGGTTGGTATTGCTTCGGGCGCGTTTTGCTGTGTCCGGCCGTTTAACGGCCGGACTCGAAAATTGCCTTAAAAGGCTGCTCTGTACTTCTGCCGCGAGAGCCGCTGTATGTTCCTCCGTTCGGAGGGAGCGTTCCGTATTTCCGTTGACCGTGATGACTCCACGAGGGCCTGGCATCTTGAGCTTGAGGTATGCATAATGCGGCACCGCGTTGAACTTTGCAAATGCGGTTCGTCCGAGCAGAGCGTGATAGCCGCTGCGAAATGGGACTATGTCGAAGATTAACTCTTCGCTCTGAAAGATATCCGGGGATCCGAAGACCAATTCCAGTGTGACTGAGCCCGTACAATTGGCTGCCACACCTGGTATGACACCTTTAAAGGTTGTCTTTGTAGGTTTAATCCTTGAGGGGTCTATGCCCATCTTGCACACTGTATCCTGATAAAGCAGGTTCAGGCTACTGCCGCCGTCCATCAAGACTCTCGTGAGGTGAAATCCATCGACGATTGGGTCTAAAACCAATGCGGCGAATCCGCCATGGCGTATGCTGGTCGGATGGTCCCTTCGATCGAAAGTGATCGGACAAGAGGACCATGGATTGAACTTCGGGGCGACTGGCTCCATCACATAGACGTCCCTTAGTGCGCGTTTCCTCTCCCTCTTGGATATATGGGTTGCGTAAATCATGTTCACCGTCCGCACTTGTGGGGGGAAACCCTTCTGTCCTCTATTGTTCGGCGGTCGGGTCTCCTCCTCGTCGTCGCTGTTTAGCCCCTTGTCATTGTTTTCGGCAATTAACTTGCCTGCTTGCTTGAACACCCAGCAATCTCTGTTGGTGTGATTGGCTGGCTTTTCGGGGGTGCCATGTATCTGGCATAAGCGGTCGAGTATTCGGTCCAAGTTGGACGGACCCGGAGTGGTTCTTTTGAATGGCTTCTTCCACTGACCGGGTTTAGAGCCTCGGAATCCGGCGTTGACTGCCGTATCCTCCTTATCGTCGCCGTTGATGTGGCGTTTGTTTTTGTTTCGACGTGACCTGCCGTTGTGGTCCTTAGTATCCGGACTGCCAGAATTTTTATTGAGGTTGTTGCTGCGAGCTAGCCAGCTATCCTCTCCCGCGCAAAAGCGGGTCATTAATGATGTGAGTGCTGCCATGGATTTCGGCTTTTCCTGTCCCAGGTGCCGGGCTAGCCACTCGTCGCGGATGTTATGTTTGAAGGCTGCGAGGGCCTCTGCATCCGGACAGTCGACGATTTGGTTTTTCTTTGTCAAGAACCGTGTCCAGAATTGTCTGGCCGATTCCTCTGGCTGCTGAATTATGTGGCTTAGGTCATCGGCGTCTGGTGGCCGCACATACGTGCCCTGGAAATTGTCGAGGAATGCGCTTCCAGGTCTTCCCAACACCCGATTGACTCTGCGGGCAAGCTGTTAAGCCAATGCCGAGCTAGTCCTTTAAGCTTGAGTGGGAGGTACTTGATGGCATGGAGATCGTCGCCGCGGGCCATATGGATGTGAAGGAGATAATCTTCAATCTAAACCGCGGGGTCTGTTGTGCCGTCGTAGGATTCGATGTTTATGGGTTTAAACCCTTCAGGGATTTGATGATCCATTACTTCGTCAGTGAAGCATAGCGGGTGTGCGGCGCCTCTATATTGAGCAATATCACGACGCAGCTCGAGAGAGCGTTGTCTGCTGTGTTCGGCCCGGCCGGGGTTATTGTATCCGGCGCGACGGTACTCGTCGTGGGTCGTGGGGCGCCCTCGTGATCTGTAGATGGATCTGGATTGCCTTGCTTTGTCCTCCAATACGTCCCGCAAGTCCGGCGCGTTCCCTCTTGGCTTCGTACTTTTGGAGCGATGCCGGGGTACGGTCTTTGTGGAGGGTCTAGATGCCTCTCTGACGCGACCACGGGGTGGTCGGTCGGCCGTATCATGCGCTGGTGATGAAGGTATGTATGCTTCCTCCTCTAATCGAGGGAGCAACTTGCGTCTGGGGTAGCTTTTGGAGGGGCGTTCAAGTTTGAACTCTTCGGCCGCGAGGACCTCGGTCCATCGATCGGCCAGCAGGTCCTGGTCAGCTTGAAGCTGCTGTTGCTTTTTCTTTAGGCTATTTGCCGTGGTGATAAGCCTGCGTTTAAAACGCTCTTGTTCGACAGGATCCTCGGGCATGACGAATTCGTCGTCGTTGAGGCTTGCCTCGTCTTCGGAGGGAGGTATATAGTTATAATCCTCGACCTCTTCGTCTGCTGCCCTCTCGTGGGGGCTTGCTTCTGCGTCCTCCTGCGCTGAGTCTTGCTGGAGGGTATTATCTTCGGCACTCTCTGGGGTGTTATTATCTCCTGTGCCGGAATCTCCATTCTTGATGTGGCGGGATTTAGAGCGGCGCCGCTAACGCCGGCGCTTGGGCTGTTTCTTTAAGGAATCTGCCTCCGCTACTTCTTCGCTGTCCCCGTCCTTTGGGGTATCCACCATGTATATGTCGTATGACGAGGTGGTCTTCCAGTGCCCTGTAGGCGCTGGTTCCTGTTCGTCTCCGGCATCGTCGTCCATAGCGTCGATGTCTTCGGAGTCGTAGTCTAGCATGTCGGTAAGATCGTTGACAGTGGCTACAAAGTGGGTGGTGGGTGGGCTCTGAATTTCTTCGTCGTCCATATCCCAACCATCCTGGCCATAGTCCGGCCAAGACTCTCCTGATAGCGAGAGATGCTTTAGCGAATTTAGGATGTCGCCAAAGGGCGAGTATTGGAAGATGTCCGCGGTGGCGAATTCCATAACCGGCGCCCAATCCGATTCGATTGGCGGGGGCGCGGGAGGTCCGGAGTCCGGCAAGGAGTCTGGGACCTCGGAGTTACGAGTTTCGCGATGGACAGGGCTAGTGTTCAGCTCCATCACCGTGGAAGTCGAAGCCCCCGAGGTGGTGTCCAGCCACCGGTCCTCGATCTGGGCGGTCGGCTCCGGACTAAGGGCCGAAGTGGATTCGTGTGCGGCCACCAAGGCACTATTCGGCGGCAGAGCTAGATCATGCCCATCGCAACAGTGCGGCGCGCTTGGCTTTGGCTCGAGCCCGTCGAAGATCAAGTCCCCGCGGACGTCGGCTGTGAAGTTTAGGCTTCCGAATCTGACCTGGTGGCCAGGGGCGTAGCTTTCGATCTGCTCCAGATGGCCAAGCGAATTAGCCCGCAGTGCGAAGCCGCCGAATACGAAGATCTGTCCGGGGAGAAAAGTCTCACCCTGGACAGCGTTGTTGATTGAAGATGCCATCGAGCCTATCGGTGACGACACAGAGGAACTCTCAATGAAAGCACCAATGTCAGTGTCAAAACCGGCAGATCTCGGGTAGGGGGTCCCGAATTGTGCGTCTAGGCGGATGGTTACAGGAGACGAGGGACACGGTGTTTTACCCAGGTTTGGGCCCTCTCGATGGAGGTAAAACCCTACGTCCTTCTTGATTAATATTGATGATATGGGTAGTACAAGAGTGGATCTACCACGAGATCAAGGAGGCTAAACCCTAAAGCTAGCCTATGGTATGATTGTTGTAATGTATGTTGTGTCCTACGGACTAAAGCCCTCTGGTTTATATAGACACCGGAGGAGGCTAGGGTTACACAGAGTCGGTTACAATGGTAGGAGATCTACATATCCGTATTGCCAAGCTTGCCTTCCACGCCAAGGAAAGTCCCGTCCGGACACGGGATGGAGTCTTCGATCTTGTATCTTCGTAGCCTTGGAGTCCGGCGGACGATGATAGTCCGGCTGTCCGGACACCCCCTAGTCCAGGACTCCCTCAGAAGTCATCACCCCCAACACAAGAGCAAGATGTTATGGGAGATCATATACCTATCCAAGAACAAGATCAAGTCCCTCATGTTCGCATACTAGATCAAGGGCCTCTTGAACCAATACTCTCTTTCTCGGTAACAAGTGCTTACTTCATGCATTTATTTAAATTAGAGTCAACATTGTGTATGTTGCATCATAGCATGATTAGTACTTGTTGAGTGAGTGCTTCTATGTTTTGCATATATGTTTGCACTCATGAGTTGTAAGATATATTGGACCCATGCTTAGCATGATTATCATATTGGATATATCCATTATCCCTTGTCCAAAATATGTTTTTGGATCCTTTGAATGTTTGATTCTATTGTCATATCTTTTTGGTGCATTCTATGGATCCTCAATATAGTGTGAACTTTTTTTGTTCGTAACTGGATATGTGCATTTGATTCCACTCACAGTATGAGAAATGCACAAATTAAGGAGGAACTCACACTATATTGGTCGTCTAGATTTTTCTTCCATTTTGGCACTTGTTGCCAATGGGGGAGAAGTTTAGAGGGTTTAGGTGAAGAGGGTTGGTTCCTGTCATTCATGCTTATCTACTTTTGTTGTGCTTGCTCGTTGCATGGATGTGTATATAGAGGAAACTCCACCAAGTTATTTCCTGTGCATATATTGTGGGGGAGTTTGCTCTATATATTATGGTTCTACTAGCATCAAATTCTTGTGTAGTATTTCGATGCTAGTACAACTGGTTTTGATAACATCAACTATCTTTGTGATGTTTGAGGCTATCAAAACCACCTCAAGTATACAATTTATTCTCGGATAGATTGCATACTTGTCTTAAATTCATCATATAAACCCTCTTGTTGAGACTGTCATCAATTACCAAAATGGGGGAGATTAAAAGGGCATGTAGCCCCTAAGTGTGGTTTTGGTAATTAAATGACAATCTCTATGGACTAATGTTTTCAGTGAGATATATTTGAAGGTTTTGTCCATAGATAGTGCCTCAAGGATATCGGACGGAATCAAGGATGAAGTCCATATATATGAAGATAGTGCCTCAAGGATATTGGACGGAATCAAGGATGAAGTCCATATATATATGAAGATAGTGCCTCAAGGATATTGGACGGAATCAAGGATGAAGTCCATATATATATGAAGATAGTGCCTCAAGGATATTGGATGGAATCAAGGATGAAGTCCATATATATGAAGATATATTTGCCCTATGCTTTGGTATTAAATGACAATTCCTATGGAGCATCAAGTGCATTGAATCTTATATGAAGATATGTTCCATAGTGATGCTTGAAGTGCATTGGGTTGTTTTGTGAAGTCTGCCATCAAAGCATCCGAAGAAGTCCTCATGGTATCCTTCTTTGGATACCCCGTGCACATGGGCTTGTACCTTGCGCACGGGGTCAAGTGTCAACTCTATGGATACCCCGTGCTCACGGGGCCTAGGTGTTGGCTCTCGAGATCCCATATCCAGTGAGGTTTCAAGTTGGTCTTCGTGTACTTCTATTGCAGCCATCAAGATTGGTTTCAATGCCTAATCTAATTATGTTCATGATGGAGTGCATTGGAGGATCTCAAAGATTGATATATTTGGGATTCTGAGGATCGAGGCTTGAGAGAG
The DNA here is from genome assembly GCA_900231445.1 of Triticum turgidum subsp. durum. Lineage (NCBI taxonomy): Eukaryota > Viridiplantae > Streptophyta > Magnoliopsida > Poales > Poaceae > Triticum > Triticum turgidum. The sequence continues at coordinate 760,679,194 of LT934114.1, forward strand.
TAATCAAAGAGAAGAATTCAAGTTATGGTTTCAAGACAAGATCATGGTGAGCTCATGTGTTGGGTTTAGGTTGATCAAGTCTTGAAGCAAACAACTAGAGTGAGGAATTCATTGTGCCTCTCAAGATATTATGATGGAGGGCTTTTAAGGATCAAGGGCTTGAGAGAATAATCAAAGAGAAGAATTCAAGTTATGTTCTCAAGACAAGATCATGGTGAGCTCATATGTTGGGTTTCGGTTGATCAAGTCTTGAAGCAAGCAACTAGAGTGACGAATTCATTATGCCTCTCAAGACATTGTGATGGAGTTTTTAGAAGGGCAAGTGGTGACCAAGATGATATTCATAGTGGAACTTGATATGGTCATGGAAGAGTCTTTGGTGATATAGTCTTGAAGCAATGAAGGGAAAAGAAGAGTTCATTGTGGCTTTCAATAAACCAATATGGAGCTTCGAGTAAATATGTTGGTTGACCAAGATGAAGCTCGAAGATTATATCTAAGTGGTCAACTCTCAAAGCACAAACATTGTACCACGTGAGATCAAGTGATCTAGTGGTATGGTAAGTAATTGTGAATTGTGTTTTGTTACCTAACCCATGCTATGTGTTTGGTATGTCTATGTGGGTTAGGTGTTTCTCATGGGCTTGCATCAAAAGGAAAGATCTCAAGTAGCCTATGTGTGGATGACATCAAGTGGTGATGGTCATAGGGTTTGAGGAGTCCAAGTGCAAGATGAGAAGCCGGAGGTTATATGCTTTGAAGCTTGCGGTCCACATCATGATAATGCTCATGTGAAGATGGGCTCAAGTTAAGGCTTCCCTCATTGCAATATGAGGAATCAATTCAAGCATCTTCACCAAGTGGTTGTGGACAAGAAAGGGATTCCAACTTGAGACAAGCATTGGAATCATCACCAAGCTCAAGTTGAATATGCAAGGCAAAGGTATACCTTAGCTAGGTTTTCCTAGTTTTGCCGGTCTCATGGTGCTTGGAGGGAGATCGTATTATAGGTTTGATAGCCGTACTATCAAGAGGGACTCTCGGGCAAGTAGCTTGATCATGTCGCATGTAGAGAGCTCAAACCTTTGCATTACTTGCATCATTATTTATTGTTGATCTTGGGTGGTTCTCTATGTGAGGACCTTGGGCTTTTCCATATCTTCAAAACGAGCCCAAGATCATCGAATTCGGAGTCCGTATGCCAAAGTTATCACTGTTTTAGTGGGCTGCTGCAGGCTGTTCTGGGTACCCCGTGGACACGGGGCTTTTGACCCCCGTGGGCACGGGGAACCATGCACATGGGCTTGTACCGTGCGCACGGGACCCCGTGGGCACGGGGTGTCCAGGAAGTGTCCGTTGGAGCCCTAACGGCTAGTTTTGGAAGTTGGCTATAAAAGAGCCCTTCCTCCCCACCGGTTTGGGGGTTGTTCATTCACATTCTAAACATCATTTTGTGCCTCTTACCACCTCTCCCAAACCCCTATCTCCCTTCTAAGTGAAGGGGGATTTGTGGATGGATCTTGGAGTCATTTGTTGATTTCCTCCATTGCATCCCCTCTCTTCAATCTGCCACTTTCTTGAGTTGCATCTTGTGAGATTGAGAGAGTGAGTTGAGCATTTGTTGCTTGACCTTGTATTGCATTTGTTGCATAGGTTTGAGCTCCCCGCATCGATTTGTTCGTGTGAGAGCCCATGAGTTTGTTACTCTTGGAGGCTTCGCCTCCTAGACAGTTTGGTGATATATTGAGAAGATTGTGAAGAGGCCTATGTGGCCAAGGTTCCCCCGGAAGCTTCCTTTTGTGGTGTGCTCCGAGGAAGGGTGTTCAAGTGGCCTAGGTGGTCAAGTTCCTCCGGAAGCTTCCGTTGTTGTGGTGTGCTCCGGAGAGGTTTGTAAAGGTGTGGTGGTCGCCTTCAAGACCAACCCCGAGTGAATCGAGGCTCATCCGTTGGGGGTGACTCGAAAGGGAGAATACGGTGAGTCACTTGGTGACGCCCCGGAGCTTTGGCTACAACACCGCTCTAACGGAGATTAGCACTCTCACGAGTGTGAACTTCGGGATAAATCCGCGTCCCCGACTCACTTGTGGTTATCTCATACCCACACCCTTTACTTTCCGCAATTCATACTTGCCCATATTGATATATCTTGTGATAGTTGAATTGCTTAGTTGTTCCTTCATTTCCATATCTTGTGATATAGTTTGTGCTTTCTAGTTTTCTTAATTGCCTATCTTGTTTAGCATAGGTTGTTGGTGCACTTAGTTGAGCCTAGCATTTTTGGGATTTGTGCTTGAAAAGTATCCGTTAGTTTAATTCCGCATTAGGATAGAGCCAAATCCATAAAAGTTTTAAAACTCCTATTCACCCCCCTCTAGTCGTCATCTAGATCATTTCACTCGTCATGTCCGTGATCACATCCGGGACTCCGAACAAACTTCGGTACATCAAAACTTATAAACTCGTAATAAAACTGTCATCGTAACGTTAAGTGTGCGGACCCTACGGGTTCGAGAACTATGTATTCATGACCTAGAACTATTCTCGGTCAATAACCAATAGCGGAACCTGGATGCTCATATTGGCTCCTACATATTCTACAAAGATCTTTATCGGTCAAACCGCATAACAACATACGTTGTTCCCTTTGTCATCGGTATGTTACTTGCCCGAGATTTGATCATCGGTATCCAATACCTAGTTCAATCTCGTTATCGGCAAGTCTCTTTACTCGTTACGTAATGCATCATTCCGTAACTAACTCATTAGCTACATTGCTTGTAAGGCTTATAGTGATGTGCATTACCGAGAGGGCCCAGAGATACCTCTCCGACAATCGGAGTGACAAAACCTAATCTCGAAATACGCCAACCCAACATGTACCTTTGGAGACACCTGTAGTACTCCTTTATAATCACCCAGTTACGTTGTGACGTTTGGTAGCACCCAAAGTGTTCCTCCGGTAAACGGGTGTTGCATAATCTCATAGTTACAGGAACATGTATAAGTCATGAAGAAAGCAATAACAATATACTAAACGATCAAGTGCTAGGCTAACGGAATGGGTCATGTCAATTATATCATTCTCCTGATGATGTGATCCCATTAATTAAATGACAACACATGTCTATGGTTAGGAAACATAACCATCTTTGATTAATGAGCTAGTCAAGTAGAGGCATACGAGTGACGTTATGTTGGTCTATGTATTCACACATGTATTATGTTTCCGGTTAATACAATTCTAGCATGAATAATAAACATTTATCATGATATAAGGAAATAAATAATAACTTTATTATTGCCTCTAGGGCATATTTCCTTCAAATACATGTTGGTAGTTGTGATGTTCTTCGGATGCATGCTTAGTCTGCTGTTCAGTACCGTTGCTATGTTGGTTCTATTGCATCTAGTTGGTCACATGCTTACTTGGTAGTGTTCTTGCTACGTTCTTGCATGGTAGTTGTTCATGATGCTAGTAGTCAGGATGTGCTTATGGTAGAGTTATACTTGTGTTAATCATGCTCGTCAGTATGCCATGCTCATCTGGGTAAATGATTCACTATTATTATGCTTAATGCTTATGTTGCATCCATGTTTATGTTAGTATCATGCATTATTGTTGAATCATGTTATTTTTGTTGGGGAACGTAGTAATTTCAAAAAAATTCCTACGCACATGCAAGATCATGGTGATGCATAGCAACGAGAGGGGAGAGTGCTGTCCACGTACCCTCGTAGACCGAAAGCGGAAGTGTTAGAACAACGCGGTTGATGTAGCCGTACGTCTTCACGGCCCGACCGATCAAGCACCGAAACTACGGCACCTCCGAGTTCTAGCACACGTTCAGCTCGATGACGATCCCGGACTTCGATCCAGCAGAATGTTGGGGAAGAGTTCCGTCAGCACGACGGCATGGTGATGATCTTGATGTTATACCGTCGCAGGGCTTCGTCTAAGCACCGCTACAATATTATCAAGGACTTTGGTGGAGGGGGGCACCTCACACGGCTAAGAGATCAAGAGATCAATTGTTGTGTCTATGGGGTGACCCCCTCCCCCGTATATAAAGGAGTGGAGGAGAGGGGGCCGGCCAAGGGGGTGGCGTGCCCTAGGGGGGGAGTCCAACCCCAACTGGGAGTAGGACTCCCCCCTTTCCTATTAGGAGTAGGAGAGGGGAGGAAGAGGGGGGAGGAAAGAAGGAAAGGGAGGGTCGGCCCGCCTCCCAATTCGGATTGGGCTTGGGGGGCGCCCCCTCCTTTGATACTTCTCCCTCCTTTCCACTAAGGCCCAATAAGGCCCATATACCTACTGGGGGGTTCCGATAACCTCCCACAGCTCCGGAATAGTCCCAATCTCACCCGGAACCTTTTCGGTGTCCAAATATAGTCATCCAATATATCGATCTTTATGTCTCGACCATTTCGAGACTCCTCGTCATGTCCGTGATCATATCTGGGACTCCGAACAACCTTCAGCACATCAAAACTCATAAACTCATAATAAAACTGTCAGCGAAACCTTAAGCGTGCGGACCCTACGGGTTCGAGAACTATGTAGACATGACCTAGAACTGTTTCAGGTCAATAACCAATAGCGGAACCTGGATGCTCATATTTGCTCCTACATATTCTACGAAGATCTTTATCGGTCAAACCGCATAACAACATACGTTGTTCCCTTTGTCATCGGTATGTTTACTTGCCCGAGATTCGATCGTCGGTATCCAATACCTAGTTCAATCTCGTTACCGGCAAGTATCTTTACTCATTACGTAATGCATCATTCCGTAACTAACTCATTAGCTACATTGCTTGCAAGGCTTACAGTTATGTGCATTACCGAGAGGGCCCAGAGATACCTCTCCGACAATCGGAGTGACAAAACCTAATCTCGAAATACGCCAACTCAACATGTACCTTTGGATACACATGTAGAGCTCCTTTATAATCACCCAGTTACGTTGTGACGTTTGGTAGCACACAAAGTGTTCCTCCGGTAAACGGGAGTTGCATAATCTGATAGTTATAGGAACTTGTATAAGTCATGAAGAAAGCAATAGCAACATACTAAACGATCAAGTGCTAAGCTAATGGAATGGGTCAAGTCAATCACATCATTCTCCTAATGATGTGTTCCCGTTAATCAAATGACAACACATGTCTATGGTTAGGAAACATAACCATCTTTGATTAATGAGCTAGTCAAGTAGAGGCATACTAGTGACATTTTGTTTGTCTATGTATTCACACATGTATCATGTTTCCGGTTAATACAATTATAGCATGAATAATAAACATTTATCATGATATGAGGAAATAAATAATAACTTTATTATTGCCTCTAGGGCATATTTCCTTCAGTCTCCCACTTGCACTAGAGTCAATAATCTAGATTACACAGTAATGATTCTAACACCCATGGAGTCTTGGTGCTGATCATGTTTTGCTCGTGGAAGAGGCTTAGTCAACGGGTCTGCAACATTCAGATCCGTATGTATCTTGCAAATCTCTATGTCTCCTACCTGGACTTGGTCCCGGATGGAATTGAAGCGTCTCTTGATGTGCTTGGTCCTCTTGTGAAATCTGGATTCCTTTGGCAAGGCAATTGCACCAGTATTGTCACAAAAGATCTTCATTGGTCCCGATGCACTAGGTATGACACCTAGATCGGAAATGAACTCCTTCATCCAGACTCCTTCATTTGCTGCTTCCGAAGCAGCTATGTACTCCGCTTCGCATGTAGATCCCGCCACAACGCTTTGTTCAGAACTGCACCAACTGATAGCTCCACCGTTCAATATAAACACATATCCGGTTTGCGATTTAGAATCATCCGGATCAGTGTTAAAGCTTGCATCGATGTAACCATTTACGACTAGCTCTTTGTCACCTCCATAAATGAGAAACATATCCTTAGTCCTTTTCAGGCATTTCAGGATATTCTTGACTGCTGTCCAGTGATCCACTCCTGGATTACTTTGGTACCTCTCTGCCAAACTTACTGCTAAGCATACATCAGGTCTGGTACACAGCATTGCATACATGATAGAGCCTATGGCTGAAGCATAGGGAACATCTTTCATTTTTTCTCTATCTTCTGTTGTGGTCGGGCATTGAGTCTGACTCAACTTCACACCTTGTAATACAGGCAAGAATCCTTTCTTTGCCTGATCCATTTTGAACTTTTTCAAAACTTTATCAAGGTATGTGCTTTGTGAAAGTCCAATCAAGCGTCTTGATCTATCTCTATAGATCTTGATGCCCAATATGTAAGCAGCTTCACCGAGGTCTTTCATCGAAAAACTTTTATTCAAGTATCCCTTTATGCTATCCAGAAATTCTATATCATTTCCAATTAACAATATGCCATCTACATATAATATCAGAAATGCTATAGAGCTCCCACTCACTTTCTTGTAAATACAAGCTTCTCCAAAAGTCTGTATAAAACCATATGCTTTCATCACACTATCAAAGCGTTTATTCCAACTCTGAGATGCTTGCACTAGTCCATAAATGGATCGCTGGAGCTTGCACACTTTGTTACCACCTTTTGGATCGACAAAACCTTCCGGCTGCATCATATACAACTCTTCTTCCAGAAATCCATTCAGGAATGCAGTTTTTACATCCATTTGCCAAATTTCATAATCATAAAATGCGGCAATTGCTAACATGATTCGGACAGACCTAAGCATCGCTACGGGTGAGAAAGTCTCATCATAGTCAACCCCTTGAACTTGTCGATAACCTTTCGCAACAAGTCGAGCTTTGTAGACAGTTATATTACCATCAGCATTAGTCTTCTTCTTGAAGATCCATTTATTTTCGATGGCTTTCCGATCATCGGGCAAGTCAACCAAAGTCCATACTTTGTTTTCATACATGGATCCCATCTCAGATTTCATGGCCTCAAGCCATTTTGCGGAATCTGGGCTCATCATCGCTTCCTCATAGTTCGTAGGTTCGCCATGGTCAAGTAACATGACTTCCAGAATAGGATTACCGTACCACTCTAGTGTGGATCTTACTCTGGTAGACCTACGAGGTTCAGTAGTAACTTGATCTGAAGTTTCATGATCAATATCATTAGCTTCCTCACTGATTGGTGTAGTTGTTACAGGAACCGGTTCTTGTGATGAACTACTTTCCAATAAGGGAGCATGTATTGTTACCTCATCAAGTTCTACTTTCCTCCCACTCACTTTTTTCGAGAGAAACTCCTTCTCTAGAAAGGACCCGAGTTTAGCAACAAAAATCTTGCCCTCAGATCTGTGATAGAAGGTGTACCCAATAGTCTGTTTTGGATATCCTATGAAGACACATTTCTTCGATTTGGGTTCGAGCTTATCTGGTTGAAGTTTCTTCACATAAGCATTGCAGACCCAAACTTTAAGAAATGACAACTTTGGTTTCTTGCCAACCCACAGTTCATAAGGCGTCATCTCAACGGATTTTGATGGTGCCCTATTTAACGTGAATGCGGCCGTCTCTAAAGCATAACCCCAAAACGATAGCGGTAAATCAGTAAGAGACATCATAGATCGCACCATATCAAGTAAAGTACGATTACGACGTTCGGACACACCATTTCGTTGTGGTGTTCCGGGTGGCGTGAGTTGCGAAACTATTCCGCATTGTTTCAAGTGTAGACCAAACTTGTAACTCAAATATTCTCCTCCACGATCAGATCGTAGAAACTTTATTTTCTTGTTACGATGATTTTCCACTTCACTCTGAAATTCTTTGAACTTTTCAAATGTTTCAGACTTGTGTTTCATCAAGTAGATATACCCATATCCGCTCAAATCATCTGTGAAGGTGAGAAAATAACGATATCCGCCGCGAGCCTCAACATTCATTGGACCACACACATCAGTATGTATGATTTCCAACAAATCAGTTGCTCGCTCCATAGTTCCGGAGAACGGCGTTTTAGTCATCTTGCCCATAAGGCACGGTTCGCAAGTACCAAGTGATTCATAATCAAGTGATTCCAAAAGCCCATCAGTATGGAGTTTCTTCATGCGCTTTACACCGATATGACCTAAACGGCAGTGCCACAAATAAGTTGCACTATCGTTATCAACTCTGCATCTTTTGGTTTCAACACTATGAATATGTGTATCACTACTATCGAGATTCAATAAAAATAGACCACTCTTCAAGGGTGCATGACCATAAAAGATATTACTCATATAAATAGAACAACCATTATTCTCTGATTTAAATGAATAACCGTCTCGCATCAAACAAGATCCAGATATAATGTTCATGCTTAACGTTGGCACCAAATAACAATTATTCAGGTCTAAAACTAATCCCGATGGTAGATGTAGAGGTAGCGTGCCGACCGCGATCACATCGACTTTGGAACCATTTCCCACGCGCATCGTCACCTCGTCCTTAGCCAATGTTCGCTTAATCTGTAGTCCCTGTTTTGAGTTGCAAATATTAGCAACAAAACCAATATCAAATACCCAGGTGCTACTGCGAGCATTAGTAAGGTACACATCAATAACATGTATATCACATATACCTTTGTTCACTTTGCCATCCTTCCCATCCGCCAAATACTTGGGGCAGTTCCGCTTCCAGTGTCCAGTCTGCTTGTAGTAGAAGCACTCAGTCTCAGGCTTAGGTCCAGACTTGGGCTTCTTCTCTTGATCAGCAACTTGTTTGATGTTCTTCTTGAAGTTCCCCTTCTTCTTTCCTTTGCCCTTTTTCTTGAAACTGGTGGTCTTATTGACCATCAACACTTGATGCTCCTTCTTGATTTCTAACTCCATAGCTTTTAGCATTGCAAAGAGCTCGGGAATAGTCTTGTCCATCCCTTGCATATTATAGTTCATCATGAAGCTCTTGTAGCTTGTTGGCAGTTATTGAAGAATTCTGTCAATGACACTACCATCAGCAAGATTAAGTCCCAGTTGAATCAAGTGATTATTATACCCAGACATTTTGAGTATATGTTCACTAACAGAACTATTCTCCTCCATCTTGCAGCTATAGAACTTATTGGAGACTTCATATCTCTGAATCTGGGCATTTGCTTGAAATATTAACTTCAACTCCTGGAACATCTCATATGCTCCATGACGTCCAAAACATCGTTGAAGACCCGGTTCCAAGCCGTAAAGCATGGCACACTGAACTATTGAGTAGTCATCAGCTTTGCTCTGCCAGACGTTCTTAATGTCGTCAGTTGCATCTGCAGCAGGCCTGGCACCCAGCGGTGCTTCCAGGACGTAATTCTTCTGTGCAGCAATGAGGATAATCCTCAAGTTATGGACCCAGTCCGTGTAATTGCTACCATCATCTTTCAACTTAGCTTTCTCAAGGAACGCATTCAAATTCAACGGAACAACAGCATGAGCCATCTATCTACAACAAACATAGACCAGCAAAATACTATAAGGTACAGAGTTCATGATAAATTTAAGTTCAATTAATCATATTACTTAAGAACTCCCACTTAGATAGACATCTCTCTAGTCATCTAAGTGATCACGTGATCCCAATCAACTAAACCATGTCTGATCATCACGTAAGATGGAGTAGTTTCAATGATGAACATCACTATGTTGATCATATCTACTATATGATTCACGTTCGACCTTTCGGTCTCCGTGTTCCAAGGCCATATCTGTATATGCTAGGCTCTTCAAGTTTAACATGAGTATTCCGCGTGTGCAACTATTTTGCACCCGTTGTATTTGAACGTAGAGCCTATCAAACCCGATCATCACGTGGTGTCTCAGCACGAAGAACTTTCGCAACGGTGCATACTCAGGGAGAACACTTCTTGATAATTTGTGACAGATCATCTTAAAATGCTACCGTCAATCAAAGCAAGATAAGATGCATAAACGATAAACATCACATGCAATCAATATAAGTGATTAGATATGGCCATCATCATCTTGTGCTTGTGATCTCCATCTCCGAAGCACCGTCGTGATCACCATCGTCACCAGCACGACACCTTGATCTCCATCGTATCATCGTTGTCGTTACGCCATCTATTGCTTCTACGACTATCGCTACCGCTTAGTGATAAAGTAAAGCAGTTATAGGGCATTTGCATTTCATACAATAAAGCGACAACCATATGGCTCCTGCCAGTTGTCGATAACTTGGTAACAAAACATGATCATCTCATACAATAAAATATAGCTTCACGTCTTGACCATATTACATCACAACATGCCCAGCAAAAACAAGTTAGACGTCCTCTACTTTGTTGTTGCAAATTTTACGTGGCTGCTACGGGCTGAGCAAGAACCGTTCTTATCTACGCATCAAAACCACAACTATAGTTCGTCAAGTTAGTGCTGTTTTAACCTTCGAAAGGACCAGGAGTAGCCACACCCGGTTCAAATAAAGTGAGAGAGACAGACACCTGCCAGTCACCTTTAAGCAACGAGTGCTCGTAACGGTGAAACTAGTCTCGCGTAAGCGTACGCGTAATGTCGGTCCGGGCCGCTTCATCTCACAATACCGCTGAACCAAAGTATGACATGCTGGTAAGCAGTATGACTTGTATCGCCCACAACTCACTTGTGTTCTACTCGTGCATATGACATCTACGCATAAAACCTGGCTCGGATGCCACTATTGGGGAACGTAGTAATTTCAAAAAAATTCCTACGCACACGCAAGATCATGGTGATGCATAGCAACAAGAGGGGAGAGTGTTGTCCACGTACCCTCGTAGACCAAAAGCGGAAGCGTTAGAACAATGCGGTTGATGTAGTCGTACGTCTTCACAGCCCGACCGATCAATCACCGAAACTACGGCACCTCCGAGTTCTAGCACACGTTCAGCTCGATGACGATCCCCGGACTCCGATCCAGCAGAATGTCGGGGAAGAGTTCCGTCAGCACGACGGCGTGGTGACGATCTTGATGTTCTACCGTTGCAGGGCTTCGCCTAAGCACCGCTACAATATTATCGAGGACTTTGGTGGAGGGGGGCACCGCGCATGGCTAAGAGATAAAGAGATCAATTGTTGTGTCTATGGGGTGCCCCCCTCCCTCGTATATAAAGGAGTGGAGGAGAGGGGGCCGGCCAAGGGGGTAGCGCGCCCTAGGGGGGGAGTCCAACCCCAACTGGGAGTAGGACTCCCCCCTTTCCTATTAGGAGTAGGAGAGGGAAGGAAGAGGGGGGAGGGAAGAAGGAAAGGGGGGCCGGGCCCCCTCCCAATTCAGATTGGGCTTGGGGGGGGGGCGCCCCCTCCTTTGCTCCTTCTCCCTCCTTTCCACTAAGGCCCAATAAGGCCCAGATACCTACCGGGGGGTTCTGATAACCTCCCGGAGCTCCGGTATAGTCCCAATCTCACCCGGAACCTTTCCGGTGTCCAAATATAGTCGTCCAATATATCGATCTTTATGTCTCGACCATTTCGAGACTCCTCGTCATGTCCGTGATCATATCCGGGACTCCGAACAATCTTTGGTACATCAAAACTCATAAACTCATAATAAAACTGTCAACGAAACCTTAAGCGTGCGAACCCTACGGGTTCGAGAACTATGTAGACATGACCTAGAATTGTTTCCGGTCAATAACCAATAGCGGAACCTGGATGCTAATATTGGCTCCTACATATTCTACGAAGATCTTTATCGGTTAAACCGCATAACAACATACGTTGTTCCCTTTGTCACCGGTATGTTTACTTGCCCGAGATTCGATCGTCGGTATCCAATACCTAGTTCAATCTCGTTACCGGCAAGTATCTTTACTCGTTACGTAATGCATCATTCCGTAACTAACTCATTAGCTACATTGCTTGCAAGGCTTATAGTTATGTGCATTACCGAGAGGGCCCAGAGATACCTCTCCGACAATCGGAGTGACAAAACCTAATCTCAAAATACGCTAACTCAGGATGTACCTTTGGAGACACCTGTAGAGCTCCTTTATAATCACCCAGTTACGTTGTGACGTTTGGTAGCACACAAAGTGTTCCTCCGATAAACGGGAGTTGCATAATCTCATAGTTATAGGAACTTGTATAAGTCATGAAGAAAGCAATAGCAACATACTAAACGATCAAGTGTTAAGCTAACGGAATGGGTCAAGTCAATGACATCATTCTCATAATGATGTGATCCCGTTAATCAAATGACAACACATGTCTATGGTTAGGAAACATAACCATCTTTGATTAATGAGCTAGTCAAGTAGATGCATACTAGTGACATTAAGTTTGTCTATGTATTCACACATGTATCATGTTTCCGGTTAATACAATTATAGCATGAATAATAAACATTTATCATGATATGAGGAAATAAATAATAACTTTATTATTGCCTCTAGGGCATATTTCCTTCAATTTTCATATGACTCAGCTTATTGCATTCAAGTTTAACCGGACCGAATTGAACTTGAACAAACTGTTGGCTGAGTCATGGTGCCTCTGAAATCGAGCTGACTAGTGCAACCACATTGAATAAAATAATTTGTTGCAGTCTATCATTTCATTATAAAATATTGGTTACAATTATGCATCCCTCAACTCAATCCACTGTGGGCGTGGGTACTCTTTCAAGAAAACACCGCAAGGTTGGTGGTCATGCACTAGTGCAATTAAGTCCCAAGCAAACGGTTTATACCCCCTTTTTGCTGATACAGTTTCGAACCTCCGCCTTGTGAAGTTGTGCGAAGGGGGGGGGGTCCATCTCACATGATGCAGGACAACTGTGTGCGATAGGGTTGTGATGCCCCCATCCTATCACACACGTGACTCCTAAAGCGTTTGCGATACATAAAACATACCAAATGTTTTGTACGTCAAATTTATTGCATGAGCTATGTTGTGACCATAATGCTTGCGATGTGATCACCATCAGAAACGATTACTCGACATGGAACATGTCGGACAAGATGTCTATAATAGACTTTTAAACTAGCTAATTGCTCCTTAATCCTGCACTTATTTTATGCGACACCTGAATTGAAGTGAGTCCCACTAACGGAAACTTCAACTTTTTGGAAAATATAATGATTATGTGATTGTAACAATAGTTTAGGTCTCATGTTTGCCTACTTATAACCAATGAATGATGTGCGCACATTTTTGTACTGTCTTGCCACTGTGGTTGAGTTACATCACGGAATCGAGCTTCAAACCGTATAATGTTATACTCTACGGAGTCAACCTACCTTCTTATTTAGTGTGTGCAGTGTTCTCTATACATTATATGACCGGGATGAAAAAGCTTCTATGTTCATTACTTTTTCTGTTGCGGAATTGTTAGTGCTGAGTTTGAACTCGTATGTTCTCTATTCCTACATTCAACAGTCATGCGGGATAATAAATCCCTTCGTCAATATTAGGTGTCGATCGAGTATGGACTCTATGAGATGGTGAATGCTGAAGCAATGAGCATTCAAGTTCGCCAAGTCGCGCCAACGTCGAGTAGTGGTTTCTTGACTTGGAAGAACTCAAAAACCAGCTTACCTGATCATTCACATTTGCCAGGTCGCGCCCAATGTCAAGAAGTGGTTTCCTGACTTGGCAGAACTCAAAAGCCAGCATACCACTTGGAACCGTTGATAATTCTACAGATCCACTCTTCCTGGAGGTCAGCTTTGTCCACATATTGTTATTTTCTTTCATTTTGCAGTCATCGTTTACATATCCAGTAATCATTTGCTAAGTCACCATTAATTTCTCAATGTCTACTTTCGTGCACAAATCTTCTCCTTATGAGTGTTTGGAAATCTTAAGTGTCAAGATTGTTTTATCTATGGGATTTTTTAGTATCAGGTAGAAAACATGCTTGCTTATATAGTTTCGAAATCAAGCCTGCGAATCTTGCATTGAAATCAAGCTTGCTAATGTGCTCGATGGTGTTTCTCTTTTAGTATATATTCACTGGTCACCACAGAAACATTACTATATATGGTCAGATTTTCTTGTAACTACAGGATCTAGTAACAAAGCTTCCTTTGTGGAATGTGCCTTCAGAGTCAACATTATTGCTGTAATATTTGCAATATATCACATTTTAGAGATTAATGTTGATCCTGACAATTGTGAATAACATACATTAACTGATGCCTTCATATTTTATAATCTCATGAAACCTTGTCTTTCAATAAAGCTTGCATTAATGTTTTTTCTAAAAAAATATTCAGCAGGTTATTTGTAAAATTAAATTAGAGGTACCTTCTGTTAGTAATGGCAACACTCTCCTTTTCAGCAGTCTGACTCTCTTCCTTTTCTGGGTGGGTACTAGGGTAACGTCGGACATTCATCCTCGCTAGAAATTGCTAGATACTATAGTAAATTGTACAAGTATATGGCTACTATTTCAGATCAATACTGTGCATCAGGCTTTCCCAAATGTTCAGCTGTTATTCACCATGCCAGCAGATAATAAAGTTATTGAATTTTTAAATATTGAAGCCTGACAGAAAGAACTTACTTTCTTTTTTGCTTCACACAGGATCTACAACTGCTGCACTATTTGATGGAACTTCTCAGGTGATATCAACATCTGTTGTTCTAAGATGTGATGAATATTTTGTTGGTCAATCAGTCTGGAGCCCATGCAGTGGCGGAGCAACCACAAAAAAAATGGGCGGGCCAGATAGTATAAACTTTTTTTTGAAAGTAACTAGGGATTTTATTCAAAGTTCAACACCTCCGGAATACAAGCAATATCAGGAAGGGTCCCTAGCCACACGTGGCGGCCCACCGGCAGAGACTTAACTCCTTTTGCAACCGAGTGGGCCTCGAAATTATTTTCTCTATGTTCAAAACGAAAGTTAACTGAATTGAAAAAGTTCCTAGTAACTTGAATCTCCTGCAGAACCGACGCGTACATTGGTATTGCATGTTGATTTATGTTGGAGATCACTTCTAAACAGTTCGATGCAATCAGCAGGTCCTGCAGGTTCAGATCATTAGCAAGGGCAAGGGCCTCGCTGCACGCATGTGCCTCCAAGCTCGCCGGGTCAGTCAAACCCTCGAGAACTAAAGCTGAAGCGCGAAGAAACTTGCTAGTCTTGTCTCGACACACCACGGCTGCCGCTCCCTTGTCGCCCAGAGTTGATATTGAAGGAAATATGCCCTAGAGGCAATAATAAAGTTATTATTTATTTCCTTATTTCATGATAAATGTCTATTATTCATGCTAGAATTGTATTAACCGGAAATATAATACATGTGTGAATATATAGACAAACAGTGTCACTAGTATGCCTCTACTTGACTAGCTTGTTAATCAAAGATGGTTATGTTTCCTAACCATGAACAAAGAGTTGTTATTTGATTAACAGGATCACATCATTAGTTGAATGATCTGATTGACATGACCCATTCCGTTAGCTTAGCACCTGATCGTTTAGTATGTTGCTATTGCTTTCTTCATGACTTATACATGTTCCTATGACTATGAGATTATGCAACTCCCGTTTACCGGAGGAACACTTTGTGTGCTACCAAACGTCACAACGTAACTGGGTGATTATAAAGGTGCTCTACAGGTGTCTCCAAAGGTACTTGTTGGGTTGGCGTATTTCGAGATTAGGATTTGTCACTCCGAATGTCGGAGAGGTATCTCTGGGCCCTCTCGGTAATGCACATCACTTAAGCCTTGCAAGCATTGCAACTAATGAGTTAGTTGCGAGATGATGTATTACGGAACGAGTAAAGAGACTTGCCGGTAACGAGATTGAACTAGGTATTGGATACCGACGATCGAATCTCGGGCAAGTAACATACCGATGACAAAGGGAACAACGTATGTTGTTATGCGGTTTGACCGATAAAGATCTTCGTAGAATATGTAGGAGCCAATATGGGCATCCAGGTCCCGCTATTGGTTATTGACCGGAGACGTGTCTCGGTCATGTCTACATTGTTCTCGAACCGTAGGGTCCGCACGCTTAAGGTTTCGATGACAGTTATATTATGAGTTTATGAGTTTTGATGTACCGAAGGAGTTCGGAGTCCCGGATGAGATCGGGGACATGACGAGGAGTCTCGAAATGGTCAAGACGTAAAGATCGATATATTGGACGACTATATTCGGAGTTCGGAAAGGTTCCGAGTGATTCGGGTACTTTTCGGAGTACCGGAGAGTTACGAGAATTCGCCAGGGAGAAGTATTGGGCCTTATTGGGCCATACGGGAAAGAGAGAGGGGCTACCTAGGGCAGGCCGCGCGCCCCCCCATGGCCTAGTCCGAATTGGACTAGGGGGAGGGGCCGCACCCCCTCCTTCCTTCCCTTCTCTCTTCCCCTTCCTTGTCTCCTACTCCTAATACATGGAAGGACTCCTAGTTGGACTAGGAAAGCGGGAATCCTACTCCCGGTGGGAGTAGGACTCCCCTAGGGCGCGCCATAGAAGAGGGCCGGCCCTCCCCTCCTCCACTCCTTTATATACGGGGGTAGGGGGCACCCCATGGACACACAAGTTGATCATTGAGATCGTTCCTTAGCCGTGTGCGGTGCCCCCCTCCACGATATTACACCTCGGTCATATTGTAGCGGTGCTTAGGCGAAGCCCTGCGACAGGAGAACATCAAGATCGTCACCACGCCGTCGTGCTGACGGAACTCCTCCCCATACCTCTGCTGGATCGGAGTTTGGGGTGCGTCATCAAGCTGTACGTGTGTCAAGAACTCGGAGGTGCCGGAGTAACGGTGCTTGGATCGGTTGAACCGGGAAGACGTACGACTACTTTCTCTACGTTGCATCAACGCTTCCGCTTCGGTCTACGAGGGTACGTAGACAACACTCTCCCCTCTCGTTGCTATGCATCACCATGATCTTGCGTGAACGTAGGAAATTTTTTGAAATTACTACGTTCCCCAACAGTGGCATCCGAGCCTAGGTTTTATGGTTTGATGTTATATGCACGAGTAGAACACAAGTGAGTTGTGGGCGATATAAGTCATACTGCTTACCAGCATGTCATACTTTGGTTCGGCGGTATTGTTGGATGAAGCGGCCCGGACCGACATTACGCGTACGCTTACGCGAGACTGGTTTTACCACCGTGCTTTGCACACAGGTGACTAGAGGGTGTCAGTTTCTCCAACTTTAGTTGAACCGAGTGTGGCTACGCCCGGTCCTTGCGAAGGTTAAAACAGCACTAACTTGACGAACTATCGTTGTGGTTTTGATGCGTAGGTGAGATTGGTTCTTGCTTAAGCCCGTAGCAGCCACGTAAAATTTGCAACAACAAAGTAGAGGACGTCTAACTTGTTTTTGCAGGGCATGTTGTGATGTGATATGGTTAAGACGTGATAAGATATAAGTTGTTGTATGGGATGATCATGTTTTGTTGAAGTTATCGGCAACTGGCAGAAGCCCTATGGATGTCTCTTTGTTGCATAAGATGCAAGTGCCAAATAATTGCTTTACTTTATCGCTATACGATAGCAATAGTTGTAAGAGCAATAGTTGGTGAGACAACCATGTGATGACACATTGATATAGATCAAGATGATGAAGATCATGGTGTCGTGCCAGTGACGATAGAGATCATGACAGTACTTTGGAGATGGAGATCAAAGGCGCAAGATGATCATGGCCATATCATGTCACATATTTTGATTGCATATGATGTTTATCTATTATACATCTTATTATTGCTTTGATTGACGGTAGCATTTTAAGATGATCTCTCACTAATTATCAAGAAGTGTTCTCCCTGAGTATGCACCGTTGCCAAAGTTCGTCGTGCCCAGACACCACGTGATGATCGGGTGTGATAAGCTCTACGTCCATCTACAACGGGTGCAAGCCAGTTTTGCACACGCGGAATACTCAGGTTAAACTTGACGAGCCTAGCATATGCAGATATGGCCTCAGAACACGGAGACCGAAAGGTCGAGCGTGAATCATATAGTAGATATGATCAACATAGTGATGTTCACCATTGAAAACTACTCCATCTCACATGATGATCGGTTATGGTTTAGTTGATTTGGATCACGTGATCACTTAGATGACTAGAGAGATGTCTGTCTAAGTGGGAGTTCTTAAGTAATATGATTAATTGAACTTAAATTTATCATGAACTTAGTCCTGGTAGTATTTTGCAAATTATGTTGTAAGATCAATAGCTTGCGTTGTTGCTTTCATATGTTTATTTTGATATGTTCCTAGAGAAAAAATGTATTGAAAGATGTTAGTAGCAATGATGCGGATTGGATCCGTGATCTGAGGTTTATCCTCATTGCTGCACAGAAGAATTATGTCCTTGACGCACCGCTAGGTGACAGACCTATTGCAGGAGCAGATGCAGACGTTATGAACGTTTGGCTAGCTCAATATGATGACTACTTGATAGTTTAAGTGCACCATGCTTAACGGCTTAGAATCGGGACTTCAAAGACGTTTTGAATGTCATGGACCATATGAGATGTTCCAGGAGTTGAAGTTAATATTTCAAGCAAATACCCGAGTTGAGAGATATGAAGTCTCCAACAAGTTCTATAGCTAAAAGATGGAGGAGAATCGCTCAACTAGTGAGCATCTGCTCAGATTGTCTGGGTACTACAATCGCTTGAATCAAGTGGGAGTTAATCTCCCAGATAAGATAGTGATTGACATAATTCTCTAGTCACCATCACCAAGTTAGTAGAACTTCGTGATGAACTATAGTATGCAAGGGATGATGAAAATGATTCCCGAGTTTTTCATGATGATGAAATCGATGAAGGTAGAAATCAAGAAAGAACATCAAGTGTTGATGGTTAACAAGACCACTAGTTTCAAGAAAAGGGCAAAGGGATAGAAGGGAACTTCAAGAAGAACGGCAAGCAAGTTGCTGCTCAAGTGAAGAAGCCCAAGTCTGGACCTAAGCCTGAGACTAAGTGCTTCTACTGCAAAGGGACTGGTTACTGGAAGCAGAACTACCCCAAGTATTTGGCGGATAAGAAGGATGGCAAAGTAAACAAAGGTATATTTGATATACATGTTATTGATGTGTACTTTACTAGTGTTTATAGCAACCCCTCGGTATTTGGTACTGGTTCAGTTGCTAAGAGTAGTAACTCAAAACGGCAGTTGCAGAATAAACATAAACTAGTTAAGGGTGAAGTGGCGATGTGTGTTGAAAGTAGTTTCAAGATTGATATGATCATCATCGCACACTCCCTATACTTTCGGGATTAGTGTTGAACCTAAATAAATGTTATTTGGTGTTTGCTTTGAGCATGAATATGATTTGATCGTGTTTATTGCAATACGGTTATTCATTTAAGTAAGAGAATAAACTGTTGTTCTGTTTACATGAATAAAACCTTATATGGTTATACACCCAATGAAAATAGTTTGTTGGATCTCGATCGTAGTGATGCACATATTCATAATATTGATGCCAAAAGATGCAAAGTTAATAATGATAGTGCAACTTATTTGTGGCACTGCCGTTTGGGTCATATCAGTGTAAAGCGCATGAAGAAACTCCATAAAGATGGATTTTCGGAATCACTTGATTATGAATCATTTGATGCTTGCGAACCGTGCCTTTTGGGCAAGATGACTAAAACTCCGTTCTTCGGAACAATGAACGAGCTACTGACTTATTGGAAATAATACATACTGATGTATGCAGACCAATGAGTATGAAGGCTCGTGGCAAGTATCGTTATTTTCTGACCTTCACAAGATGATTTGAGCAGATATGGGTATATCTACTTGATGAAACATAAGTCTGAAATAGTTGAAAGGTTCAAAGAATTTCAGAGTGAAGTGGAAAAATCATCGTAACAAGAAAATAAAGTTTCTGCGATCTGATCGCGGAGACGAATATTTGAGTTACGAGTTTGGTCTTCAATTAAAACAATGTGGAATAGTTTCACAGCTCACGCCACCTGGAACACCACAATGTTATGGTGTGTCCGAACATTGTAACCGCACTTTATTGGATATGGTGCGATCTATGATTTCTCTTACTGATTTACCAATATTGTTTTGGGGTTATGCATTAGAGACAGCTGCATTCACGTTTAATAGGGCACCATCTAAATCCGTTGAGACGACACCATATGAATTGTGGTTTAGCAAGAAACCCAAGTTGTCGTTTCTTAAAGTTTGGGACTGCGATGCTTATGTGAAAAAGTTTCATCCTGATAAGCTCGAACCCAAATCGGAGAAGTGCATCTTCATAGAATACCCAAAGGAAATTGTTGGGTACACCTTCTATCACAGATCCGAAGGCAAAAACATTCGTTGCTAATAAATGGATCCTTTCTAAAAAAGGAGTTTCTCTCGAAAGAAGTGAGTGGGAGGAAAGTAGAACTTGATGAGGTAATTGTACCTGTTCCCTTATTGGAAAGTAGTTCATCACAGAAATCTGTTCTTGTGACTACTATACCAATTAGTGAGGAAGCTAATGATGATGATCATGTAACTTCAGATCAAGTTACTACCGAACCTCGTAGGTAAAACAGAGTGAGATCCGCACCATAGTGGTACGGTAATCCTGTTCTGGAGGTCGTGTTACTTGACCATCACAAACCTACGAACTATGAGGAAGCGATGATGAGCCCAGATTCCGCAAAATGGTTTGAGGCCATGAAATCTGAGATATGATCCATGTATGAGAACAAAGTATGGACTTTGATGGATTTACCCGATGATCGGCAAACCATAGAAAATAAATGGATCTTCAAGAGGAAGACGGACGTTGATAGTAGTGTTACTATCTACAAAGCTAGACTTGTCGAAAAGGTTTTTTTGACAAAGTTCAAGGTGTTGACTACGATGAAATTTTCTCACTCGTAGCGATGCTTAAGTATGTCCAAATCATGTTAGCAATTGCCGCATTTTTATGAAATCTGGCAAATGGATAAACAAAACTACATTCCTTAATGGATTTAAAGAAGAGTTGTATATGATGCAACCAGAAGGTTTTGTCAATCCTAAAGGTGCTGACAAAATATGCAAGCTCCAGCGATCCATCTATGGACTGGTGCAAGCATCTCGGAGTTGGAATATATGCTTTGATAAGTTGATCAAAGCATATAGTTTATACAGACTTGCAGTGAAGCCTGTATTTACTAGAAAGTGAGTGGGAGCACTACAGCATTTCTGATAAGTATATGTGAATGACATATTGTAGATCGTAAATAATGTAGAATTATTCTGCAAAGCATAAAGGAGTGTTTGAAAGGAGTTTTTCAAAGAAAGACCTCGGTGAAGCTGCTTACATATTGAGCATCAATATCTATAGAGATAGATCAAGACGCTTGATAAGTTTTTCAATGAGTACATACCTTGACAAGATTTTGAAGTAGTTCAAAATGGAACAGTCAAAGAAAGAGTTCTTGCCTGTGTTACAAGGTGTGAAATTGAGTAAGACTCAAAACCCGACCACGGCAGAAGATAGAAAGAGAATGAAAGTCATTCCCTATGCCTTGGCCATAGGTTCTATAAAGTATGACATGCTGTGTACCAGATCTATTGTATACCCTACACTGAGTTTGGCAAGGGAGTACAATAGTGATCTAGGAGTAGATCACTGGACAGCAGTCAAAATTATCCTTAGTGGAATAAGGATATGTTTCTCGATTATGGAAGTGACAAAAGGTTCGTCGTAAAGGGTTACGTCGATGCAAGTTTTGACATCAATCTGGATGACTCTAAGTCTCGATCTAGATACATATTGAAAGTGGGAGCAATTAGCTAGAGTAGCTCCGTGCAGAGCATTGTACACATAGAAAATTGCAAAATACATAACGGATCTGAATGTGAAAGACCCGTTGACTAAGATTCTCTCACAAGCAAAACATGATCACACCTTAGTACTCTTTGGGTGTTAATCACATAGCGATGTGAACTAGATTACTGAATCTAGTAAACCCTTTGGGTGTTTCATCACATGACGATGTGAACTATGGGTGTTAATCACATGGTGATGTGAACTATGGGTGTTAATCACATGGTGATGTGAACTAGATTATTGACTCTAGTGCAAGTGGGATACTGAAGGAAATATGCCCTAGAGGCAATAATAAAGTTATTATTTATTTCCTTATTTCATGTTAAATGTCTATTATTCATGCTAGAATTGTATTAACCGGAAACATAATACATGTGTGAATATATAGACAAACAGAGTGTCACTAGTATGCCTCTACTTGACTAGCTTGTTAATCAAAGATGGTTATGTTTCCTAACCATGAACAAAGAGTTGTTATTTGATTAACGGGATCACATCATTAGTTGAATGATCTGATTGACATGACCCATTCCGTTAGCTTAGCACCCGATCGTTTAGTATGTTGCTATTGCTTTCTTCATGACTTATACATGTTCCTATGACTATGAGATTATGCAACTCCCGTTTACCGGAGGAACACTTTGTGTGCTACCAAACGTCACAACGTAACTGGGTGATTATAAAGGTGCTCTACAGGTGTCTCCAAAGGTACTTGTTGGGTTGGCGTATTTCGAGATTAGGATTTGTCACTCCGAATGTCGGAGAGGTATCTCTGGGCCCTCTCGGTAATGCACATCACTTAAGCCTTGCAAGCATTGCAACTAATGAGTTAGTTGCGAGATGATGTATTACGGAACGAGTAAAGAGACTTGCCGGTAACGAGATTGAACTAGGTATTGGATACCGACGATCGAATCTCGGGCAAGTAACATACCGATGACAAAGGGAACAACGTATGTTGTTATGCGGTTTGACCGATAAAGATCTTCGTAGAATATGTAGGAGCCAATATGGGCATCCAGGTACCGCTATTGGTTATTGACCGGAGACGTGTCTCGGTCATGTCTACATTGTTCTCAAACCGTAGGGTCCGCACGCTTAAGGTTTCGATGACAGTTATATTATGAGTTTATGAGTTTTGATGTACCGAAGGAGTTCGGAGTCCCGGATGAGATCGGGGACATGACGAGGAGTCTCGAAATGGTCGAGACGTAAAGATCGATATATTGGACGACTATATTCGAAGTTCGGAAAGGTTCCGAGTGATTCGGGTATTTTTCGGAGTACCGGAGAGTTACGGGAATTCGCCGGGGAGAAGTATTGGGCCTTATTGGGCCATACGGGAAAGAGAGAGGGGCTGCCTAGGGCAGGCCGCGCGCCCCCCCATGGCCTAGTCCGAATTGGACTAGGGGGAGGGGCCGCACCCCCTCCTTCCTTCCCTTCTCTCTTCCCCTTCCTTGTCTCCTACTCCTAATACATGGAAGGACTCCTAGTTGGACTAGGAAAGGGGGAATCCTACTCCCGGTGGGAGTAGGACTCCCCTAGGGCGCGCCATAGAAGAGGGCCGGCCCTCCCCTCATCCACTCCTTTATATACGGGGGTAGGGGGCACCCCATGGACACACAAGTTGATCATTGAGATCGTTCCTTAGCCGTGTGCGGTGCCCCCCTCCACGATATTACACCTCGGTCATATTGTAGTGGTGCTTTGGCGAAGCCCTGCGACAGGAGAACATCAAGATCGTCACCACGCCGTCGTGCTGACGGAACTCCTCCCCGTACCTCTGCTGGATCGGAGTTCGGGGTGCGTCATCAAGCTGTACGTGTGTCAAGAACTCGGAGGTGCCGGAGTAACGGTGCTTGGATCGGTTGAACCGGGAAGACGTACGACTACTTCCTCTACATTCCATCAACGCTTCCGCTTCGGTCTACGAGGGTACGTAGACAACACTCTCCCCTCTCGTTGCTATGCATCACCATGATCTTGCGTGTACGTAGGAAATTTTTTGAAATTACTACGTTCCCCAACAGATATGGCGCCATAACAATTTAGCTTCGCTGCTTCTCCATCAGGTGGTAGCCATGCCTGCGCTCTGGGAGCCGCCGGTGCTGGTGTTGATCGCGATTTTTGGGCTTCGACTATATCTAGCTCCTCCAAAAAATGTCCTATAAAGTTCATGGTTGACAGTGGACTTTGAAACTCATTGTCATGGATTGCCTTTCTGCGAGCCCACCAAATAGCCCACATTGTAACAAGAACTCGCGTTAAACCCTGTTGGGAGGTCGATTCAAACAGCCAGAACAACCATAGCCTTGCGTCGGCATTTTGATTTGAGATTACATGCTCCAGGAGCTCCTCGTCCCCCAATGCCCAGACGCATCTAGCCATGCGGCAACTCAGTAATGAGTGACGCCAGGTATCTTACACGGCTTCACAGATTGAACAAGCAGGTGTGTCCGCCATGTTTCTCTCGTGATGAACTAGCCCCGTAGGGATTGATGTGTGTGCTAGCCTCCAAACAAAAACCCTGATCTTGGAAGGTACGCGAACTTTCCAGAGCTGCGACCAAGAGCTTTTGTCTGCTGAAATATTGGAGTGCCCCGGTCGGTGATCAAGCCAGTCCTCCCTCTGTGCCTTAACTGCAGATATCATTCGATAAGCCGAACGCACCGAGAAAAATCCCCTCTTATCGTAATGCCATGCCCAAAAGTCTTCATGAACTCGTGTGCTCAATGGTATGTTCAGAATAACTTCGACATCGGGGGCAATAAAATGATCCATTATCACATGCTTGTTCCACGATCTGGTAGTGGAATCAATTAACTCAGAGACTAGTATTGGTGGAGTGGCCCACCTGGCACAAATTGGTCGTAGCTTGTAGTCCCTCGGAAGCCAATTTTGTTGCCATATGTTGGTATGTGTTCCCGCTCCAATACGCTTGATGAGGCCCTGCGACAGAACATCTCTCCCCTCCAGTATGGAACGCCAGACCTGGGACGGGCCTGCACCCAAAACGGCATCCAATACATTGCAATCTCGAAAGTACCTGGCTTTTAGGATGCGAGCACTTAGCGCCCCTGGATCCTGCAGGAGCCTCCAAGCTTGGCGCGCAAGTAAGGCAAGATTAAACAGCTCCAAGTCCCTGAAGCCGAGCCCTCCCATAAACTTCGGTTTGGACATGGTTTTCCGTGACACCCACGCAATTTTCCGTTGGCCATCCTTGCTACCCCACCAGAACTTCCTAATGATGCCATTGATATGCTCACACAAGCCCCTTGGAAGTTTAAAACAGGACATAGAGTAAGTCGGGATAGATTGGGCCACGAACTTAATAAGAACCTCCTTCCCGCCAGAGGATAAGCACTTCTCCATCCACTCTTGCACCTTCTTCCAAATTCTGTCTTTTAAGTATTTAAATGATCCTTCCTTTGCTCTCCCAACATCCGAAGGCAAGCCAAGATATTTCTCCGTCAAAGATTCATTGTGAACAACAAGTATGTTTTTTATAGCATCTCGAGCATCGTTCGGCACCCCTTTACTAAAGAAAATGGATGACTTATCCATATTTACTCTCTGACCCGATGCATTATAGTAGGTCCGTAGTAACTCCTCAATCCGTGTGGCACTTCCTTTCCGATGATCTTGAAGGTGACTTATCCATATTATGGTACTTTCAAATGAGCATATATCTTGACATGATCTTGAAGGTGTTCAAGATGGATCAGTCAAAGAAGGAGTTCTTGCCTGAGATGTAAGGTATGTAGTTAAGACTTAAAGCTCGACCACGGCAGAAAAGAGAGAAAGGACGAAGGTCGTCCCCTATGCTTTAGACGTAGGCTCTACAGTATGCTATGTTGTGTACCGCACCTGATGTGTGCCTTGCTACATATCTGGCAAGAGGGTACAAAGGTGATCAAGGAGTGGATCACCAGATAGCGGTCGAAGTTATCCTTAGAGGAATAAGGATATGTTTCTCAGTTATGGAGGTGATAAAGAGTTCGATGTAAAGAGTTGTGTTGATGCAAGCTTTAACACCTATCCGAATGACTCTGAGTAGCAAAACGGATACGTATAGTGGAGCGGCCATTTGGAATAGCTCCAAGTGGAGCGTGGAAGCAGTATTTACAATATGACCTAGAGATTTGCAAAGTACATACGGATCTGAATGTTGCAGACCCGTTGACTAAAACCTCTCTCACAAGCAAAACATGATCAAACCCCATAACTCATTGAGTCTTAATCACATGATGATGTGAACTAGTTTAGTGACACTAGTAAACTTTTTGGATGTCGGTCACATGGCGGTGTGACCTGTGAGTGTTAATCACATGCCGATGTGAACTAGATTACTGACTCTAGTGCAAGTGGGAGACTGTTGGAAATATGCCCTAGAGGCAATAATAAACTAGTTATTATTATTATATTTCCTTGTTCATGATAATCGTTTATTATCCATGCTATAATTGTATTGATAGGAAACTCAGATACATGTGTGGATACATAGACAACACCATGTCCCTAGTAAGCCTCTAGTTGACTAGCTTGTTGATCAATAGATGGTTACGGTTTCCTGACCATGGACATTGGATGTCGTTGATAACGGGATCACATCATTAGGAGAATGATGTGATGGACAAGACCTAATCCTAAGCCTAGCACAAAGATCGTAGTTCGTATGCTAAAACTTTTCTAATGTCAAGTATCATTTCCTTAGACCATGAGATTGTGCAACTCCCGGATACCGTAGGAATGCTTTGGGTGCACCAAACATCACAACGTAACTGGGTGGCTATAAAGGTGCACTACAGGTATCTCTGAAAGTGTCTGTTGGGTTGGCACGAATCGAGACTGGGATTTGTCACTCCGTGTAACGGAGAGGTATCTCTGGGCCCACTCGATAGGACATAATCATAATGTGAACAATGTGACCAAGGGGTTGATCACGGAATGATGTGTTACGGAACGAGTAAAGAGACTTGCCGGTAACAAGATTGAACAAGGTATCGAGATACCGACGATCGAATCTCGGGCAAGTACCATACCGCTAGACAAAGGGAATTGTATACGGGATCGATTGAGTCCTTGACATCATGGTTCATCCGATGAGATCATCGTGGAACATGTGGGAGCCAACATGGGTATCCAGATCCCGCTGTTGGTTATTGACCGGAGAATGTCTCGGTCATGTCTGCATGGTTCCCGAACCTGTAGGGTCTACACACTTAAGGTTCGATGACGCTAGGGTTATAAAGGAAGTTTGTATGTGGTTACCGAATGTTGTTCGGAGTCCCGGATGAGATCCCGGACGTCACGAGGAGTTCCGGAATGGTCCGGAGGTAAAGATTTATCTATGGGAAGTCCTGTTTTGGTCACTGGAAAAGTTTCGGGTTTTATCGGTAACGTACCGGGACCACCGGGAGGGTCCCGGGGGTCCACCAGGTGGGGCCACTAGCCTCAGAAGGCTGCATGGGCCAAGTGTGGGAGGGGACCAGCTCCAGGTGGGCTGGTGCGCCCCCACCAAGGCCCAAGGCGCAGGGAAGAGTGGGAGGGGGCAAACCCTAGGGCAGATGGGCCCTAAGGCCCACCCCAGGTGCGCCTCCCCTCTCTCCCCCTCTGGCTGCCACCCAGATGGGATCTGGGGGCTGCCGCCACCCCTGGGGAGGGAACCCAGAGGGGGCGTAGCCCCCTCCCCTTCCCCTATATATAGTTTAGGTCTAGGGGCTGCCCAACACATGAGTTTCACCTCTCCCTGGCGCAGCCCTACCTCTCTCCCTCCTCCTCTCCCGCGGTGCTTGGCGAAGTCTTGCAGGATTGCCACGCTCCTCCACCACCACCACGCCGTCGTGCTGCTGCTGGATGGAGTCTTCCTCAACCTCTCCCTCTCTCCTTGCTGGATCAAGGCATGGGAGACATCACCGGGCTGTACGTGTGTTGAACGCGGAGGTGCCGTCCGTTCGGCACTAGGATCTCTGGTGATTTGGATCACGACGAGTACGACTCCTTCAACCCCGTTCTCTTGAACGCTTCCGCTTAGCGATCTACAAGGGTATGTAGATGCACTCTCCTTCCCCTCGTTGCTGGTTTCTCCATAGATAGATCTTGGTGACACGTAGGAAAATTTTGAATTTCTGCTACGTTCCCCAACAGTGGTATCATGAGCTAGGTCTATTGCGTAGATTCTTTGCACGAGTAGAACACAAAGTAGTTGTGGGCGTTGATTTTGTTCAATATGCTTACCGTTACTAGTCCAATCTTGATTCGGCGGCATCGTGGGATGAAGCGGCCCGGACCGACCTTACACGTACTCTTACGTGAGACAGGTTCCACCGACTGACATGCACTTGTTGCATAAGGTGGCTAGCGGGTGCCAGTCTCTCCCACTTTAGTCGGATCGGATTTGATGAAAAGGGTCCTTATGAAGGGTAAATAGCAATTGACATATCACGTTGTGGTTTTTGCGTAGGTAAGAAACGTTCTTGCTAGAAACCCATAGCAGCCACGTAAAACATGCAAACAACAATTAGAGGACGTCTAACTTGTTTTTGCAGGGTATGCTATGTGATGTGATATGGCCAAGAAGGATGTGATGAATGATATGTGATGTATGAGATTGATCATGTTCTTGTAATAGGAATCACGACTTGCATGTCGATGAGTATGACAACCGGCAGGAGCCATAGGAGTTGTCTTTATTTATTGTATGACCTGCGTGTCATTGAACAATGCCATGTAATTACTTTACTTTATTGCTAACCGGTATCCATAGTAGTAGAAGGAATAAGTTGGCGAGACAACTTCATGGAGACACGATGATGGAGATCATGATGATGGAGATCATGGTGTCATGCCGGTGACGATGATGATCATGGAGCCCCGAAGATGGAGATCAAAAGGAGCAAAATGATATTGGCCATATCATGTCACTTTTTGATTGCATGTGATGTTTATCATGTTTATACAACTTATTTGCTTAGAACGACGGTAGTAAATAAGATGATCCCTCATTAAAATTTCAAGAAAGTGTTCCCCCTAACTGTGCACCGTTGCGAAAGTTCGTCGTTTCGAAGCACCACGTGATGATCGGGTGTGATAGATTCTCACGTTCACATACAACAGGTGTAAGCCAGATTTACACATGCGAAACACTTAGGTTGACTTGACGAGCCTAGCATGTACAGATATGGCCTCGGAACACAAGAGACCGAAAGGTCGAGCATGAGTCGTATGGTGGATACGATCAACATGAAGATGTTCACCGATGATGACTAGTCCGTCTCACGTGATGATCGGACACGGCCTAGTTGACTCGGATCATGTAATCACTTAGATGACTAGAGGGATGTCTATCTGAGTGGGAGTTCATAAGATGAACTTAATTATCCTGAACATAGTCAAAAGATCTTTGCAAATTATGTCGTAAGCTCGTGCTTTAGTTCCACTGTTTAGATATGTTCCTAGAGAAAATATAGTTGAAAGTTGACAGTAGCGATTATGCGGACAGTAGAAAGCTTATGTCCTTAATGCACCGCTCAGTGTGCTGAACCCCAAACGTAATTTGTCGATGTTGCGAACATCGGACATACACGTTTTGATAACTACATGATAGTTCAGTTAAACGGTTTAGAGTTGAGGCACCAAAGACGTTTTCGAAACGTCGCGGAACATATGAGATGTTTCGAGGGCTGAAATTGGGATTTCAGGCTCGTGCCCACGTCAAGAGGTATAAGACCTCCGACGATTTTCTTAGCCTACAAACTAAGGGAGAAAAGCTCAATCGTTGAGCTTGTGCTCAGATTGTCTGAGTGCAACAATCACTTGAATCGAGTGGGAGTTGATCTTCTAGATGAGATAGTGATGTTTCTCCAAAGTCATTGCCACCAAGCTGCTAGAGCTTCGTGATGAACTATAACATATCAGGGATATATATGATGATCCTTGAGATATTCGCGATGTTTGACACTGCGAAAGTAGAAATCAAGAAGAACATCAATTGTTGATGGTTAGTAAAACCACTAGTTTCAAAAAGGGCAAGGGCAAGAAGGGATACTTCATGAAACGGCAAATCAGCTGCTGCTCTAGTGAAGAAACCCAAGGTTGAACCCAAACCCGAGACTGAGTGTTTCTATAATAAGGGGAACAGCCACTGGAGCAGAATCACCCTAGATACTTGGTAGATGAGAAGGCTGACAAGGTCGATAGAAGTATATTGGATATACATTATGTTAATGTGTACTTTACTAGTACTCATAGTAGCACCAGGGTATTAAGATACCGGTTCGGCTGCTAAGTGTTAGTAACTCGAAATAAAAGAGCTACGAAATAAACGGAGACTAGCTAAAGGTGAGCTGACGATATGTGTTGGAAGTGTTTCCAAGTTTGATGTGATCAAACATCGCACGCTCCCTCTACCATCAAGATTAGTATTAAACCTGAATAATTGTCATTTGGTGTTTGCGTTGAGCATAGACATGATTGGATTATGTCTATCGCAATACGGTTATTAATTTAAGGAGAATAATGGTTACTCTATTTATTCGAATAATACCTTCAATGGTCTTGCACCTAAAGGAATGGTTTATTGAATCTCGATCGTAGTGATACACATTTTCATGCCAAAAGATATAAGATAGTAATGATAGTACCACTTACTTGTGGCACTGCCATGTAAGTCATATTGGTATAAAACGCATGAAGAAGCTCCATGTTGATGGATCTTTGGACTCACTCGTTTTTGAAAAGTTTGAGACATGCGAACCATGTCTATTGGTGTATACGCATGAAGAAACTCCATGCAGATGGATTGTTTGGACTCATTTGATTTTGAATCACTTGAGATATGCAAATCATACCACATGGGCAAGATGACTGAAAAGCCTCGTTTTCAGTAAGATGGAACAAGATAGCAACTTGTTGGAAGTAACACATTTTGATGTGTGCAGTCCAATGAGTGCTGAGGCATGAAGTGAATATTGTTATGTTCTTACTTCACAGATGATTCGAGTAGATGTTGAGTATATTTACTTGATGAAACACAAGTTTGAATTATTGAATGGTTCAAGTAATTTCAGAGTGAAGTTGAAGATCATCGTGACAACAGGATAAAATGTCTATGATATGATCATAGAGATGAGTATCTGAGTTACGAGCTTTGGCACGCAACAAATACATTGTGGAAATTGTTTCATGATTAATACCGCCTGGAACACCATAGTGTGATGGTGTGTCCGAACATCATAGTTTCACCCTATTGGATATGGTGCGTACCATGATGTCTCTTATCGAATTACCACTATCATTCATGGGTTAGGCATTAGAGACAACCGCACTCACTTTAATAGGGTACCACATAATTCCGTTGAGACGACACCGTTTGGAGAAACCTAAGTTGTCGTTCCTTAAAATTTTGGGGCTGCGACGCTTATGTGAAAAAGTTTCAGGTTGATAAGCTCGAACCCAAAGCGGATAAAATGCATCTTCATAGGACACCCAAAACAGTTGGGTATACCTCCTAATTTAGATCCGAAAGCAATAGGGATTGTTTCTTGAATCGGGTCCTTTCTCGAGGAAAGGTTTGTCTCGAGAATTGAGTGGGAGGATGGTGGAGACTTGATGAGGTTATTGAACCATCACTTCAACCAGTGTGTAGCAGGGCACAGGAAGTTGTTCCTGTGGCACCTACACCAACTTGAAGTGGAAGCTTATGATAGTAATCATGAAGCTTCGGATCAAGTCACTACTAAACCTCGTAGGACGACAAGGACGCGTACTGCTTCGGAGTGGTACGGTGATCCTGTCTTGAAGGTCATGTTGCTAGACAACAATGAACCTACGAGCTATGGAGAAGCCATGGTGGGCCCATATTCCGACAAATGGTTAGAAGCCATGAAATCCGAGATAGGATCCATGTATCAGAACAAAGCATGGACTTTGGTGGACTTGCCCGATGATCGGCAAGCCATTGAGATAAATGGATCTTCAAGAAGAAGACGGACGTGGACGATAATGTCACCATCTATGAAGCTCTACTTGTGGCGAAGAGTTTTTCACCTATTCAAGGAGTTGACTACGATGAGATTTTATCATCCGTAGCGAAGCTTAAATCCGTCGGAATCATGTTAGCATTAGCTGCATTTATGAAATCTGGTAGATGGATGTCAAAAACGAGTTTCCTTACCAGTTTTCATAAGGAAAGGTTGTATTTGATACAATCAGAAAGGTTTTGTCGATCCTAAGGATGCTAAAACGTATGCTAGCTCCAGCGTCCTTCCATGGACTGGAGTAAGCATCTCGGAGTTGGAATATGCACTTTGATAAGATGATCAAAGATTTTGAGTTTGTACAAAGTTTATAAGAAACTTGTATTTCCAAAGAAGTGAGTGGGAGCACTATAGAATTTCTGATGAGTATATGTTGTTGACATATTGTTGATCAGAAATGATGTAGAATTTCTGGAAAGCATATACGGTTATTTGAAAAGTGTCTTCAAGTGAAAAATCTTGGATTAAGCTACTAGAACATTGAGCATCAAGATCTATAGGGATAGATCAAAAACGCTTAATGGTACTTTCAAATGAGCATATATCTTGACATGATCTTGAAGGTGTTCAAGATGGATCAGTCAAAGAAGGAGTTCTTGCCTGAGATGTAAGGTATGTAGTTAAGACTTAAAGCTCGACCACGGCAGAAAAGAGAGAAAGGACGAAGGTCGTCCCCTATGCTTTAGACGTAGGCTCTACAGTATGCTATGTTGTGTACCGCACCTGATGTGTGCCTTGCTACATATCTGGCAAGAGGGTACAAAGGTGATCAAGGAGTGGATCACCAGATAGCGGTCGAAGTTATCCTTAGAGGAATAAGGATATGTTTCTCAGTTATGGAGGTGATAAAGAGTTCGATGTAAAGAGTTGTGTTGATGCAAGCTTTAACACCTATCCGAATGACTCTGAGTAGCAAAACGGATACGTATAGTGGAGCGGCCATTTGGAATAGCTCCAAGTGGAGCGGGGAAGCAGTATTTACAATATGACCTAGAGATTTGCGAAGTACATACGGATCTGAATGTTGCAGACCCGTTGACTAAAACCTCTCTCACAAGCAAAACATGATCAAACCCCAGAACTCATTGAGTCTTAATCACATGATGATGTGAACTAGTTTAGTGACACTAGTAAACTTTTTGGATGTCGGTCACATGGCGGTGTGACCTGTGAGTGTTAATCACATGCCGATGTGAACTAGATTACTGACTCTAGTGCAAGTGGGAGACTGTTGGAAATATGCCCTAGAGGCAATAATAAACTAGTTATTATTATTATATTTCCTTGTTCATGATAATCGTTTATTATCCATGCTATAATTGTATTGATAGGAAACTCAGATACATGTGTGGATACATAGACAACACCATGTCCCTAGTAAGCCTCTAGTTGACTAGCTTGTTGATCAATAGATGGTTACGGTTTCCTGACCATGGACATTGGATGTCGTTGATAACGGGATCACATCATTAGGAGAATGATGTGATGGACAAGACCCAATCCTAAGCCTAGCACAAAGATCGTAGTTCGTATGCTAAAACTTTTCTAATGTCAAGTATCATTTCCTTAGACCATGAGATTGTGCAACTCCCGGATACCGTAGGAATGCTTTGGGTGCACCAAACGTCACAACGTAACTGGGTGGCTATAAAGGTGCACTACAGGTATCTCTGAAAGTGTCTGTTGGGTTGGCACGAATCGAGACTGGGATTTGTCACTCCGTGTAACGGAGAGGTATCTCTGGGCCCACTCGATAGGACATAATCATAATGTGAACAATGTGACCAAGGGGTTGATCACGGAATGATGTGTTACGGAACGAGTAAAGAGACTTGCCGGTAACAAGATTGAACAAGGTATCGAGATACCGACGATCGAATCTCGGGCAAGTACCATACCGCTAGACAAAGGGAATTGTATACGGGATCGATTGAGTCCTTGACATCATGGTTCATCCGATGAGATCATCGTGGAACATGTGGGAGCCAACATGGGTATCCAGATCCCGCTGTTGGTTATTGACCGGAGAATGTCTCGGTCATGTCTGCATGGTTCCCGAACCTGTAGGGTCTACACACTTAAGGTTCGATGACGCTAGGGTTATAAAGGAAGTTTGTATGTGGTTACCGAATGTTGTTCGGAGTCCCGGATGAGATCCCGGACGTCACGAGGAGTTCCGGAATGGTCCGGAGGTAAAGATTTATCTATGGGAAGTCCTGTTTTGGTCACTGGAAAAGTTTCGGGTTTTATCGGTAACGTACCGGGACCACCGGGAGGGTCCCGGGGGTCCACCAGGTGGGGCCACTAGCCTCAGAAGGCTGCATGGGCCAAGTGTGGGAGGGGACCAGCTCCAGGTGGGCTGGTGCGCCCCCCACCAAGGCCCAAGGCGCAGGGAAGAGTGGGAGGGGGCAAACCCTAGGGCAGATGGGCCCTAAGGCCCACCCCAGGTGCGCCTCCCCTCTCTCCCCCTCTGGCTGCCACCCAGATGGGATCTGGGGGCTGCCGCCACCCCTGGGGAGGGAACCCAGAGGGGGCGTAGCCCCCTCCCCTTCCCCTATATATAGTTTAGGTCTAGGGGCTGCCCAACACATGAGTTTCACCTCTCCCTGGCGCAGCCCTACCTCTCTCCCTCCTCCTCTCCCGCGGTGCTTGGCGAAGTCTTGCAGGATTGCCACGCTCCTCCACCACCACCACGCCGTCGTGCTGCTGCTGGATGGAGTCTTCCTCAACCTCTCCCTCTCTCCTTGCTGGATCAAGGCATGGGAGACATCACCGGGCTGTACGTGTGTTGAACGCGGAGGTGCCGTCCGTTCGGCACTAGGATCTCTGGTGATTTGGATCACGACGAGTACGACTCCTTCAACCCCGTTCTCTTGAACGCTTCCGCTTAGCGATCTACAAGGGTATGTAGATGCACTCTCCTTCCCCTCGTTGCTGGTTTCTCCATAGATAGATCTTGGTGACACGTAGGAAAATTTTGAATTTCTGCTACGTTCCCCAACAGTGGTATCATGAGCTAGGTCTATTGCGTAGATTCTTTGCACGAGTAGAACACAAAGTAGTTGTGGGCGTTGATTTTGTTCAATATGCTTACCGTTACTAGTCCAATCTTGATTCGGCGGCATCGTGGGATGAAGCGGCCCGGACCGACCTTACACGTACTCTTACGTGAGACAGGTTCCACCGACTGACATGCACTTGTTGCATAAGGTGGCTAGCGGGTGCCAGTCTCTCCCACTTTAGTCGGATCGGATTTGATGAAAAGGGTCCTTATGAAGGGTAAATAGCAATTGACATATCACGTTGTGGTTTTTGCGTAGGTAAGAAACGTTCTTGCTAGAAACCCATAGCAGCCACGTAAAACATGCAAACAACAATTAGAGGACGTCTAACTTGTTTTTGCAGGGTATGCTATGTGATGTGATATGGCCAAGAAGGATGTGATGAATGATATGTGATGTATGAGATTGATCATGTTCTTGTAATAGGAATCACGACTTGCATGTCGATGAGTATGACAACCGGCAGGAGCCATAGGAGTTGTCTTTATTTATTGTATGACCTGCGTGTCATTGAACAACGCCATGTAATTACTTTACTTTATTGCTAACCGGTAGCCATAGTAGTAGAAGGAATAAGTTGGCGAGACAACTTCATGGAGACACGATGATGGAGATCATGATGATGGAGATCATGGTGTCATGCCGGTGACGATGATGATCATGGAGCCCCGAAGATGGAGATCAAAAGGAGCAAAATGATATTGGCCATATCATGTCACTTTTTGATTGCATGTGATGTTTATCATGTTTATACATCTTATTTGCTTAGAACGACGGTAGTAAATAAGATGATCCCTCATTAAAATTTCAAGAAAGTGTTCCCCCTAACTGTGCACCGTTGCGAAAGTTCGTCGTTTCGAAGCACCACGTGATGATCGGGTGTGATAGATTCTCACGTTCACATACAACAGGTGTAAGCCAGATTTACACATGCGAAACACTTAGGTTGACTTGACGAGCCTAGCATGTACAGATATGGCCTCGGAACACAAGAGACCGAAAGGTCGAGCATGAGTCGTATGGTGGATACGATCAACATGAAGATGTTCACCGATGATGACTAGTCTGTTGGGTTGGCACGAATCGAGACTGGGATTTGTCACTCCGTGTAACGGAGAGGTATCTCTGAGCCCACTCGGTAGGACATCATCATAATGTGCACAATGTGACCAAGGGGTTGATCACGGAATGATGTGTTACGGAACGAGTAAAGAGACTTGCCGGTAACGAGATTGAACAAGGTATCGGGATACCGATGATCGAATCTCGGGCAAGTACCATACCGCTAGACAAAGGGAATTGTATACGGGATCGATTGAGTCCTTGACATCGTGGTTCATCCGATGAGATCATCGTGGAACATGTGGGAGCCAACATGGGTATCCAGATCCCGTTGTTGGTTATTGACCGGAGAATGTCTCGGTCATGTCTGCATGGTTCCCGAACCCATAGGGTCTACACACTTAAGGTTCGATGACGCTAGGGTTATAAAGGAAGTTTATATGTGGTTACCGAATGTTGTTCGGAGTCCCGGATGAGATCCCGGACATCATGAGGAGTTCCGGAATGGTCCGGAGGTAAATATTTATATATGGGAAGTCCTATTTTGGTCACCGGAAAAGTTTCGGGTTTTATCGGTAACGTACCGGGACCACCGGGAGGGTCCCGGGGGTCCACCAGGTGGGGCCACCAGCCTCAGAAGGCTGCATGGGCCAAGTGTGGGAGGGGACCAGCTCCAGGTGGGCTGGTGCGCCCCCCCCCACCAAGGCTCAAGGCGCATGGAAGAGTGGGAGGGGGCAAACCCTAGGGCAGATGGGCCCTAAGGCCCACCCCAGGTGCGCCTCCCCTCTCTCCCCCTCTGGCCGCCACCCAGATGGGATCTGGGGGCTGGCTCCACCCCTAGGGAGGGAACCCTAGAGGGGGCGCAGCCCCCTCCCCTTCCCCTATATATAGTTGAGGTCTAGGGGCTGCCCAACACATGAGTTTCACCTCTCCCTGGCGCAGCCCTACCTCTCTCCCTCCTCCTCTCCCGTGGTGCTTGGCGAAGCCCTGCAGGATTGCCACGCTCCTCCACCACCACCACGCCGTCGTGCTGCTGCTGGATGGAGTCTTCCTCAACCTCTCCCTCTCTCCTTGCTGGATCAAGGCATGGGAGACGTCACTGGGCTGTACGTGTGTTGAACGCGGAGGTGCCGTTCGTTCGGCACTAGGATCTCCGGTGATTTGTATCACGACGAGTACGACTCCTTCAACCCCGTTCTCTTGAACGCTTCCGCTTAGCGATCTACAAGGGTATGTAGATGCACTCTCCTTCCCCTCGTTGCTGGTTTCTCCATAGATAGATCTTGGTGACACGTAGGAAAATTTTGAATTTCTGCTACGTTCCCCAACATCTATTTCCCTTCACTCTCTTTGTTTTCATGTAATGCAAGCATTCATATGCTGTGATGAAATTATCTATGATGAGACGACCAGGGACGAACGCCGACTGCTCTTCGGAAATGATCTCGGGGAGGATTACCTTCAACCTGTTGGCTAAGACCTTTGAAGCGATCTTGTAGACCACGTTGCAAGGACTTATCGGTCGAAACTGTCCTAAAACTTTTGGACTTGCTATCTTGGGAATTAAAACAATGAACATATTATTTATCTCCTCCGGTGAGTCCACACCATCAAGCACTCTGATGACCATCCTTGTTACTTCTTCACCACAAAGGTCCCAATGTTTCTGAAAGAAGTGTGCCGGAAACCCGTCCGGCCCTGGAGCTTTAGTTGGGAACATTTGAAACAAAGCGTCTTTTACCTCATCCTTTGTATAGACTGCAATCAGTCGGGCATTCATATTGCCATCCACCCTCACCGATATATGTGATAGAACTTCTTCCATACATATAGTTCCTTCTGACGTGTATAAGTTGGAGTAAAAAGCCGTGGCCATGTCTGCAAGCTCGGCCGGGTCAGTGCACGTAGTCCCATCAATGCGGTCGAGCTGGGTTATACTGTTTTTGGCCCGCTTGGCAGATGCCTTCCTCTGGAAGAACTTGGTGTTGCTATCATCCTCGGATAGCCAAGTGATGCATGACCGTTGCCTGGCCATTATCTACTCTCTGTATGCCAATTCAACCATGCGGTCCTCGATCCTTCGTTCCTCGTCGCTAGGCCCCGTGCGTAGCGGGTGTGCACGCAACATTGCAAGATGCCGGCGCAGCTGCCGTAGCTCCTGCCGGACCGACCCAAAAGTCGTCCGCCCCCAAGTAGAAAGCGAGGCGGCCACAGCCTCAAGTTTGTGCGACAAATCAGCTACCGATGAGGCTGGGCCATTGCCATTCCATGCAGTATGAAAAATATCATTAAAACGGCCATCTCTTTCCCAAGCACACTTGTACCGGAACGGTTTCTTCACTGCAATGCGTTGGTTTCCAGCTTCCATCTCATTCATGAGCCAAATTGGGCTGTGATCACTCTTGACTGTTGTGAGGTGTTCCACTCCCGCAAATGGAAAGTTGTGCGACCAGCTTGCCGAAGCTAACGCCCGGTCTAAACATACTCTACAGAAATCTCCTCCCGAAACTCGTTTTTCGAAAGTCCAATCTAGCCCACTATATCCCAGATCAGCCAGCTCACATACATCCACCGCTTCTCTGAAACCCTCCATTTGTGCACTACCGCGAGGGTTAGGGACCATCTCATTGAAATCACCAATACAAAGCCAGGGTAGCGTGCTCTCACCCCGCAACCTTTTCATTGTGTCCCATGTTTTATATCTCAAACCCCTGTTGGCCTCACCATAGAAACACGTAAGGCGCCATTGCTCATGTCCTAGTTCAGAAACCCATGAGTCTATGTGATACTGCGAGAAATTTTTTATTGACAAGTTCACTTCTGACTTCCAAAAAATACAAAGGCCACCACTACGCCCGTTGCTAGGGACTGCAAAACTATTCTGAAAACCCAAAGAAACCGCCAAACCTTCCACTCGATTCTTCGCCAACTGAGTCTCCACAATGTAAAGAACCGACGGCGCACTAGCTCCCACGAGATCGCGGAGCTCATGGACTGTCGCAGGGTCGCCAATCCCACGACAGTTCCAGCATAAGGTCCTCATTGGGCTCGGCGGCTCTCCTCGAGGGAGGCCGCCTCCATTGCTTGACGATTGATCATCTCCTCATCATACTGCTGCTTACTCCTCTTGACCAGCGGGTCCTTCTCTGGTGTGGATGCTGTGGCCCTGCTCGAACTGGGCGTAGCTCCTTCAAGTAATTTGATTGTCCAAGCAACCTTGCCAGCAAGGTTTGTACTTCGCAATCTTGATGATGAGTGTGGGGATGGGGTGCCATAGTATAAACTGTGCTAGCATATTAAAATCAGTACATTTGTTGTAGGTTGGACTTCATCTAAAATATTTTTTGCTTCGACCCTGGGCGGGCCGTGGCCCTTTTGGCCTTGCTGTGGCTCCGCCACTTAGCCCATGTGCTGATAGCTAATATCATGTAAATATCTTCCATATGAGTATATTTCACCCACAACACATGTGAAAAATAAGGAAATTAAGTGCTTCTTCTAAGGAAATAAATTTGAATACTTTTGCTTGAATTTTGTAATTCCTTGGATCTTGGGACCATGTAGATGTCGAATAGATATACTATCTTGTAATTTAAATATAATATAGAAGGAGATGTAGGAGGAGAGAGAGATCAAGCACATTTGCCGATCCGTGCTTGGATTTTTTTTTCTGTCGGTGCCAGCAATACAAATGCCACAAATATACTACTTCTTCGAAGAATGAATATTATCTTGCTTTCTTCATACATTCGGTTTACCTCATTGTGAACTTTCCATTCTAAAATTTTGTGAGTCGTGGCAATTGTCTCTATCCTAAGCTACATCTGCCAAAGAATATTACCAGTTTGCATTTGCGATATCATCGCTCTATAATACTAGCTTGTTAACTATATGTTTCCTCGTTCTTTTGAAGTTGCCATGAAGCGCGCGTGCTCATCGACTAACTGTCTTTCCTAAGATTTTATTGGTTCCATGCAGATGAATCCTCCGACACGATCCAATGGACGTACTCCCTTCAAAGACGTATCGAACTCCATCAACACAAGCAATATTCATTGGGTTTTGTATATAAGATGGCAGCTCAATGAGGAAGTTGATGACGGCCTGGTAATCCTGGGCATCAAGACCGATCAAATCCGGCCATGGCCATCTCATTATGCGTCAGATAAGGCAAGAATCATGAGGACGCTCCGCTGCCACTATTGCCGTCCATGCTTGATGCAGAGGGGTAAGTAAAAGGAGAATGCGAATAAGTAAGTGCGCGTGTGGCAAAGGAGTAGTCCATACCTTTTTATCACAATAAGGGAGTTAACCCACAAGATCTCCACGATTAGCTGACCAGTGGTTGACTAGTTCGAGCTGACCAACATTTGCCATGGAGAGCGAGGTGGTGGCAGGCACATCGTGGATGAGCATGTCTATGCTTCACAACCAAAACATAATCTTCTTTCTGTTATTTGATTTTCTTCAAGATTTGTCCGCGTATGCTCCTCTTATTGCCTCAGTAAGACTGCCCTCGTGGCAACTCACTGGCACATACCTCAACAATAGGTATT
This sequence comes from Triticum turgidum subsp. durum, assembly GCA_900231445.1. NCBI lineage: Eukaryota > Viridiplantae > Streptophyta > Magnoliopsida > Poales > Poaceae > Triticum > Triticum turgidum. Next base: position 760,719,608 of record LT934114.1, read on the forward strand.
TCATAAAGAGGAGGTAGGACCGCGTAATATATATCATTTCGTATATCATGGTAGCAAAAGAACATTGTGGCGGTCGCCCTCAGCTAGGACGGTGTGCATTCCTTGGCACTGGGAATCGGCCGGGGATGACGTGCAGAGGAGAGTAGGGGGTGGGCGACACTGTGGATGGAAGTAGAGACGACGATGAAAGGAAGGTGTGCGCTGAATGATGTGGTGTCGAGAAGAGGCGGAAGTGAGAAGCCGTGGCGGGGAGAGATGGCGGCGATGACACTGTGGCAAGGAAAGCAGACCAGGGGTATGAGATGTGAACACCTCGTTGTGTCGTGCGATGAGATTCAAAGAGTGTTTTCTTGTTAAGATTGGAAGAAAAGGAGCATATGTTTTCTTTTGTAGGGAAAAGTGACTGTTTGACGTGAGAGAAATGTAACCTGTAAAAATAGAGAAAAATATCACATACCCTAGCAAGTCATTTCGGAGAATAATTACCAACAAGCGATTTAAAAGCGAGCCTGTAGTTTACTAAAATTGGGATACACCCACTCTACTAAAAGGCGTGATGACAACGCACGGGCATTCCACTAGTAAAGTTAGTTGGACTAGTCTAAAAAATCCAAATGGTTATTAGGCCACTTGTCACGATTGGGAAAAAAATTCTATGAGACCAGGTCTCATGGATTAGCAGGTGAGACCCATCCTGATGGATGACACGTGGCATTCACAAATCATAAAGCATTTACCCCACCCCCCACTTGAAATCAAGGGGGAGAGATTAGATGCTTTGTGATTTGTGAATGTCATGTGTCATCCATCAGGACGGGTCTCACCTGCTTTATATGAGACCTGGTCTCATATAACTTTTTCCCCATGATTGTACTTGACCTTTTTGAATTCTCAACAAGTCACTCGAACTCTGATTTAGCAAAGGATTGTGCTAACGACCAGTCGACTGGTGGTTAGCGACAGATCCGCACGATCGTAACCCATCTTCCTCTCGTTCATTTGACTTTGAGCCCAATAACCAACTAAGCCACATTCAATTGTTGTCTATTGCGTATGAACAAGGTTATTTGATCCTTTCTTTTTTTCTGTCATATCAGCGATAATGATTTTTTTTCTTGGTAACTTTGGCATGACCAGCGTGATAACTATGACTTGAGCAACATGATAACTATACTACGATAAGCCTGATAACTATAATATGAGAAGGTTAATGACTATACCATGAGAAGCATGGTGAATTTAGCATGGGTAGTGGTAACTTCACACTGGGGTATGTTTCGACAAAAAAATAGTTACCAGGAGATCAAGATTTTTTTCCAACATTTTTTTCTCCCAAAAATTATCAGGCCCGCGATGTGTGAGTTATCAAGCCATTCGCACAAAAAATAACCGGGGGTATTTCATCAACGTGCCTCCCTCCACCCGGTCGCCAAATTTACCAAGACCTAGGTACATAAGTTATCAGGTCAGCAATGTGTGAGTTATCATGATATTCACATAATAGTTATGGGGGTATATTTCATCACCTCTATTCGGCAAAGTTACCAGGATCGGGCTGCATAAGTTATCAGGTCTCCGATGTATGAGTTACCATGATATTCACACCAAATTTATCGGGGGATGTTTCATCAACACCCACCCATACGCCAAGTTATCAGGACGAGATATGTAAGTTATCAGGACCGGGGTACATAAGTTATCAGGTCTGTGATGTGTGAG
>LT934114.1:760721657-760751331 GCA_900231445.1 Triticum turgidum subsp. durum
CCAAATTTACCATGACCGGCGTACATAAGTTATCAAGTCTGTGATGTGTGAGTTACCATGCTATTCACATAAAAGTTATCAGGGGGATATTTCATCACCCTCCTTGCGAAAGTACCAGGATCAGAGTGCATAAGTTATCAGGTTTTCGATCTGTGGGTTACCATGCTATTTACATGAACGTTGCCGCTAGCGCCCCCGCCTGCTTGGCCACCACGAGGAGCTGCTGCTACACTTGGTCTGACGCCTGGTAGCTCTCCTTGGCCACCTGGCGCAGGAGGAAGGAGATTGGGCGCCGTCGGCGGAGAGAAAAGGAGGTAGGGATAAGGTGGATCGTGAGCCGCTCATTTCCTATCTGACGACGTGGGACTCGTTCGGATCTGAAGCAAACGCGCGACCAGTCGGAAATTAGCTTTCTTTACACATAAGTTATCGGAGGTATGTTTTTCAACAACTCCCTCTCTTTCCCGCACAGTCAAATGTTACTGTGGTGTTTGTACATAAGTTATCCAGTCTATGATGTGTATATTATCATGTTATTAAGGATAAGTTGTCGGGTCTTTATACCTAAGTTTTCAGGTCCGTGGTGTGTATGTTACCATGCTATTTAGAAAAAGTTATCAAGGGTATGTTTTCAACAACTTTTTTTAGGTAAAAAACTTACCGCGGTGTATGTACATAAGTTATCAGGTCTACGGTGCATATTTACCATGTTATGTACATAGAAATTATTGGGGGTGTGTTGGCTAAAAAAAATCCAGGATCAGAAAGCTACCGTGATGTTTGCATGTAAGTTATCATGTATAATTTGCCTATATTATAATGTTATTAACACAGAAGTTACGGGTGTATGTTTCATAACAACTATTTTCCCGAATAAAAGTTGTCGTGGTGTCTGTAGCTAAGTTTTCAGGTCTTCAGGCTGTCTCAATACTTACATATAATTTACCACGGTATGTTTCAATAACTTTTTCTAGGTAGAAGTTAATGAGAAAAATTCACACATTATGCGCTAGAGATAATCCAAGAAAGGAACAAGAAAAACACATAATTTTGGGCGATATGTTATTAATACAAGGTCAAATACGTAGCCTTTGTAGTTTTCACAACCATGTGCTTTAGTTGAGTTGGTGGAACGGGTCATTCACTTATCACCATGTCCTGGGTTCGAGTAACCGTTCAAATCGGGCAACTAGCGGAAGAGAGAGGGAAGATATCGGCGGTTAAAAAAATCAGGAGAAGGAGCGATCGTGGCCGCTAACTGCCAGTCGACTGGTCGTTAGATTTCTCGTTTAGCAAATCCTTTTTTATGATGATTTGATTTAGCAAATCTGTATGCTTACATTGGAAGGGAGAGATATCATAGAATTGCACGCAGGGAAAGATATCAAAATATTACCATGTCGTAACAGCTAGCGCGGATTATAGAAAATAGAAAGTCAGATATCAAAAACATATACACTGCCTTTTTATTGAGGCCAATCGCATATACGGATCCATCTCCATTATAGCGTGCAGTGGTTTCCTAAAATGAACCGAAACCAAGCACCCCTATAAATTGTGGCGCTTCTTCCGCCAAAGATCAACATAGCTGACCTTCTAGTCGACATCATGATCATGATGCTGCTGGTGCTGCTGTTTTCCGTCGGTGGAGCCAATGCAGCACCGTTCTTCCCAACAAGCCAAGAGGTATATGCACGTATAACTCTAGCTATCTATTTCTAGTTCGTTACTCTGTTATTTTGATTACCAGGCCACTAATTTCACCGTATTTTTTTGTTAACAAGTTCAATATCAAAGAAACAGGCTCCTCTATTCAAACACCTGGACTGCTTCAAGGATTGGCGGAAGCGGATTTCGTATATGTATGTATATATGGCTCCCTCCTAAATCGTTACAGTTTTTTTTAACCCGGCATACATGATTGCTTCCTTTCACATTAGCTTAATAGGCATCCATGCTTACGGCCAAAAAAAAGTTGGTATCCATGCGAAAATATCAATACATTTTCTCAGAAAAAATGGCAATACATTTTTAACGTCTTTATTTGCCATGCATGCATCACGTACGTGTGTACACAGTATGCATATCACCATTTGGAAGCGGGAGGATCGGCTGGTTACTACGGAGTCAGCGTGACCATGGACGTCTACGCCTTGTCGCTGAACAAGGATCAGAACAGTTTAGCGGCTGTTCAAATCTCGAACGGAAAAGACAGCGTCATTAGAATGGCCTGGGAGGTAGGTAGTATATAATCGGCCGCCACATGCATGATGCAATGCATATCTGTCACCAAATTTAATTTGCTACTGGCTAGGTGTATCCACGCTTGTATGGTGGTGATTCGCGCTCTCATTTAAGTGCGATGTGGACGGTAAGTTGTATTCAACACTGATAGCTCCTTTTTTTTCAAATAATTGTTTATGTGTATGTATATGTACGAGCAATATTTGATGATACTCCATGTACACAGAATGATGGTTATAGAAAAACGACCTGCATCAACACCAATTGTCCGGTAGGTTTCCAGCCTGAGGCTGGCGCCCCCTTAGTTCTTGGCGACATTATCGACCCCATCTCCCAGTCCAGCGGAATCAGGCAAAGCCTCACAATCAAACTCATCAAGGTAAGGGTCACCAGAATAACTTTGGTGTACGTATCGATCTATCATAAATAGAATAAATATAGTGTTACCAATTTATAAATTTATGTTCTACATGGAATTAATCACGGCGTGATATTACAGGACGGTGCATCGGGAGACTGGCTGCTGCATTGCGGGCTTAACCAGCGTGACCCTACATTGATCGGCCGTTTTCCCAAATCGTTGTTTACCGGTGGCTTGGCAGATCGGGCGACCACAATCGATGTTGGTGGTATTGCAGCAGGCCGCACCAGAGAACTGCCTCCAATGGGCAGTGGCTACCTTCCGAGCAATGACACCATGGCCACGGCCATGGCAGCGTCATTTAGCAACATCCAGATTTTTCATGAGAACGGACAACTTTCGCTCTTACCTGACAACTTGCCCACGTATCTTAGTTCGGGCTCATACTCCGCGAGTCCTGTGATCAATGGCAAGTTTTTCTACGGTGGGCCCTTCTAGTCGACTGCGTCAATCAAGAGCTTGCATGATAATTCAATATGAATAGCTAGCTCAATAGTTGATCATTTTGTTATCTACTCCCTCTGTAAACTAATATAAGAGCATTTAGATCACTAAAATAGTAATCTAAACACTCTTATATTAGTTTACGGAGGAAGTAATAATTATTGGGAGTGTCTAATAATAATTTTACTGATTTTGAGTTTGGTTGAAGTTGATTTTTTTTGGTTCAATGTACAATAACATGTTTGCAGCCCTGGCTTTATATCCATTCAAAGAAAAATCAACAAATATGTTCTTTCGTTTGTTAACCCGGCCGCTACCAACGTGCCTCACCTCCTGGGGCTTATTTTTATACAGCACCTCCTGGGTCATGCCTGTATTTTAGAAACTCCTGGGTTCTGCTTTTTGTTTTTAGCATAGTGTGCTAGGCTCTATTAATCATAGGCAACATTTACAAGTATTACATCTGTATCATGTGGAATGCCTAACCAAATGTGTCTGCCATGAGCAAGGGAAATGCCTAACCCTAGAACCTTATGAGCCTCATAGAAAAGATTGAACGTAAGAAGTGCCTACCTTTCCTATTTCCATTGGAGAAACCATGCGGTTCAACATAGAACAAACTAATAGCTGCAGAAACATCAACAGTTCAGGCCCCTCGCGCAACCCCTTGAGCCTCATAATTCGAACCTCAAAGTTCATGCACAAACAAACATGACCTAAATGATTCCTCCATCTGGTTAATCTCCTTGACAATGCGCCCATAAGAACCGCCGCTGCCTTAATGTATATGGTTTACAACCCCTTTGCAATCCGATGCGGTGTGAAGATGTTGCATGCCAAGATCCGCTGCTAGTGGAAGTGCCTCTCTACACGTAATTGCCTCCGGCGAGGCTGGATCAACAAGGCCATGGATCACCAGGCCACTTATTTCATCCTAGTTTTCTGTTGACAAGTGCAACATCAGTGAAATAGGCTCCTTTATTCAAACACCTGGATTGCTTAAAGGAATGGTGGAATCGGACTTCATCTATGTATGTATATATGACATATTTTTAATCTGGCATGCATGATTGCTGTTTCTCCTTTCACGTTGGCTTAATTAGCATCCATGCTTACATGTTTCATTTGGTTTTTATAAATATGAATACATTTTTAACGTCTTTATTATATGCCATGCATGCATCACTTTTTTAATAAAGGGTGGATTTTATTAACTCAAACGAAGCATCAAGAGGATGCAAACACTATGAGCACACACCAGGCCTCTGCATAGTTAGGATGCACATAGCCAACATCAACGCACACACACCACACGCACACACACACCACACGCTACAGAATAGCAAAGTCATATCAGACCAAAGCTATGCCTAAGCGAGAGAAAAAAACAAACTCGAAGCGATCAAATCCGCCATTGACAAACTACAACTATGGTCATATCCGCACCAACCATCTAACAACACCACAAAGAAAATGAGAGTCTTCAACAGCAACGCCTTCAAGAAGGGAGCAACACTCAAACACTGCAGTAACCGGATTCAACCACCAAAGGTCAGAATCTAGGTTTTCACCCTGAAAAATTAGATGGAGCATATCCGAGCAATGCCTCCAACAAGGTAACGATGCAACAACATCGCCATTGCCGAGTATAACCAACATGGGTTATACCTAGGTTTTCACCTCGGAGCTCGTCTAAGTCGACCATGTGTTGTTGCCACCACTTTTTCACTTTCTCAGCAGTAACATGTGTTGACAAAGAAACCAAATGCCGCTACTGCACAACCATACCCTCTGGTCAAGTCGTCGTCTGTAGATTGCATCACACCACTGATGCAAACCACCGATGAGGAACCCTCGGGAACTCTTCTGATGACCACTCCAATCCGTTGTGGTTTTGCTGCCACTGTCCAGACTAATCACTATTGCTGATGCAGTTGCCGGTGATGGAGTTGATCCGGTAAATTAACCAGTACCAGCCGCCTTTCACACAGATGCAGCCACGGCAGCACAAATGCACAACCATGGAGTCTTCGAGATAGACCGCACAAAAGCCACTAGCATTCATTGTCGGCCCGGTCCATGGCCGCCAGATCTCCAACTTGCCCCGATCCGATCTGGACAACGAGAAGCAGGAACACCGACGGGAGGACAATCAGCAAGAGTCGATCTGAACGAGCACCGAATAACTCCGGCCTACCTAATCCGTTCTGGACGATGGGATGCAGGAGCCAATGGGCTCTGTGACATAGCAGGATGGCCAGGCATCCTGGCAGTTCTTGAATCCCTGTTCAACGGAACGAAGTGGCTGAAGTGGGCGTCAAGTCCATGAGGGGCCGACCCTGGCAGTTGCAGATCAGACGAAGGTGGAGCAGCTGATGGGGCCGTAGTCGCTGCATCGGGAGGCATCAGGCCACCCCATCGCCAGATCGGTTGAAGGTAGAGATGACCAACTCGAGCTCGCGGAAGATCTGCCGCGGTTAAAGGGCACGCCCCAACCGAGTCAGCGACGTGAGCCAGTGATCCACTGCCAACCTGGGCCTTCGAACGCCGCCGACCCACGCCGCTGGACACCGGCGAGCGCCACAGCCCCGTCACCCTGCAGATCCGGTCGCTGCGGCCGCCGCGTGGAGCACGCCCAGGAAGAAGAGAGAGGCCTCAGGGGAGCGCCCCGCCGCCACCGTCCCTGACCCCTGCTCGGGCTTCGCCGGCGAGCCCTCAAGCGGCGGCGAGACGAGGAGATCGTGGAGGGTTTCTAGTGGCGGCGCTGGGAATCGCCCCCGTGTCGCCACAGCGGGGCGACGCGGGGGTACACCATATGCATGCATCACTTGTGTACGCAGTATGCATACATTTGGAGAATCGGCTGGTTACTAAGGAGTCAGCGTGACCATGGACGTCTACGCCTTGTCGCTGAACAAGGATCACAACAGTTTAGCTGTTGTTCAAATCTCCAACGGGAAAGACAGCATCATTCGAGTCGGCTTTTTTTAAGGTAAATATTGCCGCTCTATTTATTAAGTGTAACCAGGAACTTCATGGTGTCAATGGCATTTGACCAAACACCCGCCAAGCATGTTGTCCGTCATGAAGATCGTCGATAGAGGGCGGAGTATACCTGTGTACAAATGGCTCCAGGGTGGACAACACCGTCGTAGAGGCTAGCAGGCATATCAGTGTTGGTTGCAGATGTCCGGCAATGCCTCTGTGACGGCAGGACACGTACAGCAGCAGCGGCGAAGGTGGAGAGTGCCAATGTAAAGCAAGGAGGGGAAGGGGAGGAGTGGAAGGAAATGAGACTGGGATGGGGATTGGGTGGGCCGGGGGTGCCAGAGTCCTATGTGGCTGTTGGTCGGGCTCCCGCAAACCACCAGCCTCCCACTTTGACTCCAATTTACGGAAAAAACACATTTGGATCGCTCGGCGGACCGATACAGGTCTGCGTTGGATGGCTACTATGGTTCGGCCCGTGTGGTTGAGACGTATGCGGACGGTTTGAGTGTCGATGTTAGAGATGCCCTTAGAAAATGAGTTGCGTCAACACCAATTGTCTGGTACGTTTCCAGCCCGAGGCATACCACGACTCCCCTCGAGCAGCAATGCCGCACAACTCAGCTGCCCGCAGCCCATGCTGCTCAGGACAATCGCTCGCAGACCACGAATGTCGCACCACATCCGGGGCCGCCGCCCCGACGTAAAGTCAGACAGCCCCCTCTGGGGCGCATCAACCGAGCCGACAACCCTACCGCTTAAGCGGGACAAGGATGCCACCCAACCAATGTCGAGATAGAACCCCACCTCATAGACCTGCCACTCACATTGTTCCCGAGATCGCCATCTCGACGCACAATCAGGAACCACCCGAAGCCGCCTCCCCGACGTCCACTGTCCCCGGCGACGAAGAGATCCATGCAAACTGCAACATGCTGACTCTCCAAGACGATGCCTCAAAGAAGTAAACGACATAGCCGCCGTCATCGCCCGCTTGCCTTCGACCATCCGAAGCTATGGATTTCTCCCAGAGAGTTGTGTAATGGAGCTCCATGGCAACACCTTCAAGAAGGGAAACGACACTATGGCCATGGCGCCGCTGTTGCCGGCACCGACTAGACTTTCGCCCAGAGCTCCTTCACACCTCCGAATCCGAGCAGATCCGAAGCACTGCACATCGCACAATCCCCATGGTCGACTTCCACCGGCTCCATTCAAATTCAAAAAGATCAGTGGATCCCAAGAAGAGAGGGCCTGAAGACGGCCTCTTTTATACGGAGATCACAAATTCGGTGGGTCAACCAACTCATGCATCCAGATAGAAGAGAGTGAAACGAGGCTTTAATTAGGCAGCTGTTCTACTCTTTTGGCGCGGATGAAATATGCAGAATTAACATCCCGGACGCGGAAGAGAAGGACTGCATTGCCTGGCACTATGAGAAAAACGGACTGTTTTCGGTAATGTGCTGATGTCAACGGCGCACACTGTATTTCCTGCCACTAACGTATACTATCATGAGATGCTTCTTCCCTGATTTAGCAAATCTGTGAAATAATTAAACATGAAAAGGGAGAGATATTATAGAATAGCACGCAAGGAAAGACATCAAGATATTTCCAAGTACTAACATCTAAGGATTAGAAAATAGAAGGCCAGATATAAAAATATAGAAACTGCCTTTATAGAAGGCCAATCGCATATACGAATCCATGTCCATTATAGCGTGCAGTGCATGCCTAATTTGAACCCAAATCAAGTACCCCTATAAATTGTGGGGCTTGCTCTGCCAAAGACAAGAAAGATCAACATAGCTGCCGAACGAGTCGTCATGGCTTACTTTTCTATCGTCGCCTTCTGGTGATGCCTTTCGTCTGTGGAGCCAATGGACTCTACCCAACAAGCCAAGAGGTATGTGAGTACCATGTGTCGCAATAGCTAAGCCAGTACTGTAGTATTTTGATACAGGCCACTAATTTTACCTTATTCTTTCATTCACAAGTTCAACAACCACACAGATTTTTTTATTCAGACACCGGGACTGCTGCAAGGATTTGCGGATGCGAGTAAATATGATTCCTTTATAACCTACGGCGTATGTATATACGAGTCTCATTGTCTTATTTAATTAATACACGTCATGATTACTGGCCTTCCTTTCTAGTTGGCTTAATTGGCATCCACTGAATTATAAATTCTTCCGATCCATATTACTTCTTACTCAAATGGATAGCACTGAAATACGTCTAAATAATTTCATCTGAGCGACAAGTAGTAATATGGATTGGAGGGAGTACTTAAATTGAAATATTACATGCAGTGATATGATAATATTACTAAAAGAACGTCGTCGTTTGCAATGCATGCATTACTATAGTTTGCTTATCACCGGTTGCAAGCGTTTGAATCGGCTGGTTACTATGGAGTCAGCGTGACCATGGATGTGCACGCGTTGTCGCTAAGCAGCAATCAGTACAGTTCGGCTGGTGTCCAAATCTCTAGTGGAGAAGACGGTGCAGCCGATCAGAACGTCATCAAAATCGGCTCGGAGGTACATGCAACAATACAATGCAGATCTTCTAATACTCTTACATATGGTAGCCACCTAATTTAAATTTCTATTGGCTAGATTTACCCACACTTGTACGGTGGTGATTCACGCACTCATTTAGGTGCTGTTTGGACGGTAAGTATGTGCGGCCTCCTTTTCCTTCTTGGTTAATTAGTGCACATGTAATAGCAATATTCCTGTTTTTGTTTGTTGTATGCAGACTGATGGGTTCCAAACGCGTTGTGGCAACACCATATGTGCGGTAGGTTTCCAGCCTGAGGCTGGCGCGGCCTTAGTTCTTGGCGACATCATCGAACCCCTCTCCAGTCCCAACGGAACCAAGCAAACCATCACAATCAAACTCCTCAAGGTAGCCGTCAACAAAATAGCTTATTAGTGTATATATTACCGATCTAAGCAGGAAAAATATAAATATAATGTTACCTATAATTTTATGTCATAGGAGCTTAATTATATGCTATGATTTTGTAGGACGGTGCATCGGGAGACTGGATGGTGCATTGTGGGCTTAACCAACGTGACCCTACGCTGATCGGTCGTTACCCCAAGTCGTTGTTCCCTGGTGGCTTGGCAGATCGGGCGACCCACATATATATTGGCGGCGTGGTGGCCTCTCGCACTAGAGATTTGGTTCCAATGGGAAGTGGCTACCTCCCAACGGACAAAGCCATGGCCACGGCCATGGCGGCGTCCTTCAGCAACATCCAGATTATTGATCAGAACGGGCAAGCTTCACTCTTGTCCCCCAACCTGTCCCCGTATATGGCTAGCCCAGACACATACTCCGTCAGTTCGGTCATCAATGGCAAGTTCTTCTATGGCGGGCCCTTCCAGTTGAACGCTTGATAGATTTTGTCTATTCCATTTGAATAGTCACCTCAACAATCTATTATTTTGGGTATCAATAATCATGATTTGGTCTTATATTTATGTTCTATTTTTGTCTGCCTAAATTTGAAAAGAATATAATCATTTGTTGAAGTCTACCTTTTCATTATGAATACTGGTTACATTGATCCATCCCTCAACTCAATCCACGGTGTGCGCGGGCATTGTGTGTGCTGCTATGTTGAAGAGAACACGGCAAGGTTGGTCATGCACCAGTGAAGTCCTAAGTAAACCGTTTTAAACCCCCTTTCGCTGATACATTTTTTGAATCATCGCCTTGCGAAGATGTGCAGTGCGATAGGGCTCGACGATGCAGACGTGTTGACAAAAGCATTTGTATGTGCTTCCCCCATCCTATCCCACACGTGGCATCCCAAAAGTTTTGTATGTCAAAATTGTGTTCGATGATAGATTCATCGCATGCGTTATGTTGTGACACAACGTTTACAATGTCATTACTCGACATGCAACGTGTGCGAAAAGATGTCCATCACAAACATTTATTCTATCGCACCGTTTGTGATGCATCCCAAATAGAAGGCACATCCGAAAATATCATATGACCGCGAGTAAAGTGACTCGAACTCTGATTTAGCAAACTCATATACCACAAAAGAAAAGAAAAATCTGGGTTCTAAAAAAATCCATATAATAATTAAACATGTAAAGGAAAAGATATCATAGAAATGCACGTAGGGAATTATATCAAAATATTCCCACGTAACAGTTAGCACAGATTGGAAAATAGAAAGTCAGATATCAAAAATATAGAAACTGCCTTGTATTGAAGGCAATCACATATACGAATCCATCTCCATTATAGCGTGCAGTGCATGCCTAGAATGAACACCCCTATAAATTGTGTCGATTGTTCCGCCGAAACTGCCTTGTATGACTTACTTTGCTACCGCTTGCTGCTTTTTCCAATGCAGTCAGCTCTATCCAATCAGACAAGAGGTATATACAAGCTTTAGGGCATCTTGGAGGCGGACCCACAAACGGCCCAAATTAGCCATTTAACGTGGGCCTATATGGATTCGCGGCATGGTCCGGGCGTTTATCCCGCATATCGAAGACAAGCGTGGGGGGTTTTGCTAGCGTCTGGACAGCAACCACGCCCGCTTCCTGACCAATCTGACCCACTCAAACCCCCTCCTCCCTCGTCCGCACATTCCCGTCCGACGGCAGCTACCCACATTCACGCCACTGTAGAGTGTGTCTCGGCATATTGAAGACTACTAGGGCTCCTCTCACTGCCTCCGCCCTTGAAAAGGCGTGCCGGCTGAGGACGTCGCCTGCTGCATGCCCGACTGAACACGCCTCATCGCCGCATTCAAACGCCTTCATTATACCCACGTGGAAGCCGAGAAACCTACTCCGGCCACACGTCCATTCACAAGCGGGCTGGCATTAAGCACAATGCCAAGCAAGCTCCTCCCGTCCGCTCTCTATTTAAAGGAGGCCAGATGCCGCGCAGGAATCGCACCACCAAATCCAGCGCTCCCCATCTCATCCTTCCATCATTTTCTCCACCATTTCGATGGCATCTGACTAGTAGGAAGAGCAGTTCTCTAGGTGGCCCGTCAAGCCTGCTAGATACGAGCGAGGTAGCTCACTGCTCCACCTCCCTCGCCTAGACCGACGGAGCAAGTTGCCGCCCCGAGCCTGCGCGTGGTTCAGCACCTCGCCGCTCCAAGCTAGCTCACGGAGGAGTGGCTGGTTGCTTTAGGCTAGCACATGGGGGAGGGGGCACGGCGGCACGGGCATCACCGCTGTCGTGGATGACGTCGCATCGTATCGCGCCGCCCGTGACCGCACCATTTGTCGTAACGCGCGAGTAACTGCGCCCTGCCGACAGCGTGGACATCGACGAGGTGGTGGCCAGCGCGTCCGCGCCCGTTGCCAACATCGATGGAAAGTAGAACACGGGAGGCAGCTGCAGCTTGGGTCCCCGGAAGGCCACCGCCAGTGTGTCGCCGGCTTGTATAGTCGGTGGCCTGTCCGATTCTTTATGTTATACCATCCTCGGCCCCCGCCTGGAATGCATGGAAGTGGAGGAGCCCCCCTTCTCCTCCGGCTGAAGCACCCTCTTTGGCACTCCGATGAGCAGCGCAGCTGGACGTAGGGAAGATATGGGGGAAGAATATAGCTCTGAGGCTACTGGGAGTCCGGTGAGCGGGCTGCCGGACATGGGGAAGACAAAGCGATCCGTCGCGGTCGTCCGAAGACTAGTGTAGTGTATCCGTGTTGTGGGAGTGTAGCTCCGCGCGACCGTACGTGCACCTAATTTTACCTTATTAGTTAAAATATATCCAAAATGTAAACGTTTTCGCCTGGTTTTTATGAAATCCGGCATGTTTATATGAAATCCGTGAAGGAAATATGCCCTAGAGGCAATAATAAAGTTATTATTTATTTCCTTATAATCATGATAAATGTTTATTATTCATGCTAGAATTGTATTAACCGGAAACATAATACATGTGTGAATACATAGACAAACAAAGTGTCACTAGTATGCCTCTACTTGACTAGCTCGTTAATCAAAGATGGTTATGTTTCCTGACCATGAACAATGAGTTGTTATTTGATTAACGAGGTCACATCATTAGTTGAATGATCTGATTGACATGACCCATTCCATTAGCTTAGCACACGATCGTTTAGTATGTTGCTATTGCTTTCTTCATGACTTATACATGTTCCTATGACTATGAGATTATGCAACTCCCGTTTGCCGGAGGAACACTTTGGGTGCTACCAAACGTCACAACGTAACTGGGTGATTATAAAGGAGCATTACAGGTGTCTCCAATGGTAGATGTTGGGTTGGCGTATTTCGAGATTAGGATTTGTCACTCCGATTGTCGGAGAGGTATCTCTGGGCCCTCTCGGTAATACACATCACATAAGCCTTGCAAGCATTACAACTAATATGTTAGTTGTGAGATGATGTATTACAGAACGAGTAAAGAGACTTGCCGGTAACGAGATTGAACTAGGTATTGGATACCGACGATCGAATCTCGGGCAAGTAACATACCGATGACAAAGGGAACAAACGTATGTTGTTATGCGGTCTGACCGATAAATATCTTCGTAGAATATGTAGGAGCCAATATGGGAATCCAGGTCCCGCTATTGGTTATTGACCGGAGACGTGTCTCGGTCATGTCTACATTGTTCTCGAACCCGTAGGGTCCGCATGCTTAAGGTTACGATGACAGTTATATTATGAGTTTATGCATTTTGATGTACCGAAGGTTGTTCGGAGTCCCGGATGTGATCACGGACATGACGAGGAGTCTCGAAATGGTCGAGACGTAAAGATTGATATATTGGAAGCCTATATTTGGATATCGGAAGTGTTCCGGGTGAAATCGGGATTTTACCGGAATACCGGGAGGGTTACCGGAACCCCCCGGAAGCTATATGGGCCATAGTGGGCCTTAGTGGAAAAGAGAAGAGGCTGCCATAGATTGGCTGCGCCCCCCCCCTTCCCCTAGTCCTATTAGGACTAGGAGAGGTGGCCGGCCCCCTCCTCCTCTTTTCCCCTCCGAGGAATCCTAGTTGGACTAGGATTGGAGGGGGAATCCTACTCCCAGAGGGAGTAGGACTCTCCTGCGCCTCCCCCCTTTTGGCCGGCCAGCCTCCCCTCCTCTTCTCCTTTATATACGGAGGCAGGGGCACCTCTAAACACACAAGTTGATCCACGTGATCTATTCCTTAGCCGTGTGCGGTGCCCCCTGCCACCATATACCTCGATAATACTGTAGCGGAGTTTAGGCGAAGCCCTGCTGCTGTAGTTCATCAAGATCGTCACCACGCCGTCGTGCTGACGGAACTCTTCCCCGACACTTTGCTGGATCGGAGTCCGGAGATCGTCATCGAGCTGAACGTGTGCTCGAACTCGGAGGTGCCGTAGTTTCGGTGCTTGATCGGTTGGATCGTGAAGACGTACGACTACTTCCTCTACGTCGTGTCATCGCTTCCGCAGTCGGTCTGCGTTGGGTACGTAGACAACACTCTCCCCTCGTTGCTATGCATCACATGATCTTGCGTGTGCGTAGGAAATTTTTTGAAATTACTACGAAACCCAACAGTGGTATCAGAGCCAGATTATTTATGTTGATGTTATATGCATGAGTAGAACACAAGTGAGTTGTGGACGATACAAGTCATACTGCCTACCAGCATGTCATACTTTGGTTCGGCGGTATTGTTGGACGAGACGACCCGGACCAACCTTACGCGTACGCTTACGCGAGGCCGGTTCCCTCGACGTGCTTTGCACATAGATGGCTTGCGGGCGACTGTCTCTCCAACTTTAGTTGAACCGAGTATGGCTACGTCCGGTCCTTGCGAAGGTTAAAACGGAGTCTATTTGACAAACTATCGTTGTGGTTTTGATGCGTAGGTGAGATTGGTTCTTACTTAAGCCCGTAGCAGCCACGTAAAACATGCAACAACAAAGTAGAGGACGTCTAACTTGTTTTTGCAGGGCATGTTGTGATGTGATATGGTCAAGGCATGATGCTGAATTTTATTGTATGAGATGATCATGTTTTGTAACCGAGTTACCGGCAACTGGCAGGAGCCATATGGTTGTCGCTTTATTGTATGCAATGCAATCGCGATGTAATGCTTTACTTTATTACTAAACGGTAGTGATAGTCGTGGAAGCATAAGATTGGCGAGACGACAACGATGCTACGATGGAGATCAAGGTGTCGCGCTGGTGACGATGGTGATCATGACGGTGCTTCGGAGATGGAGATCACAAGTGCAAGATGATGATGGCCATATCATATCACTTATATTGATTGCATGTGATGTTTATCTTTTTATGCATCTTATCTTGCTTTGATTGACGGTAGCATTATAAGATGATCTCTCACTAAATTATCAAGAAGTGTTCTCCCTGAGTATGCACCGTTGCCAAAGTTCGTCGTGCCCAGACACCACGTGATGATCGGGTGTGATAAGCTCTACGTCCATCTACAACGGGTGCAAGCCAGTTTTGCACACGCAGAATACTCAGGTTAAACTTGACGAGCCTAGCATATGCAGATATGGCCTCGGAACACGGAGACCGAAAGGTCGAGCGCGAATCATATAGTAGATATGATCAACATAATGATGTTTACCGATGAAACTACTCCATCTCACGTGATGATCGGACATGGTTTAGTTGATTTGGATCACGTGATCACTTAGAGGATTAGAGGGATTCTATCTGAGTGGGAGTTCTTAAGTAATATGATTAAATTGAACTTAAATTTATCATGAACTTAGTCCTGGTAGTATTTTGCAAATCATGTTGTAGATCAATAGCTCGGGTTGTTGCTTCCCTGTGTTTATTTTGATATGTTCCTAGAGAAAATTGTGTTGAAAGATGTTAGTAGCAAAGATGCGGATTGGATCCGTGATATGAGGTTTATCCTCATTGCTGCACAGAAAATTATGTCCTTGATGCACCGCTAGGTGACGGACCTATTGCAGGAGCAGATGCAGACGTTATGAACGTTTGGCTAGCTCAATATGATGACTACTTGATAGTTTAAGTGCATCATGCTTAACGGCTTAGAATCGGGACTTCAAAGACGTTTTGAACGTCATGGACCATATGAGATGTTCCAGGAGTTGAAGCTAATATTTCAAGCAAATACCCGAGTTGAGAGATATGAAGTCTCCAACAACTTCTATAGCTAAAAGATGGAGGAGAATTGCTCAACTAGTGAGCATGTGCTCAGATTGTCTGGGTACTACAATCGTTTGAATCAAGTGGGAGTTAATCTTCCAGATAAGATAGTGATTGACAGAATTCTCTAGTCACCATCACCAAGTTAGTAGAACTTCGTGATGAACTATGACATGCAAGGGATAACGGAAACGATCCCCAAGCTCTTCGTAATACGGAAATTGACGAAGGTAGAAATCGAGAAAAACATCAAGTGTTGATGGTAGACAAGACCACTAGTTTCAAGAAAAGGGGCAGAGGGAAGAAGGGGAACTTCAAGAAGAACAGCAAGCAAGTTGCTGCTCAAGTGAAGAAGCCCAAGTCTGATCCTAAGCCTGAGACTAAGTGTTTCTACTGCAAAGGGACTGGTCACTGGAAACGGATCTACCCCAAGTGATTGGCGGATAAGAAGGATGGCAAAGTGAACATAAGTATATTTGATATACATGTTATTGATGTGTACTTTACTAGTGTTTATAGCAAACCCTCAGTATTTGATACTAGTTCAGTTGCTAAGATTAGTAACTCGAAACGGGAGTTGCAGAATAAACAGAGACTAGTTAAGGGTGAAGTGACGATGTGTGTTGGAAGTGGTTCCAAGATTGATATGATCATCGTCGCACACTCCCTATCCTTTCGGGATTAGTGTTGAACCTAAATAAGTGTTATTTGGTGTTTATGTTGAGCATGAATATGATTTGATCATATTTATTGTAATACGGTTATTCATTTAAGTAAGAGAATAAATTGTTGTTCTGTTTACATGAATAGAACCTTATATGGTTACACACCCAATGAAAATAGTTCGTTGGATCTCGATCGTAGTGATACACATAATCATAAAATTGAAACCAAAAGATGCAAAGTTAATAATGATAAGTGCAACTTGTTTGTAGCACTTCCGTTTAGGTCATATTGGTGTAAAGCGCATGAAGAAACTCCATACTGATGGGATTTTGGAATCACTTGATTATGAATCACTTGATACTTGCGAACCATGCCTTTTTGGCAAGATGACTAAAACGCCGTTCTCCGGAACAATGAAGCAAGCAACAGATTTGTTGGAAATCATACATACTGATGTATGCGGTCCGATGAATATTAAGGCTCGCGACAGGTATCATTACTTTCTGATCTTCATAGATGATTTGAGCAGATATGAGTATATCTACTTGATGAAACATAAGTCTGAAACATTTGAAAAGTTCAAAGAATTTCAGGGTGAAGTGAAAAATCATCGTAACAAGAAAATAAAGTTTCTATGATTTGATCGTAGAGAAGAGTATTTGAGTTATGAGTTTGGCCTTCAGTTAAAAAAACAATGTGAAATAGTTTCACTACTCATGCCACCTGGAACACCACAATGTAATGGTGTGTTCGAACGTTATAACCGTACTTTATTAGATATGGTGCGATCTATGATGTCTCTTACCGATCTACCACTATCGTTTTGGGTTTATGCATTAGAGACAGCTGCATTCACGTTAAATAGGGCACCATCTAAATCCGTTGAGACGACACCGTATGAACTATGGTTTGGCAAGAAATATAAGCTGTCGTTTCTTAAAGTTTGAGGTTGCTATGCTTATGTGAAAAAGTTTCAACCTGATAAGCTCAAACCCAAATAGGAGAAATGTGTCTTCATAGGATATCCAAAAAGAAACTATTGGATACACCTTCTATCACAAGACCGAAGGCAAGACTTTTGTTGCTAAATTCGGAAACTTTCTGGAGAAGGAGCTTCTCTCGAAAGAAGTGAGTGGGAGGAAAGTAGAACTTGACGAGGTAACTATACCTGCTCCCTTGTTGGAAAGTAGTACATCATAGAAAATTGTTTCTGCGACATCTACACCAATAAGTGAGGAAGTTAATGATAATGATCATGAAACTTCAGAACAAGATACTACTGAACCTCGTAGATCAACCAGAGTAAGATCCGCACCAGAGTGGTGCGGTAATCCAGTTCTGGAAGTCATGCTACTAGATCATGATGAACCTACGAACTATGAAGAAGCGATGGTGAGCCCAGATTCCGCAAAGTGGCTTGAAGCCATAAAATCTGAGATGGGATCCATGTATGAGAACAAAGTATGGACTTTGGTTGACTTGCCCGATGATCAGCAAGCAATTGAGAATAAATGGATCTTCAAGAAGAAGACTGACGCTGATGGTAATGTTACTGTCTACAAAGCTAGAATTGTCGCAAAAAGGTTTTTCGACAAGTTCAAAGTGTTGACTACGATGAGAGTTTCTCTCTCGTATCTATGCTTAAGTCTGTCCGAATCATGTTAGCAAATTGCCGCATTTTATGAAATCTGGCAAATGGATAAACAAAACTGCATTCCTGAATGGATTTCTGGAAGAAGAGTTGTATATGATGCAACCAGAAGGTTTTGTCAATCCAAAGGGAGCTAAAAAAATATGCAAGCTCCAGCGATCCATCTATGGACTGGTGCAAGCATCTCGGAGTTGGAATATACGCTTTGATAAGTTGATCAAAGCATATAGTTTTATACAGACTTGCGATGAAGCCTGTATCTACAAGAAAGTGAGTGGGAGCACTACAGTATTTCTGATAAGTATATGTGAATGACATATTGTAGAATTATTCTGTAAAGCATAAAGAAGTGTTTGAAAGGAGTTTTTCAAAGAAAGACTTCGGTGAAGCTGCTTACATATTGAGCTTCAAGATCTATAGAGATAGATCAAGACGCTTGATAAGTTTTTCAATGAGTACATACCTTGACAAGATTTTGAAGTAGTTCAAAATGGAACAGTCAAAGAAAAGTTTCTTGCCTATGTTACAAGGTGTGAAGTTGAGTAAGACTCAAAGCCCGACCACGGCAGAAGATAGAAAGAGAATGAAAGTCATTCCCTATGCCTCAGTCATAGGTTCTATAAAGTATGTCATGCTGTGTACCAGATCTATTGTATACCCTACACTAATTGGCATGGGAGTACAATAGTGATCTAGGAGTAGATCGCTGGACAGCGGTCAAAATTATCCTTAGTGGAATAAGGATATGTTTCTCAATTATGGAGGTGGGAAAAAGGTTCGCCGTAAAGGGTTACGTCGATACAAGTTTTGACACAGATCTGGATGACTCTAAGTCTCGATCTAGATACATATTTAAAGTGGGAGCAATTAGCTAGAGTAGCTCCATGCAGAGCATTGTTGACATAAATATTTGCAAAATACTTACGGATCTGAATGTGACAGACCCGTTGACTAAGATTCTCTCACAAGCAAAACATGATCGCACCTTAGTACTCCTTGGGTGTTAATCACATAGCGATGTGAACTAGATGACTGAATCTAGTAAAACCCTTTGGGTGTTGATCACATATCAATGTGAACTATGGGTGTTAATCACATGGTGATGTGAACTATTGCTGTTAAATCACATGGCGATGTGAACTAGATTATTGACTCTAGTGCAAGTGGGAGACTGAAGGAAATATGCCCTAGAGGCAATAATAAAGTTATTATTTATTTCCTTATAATCATGATAAATGTTTATTATTCATGCTAGAATTGTATTAACCGGAAACATAATACATGTGTGAATACATAGACAAACAAAGTGTCACTAGTATGCCTCTACTTGACTAGCTCGTTAATCAAAGATGGTTATGTTTCCTGACCATGAACAATGAGTTGTTATTTGATTAACGAGGTCACATCATTAGTTGAATGATCTGATTGACATGACCCATTCCATTAGCTTAGCACACGATCGTTTAGTATGTTGCTATTGCTTTCTTCATGACTTATACATGTTCCTATGACTATGAGATTATGCAACTCCCGTTTGCCGGAGGAACACTTTGGGTGCTACCAAACGTCACAACGTAGCTGGGTCATTATAAAGGAGCATTACAGGTGTCTCCAATGGTAGATGTTGGGTTGGCGTATTTCGAGATTAGGATTTGTCACTCCGATTGTCGGAGAGGTATCTCTGGGCCCTCTCGGTAATACACATCACATAAGCCTTGCAAGCATTACAACTAATATGTTAGTTGTGAGATGATGTATTACGAAACGAGTAAAGAGACTTGCCGGTAACGAGATTGAACTAGGTATTGGATACCGATGATCGAATCTCGGGCAAGTAACATACCGATGACAAAGCGAACAAACGTATGTTGTTATGCGGTCTGACCGATAAAGATCTTCGTAGAATATGTAGGAGCCAATATGGGCATCCAGGTCCCGCTATTGGTTATTGACCGGAGACGTGTCTCGGTCATGTCTACATTGTTCTCGAACCCGTAGGGTCCGCACGCTTAAGGTTACGATGACAGTTATATTATGAGTTTATGCATTTTGATGTACCGAAGGTTGTTCGGAGTCCCGAATATGATCACGGACATGACGAGGAGTCTCGAAATGGTCGAGACGTAAAGATTGATATATTGGAAGCCTATATTTGGATATCGGAAATGTTCCGGGTGAAATCGGGATTTTACCGGAATACCGGGAGGGTTACCGGAACCCCCCGGGAGCTATATGGGCCATAGTGGGCCTTAGTGGAAAAGAGAAGAGGCTGCCGTAGATGGGCTGCGCCCCCCCCCTTCCCCTAGTCCTATTAGGACTAGGAGAGGTGGCCGGCCCCATCCTCCTCTTTTCCCCTCCGAGGAATCCTAGTTGGACTAGGATTGGAGGGGGAATCCTACTCCCAGAGGGAGTAGGACTCTCCTGCACCTCCCCCCTTTTGGCCGGCCAGCCTCCCCTCCTCTCCTCCTTTATATACGGAGGCAGGGGCACCTCTAAACACACATGTTGATCCACGTGATCTATTCCTTAGCCGTGTGCGGTGCCCCCTGCCACCATATACCTCGATAATACTGTAGCGGAGTTTAGGCGAAGCCCTGCTGCTGTAGTTCATCAAGATCGTCACCACGCCGTCGTGCTGACGGAACTCTTCCCCGACACTTTGCTGGATCGGAGTCCGGGGATCGTCATCGAGCTGAACGTGTGCTCGAACTCGGAGGTGCCGTAGTTTCGGTGCTTGATCGGTTGGATCGTGAAGACGTACGACTACTTCCTCTACGTCGTGTCATCGCTTCCGCAGTCGGTCTGCGTTGGGTACGTAGACAACACTCTCCCCTCGTTGCTATGCATCACATGATCTTGCATGTGCGTAGGAAATTTTTTGAAATTACTACGAAACCCAACAATCCGGTCATTTTTTCATGAATTCCATTTGGTTTGTTGAAAAATATATTTGAAATGTATGCGGAAGCATTGGATGGAGACCTCTTGCATCCGTGTCTGCGGACTAATCCCTCTTCTCCGCGAACGGATGCGGGAGGAAATTTGCGAGCCGTAGTTGGAGATGCCCTTACGTCAGTCCATTATATTGATTAATTGGCCATTAATTTTGATTAACTCCATCATTTAGAAGTTCAACGACGAAAAAGGATCCTTCTGTTCAAACAATTGGATTCCTTGAAGGATTAATGGATGCAGAGCCGCGCAACATATATACCTGTTCCCCACATGACACATAAGTAGCTCGGCGTACAAGCCACGCCATCTGCCACCCCGTAGGTGGACATGGCCCCATTTGGCTCTCAACCCACCGTCGCCGTGCTCATCGATGAGACCCACCTTATCAAAAGGACGAGCCGAGAGGGGAGGAAGTGAGGGAGGGCGGGTGGAGGCGGTACACATGGTAAGGAGGGGACGAGTCAAGCGGGAGAGGCGGCGGCTGGTGGGAGGAGGCGATGGGAAGAGAAGGAAATGAGAGAAGGCGGCGGAACCTTAGCCGCCACTTGAGGAGGAGATGAGCGAGTTTTACCTAGGGAGGTGCTATATGGACGCGTCTATCTCTCTCTCTATGTTTTTTCTTTTTCGAAAAGGGGAGATTCCCCGGCCTCTGCATCAGAACGATGCATACGGCCATCTTATTATCAAAATAAAGTAGTACCAACATGGTTCCAAAGGTCTCCACAAGTCATAGAAAAGCACATAAAGCTCACACAGAGCCAAAAAAGGCTAGGAACATCAACTACCCAAATCAAGATGCCACAACCGGCTGGCTAAAACTAGATAGGGATACTAAATGCCTATCCTATTATATGACCGCCATCCAAACCGGTTGAAGATATCCCGAGCTACCATCTCCCAGCGGAAAGACCCAGTAATCAAATGCCCCCTGGCCTCCGTCTGGGTGAGTAGCGACCACGAACGGATCAGTGCCGTAGTTCAGAATAAGACCTGCAAAAAATTTATACATGATATTCTGTTAGCAATCCGACGTGTACATGCCCATCGTTCGCCCTGCCCCTCACTCTTGGAGAGCGTAATGCCTTGTCGCTAAGAAACAACACATATGTTTCAACTGTCGTTCAAATGACTAGCATGATGACCCTCGCAAATGCAATGGCATCGCTTTTATTGTGTGGAAAACATTGTAGAATAACTTTATGCTAGAATGAATGATACGGCCAAGAAGATGAGGCATGTGGGTCAAATTGATATATTTATTACAAGAGATAAACAAGTGAGTAATCTATATATATATATATATATATATATATATATATATATATATATATAAACTAATTCGTGATTCCCTAGAAATTCTCACGTTAATTACATTTTACGAGTCGTTAATCTGGTGGGACCGAATTATTACCGTTTAGATCGACTCATAGGAAAAAAAAAGACTCGGGTATCTCTCCCACCACCAAACTCTCTCAATCTCTCCATAAAAAAATACTCTCTCAATCTCTCACATTCCATTTATTTCTCCAATGCTCTCAATCTCTCCATAAAAAAAAAGGTCTCTCACGTGTCTTGAAGAAACTCTCTCATGTAAAAAACTTTCTCAAGGCACCAATGAAGCGTCCATGTTAATATATCTTACGAGTACAGAGCCTTATCAATTGTCAGGCACGCTGTTGTTGTTCTCTCGATCTCCATCCATCAAATTTGGCTTAACCTACCACACTGCCTAATCGAGCACGGGCTGCCGCGAGTAGCGCATCCTCCTCCGCATCTTCTCTCTAATAGGTCTCTTTTGGCGTCGTTGTCAGTTTTTGAGGCCGCCGCTGTAGAACAGCGCGACCACTTATTCTTTCTTTTCTCTCTTGCAGATTCATGTTTCTTATTTCTCTTGGAGATCCAAGTTCGCCTCCTTCTCCACTTATTCCTTCTTTTCTATCTTGCAGATTCATGTTTCTTATTTCTCTTGCAGATCCAAATTTCTCCCTAAGTTCACAACGCTGCCAAAAACTAATATCTCCCGACCTCTAGGCTTGAGCCACCGTCGCCAAGCACATCCGCCTCCTCCTCTTTTCTCTCCCATGATCCAGCGGAGTTGTTGGGGAACTGTGCCAGAACCTACTGGGCTGTGGCGTCGTGCTGGAGGAAGGACACAAGACGGAGCCAATACATCCAGGAGCCGGTGAAAAGCAGTACTTTTGTCCGTGAAAGCTGTTAGGAATAACCACGACGTGTACATGGCCGTATCCGGTTTAGTGTCCGGTTTAGTATATGTGCATGTACGAGTCCGTTTAGCTTTCTAATAATTCACCGAGTAGGAGTAGTATTAGCCAGGTTTGCTAATATATATACGAGTACCTATGTACCCCAGGTTATAAACCAGACCGTGGAATAAAGAAAAGCAACAGGAGCGACACGCCCCTGCGGCCATCAAACAATCTTGAGTACGTGCGTTGCTGAGTGCTTGATCGATCGAAGTATAGATCGATTAGCTTGTTGTCTACGTGCGTGTATTGTGTGTTGTTCCGGCCAGAAGTACTAGTATTAGTACCACACATCCACGGAAGGATAGATTGCTAGCTTGAGGCTAGCTTTACACTGGGGGTGGTCTATCACAAGCCAGCGTTGCTTCATTGTCGTCTGTCGTCGGTCGCCGCCTGTCGCCGGAAAGTACTCGGCGTCGGAAAGTGGGCCAACAATTGGTATCTAGAGCAAGGTTGATCTTCTAGTAACGGGAGATCATGTCGAACGACGAGAAGGACAAGACCAAGCAGCTGGCGGAGTACTCCGGTGCGGCTAAAGTAATTGCTGCTCCAGTGAGATTGGAGTATTCACGATTCGATCATGGGAACTTGGTGGTGTGGGCGACCATGATGGAGTGGGCGCTCGAGGCCAATGAGCTCTGGGAAGTCGTCGACCCCGGCGGTGAGGAGTACCTGAAGGGTGGTGCCTTGTATCGGAAGGATCGCCAGGCTATCACGGCCATCTGCTCGGTGATGCCGGTCGACGTGCAGCAGCATCTTATCTCGAAGACATCATCGAAGGAGGCGTGGGACACGCTCAAGACGTTGCATCTAGGGCACTCGCATGTGCGCGAGGCGAACTTGCAAACTTTGCTGAAGAGTTACGAGAATCTGAGGATGGGAGAAGATGAGACGGTGGATGCTTTCGCAGCGAGGGTTGCCTCGATGGTGAACGGGGTTCGCGGTCTTGGAGAGAAGTTGGAGGACATCTCCGTGGTCAGGCGTTTCCTACGTGCCGCTCCACCGCACTACATGCCGATTGTGTCAGCGATCGAGCAATGTGTTGATCTCAAGACTCTCACTTTGGATGATCTGGTTGGTCGCTTCAAGGTCCATGACGAGCGGATGAAGCTGATATGGTGATGCAAAACAGGATGAGTACCTGATGCTAACGCGTGCTCAGTGGCTTGCACTGGTTTCCAAAGAGAACAATTTCGACAAGGCGTACGGTAGCGGCGGAAAGTACTGTCCCGCAAAGGACACCGACGAACAGTTGAAGGAGCCAAAGAAGAAAAACTTCGACAAGAGGAAGATCCGCTGCCACAACTGTAATATGCTTGGGCACTTCAAGTCGGAGTGTAAGAATTCCCCGAAGGAGAAGGCGCTCATGGCCCAGTTAGATGATGAAAGCGACATGATGTTGATGTGTGAACTCGTGGACAACGAGGATCCAGTTCTTCAAGTGTCGGCTAAATAAATTGTCGCACTCCGTGAAGAAAAAGTTCGCTCTCAAGATCGTGGTTCGAAAACTCGTGTCGATGCTACGGACGCAGTTGGGTGATTCCAAAAGTTATGTCGATGTTACAGTCATAAGTGCTAACTTCGCTGGAGCGGATGCAGCAATTGCCGCATGTGCTCGGCCGTGGAGAAGCAGCCTTGTTACAGACCCGAGGGGTATTTCCGAAACTCGTGTCGAAGCTACAGACACAGATGGTAGTCCTATTGATGCTGATGCAAAAGTAGAAACAGGCGCAGCAACTAGCAGTGGCAACCGTGGCCCCTGTGCTACATTTGAGTGGCCCGAAGGCAGCAGCTCAAGAGATTGTCTAGAAAGGCCGAAGAACAACAGCAGCTGCCCTGTTCAGGAGGGAGCTGCTAGTGGCCTGCGTGGAGGAGCCTTAAGTGGTGGAATGGATGGATTTGGCTCATCAAGAGAAGTTCCACTAGGCTGCAACTCGGGTGTGAAGACTGTTGAGCGTGGCCCACAGGGAGAAGGAGGCTCAAGCGCAGGCGTGTCTGAAGGCCGTGGAGGTGACGGGCTTGGCTCATTGGTTAGTGCTGGCAACCTGGCCAGCAATAGTCTAAGCAAGCCACGAGGCCCACCAAAGTCCATGCATGCATGCCCACGTTCTATGTATGAGCATGCATCAGGATCTCCATTGTCTACATGCTTGTACGCAGGAAAGGATGCCACGTTGACACCTGCGTCGCTTCCGACAGTACAGGAGGAAAGGACACTGTCATCTACATCCCTATTGCTTCAACCGGAGTTGCACCTGTATCCGGGGAAATTTTTTCGGACGATTGACCCGGAAAAGGTGAAAAGGAGTGGGCGACGGTGTCTAAGCTTCGAGGAACCGGCGGATTTCAAGGACGCGAATACGAAGTGGTGTTGGCGTCGCGCTATGGAAGAGCAGTTGAGGCCGATCCACGATAACAATGCATGGGAGCTTGTGGAACTTCCCAACAATGAAAAAGTTATGGACCTCAAGTGGGAATTTATGATCAAGAAAGATGCCGATGGGGCCGTGAACCACAAAGCAAGGCTAATAGTCAAAGAGTACGTGCAAGAGAAAAGTGTGGACTTTGAAGAAGTGTTCGTTCCCGTTCCAAGGATGGAATCGGTGAGATTACTCATAGCTCTTGCGGTTCATGAATCATGGAAGATGCATCACATGGATGTAAAATCTGCGTTTTTGAATGGGGAGTTAGAAGGAGATGTGTATATGAATCGGTCAGGCCCGTCGAGGAGGGTGTGCGAGCTGTGCGATCGCACAGGGCCCCCGAAATCCTAGGGGCCCCATCTCGAAGGAAAAAACATGTTACGATCCGGTTCATGCGCTGCTGGCTGGTTTTTCTCTCTGGCTCGCTCGATCCTCTTTGAAGAAAACGGCTGCCGGATGCACGAGAAGCGGTTACGATGAACCCAGACAACAGGCCCCCAATAGTCCTAGTTATGGGCCGATCTCTCTCTCTCCCAAAAAAACAAACGACTTCACGAGCGAGAAGCCGAGAAGCCGACATAGAAGGCGCCGCGCCGCCGCCTACCTGCTTCGACGAGGGAACGAGCCGCCGATAGATGGCGGTCGCCCACCGCGAGTCCACTATACTTTCGGCCGTCCACGCGTGTTTCCCTACTGCAGCAACCTCATCTGGTCATCCCCGATTACATTCCGAGGTAAGCCGTAAGCCAGAAGCGCAGAATCAAAATAGGTGAACGAAAAACCTAGTTAGGTCATCTCTTTTTTGATACAATCGTTCTCTTTCTAATTATTTTGATGTTTTCATATCGTCTTGAATTCAATCCCTGCTAGCACTGAAAGGCAACTAGATTAGGCATGCACTTTATTTTAATCAAAATCAATAGGATTAACACATTACTCATAATCTAATTTCTAATTCTAGTACTAATTCTTTGCTGCTAGCATATTTCATTCCGACAAAGACTCTCGATTGATTGATTTTTTTTGCGAGAATACACTCAATGGATCTAGAGATTTTGTTTCAAAAAATACAAGATACACAGATGATGCTTTTCGACATATGATTAGTTTACTATTTCAGTACAATTCGCAAAAAAACAAGTTTATTGTTTCAGAACTACATTACTCTTTAGCTCTAAATATTGCATGAAATAACATATGTTCGAAGCTATATAACTAAGTGACAATATATCTAGTTATATTAGTTATACATTTTTTTTTGCAAACTTTTGGGCCCCATGTTACATTTCGCACTGGGGCCCCGAATTCCTTGAGAAGGCACTGCTTGGACTGAGCAGAGGTCCAAAATTTGGGATGCTATCCAGTACCTGAGGAGACAAAATAACCTACCATGATTGTGTGCAGGCGACTCTAAAGGAGATTTTGTTCCAAGGAGGGAACCTGGGCCCCATGTCACATTTCGCACTGGGGCCCCGAATTCCTGGAGACGGCCCTGGAATCAGTCACCGGGATTCATCAAAGAGGGAGAGAAACACAAGGTACTGAAGCTACACAAAGCCTTGTACGGGCTACAGCAAGGCCCTCGGGCGTGGAACGTCAAACTTGATCGGACTTTGATTTCTCTTGGATTTGAGAAAGCCCCACTAGAGCATCCAATATACAAGAGAGGTGAAGAAAGGGATCGTCTACTAGTTGGAACCTACATCGACGACCTATTGATAACTGGAGCAGATGAAGAGATGATTGCAAAGTTCAAGCTACAAATGAAGGAGCTTTTCAAGATGGATGATCTCGGCTTTTTGAGTTGCAACTTTGGGACAGAGGTACATCAAAAGCTGGAGGGGATCACACTTTGTCCGAAGGCATACGCAAGGAAGGCACTTGAAAGTTGTGGCATGAAACTTTGCAATCACATTGTTGCTTCAATGGAACCTCGTCTTGAGCTGAGCAAGGAGGAGATGGTGAAACTACTCAGCTATGATGGTAGTATCAAGGAAAGGACTGTTGACGACCATAAGAGTACCTCGGACGTGGCATATTTCCTTGGTGGAAGCATAGTAAGCAATCTATCACCAAAGCAGGAAGTGGTGACATCGACTTCAAGTGAAGAGGAGTGTCAAGCTGTGTGGCAAGGGAGGCTACACGGTGATTTCATTGATCGAGACCCAGAACCAGTGGTGCTCAACGTTTACAATGAGTATATAATTTTTCTAATCGAGAATCCAGTGCGGCATGACAAGAGCAGGCACATTGATACAATGTATCATTATATAAAGGATTGTGCGGAAGAAGGCAAGATGAAGATCAACTACGGTTGCACTGGTGATCAGCTGGCGGACATCCTAATCAAGGCTTTAGATCGAGAGAAGTTCTTGGAGATGAGAAGAAGGATCGACGTCCGAACTGTGACATGACGACGTCGTGTTTAGGGGGGTGATTGTTAGGAATAACCACGACGTGTACTGGCCGTATCCGGTTTAGTGTCCGGTTTAGTATATGTGCATGTACGAGTCCGTTTAGCTTTCTAATAATTCACCGAGTAGGAGTAGTATTAGCCAGGTTTGCTAATATATATACGAGTACCTATGTACCCCAGGTT
Source organism: Triticum turgidum subsp. durum (assembly GCA_900231445.1). Classification (NCBI taxonomy): domain Eukaryota; kingdom Viridiplantae; phylum Streptophyta; class Magnoliopsida; order Poales; family Poaceae; genus Triticum; species Triticum turgidum. Next base: position 760,749,472 of record LT934114.1, read on the forward strand.
ATAAACCAGACCGTGGAATAAAGAAAAGCAACAGGAGCGACACGCCCCTGCGGCCATCAAACAATCTGAGTACGTGCGTTCTTGAGTGCTTGATCGATCAAAGTATAGATCGATTGGCTTGTTGTCTACGTGCGTGTATGGTGTGTTGTTCCGGCCAGAAGTACTAGTATTAGTACCACACATCCACGGAAGGATAGATTGCTAGCTTGAGGCTAGCTTTACACTGAGGGTGGTCTATCACAAGCCAGCGTTGCTTCATCGTCGTCTGTCGTCGGTCGCCGCCTGTCGCCGAAAAGTACTCGGCGTCGGAAAGTGGGCCAACAAAAACAACCACATTGATGCCCTATTGCTGGAGAAAGATATTAGCATCAATGCATCATCCTTTTTTCATCGATGACATCACACATGTATGTTGAATTGTTTTTTTTTTAAAAAGGAGGATGACCCCCGGCCTCTGCATCTGGAAGATGCATACGGCCACTTTATTGATTATTCTCGTTGACCTTACAAAGTATTATAACAATATGCCTGAATCCGCCATCTTGGCAACATATGCCACTACTCCTATCCATATGATGAAGGGATGCTAGCTGGGCCAAATACCCAGACCACTCACCTAAACCTATCATCAAAAGCCGGAAGCCCCAGCCGAGCCACATACCGGGTCTGGGGCACAAACCGGTCTGACGCACTCACATGTGTCGTCGCCGCCATCTTCCACATGTCCGTCTTCAGAGCAGATATTGAGGCTTCTACCTTGTTAGGCCACTCTGCCATCGATGCCACCATGACGCCAGACAGCCACCTCCTCCTGCGCGAGTCCATCTACACGCATCGGGCGCCGAGTCTCCGCTGCGCCACGCCGCCGAGATCCGCCGTCTTCGATGCGGAGGAGGAAACACCGCTCCACCTCTGGGCGCATCGCCGGCCACCTGCCGCGATGTCGTGCAAGTCCAGCTCTGGGAAAGCACGCAAGGAATCACGATCTTCAAGACGACGCCCTCAGGAGGGGAAGCGAGTCATGCCATCGTCTGGTCCTGCACCGCAGGTCCTGGGCTTTCACCCGAAGAAAGTGACCCGAGAGCGGAGGAGGTCAGAGAACTCCACAACGGCCCCCAGGAGGAGAGCGACATCCGCAGACACCGCGCCGTCGGCTTTCGCCCGGAGCAACCCTACCTCCGCACCCTCACGCTGCCGGACGAGGATGGGGGAACCCCAGCGCCGCCAGCATGCGAACCCACTGGCCCAAGCACCTCTTGCGCGGCGGCGGCACCATCACCACACACGACCACCAACCTCACCGCCGGCCGAAGCCAACGGGCCAGATCGGCCGAGCCCGCCACGGCCAGATCTGAAACCTCGGGACGCCGTCACATCGAGGCAGCCATGAGCAGCCGGCATCCCATCACCCGCGAGAGGACGAGGACGCTGCGCCGAGCAGCCGCCACGCCGGCCGGAGACGCCGAGGACGAGACCCCCACAACCACGGGCTCACGCCGGCGACCTAGGCCGCCGAGCGCGCGGATGTATGTTGAATTGTTGATGTAGATTCACTTATATGATCCTTGACAGAAAAACAACTTCTCTCGGTTGTTAAAGCAAGAGAGAAAAGAACTCTCATCTCGATCTGTGATTTCTATTTGCCCTACCCTAACTCCACGTTTGTCCATTGCTTTTGAAATCACTGTGGTGTGCGTCACCACTTAAGACACCAGCATCGAACATTGCCTTGGGATCACGCTCATGCCTCAGTCATTAGCTCGGTCCAGCCAACCCCTTCCCCAAGCCTCCTGATTTGGTCAAGTGGCACTAGTGCAGAACCGGGCATTAGCACCGGTTCGTAAGGCCCTATAGTGCCGG
>LT934114.1:760755839-760774356 GCA_900231445.1 Triticum turgidum subsp. durum
TCTTCTTCTTCTTCTCCTTCTTCTTCTCCTCCTCCTCCTTCTTCTTCTTCTTCTTCTTCCTCTTCTTCTTCCTCTTCTTCCTCTTCCTCTTCTTCTTCTTCTTCTTCCTCTTCTTCTTCTCCTCCTTCCTTTTGCCATAACAGAAGAAGTCCGGAGTTGTAATAAGTTATTAAAAATAAAAAAGAGGTGCAATGCTCGTTAATTTGCTTCAAGCCTTTTGGAATAGTGTAAACTGCACTGCGCGTAGCTCCGTGCAATCTACCATATTCCTAAAGGCTTGAAGCTAAGCAACGTGAGCATTGAGCCTCTTCTTCATCGTCTCTGCACCCAGGGCTTATAAACCGCTCCGACTCCCTCTCTCTTGGCGAGGTGGGACTAAAAAACAGCTTACCCTTTAGTACCGGTTGGAGTTGGAGCCACCAACCGGTACAAAAGGTGGTGTGCTGCCTGCACAAAATTTAATTAGTGTCATTTAGCTCAAAACAAATTATTAAATGCATGAAAAATATCAAATGAAGGCAGAAATGGTTGAAAGTTGATGGCGTCGCTTTGAATGATGCATACTGAATGCACAAAAAGTCTGGAGTTGTAAAAAGTTTAAAAAAAATGAAATGCCTTTGTAACAGATGAGTTTAATTTCGTCAGAAACCTGAATACTTCGAAAGAGATTGTCCAGTTTGTAAACGAAGTGCATCCAGTTTTTGCCGTAACCCTCTCTACTTTTTTGAACAATCTATGTGGGTGAAATGATGATACCATGCCAAGTTTCAACTTTTTCAGAGTTCATTTGTAGTGCTTTTCAATTTTCAGGTCATTTAGTTCTCAAAACAAATCATTGAATGCATGAAAAATAGCAAATGAAGGCAGAAATGGTTGAAAGTTGATGGCGTCGCTTTGAATGGTGCATACTGAACGCAAAAAATATAAGAGCATTTACATCACGATCTTATATTTCTTTAGAGTCTAAACTGTCAATATGATCTTATAACATCAAAAATACTTTGATCATCAATGATCTTTGTGTGTACAATCTGAATTGTTAATATGAGTCATCAACGATTTATAAACCGATGAAGACTCATATTACGGCCACAAATTCTACACATAGAGTTCAATGAAGACCAAGTGCTTGTGATAGTTTGAGAAATAACATATTTAAGGTGGTAAAAGGCTTGTTAGGGGAGCGAGGTGGGACTAAAAACAGCTTGCCATAACCTCATTAGTACCGGTTCGTGGTACGAACCGGCACTAAATGGTGATGGTAGGGCCATAGCCTGACCGCAGGCTGACACATCCCCTTTAGTACCGGTTCGTGGCATGAACCGGTACTAAAGGTTCGCCACGAACCGGTGCTATTGTACACATTAGTGCTGGCTCTAATACAAACCGGCACTATTGGGCTTCACGTATGACCCTTTTTCTACTAGTATGGCAACCAAGAGGTAAGCACATGGCCTGACTGGATAAGAATAGCATGTTTCATGCAATTTAGTTGAGTTAGTTTCCTGTATGTTTTGTTGTTGTGTCAATTCACGTGGATGGAACATGCGTATGCCCTCCCATCTACAATTACTTGGACAGCATCAGTTTGTGTTAGACAAGAATTTGCAGGCAGCCATGCAGGCAAACCCAATCGACTAGCTACAAGAGAAATTTTGGTTATACGTACTGCTGTCATTAGGCCTCGATTAAGGTGGATTCATCATGCCTATGCTCTCCCTCCTATGATTGATTGGATAGCATCAAATACATTTATGTTAGAAAATAATTTACTGGCAGCCATGACGGCTAACCAGCCTTTTTTTTTTACTTGCATGCTAACCCGCTTAGCTAGGAGATAAAATTTGGTCATACGTACTTCTATCATTAGGCCTGTGAGAACTCAGTACTAATCTATGTTGTTCAAGTGGTAAATATTGGGTCATATACTATTTAGTTAATCAAATCATCCATACATTGGACAGATAAACCAAAGACAGATAACTCAGTATGGTCTGATTTTGGTTCAGTACCGGATATAGCAACCAGCCAAGCATACAGGCACACATTGGTAAATGCATTTGAAATTCTGAACTAAAAGTTTGATTAATATGAGAGGAAATCAAGGTTCTTGCTTTGGTACTTGATGGTTATTGTTAGCAGCATATCAAGTATAACAGCGAGATTGCACTATTGTTTCTTCCTCTGCTGTTCTTCTTTAGTAAAGGATTAATGTTTCCAAACATGTATTTCTCTTTTGTAGAAACTCACGCCTAAAATCTTTTTTCGGAAAGTGTTTTGCTTTGTTTAGCAAATCTGCATCTTTGCTGTGGCCAAAAGCTGAAGAAATTATTCCAACTAAAATTAGTACAGAAGGTGGTTAAACTTAAGAGTAATATCATCTGATGAGGCTTATCCTCTTTCACTACATGTTCATTCCTTTGAGATGTCAAAATTTAGTGTTCCCTTTACATTTGTTCTCAATGTTTATGTATCATAAGTGTCATAAGGTACCACAAAGCATGTGGGTATGGAAACTAGCGGAACGTCTTGCCTTGCTCAGGCCGACGGGTTCGTGTTAAATAGATGGGGCGCACCTCCCATAACAGCGCATACATGTGGTTTGAATTACAAGCTTGGAGATCAAGAAAAGAGATATAGATAAGAGGTTACATGAGATAAACATGATACTCTAACAACCTAAATATCTTAACTATCTCCTCTAAGGTGCGCCGGACATATGATGTGTTTAACACCCTCCCTTAATCACAACTCCATGAGATTGAGATTATACTTGAAGTTTTCAAAACTCTTGACAGGCAATGCCTTTGTGAATCCATCTGTAATTTGATCTCTGGAGTGCACAAAACGAATGTCAAGTTTCTTATGAGCTACTCTCTCTCTGACAAAATGAAAGTCTATCTCAATGTGTTTGGTCCTAGCATGAAACACTGGATTAGCTGAAAGGTAGGTGGCACCAAGATTATCACACCACAAACATGGAGCCTGCTGACTCTTTATACCAAGTTCCTTGAGCATGGACTGAACCCATATGATTTCAGCAGTGGCATTTGCCAACGCCTTATACTCTGCTTCTGTACTTGATCTGGAGACTGTAGCTTGCTTACGAGCACACCATGAAATTAAGTTGGGTCCAAAGAAAACAGCAAAACCACCAGTAGAGCGTCTATCATCAAGACAGCCTGCCCAATCAGAGTCAGAAAAGGCACTGACAAGAGTGGAAGATGACTTGCTAAAATTGAGACCCATACTTAATGTGTTTTTGACATATCTGACTATACGTTTTGCAGCAGTTAAATGAACAGTTGTAGGTGCATGAAGGAACTGACATACTTTGTTGACAGCAAACGAAATATCAGGCCTGGTAAGAGTAAGATATTGAAGTGCCCCTACCAAGCTTCTGTACTTAGTACCATCCTCTAGAGTCAAGAGAGTCCCTTGTGTAAGAGATAATTTTTCTGAGCTTGATAACGGAGTGGGTGTAGGTTTACAACCCTGTAGACCAGCTTTTCTTACCAGGTCAACTACATACTTTTCTTGGGAGAGATGAAGTCCATCCTTGTGCCTCTTTACTTCAATCCCAAGAAAATAATGCAAGTCTCCAAGGTCCTTCAAGGCGAAATCTGCACTCAAATCTTTCAACAGTCCTGTGATGGCCTCATCAGATGAGCTTGTCACAATAATATCATCAACATATATTAAGACAAATATGCATGTATTGAACTTGTTGTAGATGAACAGAGAGGTGTCAGACTTTGAAGGAACAAAACCAAGTGTTTGCATCTTGTGACAGAGACGAGAGTACCATGCTCTTGGTGCCTCTTTCAAACCATAGAGTGCTTTGTCCAACTTGCAAACATAAGAGGGTGCACTTTTGCTTACAAACCCAGGAGGTTGTTTCATGTATACCTCCTCTTCCAGAACACCGTGAAGAAACGCATTCTGAACATCAAGTTGCCTGAGACTCCATCCCCTGGAAATGGCAATAGACAAAACAAGATGGATAGTTGCAGCCTTAACAACTGGACTAAAAGTGTCCTCATAGTCTATGCCATACCGTTGCTTAAAACCTTTGGCAACGAGCCTAGCTTTGTAACGATCAATAGTTCCATCAGATTTCCTCTTTATTCTGAATACCCACTTGCAATCAATTAAATTTTTACCTTGCTGTGGGGGAACCAAATGCCAAGTTTTATTCTTCTTGAGTGCCATGAATTCTTCATTCATAGCATTTTTCCATTTTTCATCACCAAGTGCTTCCTGAAGTGTCTGAGGTTCACCTGGTTCACCTGTGGAACAGACCATACCATATTTGGTTATATGTTTATAATTAACAGGATGTATTACCCCATGCTGGAGTCGTGTACGCTGTGACGGTGCAACGTTGGGATCCTCAGGCACAGAAAATCCCGAGGCAGAAACTCCTGTAGCAGAATCAGCTCCCGCCGGATCTTCTGTGACAGTTTGATCAGGTGCAGCGTGTTCTGTAGGCGCAGAAGATCCCGGGGCCTCATCATTGGCAGATGATGGCGAATCAGCCTCGGAGTGGACGCCGATCTGCGGCGCGCGCGTGGGCGCGCAGGAATCCGCGCCCGGTCCCGCAGCAGACCCGGGCCCTGCGTCGTGTCGGCGTATCGGGTCGCGCCGCTTGTACGTGACGGGCTGGCCACGGAAGCGCGCGCCGTCCTGGCGAACCTCAGGCTGCCGCGTGTCGATCGGTGGTTGGCGTGGAGAGACGCTGGACCCGCCGCCAGTGGGAGCGTGACGCGCGGCGCGCGCTGAGCCGGAGACCGCCGCGCGGGCGGCTGGCGCTGTCGCCTGCACGTCTGGCGTGTCGGCCGGCACCGATCCCGAGGGGGATTCGCTGAACTGCTGCTGCGAGGCTAATCCCGAGGAGGATCTGCCCCCTGGATGCAGACACATGCAATGTGGGACTGCCGGCGCATTTTTTTTCACTCATTTCTTCATTATTTTCGCTGCTATCTCCTGGAACATCATCAAAAAACTCATGCACACCATTAGTAGCAGGATTAGTCAACAGTTGATCATCATAATTCGGACCTCCTTGATCAATGGTGGTAAGATGAGGAGGTAGAAGAAGAATTTCTTCTCGGAGGCGAGCACCGGCGTTTGGATGTAGGGTGGCAAAGGGAAAGTTGGTTTCATCAAAAACGACGTCTCTAGAGATGTAGACGCGGCTAGTGGATATATCTAGACATTTGACACCTTTGTGTTGAGGGCTATACCCGAGAAAAACACATTGTTTTGAGCGGAGCATGAGTTTTCTTTTGTTGTATGGAAGAAGGTTGGGCCAACAAGCACACCCAAACACACGAAGAGACTTATAGTCTGGTTTGACATGAAGGAGTCTTTCTACCGGAGTTTGATTTTTGATGACTCGACTAGGGAGCATATTGATGATATGGACGGCAGTAAGAAAGGCCTCATCCCAAAATTTGAGGGGCATGGAGGCTCCTGCCAGGAGAGCTAGCCCAACCTCAACTATGTGTCTGTGCTTTCTTTCAGCAGAGCCATTCTGTTGATGGGCATGAGGGCATGATACATGGGTGATATGCCAAGTGTTTGGAAGAAGGAGTTTAGTTTTTCATACTCCCCCCCAGTCCGATTGGACTGCAATAATTTTGCTATCAAATTTTCGTTCAACCAAGGCTTGAAAGTTTTGAAAAACTTGAAAGACTTCGGATCTCTTTTTGAGAAGATAAATCCACACAAACTTGCTATAGTCATCTATGAAGCTTACATAGTACTCATGTCTACCAACAGAAGTGGGAGCAGGACCCCACACATCAGAAAAAATCAATTGAAGTGGTTTGGTAGAGACACTATTAGATATTGGATAAGGTAATTGATGACTTTTAGCATGACTTTTAGCACATTGGCAGGAATCACAAATGGTTTCGACATTTCTCTCACCAACAAATGGGAGTTTATTTTTCCTAAGCAATCTTTCAACTAAAGAAAAAGCAGCATGCCCTAATCGATCGTGCCACCGTGTTGACGAAACTTTGACAACACCATTGGCTTGTTTATTGAGTCTCCTAAGCTCCGGAAGCAACGGGTAAAGCCCTCGAACACATCTACCTCGGTAGAGAACCTTCTTTGTGGCCTGGTCCTTGATCAAAAAGAAATAGGGATGAAATTCGAGGAAAACATGATTATCAAGGGCAATTCTATGAACCGAGAGGAGACTTTTGGCAGCACTAGGGACATGCAAAATTTTCTTGAGATGAATTGGACGGTGAGGGGTACGAAAAATAGAATGACCAATGTGACAAATCTGCATACCTTCACCACTTGCCGTGTGGATGTGATCTTTTCCGCGGTATTTCTCCTTCATTGTGACCTTCTCAAGCTCATTGGTGATGTGGTTAGTGGCGCCGCTATCAACATACCAATTTGTGTCGATGCCGTAGGATCCATCAGCCGCGGCAGCCACCTTTTCTTCATCTGGAGAATCCTCGTCGTCTTCGTCATAACGATACCAGCAGTCCCGCGCGGTATGCCCTGGCTTACCGCAGATTTGACAGCGGGGAAGCTCCGGACGGGCCCGAGGAGGACCGCCACCGCGACGACCGCGAGACGCGCCAGAGCGGTTGTTGCCGCTGCCGCTGTTGCCGCCACCACCGTGACCTCCAGGGCGTCCTTTTGCGCGAGAGGCACCACGACCACGCAATCCGCCGCCACGACCACGCACGGCAGCGTTGGCAGAGGAACGGAAGCCGCCGCTGCCCGAGTGATTGAACTGCGCCATGCGCTGGTCGAAGTTGCTGAGCATGGCGTAGAGTTCGTCGAGGGAGACCGGTGTGACGCGTGCATCGAGGGCGGAGACGAGAGGCTGGTAGTCGACGTCGAGGCCGTGGATGATGTAGGAGATTAGTTCGTCGTCTTGGATGGCCTTCCCGGCCGCTGCGAGCTCGTCGGCGAGACCATGGAGGGAGGCGAAGTAGGCAGCAACCGTTTGGTTGCCCTTCTGCGCGTTGATGAGCGCCGTCCTGATATTGTTCACGCGGCTCATGGACTGCGAGGAAAACATACCTGCCACCGCTGTCCAGAGCGCGTGCGCCGTGGTGACCGTGGTCACCGCGTTGAGAACCTCCTTGGAGAGGGTGCTGAGCAAGTAACCCAGCACCTGTTGATCCTCCCGAACCCAGATGGGGTGGAGAGGGTTGGGCTCAGTGCTTTCTTTGCCATCCTTGTCCTTGGTGACATGAAGCCTGGCCGGCTCCGGCGTGGTGCCGTCGACGTAGCCGAAGACACCGGCGCCACGCAGGTGCGGGGTGACCTGCGTGCGCCAGAGCACGTAGTTCGTGCGTGTTAGCTTCTCGGTGACCTGTCCATTGAGGGTGGTCTGGGAAGCGCCGGAGGAGGAGGAGGAAGACATGGCTAGGCTTGGTAGATGGGATCTCAGTAGATGGGAAGAGATGGGGCTCTGATTACCATATGGAAACTAGCGGAACGTCTTGCCTTGCTCAGGCCGACGGGTTCGTGTTAAATAGATGGGGCGCACCTCCCATAACAGCGCATACATGTGGTTTGAATTACAAGCTTGGAGATCAAGAAAGGAGATAGAGATAAGAGGTTACATGAGATAAACATGATACTCTAACAACCTAAATATCTTAACTATCTCCTCTAAGGTGCGCCGGACATATGATGTGTTTAACAGTGGGTAGAATACTTAGTTCAGTTGTTAAAACAAGCATTGTAATATTGTAATATTTTCTTGGATTAACTAGATATTTAGGTAGAATTGAACTATTCATAATCCCTTTCTTTGCATACTTTCAGTGCAAGCACATGGTTTTCGTTATTATTAATAATTTATTTGTTGCACTTATACATATCCTCTTGAAAGATTAACTTCAGGAGGCAGAAGTGTTTAGTTGGACAGATATTGCTATTTCCCAGTTTTAGCTATTTTCTTTTCGTGGGTTTTCTTCAAACACAATAACTTGCTGTAGATGGTAATCATATTTATCTTTTCATCCCTCGGTCTGCTTGAATTTGACTCGTACAATACATGCTCAAAGTAGGAAGACTTAGCATTACGAGACAAGAAAAAGATCTATTATATGTGTACGCAGTGTGATTACATGCCTAAAACCACAAAGCAAGATCACAAATATATAACATCAATATAATTACATGTATGAAAAAAATATGTCAAATATATATTACAAATTACGAATTTCCTTTGCCTGAGTCAAAACTATTACAGAAAAAAGTGTTAAATAAAAATGTAGCAATCTCCTTGATAACTCCTGTAAAATCATGTCTCCACGGAACCTACCACCCATCTCCTATGCAACAGGACATGGGTGCAAACAGAACAACATGCAGGTGAAAAATGAGCTTTGTCCCGATGTTGAGACACCTCGAAAATGAAATGGCAATGGAAGATAATGCAGATGTGCTGGCCTATTCGATTTTATGTTCATTTAGACAGGAGTGAGAATTTGAAACCATTGGCACATCCGTCGTAAGAGGTTTACAATTGGCCAGTGTCGAGCTGACAAAGAGTACTGAGACGGATTAGTACACCAATCGGATATAAAGGGAAAACTGAGTAAGGGATATGATGCTGAGCTTTACCTGTAAAAAAATAGCAAGTACTATTCCCATGATAAAAGACTACTATTTTCCAAATTCATAAGTTAGGATTCTCTATATCCTAGAGTTCGGCCATATTTGAGATTATACACTCAAGCTAAGTGTTTTATGCAATTTTTCCAAATGGCAAATAAATTAACACCCCGATTTTATTAATTGGACGGCATAACATAAGAATGGCTCTCAATCCATTAATACGTGTACCAACATATGAGTACGAAAAAGACCGCGTCGCACCTCTTCGTCATCCAATAACATGGTAATTATAACGGTTTTTTTGTGTACAGAATTATAAACCTTCTGCGCGTGTGCAGAGAATTATATTGTTTGTTTAATTGTGTACAAAGTTAGCAGTTCTTAATGTGCTAGCCCGTGCGAATGCACGGGTTAACGACTAGTATTGCTAATTCTTGTGAAGAGCCTTGGTTCCCCACGTACATATGTGGAGGCAAAAGCTTGCATGGCTACACGTGAGGAAAAGATGCATGGATGGAGATATTATTATTTTAGAGATCTGCTAATTAAAGTGGAGGATCTATCTGCTGCACTTATTGTATGGTTTAAAAGGCATAAGCTAGTAATCATATTTTTGTATTCTTTTTTTCTTTTTTCTCATATTTCTGTATTCTTAATATACTAAACCTAGCTAGGATTCTTTTTTCTTGTTTCTCTGAGTTTTTACTATCAGTGAAAAATCAGACCAGTGGGAGCATGACACGATAATTAATGGGGGATCTGGGAGGGTACAATCCGTTGGTACATCTAGCGAGTACACGCGCGATGCGGGACATTCTTTTTGCCGGGGTGAGCGTTGTATGGATTTGATAGGACTTTTTCACTATTTTGACCCTTTCAACGAACTTTGTCACAAAATGAACTCGACGTGAAAGTATTTCACGATCTAACCCTTTTAGCAACGCCACAGCCCGCGGCGTTTCTGCCCAACATAGAAACGCCGAGGTAGCTAGCGTTTCTGATCAAATAAGAAACGCCGAGGTAGCTAGCGTTTTGAACCAGGTAAGAAACGCCAAAGGCGCTGGCGTTGCTGCCCATCATTGAAACGCCAATGACCATGGCGTTGCTTACCCTTTTTCATGTGCATGTGGAATGTGGATGACCAAAGAGGGTGGCAACGCCATGGTTCCTTGGCGTTTCAATGATGGGCAGCAATGCCGCGCCTTTGGCATTCCTTACCTGGTCCGCAACGCTAGCTACCTCGGCGTTTCTTATTTGATCAGAAACGCTAGCTACCTCGGCGTTTCTATGTTGGGAAGAAACGCCGCGGGCTGTGGCGTTGCTAAAAGGGTCAGATCGTGAAATACTTTCACGTCGAGTTCATTTTGTGACAAAGTTCGTTGAAAGGGTCAAAATAGTGATTTCGGCCGATTTGATACGTCTGTTGGTTTGGCGGTTTCTGTTTACAGGTTTGCCCGGCATGGTCCTCATAATCGTTGGAGTTAATTGCACAGAAGTACCACAACTGGGGCATCACATGCAGATTGGTACCATGATTGCTAATTTTTGCGTGTCAGTACCAACATTACTCCAGGCCATTGCAAATAAGGCTAAAACTATGTTTTATACGTATTGACGCTAGATCCGACAGCTCGGGCCCACCCATCAGGTGCCACGCTGGCCAATCAGCGCGTGCCCGCGTGCTGACTAGGACGAGCCGCTCTCCAACCCCGGTCCGGTTGCACCGGTTCGTCCCCCACCACACCATTCCCCTCCTCTCCCTCCTCCTCCCCGCTCGTTCCCTCTGTCGCCACCGCCCGCGTTCCCGACTGCCGGCCGCCGCACCGCGCCGCCGACGCCATGGTTTTGGAGGACGAAAGCAGCGACAACCAGTCTAGCCTCCCATACATGCACTCTTCCTCCTCCACCGACGGGCTTAACCAGGTCAGTACAGTGGAGCTAGGTTTAGGGTTAGGGTTTCAGATTTGGGGTTTCTTGATTTGGTTGATTTAGCTGGGTTTTGATTTGGCCATTGTCCTTGTACGAGCTTCTGCAGGTCCCATTCAGCCTTGAAGATCCAGATTACAAGGGGCTTGAGCTGGATTTGATGACCCCATGTGAGAAGCACGTCATGGCATCTGAGAGGCTTGTTGCCTTTGAAGGAACAGACACAGGCAGGAGGTTTTTAGCATGTGCACAGCCGGTATGAATTTTAGGCATAGTTGGTCTATTTCTTAGTTTGTCAGTGGCATATTGAACTGGAGTACAATGGCATAGTCATATAGCTTGATAGTGGTACTAGAGTAGCTTATTTAGCATAAGATGAGTACAGTGCCTTATTTAGCGTAATGGATCAGCCACTGCTTGCTTGTTGATTTAAAAATGGAGTAAATGAATAAGAACCATTTTCGTACTGACCATATATTTTGCTTGGTGTGAACATTTTTTAACTGGCCATATATTTAAAAATGGTTGAACACCCCTTGATATGAACAACTTATCCTGATCTAGGCATCTTATATTACTCATAGATTTCAAACTGTTGATATGGAGTAGCATAAAAAATTTGCAGTAAACATGGAAATCTTATATTGCTCCAGTGTTCTTTGCCTGAAATGATCAATTTGCTAGCTAAATGATGGTAAAGAACAGCTTGCTTCTGATGCTAAATGTAGCTATTTTTGTTGTTTTTGTAGTGATCTTGCTCTTACTCTCTTCTGTAATTACTTGGTGTATGAACTCTGTTGGTGTTGTTGCTGTTTTTGCAGGAAGGTAACAATTGTGGCTTTGTTGAATGGGTTGATCACCAGTGGCCCCCAACAATGTAGAATGCATTGTTGAAGCTGTGGGCAATGGTTGAAGATGCCAAAAGTGCTAGGGTCAATGATAATCTTGAAAGTGCTTTAGCTATTCATAATCTAACAGAAGAGAATAATAAGCTAGAGGCCAACAATGACAAGTTAGTCCAAGATGTGCATGAACTTATGAATTTCCAGGAGGAAAGGGTGATTAATTTCAGTTATCTACAGTCTAACATTACATATCAGCAGGAGGTAGGAAAAGAATTGATTGCTGATATGAAGGCACAGATGGCAACTGAGATGGCAAAGAAAGATGCAGAGACCCAGAAGCTTACTCGGAAGTATGAACTGCTGGTTAACCTGACAAGAGAACAAGCAACAGTCATTCAGAACTTGAAGTTGAACAATATGAAAGAGAAGCAAGTGCTGATTGAAGCTAGGATGAATTTGGAGCTGAAGAATGCAGAGCTAACAAAGTGTCAGGAGAAGCTCACCCAAGAGAAGATAGAGTTGAAGCTTCAGGTTGCTGATCTGCTTAAGGGAAAGGAAAAGCATATTCAAGAGAAGTGCAAGTTAGAGCTTCAGAATGCTGAGCTCATGATGGGAAATGAAAAGCTGAAGGAGAAGTTCAAGGGGATTCAGGCCATCTTGAAGAAGTGAAGAAGATGAAAATGAGACTAGTGGCATTGCTGACCTTTTGGGAATAATGGTTGTGTAATGACCTAGCATCTAGAAAACTATGGTTGTGTACTATATGCTTGTACTAATTGTGAACTATGGTTATGTATGTATGTAGTAGTTATGCTATTCATCCTTTTGTGAGAAAAGGATGAACTATGCATTTGAACTTGAACTCCTCTATTTATTGTGAACAATGGTTATGTATGCCTATAATCAGTTGAACTCCAGTAACTAATGTGTGCTATGATTGCTAGACATGGATTAGTTTCTTATTTTATAGTGTCATGTCTGAATAAATTTTATATGATTGCTAGACATGGATCAGCCTTGAATACATTATGTTGATGGATATGATTATCTAGATGGATATGTTGATGATGATACATTATGACAATGTTTAAGCAAAACACTCATGTCATACAAAATAAAAGAGGATCAAGACTGACTCGATCTCATTGCATCAGAAGATAACTTCACTGATCCATTACACATTAAGCAAGAGCATACAAAAGACAACTTGGCTTCAACTAAAGCAAGAACTTACTTGGCTACAACTTAACTTGTCTAGTACAAATTGAACTAAACCAGATAGTAAATTGCATTTAGATTGGTTGCAACTAAACCAACTAACTTAAGATCTTGCCTGCAACTAAGCCAAGCACAAATAGAGTGAAAAGAAACAACACATTATAAATCTGGCCCTAATCCCAGCTATCTCTGCATTCTTCTCTCTTAGTTGAGCTTGCAGAGACAGAACCATGGCCTCCCTTGTGCCTTGATCTTCGCTGGGAGCTAGCATTGCAAATTGATCTTCAGATCGAGCATTTGCTATTGCACCTTTAAGCCTCCAGACTTCATCATGCAGATCCCCAATGAGCTCACTCCAAAATTTCGGCAATGGATCATCATGCCAGTCCACAAATCCACAGCCACCGTGCTATTAAGATGCACAAAAAAATTCAAATATATATCATTTGACAAAAGAAAAAGGAAGAAAATTAGGCCAAAATAGATTCTCACCATAGCATCCACGCATCTATAGTACCTCCTACCAGGGTTCAGCTTGCTCCAGGAGATCCATCTTGGCGCCTTCCTCGGAGGGTTGTAGTGGCACATCACTGGAGGCTCGTACGCCATTGGGTTCTCGCGGTAGCGCACCGGCGAGCGCGACTGCTCCCCCCTCCTTCCTTCAACTCGACAGAATCCGGGAGCGGACCCGGCACTGGACGACCACGACATCTCCCTCTCCGCTGCACTCTGAATTGACACCACGTGGACGAACCCTAGTTTCGTTCCCCACTCGCTCGATACAAGCTTGTGTTGTCCCATTACTAGTAGGAGGTATCGGTCCCACAAGTTAGAATCCCCAAATGTGGTACTGCTTGTGAATGTGATGCCCCAATGTCGGTACTGACATGCAAAAAGTAGCACCAGTCTTGGTACTGACATGCAACAAGTAGTCCCAAATGTAGTACTGCTTTGCAATTAACTGTACTGGATATTGTACCAAACAAACAACCATAATTCACAAATAACACCACATCAACAGGCACTGGCAACACCATATTTGCTTGTACATAATCATCAACATATGAGCATCATTTTGTAGCATTACATAATCATCAACAGCAAGACAGGCAAACTTTGTAGCATTACATAATCATCAACATATGCATCCACATATGCATCAACTAGAGTACTCCATCAACTAACATCATCTTCAAGTTCAGTCAAGTCATTTGAGCATCATTTTGTAGCATAACAGCATTCAAGCATGAACCAAAATAACACCACATCATTTCAACATTACATGGCACCTCTTCCTCTGCTAGCAGTGAAGTAGGACATCCAGCCAGTGTGTGTACCATCAGTAGGAATATCAGCATAAGTGGAGGCAGCATATTGCCTGGGGGCAGTGGATGGCCTTGGAGCACCTCTTCCAGCTCCTCTGCCATCTCCTCCTCTGACAGCTCCTCCTCTTCCAGCTGCTCCTCTTCCAGCTCCTCCTCTGCCAACTCCTCCTCTTCCAGCTCCTCTGTCAGCTCCTCCTCTTCCAGATGATGGTGGTGTAGTAGTAGCAGCAGCTCTTCCTTGTCTTGATGGTGGTGTAGGAGCAAAAGCAGCAGCTCTTGCCTGTCTTGTTGTTGGTGTAGGAGAAGGACTAGCAGCTCTTGGCTGTGAGTTGCTTGGAGTAGCCTTGCAAAGAAAAGGAAAACAGTTAATAATACTAGAAAGAAATGTACAAGAAAGGAAACATTAGTATATTTCAAGGTGAAAAATTATTACCACATGTTTATTCTTCCTCAAAGCTAGCTCTTCAACTGTTTAAGACAGTTTGTGTACCTATGCCCTTGGAGACCACAATTGCCACATGTTATGATCCCCATTCTTGATGTGTCTTTTGGCTTTGGTACTTCAAATTTGCCCTTGATCCTTTTTTTTTCTTCCTCTCTTGATTTTGAATGCAGGTGGTTCTATGTCTAGACCAGGGGTCCTTGTCCAATCATGCTCATTAGGCACAGGAAAGATCATTGGTTCGTAAGCTGCAACATAAAAATCTTTCTTGAAGAATTTGCTGACACAATCCTCTGGTTTCCTTTTAGCCTTGTTTATTGCAGAGATGGCATGGTTGCATGGTATGCCACTAAGGTCCCACTTCCTGCATCCACAATTCTCAAGTTCCAGGTTGACAGCATGTGTTTGCTGCCCACTTGTAACTTGCCATAAGTTCACCCTAGCTTGTATTGGCTTGCAGTATCTGGCCCTCTCCTTCTCAACGTCTAGCTTCTCACTGTAATGAGGTGTTATCTCCCATCTTGCTGCCTTTCCACTCTCTCTGTTCATGTGCCATGTCACCATCTGCTTATCTTTTATCCCATCACACATTGTCCTTATAGGTTTTCTCCTAACATCTAGAATGTACTTGTTGAACACCTCAGACAAGTTGTTCACTACCAAGTCAGTCTTGCAGTTTGTGTCAAATGCATACCTTGCCCATGTTTTTTTGGTATTGTAGTAAGCCACTCCCAAGCTTTCCCACTTTCAGCTCTAAGATCATTCATTGCAATATTAAATTTATGTTCATTGTAGGCATAGCTAGCACTATCCATGCACTTCTTAAGATCTTCACCCCTAAACCCAGCATTTTGGAAATTTGCATATAAATGTCTAAGGGAGAATCTTTGGTTGCAATTTGGAAACACAACATTCACTGCATTCAGTAACCCCTGATACACACAATTTAACAAGTCTAAGCTACAAGCTAAAGAAATATGCACCAATGAGACTCTAAGTTAATGTAAACACTTGTGCAAAACAGAATGAAATATGCAAACACATACCTTTTGTCTATTTGACATTATAGTATAAGATCCAAACTGGCCCACTTCTCCCCCTAGGCAAATTTTGAGTTGGTGTAGAAACCAACACCAACTTGGTGTGTCCTCTTGTCCAACTATGCCAAATGCCAGTGGATATATGTTGTTGTTGCCATCTCTACCAGTGGCAGCAAGGAGTTGAGCACCTGTAGTGAGCTTAATGAAGAATCCATCAACACCTACATAATCAACATTTTCCAACATTAAATACATTTAAGTCAGATACAATATGGAGTACTCTACAATATGTAAGTGATGCACAAGGTTCAGAAACTAACCAATGAATGGCCTGCACCCCTTGAGAAACCCCTCCCTTGCTCCATTCATGCAAAAGAACATGGCATGAAATCTTGGGCCTCGGTGGGGTATTTTTGCAGTTGCTACTGGAGTAACAGTAGTGACTATTACTCTACTCCCAGGGTTTGTGTCCATGACAGTCCGAGCATAGTCTTTAAGCCTAGGATATTGCTTCTTGTGATCTCCCAACACAGCTTCAATAGCTATGTTCTTTGCCCTATATGCCATGCACTTGGGCACATCTACACCATATTTTTCCATGCATGCATCAATTATGGTCTGAATACTAGTAGTTATATCAGATCTGAAGAGATGCTCATATTTCTGTGCTAGCCACTTAGCACTAACCCTGGTGGTCTCAGTAGTACTAGGGCAAGTGTGCTCTAGTCTCATCTTCTTAGTTACAAAGGTTTCCTCCCCTTTTATAACTGCTGCCACCATAAAGAACTAGCATTGTTTATCTGTACACTCAATAATTATCCTTTGATCTGAATTCCTGTGATACTTGAAATTCCTGGCCTGAGTTATGTGCAAATTCAACAAAGCATCTCTGAATTGATGTCGATCCCTAAAACACAACTTTAGACAAAGTTGTTCATGTGGTTGCTCCATTTTCTCATTGTACCGCTTCCTAGCAGGCCTTTTCTTTGCCCTACTCTTCCTTTTCTTTGGTAGGACAAATGAGGGTGGCTCAAAACCATCATCATCACTCTCCCTCAACAACCCCTTCTCTTCTTCATCTGATGATGGTCTGAAATCAGGTTCAACCTCTGGTAGCTTACTGGAATGTGACCTAGTTGTTGGTCCTCTTCTAACTGTCAGCTCTGTTTCTTTACAGGTACAACTATATTTTGTTCTACTTCTTCAAAAGTCATATCTTCGTCTACCTCAAAGGGTCCTCAACTTCAGTGTCTCCCTCATAATGCAGCACTTGTTCCTCCTCTGAGTGATCATCATCTGATTCTTCCTCTTGTACTTCTAGCTCTCTTTGTCTCTTCCCCTCTTCCACCTCTACATCTTCATCATCACACATATAATTAGGGTCACTTCCAATTTGACCATCCTCATCAGAGGCACAAGCATCACTGTCCTCATATCCCTCATATCCTTGATATCCCTCTTCTTCTTCCAAAACAGCTTTCAACTTGGCATTTGCATTCTTGCTTCCTTGTGTGCAACCACCAGGAGGATGAGGTGTTCTAGAGCTGCTACATTGACTCTCAAAAACTACTCCTTGTTGATCAACAGCTAAGACAAGAGGCTCACTCAGATCAAAAACAATAGGCTCTTGGTACACAACAGTGGACAACTCTGGCCTTTCACATTGCTGCCTCTCAAAATCACTATCAGGGGGTGGACAAGCCCTAACTGGCAAATTCAGCACCAATTTGTCCTGGATGTTCCTCTTTATCATCTGTAATTCTGCATGACTGTCTACCAAATCCATCCCTTTCTCTCCTAAAAATGGATTTTCAATGTGATACAAAAAATCATATGCATTAAATCCTTGGGTTTCCATCACTGCAACCAAATTCAGATAAGTAAGATCTGAACTACACAGCTTCATCTCCAATGGTTCTCTTGCATCAAAATGGATCCTTACTTGCCAAATTTCTTCATCCAAACTACAGAACAAATTAAATTTCATGTATTCATTAGCATAACTCTATATATGGAGAGCAACAGTACAGTAAAGGAAAACTTGAAGTAACTTTGTTGTAAGTCTAAAATTTACTATTACTATTACAGATGACAGAACATGAATCAATGTAGTTTCCCATTTCAGCACAATAGCAAATTCAAGGAAAAAGACAAGGCCAAAATAATTCAGTTAGGCAAACCCTAATCCCAAATTGTTACTGTAATTGAACTAATTTGAGAGTGCACTACACTACGTTACTAGGTTACTGTGATTGTCCTATACTACTCACTTTAATTGGACAAACCCTAATCACCAACTGGATAAAGCAGAAGATGAACAAACCCTGAAAATCCCCAATTGGATAAATAATCAGAGGAGGAGGAGGAGGAGAAGGGTACTTACAGCACGCCGCCAAGTTCATGCGTCAACTCATGGCTGCTGCTAGGGTTCGCCACCCACAGTTGCGCCAACCGCAACCACTGCTTCATGGAGAGTCACATCGACTCCGCCTCGTCACCGGTCGAGTACGTGGAGCTGGAGTCGTCGCCGCCATCGCCGTCGACGCCAGCCGGGCCGCTAGGAGGCCAGAACGGTAGGTCGCCGCCGCCTTCGACGCCCTTGCTGCCGCCTGCCAGAGTCGCTGATGCCATGGACTAGGGTTCAAGTCGAGTCGAGGGGAGGGGAATGGTGCAGTGGGGGATGAACCCGTGCGACCGGACCGGGGTTGGAGAGCGTCTCGTCCTAGTCAGCGCGCGGGCACGCGCCGATTGGCCAGCGTGGCACCTAATGGGTGGGCACGAGCTGTCGGATCTAGCGTCAATGCGTATAAAACAGAGTTTTAGCCTTATTTGCAACGGCCTGGAGCAACGTTGGTACTGACACCCAAAAATTAGCAATTGTGATATCAATCTCCATGTGATGCCCCAATTGTGATACTTTTGTGCAATTAACTCTAATCGTTGTGATCTCCACGTTTCCAGCGATTTGCATGCCACGTTATCCCTATCATGCACTCTCTGGAACCACCTTTGCCACTTTGTACTCTCTGGAAAGAGCAATGCTACACCTACATAGGGAGATTTACGTATCCTACGTAATTGCTGAGTTGGCAGTTACTGATTCGGCATTAGTTG
>LT934114.1:760774463-760802606 GCA_900231445.1 Triticum turgidum subsp. durum
CCTCCCCATCGTCGTAGCAACTCATCATTGCTGTTCGCTATTTCCCCGATGCACCAGTACCTGCGGCGGAGGGAATCGGCGGTAGCCGCTTCGACGGAGAGCGAACGTTGTTGTTACTGTGCATGGAGCTCGCGGCGAGGCTGCCGCGTGAGGCGTCGGCGCCAGCGCTCGACATGCATCCGGAGGCCGAGCGGCAGCGCGATGAGCTGAACCGTCATTTTCTGCAACCTTCGCACCGTCGTGCCCACTATGTCCCACAAGGATAAGGCCTCCCTTCTCGCCGACGCTGCCGCCTACATCGCCACGAGCTGCACGGCCGCATGGAGCAGCTCGAGGAGGAGAGCATGGAGCCGGCCGCTGCAAGGTGGGAGACGAGCGCGCCCCCGTGCGTCCACACCGCCTACATCGCTACGAGCTGCACGGCCGCGTGGAGCAGCTTGAGGAGGAGAGCAAGCAGCCGCTCGCGGCGTGGTGGGAGACGAGCGCGCCCCCATGCGTCGGCGTCGCCTCCTTCCAGCACCACCACGCATGCGACGAGACCGTGGAGGTTTGAATTGCGAGGCGGGAGGCGGCAGCGAGGCACGTGACGACGGTCGCGCGGTCCGCGGCGGTGCAGTTGAGTGGCGTGCTCTGCTCGCTAGAACTGCAGGTGCAGGTCGGATGCCCGAGCCACCCGCAAGGCCTGACAGTGCATGACGTCATGGTGGACATGGCCCCTGCGTTACAGCACGACGTCGGCGCAGCCTTCTGCTCCGCGGTGCTCCAATGGCTACACCTATACGACAGTGCCCAGCTAGAGCCTAGAGCTCGCCTGCGTTTTCCTGTGAAAGGCTTCACCTCAAGGACGACTCCTTCAAACTGGATGCCATGGTAAACGTGGTACGGCGTGTCTTCCACTCTTGTCCCTGTAGCTCTCCCTTCCACTCTCGTGGGGCCAGCCGCCTACGATGGCACGGTGGTGACAACATAGCGATGCACCCGTAGCGTTGCCGGTAGTAGAGGCGGATGTGCGGTCGGTGCCACGCCATGGACACGCCACAGCGGCGAGCCGGTGCAGGCTATGCAAGGCGTGCTGCATCCGCTACAGGGATATCCTACGTAATACTCGGGCTGGCAAAACCTAGGGTGGAAGATTCATGGCGTCCAGCACCGGCGAACTCCCACGCCGGTGAACCTGCAGCGAGCTGCGATGCCA
Source organism: Triticum turgidum subsp. durum (assembly GCA_900231445.1). Taxonomy (NCBI): domain Eukaryota; kingdom Viridiplantae; phylum Streptophyta; class Magnoliopsida; order Poales; family Poaceae; genus Triticum; species Triticum turgidum. The sequence continues at coordinate 760,775,659 of LT934114.1, forward strand.
TGTGTGCATGCGTTTGGGAAAGTAGCTTGCAAACTACCGGTAGCAGGACACCAAAGTAGCAACCAGCTATAGATCAGTTCTTCAGTCTGGTTCTAATTAGTGCAGGGCGACGTTGTGCCCTATGTTCGCGTCCTCGCTGTGGCGGGAGAGGAACCCGTGTGCCGCGAGCTATGGCTTGGGCCTCCATTGCCGAAGCCGGTGACCACGTGAGTGCACAGCTTTGAACACCACATCAGTGAAAAGCCGCGTACATCTACAATGGTGCCACCCAAGAAAAAGAGAACTTCTCCGTTCTGGCGCAGGCATACAAGGAGAAAGTTTACCTTATTGGCCCATGCATGCAAAGAAGGAAGCGATGCAAACTGTGTCATTGTACATCAATGCGCGCAGACGCAGATCGGTTCTTGCATGTCAAGCTAATATCAAGGAAATGTTTAATGCTTATTGGCCTATTTCCCTTTTTCTTGACGGACAGTACGCCTATTTTCTCTTCAATGGCATGGATGAATTTCCCTTTACTGTACTGCTACGCCTCAGTTATATATGGTGACTGCTCCTCCCTCTTGAACTGGTACTATGAGCAACGAATTCTTTCATATACTTTTTCTATCCTATACATAGCGTCCACCCGCCATCCATCCTCGAAAATAATATAAATACGTATATGATGTGACTACGTGCATGCACTGCACTACATGCATGGAAAATGGACGTAGCAATTGGTACATCAGCTATTCTTTCTCTTGATCAAAAGAATTATCTGACGCGCACATGCAAACATCCAGGCGTATATTTCAAGGGGATGTGAGTACGTGCATGGCCTGTACGCATAAAAATGGACGCAGCGATTTACAAAGCAATTAAGCCTCTTCTAGCTAAAAAGTTGTTTGTCAAACACACGCAAAGACAAGGCACACTTATCAATACAACATGACTACATGCGCGTACTTTCAAGATCACGCAATCACGTACAAATAATTTCCTATTTTTCCTTTTACCGATAAGTATTCAGTTACTAAGTTTTCTTTATCCGTCCATGCAGATATACTTCTTTCTTATTTAAAAAGAAAAGAAAAAGGAAAAAAATCGTACTTCCTCTCCCGTTATATTCCTGGAATACGGCAAATATTACCATTAATGCAATCTCTTTCGACCTCCTTCTCATACAAGTACTTACCACACGTCAGCTAGGAGATCCACACGTGCACTTTCTGAACCACTTGACTTCATTACTCCTTGAATATGTACTACGAATAATTTTGATTAATATTTTTAAAATATTAAAAATCTAGCTATAGTGCATATTAAATTTTTATAGTGACTCGACGATACACCATCATCATGCTCAATTACTAAAGTTTGACCAAATTTATGTTGTTGTAGAAGTATAAGTATTGGAGTTTGAAATGTTAAAATGATGATATGACTTTGTTTATGTAGTATTATGAGTTGACTTAACCAGTATTACTATCTAAACTGGTACTGCATGCAGGAATCCACCACTTGCCTGATTATCTGGCAGGCACAACGAAAGCACCAATCCATCAACCTAGACAACAATATTAGTATGTTACTTTTTCCTACATAATAATTATTGGGTTTGTGTCGAATATTTTGTACTAGTTGGGTTACGTTTGGACTTGGTGTTGTAGTGTGGGTAGGATACGTGTAGTGTCGGAGTTGGACACGTTGTACCCTTGGCCTCTTATATATGAGGAGGCACCCCACGTTGTAACCCATGCCAACATAATAGCGCCGGAACGCAGGGGAAGCCGGTGGCATGTGCCGGTGTCCAGGGCGACCGGGTGCGGTATTGTGACGGTGTCACGGGGAGGAGCGCCCGTAGTCAGGCCTCGGGGATGTAGCCATATCGGTGAACCTCGTTAACAAATCTCGGTGTCGTGCTTGTGTGATTGCTTGGTCCTCGGATGATCAACGGAGTACCTCGGATTTATTCTAACAAGTGGTATCAGAGCAAGGTTGCGAAGGAATCGCCGTGTTGATCGAGAGAGGAATATTGAAGCAGTTGGAATCGACGTGAGACGTTCACTGCGCGGCAGGAGTACTTGGGTCCAGCGGCGCGTGCGGGGCATCCGGGCGGTGGCGTGGCCTTGGTGCTAGGCGTGGCGCCCGCGGACGCAGCCAGAGGAGCCACGCGGCTGGCGAAGCCGTGTTGAGCTCTACCGCTGGCAGCAGATGCTTTACCATTGCGAGGCCTAGGCGGTCCAAGCGCTGAAGCCTGCTCGGGTTTAGATCGGACTGTACTTCGATGCAAGGCAGGAACGGGAAGCATATAGCTACGTACGAGATTTTGTTTTGGACAAAAAAAGAAACAGGACCGAGTCCTGGTGCTACTCGTCCTTGAGGCGGAGACCTGTGAGGCGCTATTAAATAGCAGCTAGGCTGGGCACCGTACGAAGAGGCAAAAAAAAAGGCAACAGATCAGATCGGCCAGGAACAAATCCATTGACGTATCCATCGGAAGGCACGGGCTAAGGCAAGGCAATTAGCGTAGCAATCAGGAGTTGAGCCAAGATCAAAGCTGCTACACGTGAAGACCGGAAGGGAGTTATTGGTTGGAATTGCTACTAGTGCACGGAAGACAACGTTCGATTCTCTTTGTGTACTTGGGCATCGCGTGTAAAGCTCGGTTATTTTTCGCAGGGTCAGCCATACAAAGAACCATGGCGCCATCGAGTACCAGGTTTGAGGTGGAGAAGTTCAACGGAACTGGAAGCTTTGGGTTATGGCAGACAAGGGTGAAAGATTTGTTGGCACAACAGGGATGCTTGAAGGCGTTGTTGCAGGAAGCCAAGCCAGCTAAGATGGAGGCTGATGACTGGCAGGAGTTACAGTTGAAAGCAGCCGGGACTATACGGTTGTGTCTGTCGGACCAGGTTATTTATCATGTGATGGATGAGAATTCGCCGAGGAAGATCTGGGAGAAGCTGGAAAGTCAGTTTATGTCCAAGACTGCGACGACCAAGGTGTATCTGAAGCAAAAGTTGTATGGAATGAGGATGCAGGAGGGGTCAGATCTTGTGGAGTATATGAACGCCTTTAATCAAGTCGTGGCGGATCTAGCACGCTTGGGTGCGACGGTTGACGACGAGGATAGGGCAATTCTGCTTCTTTGTTCATTGCCATCATCCTATGACCATTTGATCACTACTTTGACGCACGGCAAGGAGACCGTCAAGAATGAGGATATTACTGCGGCATTGCTATCTTATGATATGAGAAAGAAGAACGCGGTGGAAGTCTCTCATGGTGAAGGTTTGCTAGTCAAGGGTGAGCAGTGGCGGAAGGGATATGAGGCTGGGAAGAACAAGAAAAAGAAAAAGAATATACAGTGTCACAAGTGTAAGCAGTGGGGACATGTGAGAAAGGACTGTCCAGAACTCAATGGTGGGGCCAGTGCTAATAAGGCAACTCATGGTGATGACTCAGACAGCAGTAGTGATGTTCTCATAGTATCAGACAGGCGGTCAAGCAAAAGTGAAGCGTGGATGTTGGATTCAGCTTGCTCTTTTCATGCGACACCCAACAGGGAGTGGTTCTCTTCGTACAAGTCTGGTGAGTTTGGTTTAGCCTATGTGGGCGATGACACAGGTTATCGTGTTGCTGGAGTAGGTGACATCAAAATCAAGATGTTTGACGGAGTTGAGCGGATGCTTCGGGGAGTCAGGCATGTGCCAGGGCTAAGAAGGAATCTAATTTCGCTTGAAGTTCTTCATGATGGTGGTATGATATTCCGTTGTGATCGGGATAGGAAGACCATGAGAATCATGGAAGATGAGGTGACCGTGATGATTGGAGGGAGGACGGCTTCACATTTTTACAAGTTGCAAGGGAGCACTATTGCAGGTGAAGTCACGGAGACTGGAGTTGCGGGAGTAGCAGCGGGGTCTCACGGCGGCGGCGGGTCTGGGGCAGACTCGTCGAGTAGCTCTCAGTAAGCTACGAAGAAGACAACACACAAGTCCGGAGTACATTGAAGTTTGACGCATGGAAAAATTCAAGGTGGTGGAGAATATTCGCCAAGGTGGAGTTTGTTGGGTTTGTGTCGAATATTTTGTACTAGTTGGGTTACGCCTGGACTTGGTGTTGTAGTGTGGGTAGGATACGTGTAGTGTCGGAGTCGGACACGTTGTACCCTTGGCCTCTTATATATGAGGAGGCACCCCACGTTGTAACCCATGCCAATATAATAGCACCGGAACGCAGGGGAAGCCGGTGGCATGTGCCGGTGTCCAGGGCGACCGGGTGCGGTATTGTGACGGTGTCACGGGGAGGAGCGCCCGTAGTCAGGCCTCGGGGATGTAGCCATATCGGTGAACCTCGTTAACAAATCTCGGTGTCGTGCTTGTGTGATTGCTTGGTCCTCGAATGATCAACGGAGTACCTCGAATTTATTCTAACAACAATGTCGGACCTCCTCGAATTATAAGAATTTGATCACTATCCTTTTTAAGAAACTACATAACAATGCCGGGCCGCCTCGAACTATAAGAACTTGACTATTCTTATTAAAATGGCTATGTGTACTTTCCAAATTGTTCCTATGCATGCCTTGTTTTTTGCGACTACAAAGTTATGACCACGTATCATATGCTCATAAGACTCTAAGGCCTCCTTTGGTTTTGTAGGAATTTCATAGGAATATGCTATAGGATAGGATTGCAAAGGCAAAAAAAAAATCTTTTGAAGCCCTTTGGTTGGAGGAATGGATTCATATTCCTATGTAGGATAGCAATCGATCCTTTAGATTTTGAAGGAAAAAAAACATTAGCTTAGACTCAATGGAAAAATTCCTATCCTATGCATCAAATGACATATCTTTCTCTATGTGAATTGAGATGCATGTCATTTCACTTTCTATGATTTTTCTATTCCTATAACATTCCTATCCCATGAACCAAAGGAGGCCCAACTTATTTTTTAGCACACACAATAAAAATAGGATATATAATACACATAGCTTATCAACAGGGTGCGGCGTGCCGCCGTGCGGGCTAAGCTAGTCTATTCCTATCACGTAGAGAAAGGAAGTGGAGATGTATTTCCATACGTGATTTGTTACGGTGTCGCCTGATTTTCTACTTTTGGTTCAGTCGATTTTTTTTTTACTCCGAACATGCATGCATGCGCGAATTGCCTTGAAGTAGCTATATGCATGGCTGCATGCGGTGCGATGCATGTACGCTGCACTTTTTCCCTTTTTGTGTGTGTTAGTTTCTTTTATGCGTACGTGTGTGTCTATGTTGTATGTGCGCACGAATGTGAGACACGGAGGAAACCACCGATATGAAATAGTTCACACCAATCTTTGACATTTGTATGTGTTTTTTATTTTGCTTTTTTTTGTTGGTTTGGTTTTATATGGGTATTTTTGGGATGTTGGGTGAATGTAAATGTATAGACTCAAGTACTATAAAAATGAGTTTAAATTACAATAAAGTGTGAAAACTTCAGTAATCTTATTTGTTTTAGTTTTATTTTATTTTCCACTCTAGCTTCTTACAAGTTGCCTGAATTTCAAATTTGGATCTGTCAATTTTTTGACCATTAATTTCTGCTCTGAGATTCGTGTTGCATTTTTTTTTAGTGTCCTCTGCTGTTTGTTGTGTTGGGCTGTTTTTTTTGACTGACCCGATAGTTGGGTCTGTCGATTTGCTACTAGGCCAAAGCCTATTAATTATGCGATCTGGCCCTGATCTCTTCCTTTGTTTGTTTTATGTTATTTCCGTTTTTATGTGTTTTTTTTCTCTTTGTTAGTCGGTTTTTATTTTTCTTTTGTGGGTATTTTTGGGATGTTAGATGAGTGTAAATGTATACACATAAATATTATGCAATATGTGTGAAAATTATACAATTCTATGATAATGTGCTATCATAAAAAAAACTAATTATTCTTTGCATACTGCAAAATGTTCAATTTCGGGGCAAAATGTTGTGCAAGTTTTTTTTTATTTTTCTTTGTTTTTAAAGGGTGATACCAATGTCACTAATCAATTTTTTCCTTTAAAACTTCATTATTTTGATTTTTTAGTTATTTTTTTATTCTTTGTTAAGTTAATAACAATGCCCTTAGGACACTTTTTTTCGGAAGTTTCATTATTGTATGCTTATTCTTGCATATTTGGAAAAGGCGCAATTTGTATGTAAATTTTGTGCAAATTTTCTTATTGTTTGTTATAGATTTTGTTTGTGTGTAATTATAAATGCAAGCACAAAATAATATGTGTGAAAATTATAGTAGGATGCAAAAATTGCACTATTATATGATTATTCTTTGCATATTTGAAAAAGTGCAATTTTAGTACAAGTTGTGTGCAAGTTTGGAAAGGTTTTACATTTAATTTTCTTTCTTCTAAAGGGTTTAATTATTTCTTATAAAAATTCATTGATTATTTTATTTTATTTTTTATGAAATGTTAATACCAATGCGACAAATTCATTCTTTTATAGAAAAACTTCATTTTTTAGGTTTTATTTCATTTTTTATTTTGTTTCAGTTTTCATTTTCATTTTCTTTTCTTTTGTAAGGATAATACCAATCTCACTAATCCATTACTTTTTAGAAAGCACTTCATTTTCGTTTTTATTGTTTGTTTTAGAAAAAAATTGTGTGTAAGTATAAATGCAAGTACTAAATAATATGTGTGTATATTATAGTAGAATGTTAATATTGCACTATTATATGCTAGTTCTTTGCATATTTGGAAAAGTGCAATTTAGTGCAAGTTGTGTGCAAGTTCTGAAATGTTTTTTATTTTCATTTTCTTTCTTCTTAAAGGGTTTCATTCTTTCTTAGAAAACTTCATTATTTGATTTTGTTTTATTTTTTATTTTCTTTCTTCTGAAAGGATAATACTAGTGCCATGAATTCATTCTTCCATAGAAAACTTCATTTTTATATTTTTTGTGTTTTAGTTTTCATTTTGTTTTCTTTTGTAAGGATAATACTAATCTCACTAACCCATTACATTTTAGAAAAAAAACAAGTGCTATCAAATAGTTGTAATCCTTTAATTTTTTTACCTTTGCTACGATCATGTGACACTATTTAAATATGTATTATCATTTCTAGCCAAGTTTAAACAGTATAATCATGAACACCCAGCATGCAAAACTTGCATTCATGGGCATGCAGCCTGGGTCCCGGCAGGTTACTAAAATTGAAGTTCTAAGATTTTGTCAGGTCGGCTACTATATAAAGCTAGGATATGAATCATTGTAAGGGCAGGTTATGTTAAGATGAATTAGCACATATGCCCGTGCGTTGCAACGGGAGAAAAGTGAAGTGTCCACCAAAATACCTATTAAAAAATTTCAGTTGGAACCGACATTCTCGTCGATAGTGAGGTGCTTGTCATGACTTAATCAGTTTCAAAAACCTACCGGTTTAATCTCTTGGTGCTTATAGGGATATGATATATGTGTGTACGTTCGTACGACTTTGTGGGCGGCGACGTACGAATTTTTGTTACAGTTTTTGTATCGGACTGGCAGACTAAATTTTGTACCACCTCGAGTAGCCACAATTTAAAATATGGAACGACACTGAAGCGGGACGAAACCAAGAATATCACCTTGGCGCTGTGGTATAGCGTCCGCCAATGGGCCGGCCCATCTCGGCTTGCTATGGCGACGTACGAATTTTTGTTACAGTTTTTGTATCGGACGGGCAGACTAAATTTTGTACCACCTCGAGTAGCCACAATTTAAAATATGGAACGACACTGAAGCGGGACGAAACCAAGAATATCACCTTGCTTTAATAGTAGATATAGATATAGATATAGATATAGATATAGACTAGCACAAATGCCCCGTGCGTTGCAACGGGAAATCTTTTAGATGCTCTCAATTATCATAACTCAAGGCCCTCCACATCTCCGGGTCCTCTATTTCAACACGGCGCGTCACCTATATTATCGCATATCTTCCTTTTCCCCTTGCCTGATACTGCTTGCGATGGCCACCTAATCGCAATGTGTTAGAATAAGCGTCAGTCCTATCTTGATCCTCGCACGACACACATGTCATTGATCCGCACAAGCAAAAGGAATATTTAGAACTTATAAAATTAATCCCATCGACTTGGACGTGAGGCCCGCACTCGGCAAGCCACAATTAATCCATACACCCTCTCTTGTACTTACTCTCAGTTTTTTAATTGTATAACTTTATGTTCAATATGCATTCAGTACATGGTTATAATATATCGGAGAAATGCCCATTGTTGTGCCAACCAAATCCACAGTTGTAACAATCTGAACCAAAATCCATGTGAGTTTTTTTTTTCTGTAGTTATATAGTTTTGACTGAATATACTTACTTTTTTGGGAACCTTTATTAGGTTCATATTGTGCATTTTACATTGTTTTTTATGTAACACACTTTCACGGCAAAAAATGATAATTCCTTTGTGTGATTTATGTTATTTAATTTGCACATCGAAGTGTGCAACCATATTTTTTTCCCACTACTTTTCTCCACTATATGATTTATATTCATCGAAAAGATTCTCTACAAAGATGGTGCATTTGGAGGGACCAATTGGTTTTTGTACATTTTTTATTTTAAAAGGGAGGCTATAATGTTATTTGAATAGCCACTAATATTCCTATTGTATTTATTTAGCTATTATTTGTAGATTCATTCAGCTACGTGAATTTTTCAAACATCCTTTGGCCAGACATTTTTTTCTCACATGTAGTATCTATACAATTTGCATTAGGTAAAAAAATTAATCCATCTTTCAATCTCAAATTCTTACATAGTTTCAATCAATTTTTTCAATATAAAATTCCGTAGCTCTTCGATTGATTTTTTTTCTCTACTTCACTGTACCGATGAAGATTCTAGCCATCTCTTTGTCTTTTGTCTTCTGTCGTGTTGGTCCTTGAATCTAGGCATGGCCACGAGGTGGGCAAGGTAGAGTAGGGAAGAACATGGGCGCTGATGAACGGCTTGAGTCGTGTCATGTTGGCTGCTAGCTTCACGGAGGGTATAATAATCTTCGTGCTGGACCAAAGGTTGGGAGTTTGATCCCAGACCCCAGCGTGTAATTTTTTGCGCAGGCTACCATAGCAGCTGGGCTGGCTGACTCGTCTGCATTTAATGGGCTGATGGATGACGCAAGAATTAGTACCACCTCGCCACCTCGCGTATATATATATAGTAATCTTAATTAGCATAGGACAGATGGGGACGAAATCAAGAATATCACCTTGCTTTAATAATAGGTATTGATTGATATAGATAGATATAGATATAGATACAGATATAGATAGATTAGACACCGTTATGTGTTTCGGCCGTCGGTCATTATTGAGTTTAGAGAAATCTTGTCAAAAATCTCTACTGGCGTGTGAGTTTCTACGACGCGACACGTAGGATATTACAAGTTCAGCCTATATGGTTCGTCCATGTTATTCCTTTGGATCAAGGGGTTGTCGTGTTGTTTCCGCGGGATTGCGAACATCTTCACAAACCTGCTATGAATATTTGTTGCGATGGAGTTTTGTGCCGTGAAAAATCGGGCAAACAACGGATCGACCCTCGTCTCGAGGTTCGTCCCACATCAATGAATATAACACACGTGGGAGTGATCATTAATTTGTGAACTCACGATTATTTGTGCTTTGTAAAACACCACAATAATAGAGTGAAATGCACCACTAGTCCATAAACTCAAATTGATTGCACACTTTAGGCCAACAATTTAATGAGTGTTCGGATTTAGTCCACAAACTCGTTGATTTGATCAAATAAGGGCAAAACCAGCCTGAGAGGAAAAAAAACCAGCCACGCAAATGCCATGCAATCATTCCCTTGGCCGCTCGTGAATTCGCTATTTTTGTAAGGATCTATTGTGCAAATTGGTTGTGTTTTCTTTCCTCGGCGTTGTCTTGCAAGCTGGAGAACATTGCTCGGAGGTACCGGCGCCATTGGCAGCGAGAGAAGGAAGCGGCTATGGCGTTGTAGGGAGCGGATGCGGACATGGACGAGCAGGTGCCCCCATACCACGCCCAGAACCGTGACAAGGATTGCACCACCGGGCTTGGTTGGGACAGAGGAGAATCCAACGGCCGGTTGGAGCACTCCGGAGAGCTTTCTGCCCACGCAAATGCCGGCGGCGGACAATGTCACTCGCTGCAGCTCATTCGGGCACGAATAAGCACGGGCACGGCGGCGCGCGGGCTGCCCATGACCTGTTCGACGGAATGACCCAACAAGAGTCGGTTTGTTCTTTTGCTCCTGTCCAATCAACTTATGACATGATCAATGTTTTGCATAGACCGCTAGTTCATTTTGGACATGATGAATACGTGCAAAACTTTATCATTTAGGAGGTGTTCCTGTTGGACATGATCAATGATAATCGAGGTCCAACCCAAATGGAGTACGAATTAGGAGATCCAATTTGCACTTCATTTGAAGTTGGGACAACATCTGATCCCAATCCGAGCAAGAAGAAGAAGAAGGCAAAGACGACAAAGGCGAGAGGTCCGACATTCTCAACTTTTGAGGATATCTTGTTCATCATGGATCCGATATGCAGCACCGAGCAAAAGGGGAACAAGTATTGGGAGAATATCTGGAAGGAATATCACGAACAAAATGAATATGTGGAGCCGCATCCTATCATCACCAACCGCAATGTGACATCTCTGCAACATCGATGGGGGATCATTCAAGGGGAAGTGAATAAGTACGTCGGGTACTACTCACAAGTGACCGGCCGCCCTCAAAGTGGGATGGGAGTGGCAACTAACGTAGGCTACTTCATCTTGTTATCATTTGTGTATTCTTGTTTATTTTGCATTCTTGTGCTCATACATATATTGTTTGCTAGACAGGCGGTGGCGGCCACTATGTATCACGAAACGAAGAAAAAGTCATTCGATTTTAGCCAATGTTGGATCATATTGAATGGCCGACCAAAGTGGACACAACTTGTGGCCGATCTCAAGGCTGGCAAGAAGATGATTGATGGCTTAAGATCCCACCAATCAATTGGGTTGGACGATGAAGAGGAAGAAATTTTCATGGAGAATGAAAGAGCCACCATGCCAAAGGATAACCGACAATTCATGGAAAACAAGTGGGAGAAGACAAGGGCCTTCCATGACGCCGCGGCTACAAAAATGTTCTCCACACGAACGGGCATTTTTTTGGCGGAGGGAGAATAAGAAAGAGTAGAGGTACAAACTCATGTTTGATGCGCAAAAGGAGAGGATCGATTGGGACCGAAAGAGGGCGGAGAAGAAAATGGAAATTGAGAAGGAGAAGATCGAGTTGAAGAAGCAAGAGGCAGCGATCAAATGGCATCATAAGAAAGTGAAGACATTTGAAGAGATTGAGCTTGAGAAGGAGAGGTTGCAAATCATACGGGACGCGAAAGACGCGAGATCATGTTGGCGGACGAAATCCTGTTGGATGGGTATGCAAAGAAGGGACTTGCAGAGAAGAAGAAGAAGGAGATAACGATCGTAGGCAGTACGAGGCGGCGAGGGCGGCTGTGGCAGCAGCGGAACATGCGGCAAGAATGCAGGCCGAGCAGGACGCAAGGATAGCCTCGAAGCAGGCGGCATGGATGGCATCCGGCGAGTGATCTGGCCAACCTGCAAGGTATCTGTCACGCTTGGACAATTATTTCATTTTGGCATGTTCGGATTGTTGAACTATGATTTCTTTTGCTTTGTTTTGAACTTTGAGTTTAGGGTATCGGTATGATCGACGTGCATGGATTTTATGGATTTCAGGATCCGCATATGAGGTTTGTGAATATGCCCAAATGAGGGGCCGTCTAGCACTGCTTGCGGATGCACGCATGGATGTATAGAGGGGTAGATTTGACAAATCTGGTTGTAGATACTCCGAAGCTCAGTAGATGTACCGTGCAAGGACCGGACAAAATGCAAGTTTTTCTCTGATCCCATTTCCGTTTTTCACTTTTAGTTTTCTGTTTTCTATTTCTATGTTGTACACTCCCTCTGCAAAGAATAGCATCTCCATTTATTTTTATTTTCATCTACAACCCTAGAAAGTTAACTCAAGATGCATATAGTGATATCAATTTATATTACGAATGTTGATATTTTTTCTATAATGTTAGTTAAATTCCTATATTTGACTTAAGACAAATCTTATATGCATACTAAAAGGAAAGAGAGGGGAGTATACAATAATAACAATCCAAATGCTAACCCTTGTTGGCTTTTATTTACAGGAGAAACTCCGTGAGCATCTCGTGTAAGAGCCGAGACTCGAACCCTAGTTGGCTGGCAGCTACCTCAGCTGCCCAGCCAACGGGTCGACGCCCCATCCTCAATTGAGGGCGGTATAAGAGCATCTACAATTGGACATAGCAAATATGACCCCTTAAACGCGCGTGCCCAGTCAGTGACCGGGCGTGTCCGATTTGAGCCCCTATTTATCCGTCCACGCAACCACACTTCTCATTTTCATTCTCATGTGTCTGGTAACTTGCACATGATTGGTGGAGATGAGAGATAAAAATAAAAAATGAATACAGAAAGAGAAAATGTGGTCTAAGGTGGGGCCGCATCCTATGTGGCGGAATGCCTGAGAGCCGCAAGCCCTCGTATCCTCCCCATATTTGATATGGATATGAGGGTTCGTGGATAGTCCGGACATATAAAGATGATATGGGGGTTTGATTGGGTCACATTTTTCTTTCTCTCTTGTTCGATCACTGACCGGGCGCGTCCGTGGGTGTATGAAGAATGGTTTGAGGCGTCCGGCGTAAATGCTCTAAGATCATTTTACAGGGGGAGCGCTTATTAAATATTTCTGGATTTAATATTTGAGCTCAAATAAAAAAATTGTCCGCCTCGCTGCCTGCCCCATTTCGCCGGCACGCGGGTCCCAGCAGAATCCCCTTCCCGCATCCTCTTTCTGCCTCCCTCCCTCCCGACCGCCATGGATCCGGGCGGGATGCTGCTGGACTGGAGGACTTCCCGGCACATCCGCGAGGCGCTGGCCGACTACCCGGAGGGCACCACCGCGCTACGGGAGCTCATCCAGAACGCCGACCCGTCGCGTCCAACGACGACGACTTCGCCGGCATCCCCCGCATCGGCGGCAGCAAGAAGGCCACCCTCCCAGCCCCAGGCCCAGGCATGGAAGGCCGGACGCTTCGGGTATGTACTCTACTCTCTCTGTTGCTCTCTCGCTCTCCATTGCTAGTCGCTGCCAAGTTTTGCGTGCAGCTCAGATGCGACTTGCAATCTGAGCTTCCCGGCCAGTGGAATTCCAGTGGTGTTGGCGCCTATGAATGAGAATGCTTAATTATTCTAGTTCTAGAACCCCGGGGCCATGCATTTAGTAAACTGTTATCTGGAAAGCTTCTGAAACATGTTATTTTAACTGTTCTATTGATACTCTTTCACCCCCGTAGTAACCCATGGTTTATGCTTCTGCAGTATATTGGTTTCAACTCAGTGTACCACTTGACCGACTTTCCATCATTAGCGAGTTATCATGTTTGGCCGCTTACCTTCCAAATGTGTCGGCAGAAAATCCTGGGAAGATGCTTGCATCTCCAAAGTGGAGCCTAAGGTAATGCCCCATTCATTTTCAGTTTACTAACCTAGACTAGCTGTGTCCTTGTAGCTATATTGGAATTGCTTCTGTAAGTTTACGAACCACTGACATTACTTTTTTTCTTTTCGAGTTGTTTTCTGCTTGTGATTGTTCGTGATTGTAGTAGTTGTTACCCATGCATGCCTTGTCAGTGGAATGGAACTTGTGAATGTGATTGTGTGATCTGTAGAACTTGTTTGTTTTCATCTGATTTTGCACTTAAGCTAGCAAGATGGGTACGTGGCCCCATTTCATAGAATTGCTAGTAATCTTAGGTATATTAGCTGTGCCTAATGTACTGACCATTTCTTTCATGGGTATGCTCGCCGGTAATTTGGTGGCGACAGCTGGGCTCTACCTGTTGTTATCTGCTGTTGCTTGAGTGGAAAAAACATGTATGTTGCAAAATGAACATCATGTTCTGGCACCGTAGCATATCTTTCTAATGCTTGGCGCATTATTCTAGTATTTTGGTTTCTGCTTCCTAGTATTTCCTGTTTTAACGCTTTATTGGTAGCACCGTAGCATTCTGTTTTCTTCCTTTGCCAGTAAGGAATGGATTATCTGTCCATGTGAACTGTTACTTTGAAGTTTCATCCAATCAGCGTGACATTTTATATGGAGCTGACATAGACAGGGGTGGTAAGCTTTGCTCTGACTGGAACAGGCTGCTGCTGGAAGATGCTGTTGCTCCATTGTTCAGAGGACTGTTGCTGGCGTTGCAGGCACTTTCAGACTCCACAACATTGTCTTATTCCTTATGGCCAACTGGTTTATATGAGGAACCCTGGAGTATTCTTGTGGAACAAATTTACAAAGTTATCTACACCTCTCCAGTTTTGCATTCAGAGATCAAAGGTGTGACATGGATATCACCGGCTGATGCTTTGCTTCATGATGAGGCGTTCTTAAGAAGCAATGATTTTAGTGAAGCTTTTGTATTGTTAGGCATGCCTGTTGTTCGTGTATCAAGTGTGATCTATATGAAGACTGACAAAACGAGTTGCTCCTGCCGGCTGCTGCAGTAAGACATTTCCTCCAAGATTTAGTAAAGCTTGGTACATTAAGAATATATCATAAGCTAATATTACTGGAATGTTGCCTTAATGATCTGCACAGTGCTGATATTGGTAAATGCATGAATGGCTTCCCATTGGTTCCACTAGCAAATAAGCAGTATGGGAATTTTTCTGATATTTCACAAGAGAACCACTATTGTGGCTGTGCTAAGACAGAATATGACCTCCTTTCTGCAGTTGGTGACAGAATAATTGACCGAAGCTGTATCAGATAGGCAACAACTCACTCATTGATGGTACAATAATTCTTCAGCTCTTCCCCAGGCTGTTTCCTGGATGGAAGTGTAAAGTGCTTCTTTCATATCTTGAAATTCATCCTCACAAATGGCATGTAAATAAAGCATTTGATGCCCGGAAGAAGGTGAATAATACGCTTGCGGAAGTCACTACTGCACTGAGGGCTCGTGATACGCCCTGGGAATTTGACCTCGAGAGGTTCTGGAGTGACTTGAGAACCAATCATATTAGTCACTGCACCAAGCCTAGCACTTCCATGACCTTCAGTGTCATCGATGATCGCTCCACCCAAGCAAGTAAGGCTGCAGGAGGATATGTGGATTGTTTCTGCTAGCTCACGTATACTTGATGGTGAATGTACTTCCTCAGCTTTGTCTTACAGCTTAGATTGGTTATCTCCTCCTTTTGGAAGTGTAATCGCTGCTCAGTTGCTTCAGCTTGGTAAGAACAATGGAATTGTGACTGATCAAGTCGTTCGGCAAGAGAAAAAGTCGATTTTAGTATCATACTTTGATATCAGGGGATTGTGACTGACAAGGCTGAATTTTACAGACCATGTGCTTCCTCGGATGTCAGAGTTTCTGTCACAGTTGTTTCAGCAATTGCTCGTGATGTGAAGCTATTAAGAGAAGACAATAGTTATGTGAGAGCTGCGTTATCTGAAGGACAATAGTTCTATCACAGGCTCCATTCTTCCAGGTCTCTCCCTCTCCCTCTCTCTTACTCTGTGTGTGTGTGTGTGTGTGTGTGTGTTTGGGCTGGTAAACCTTATTTTGTTTTACTTGTATGCTCCAGCAGCTTTAATTTGCATTTGCACTTGAGGTCTGTCAATACTCAATACCTTAAATATTGATGTTCATCTTTTCTTTTGTCCTTTTACTCTAGATTTCAGTATAAATAAGTAACGCTTGTTTTTCTTCAGGCTTTATGATCCCCGTGTGCCAGAGTTTCATAAGTTGCTGCACAAAGAAACCTTTTTTCCTTCGGAAGAGTTCATGGCAACTGAAATAATCGAACTGTTTGCAAGGTTTTTAGTACTTTGCTTGACATTGCAAGGTCAGTTTCACTGCTGCACAATTCGGGACAAGGCGATGATGCATTTGTGCATGGCCAAATGCTGCTTACCTGTCTAAATGTTCTTGAATTGAAGATGTCGAACATTGAGGACAATGACACCTTCCATGAGGATGTCGATCTGGAAGCTTCTAAAACTGATGGAAATCTGGAAGCAGAAAATGTCTTTGTTCTCAAACTTTGATCTTGATCTACCATAGCATGAGTTTTGGTCAGAGCTAAAAAGAAACATTTCTTGGTTCCTGTCCATGTGGCACCATTAATCAAAAGATCATGTAGCACCTCCAGTCACTACAAGGCCGAGATCGCAAATGCGGCTTGCTTCATAAAAAATGCGGACACCGAATTATGATTCTTGTTCCATGTATGTGCAAAGAAAACTCGGTTGGTTAGACCCACCAAATGTTAACGTTTTATTGTCCCAGTTAGTTGAGCATTCGAAGTCTTATGATGAACTCAAGATGTTTTCTGAAGATACTGCTATTGATGCAAAGAAAGTGCACCTAATATATGATAAACGAGATCGTCCAAAGCAGTCCTTATTGCAGCAAAGTCTAGGAATGCTGTAAACTGTCTCTGTCCAATTATTTCAATCATACTTTTCTTTATTCTGATATAAACAGTCTGCTATGAGTAGTTCTTATTATTTTGTTTTCTCCTTAATCCAATGACTGCGAAGTTAATACCTAAATATTTGACCCATATAAATTAAAGAATTTCTTTAGGTGACGTCCAGGGTTCTTGATTGATAGTGGTCTTTGAAGGAACCATGGGAAGCTGAGAAGAAGTTTGCAGCCTCCAACTTCCTCCTCGGAAACTGAGGGGAAACATTCAACTATGGGCTGGGACTTCTTAGCAGCTATTTTGTTTGTGATGCGTTGAATATTCTTTCTGCTGGCTATTTCTACATTTTTCATCCTTTGGGCTTGACTGGTGGTGTAATTACCACTGCAACCTCACCTGCCAGATTCTTCTCTCTGATATAGGTACGGTGTTGTTACTTCACTTACATTTCCTGAATTCATTTACATAATATTTTTTTCATGTTCTAGATGGTTAGGAGTCATAATAGCATGCTCAAATGCCAAAGTAGGCTCTGAACCAAGGGCTAAAAGAAATATGTTTCAGCATCTGCACCAGTTCCTTTTGGACAGATGGGTCTGTTGATGGCCAACACCTGATAAGCTCATTAATTTGCTAAATGTTATTTTGGACCCACGTTGAAGCGTGTATTATTACGATGATGACTAACTGGAAAAACAGAACTCATACAGAATCTTAGCAGGCAGAGATCTTGGCACGTACCTCCTCAGTGAAATCAGTAATTCATTTCTTCAGCAATGACAGTCCAGCTTCAACATATTCTCCGTTGGAGAATTCCATGTGTGCTGGATTGTTTTTGAGGAATTGCATATTTTATTTATGCTACTGCAATAGTTCATTAGTTGGACTGTTGCGTCACTGTTTTGCCAGTTAATGTGAATTTTCAGTATTAGTTCATTGCTGTCTATGTTACATAGTAGTATATTTTTGGATAAATTCCTCGTTGAGTATCAGCTTATGTTTTTCATACTTTGGATGAGGAGGGTCCTGTCGGACCGCGTCCGTTCCGGGCGGAGGAGGAGGCAGGCGTCCTAGCTTGGTGGTCGTGGTGCTGTTCCGGCTGGCCTGTTCAGGACATCGATCTCAAGCGCAACGGGGTGATCGAGTTCGGCGAGTTCGTGCGCTCGCTCAACATCTTCCACCCCAAAGCTAGCTCCTGGATCGGACAAGACCGCGTGTATGCCTCCTGTCCATTATTTTTTTGCTATTCCTTTGATGTCCATTCATCTTCTCGTCCTCCCTAGGAAACCAATAAAAATCTTTTGTTTGCCACTATCGTCCTCTTTGCAGTTGCGTTATCAAGAAAGAAGATGTACTGACTCATTCTCACATTCATTCAACAACATATATACAGTTTGCATCTTATTTGCATCGTCCATAGTCTATCCTGAATTTTGGTTAACTGGTTGCCTAACTGTTGGCATACATGTACAGCTTTGGGAGATGGTGGTGGCACTCCTAGATGGGTCCGGCCTATGTCTCTTGGATAGCATCGTCGAGGAGATTGTCGATATTGTATGTAATCAACAAGATGCAATACTTCTCCAACTTTTTATTCAGTAGCCTCTGAGAACTGTATTTCTGTTTTCCCTCTAACATGTACTGTGCTGCTCTGCTCATTTCGAACTGTCAGATGTTCAGTCAAGCAGACTCGGACGGTGATGGCAGGTCATTTTGAACTGTCAGACGTTCAGTCAAGCAGACTCGGATGGTGACGGCAGGATAGACCCCACGGAATGGAAAGGGTTTGTCAAGAAGAACCCAGCATCAGTGAGGAACATGTCACTACCCTATCTCCAGTTAGTACTCTCGTCTGCTGCTCTGCTCTTCATTACTCACGGTTGGTAGTTTCTTTAGTTTTGTAATTTCTCAAGAATTAGTAGTCCATCTTCTCCTAGGATTTCTTAGTTTAGTCTTCTTTTAATACACAAATCCCATATTTAGACGAGTGGCATCAATTATGCTATGCTAATGAGTAGGGATCTCTTGAGGTTTTTGCCCATTCCGTTTCACGTGATCTTATCGTTCTTGTGGCTGATGTTGTTCAGGGACATTACGACGATGTTTGCGAGCTTCGTAATGCGTTTGGAAATTGAAGACTACAGTGGAGTCAGCAAATAGGAACACTTATCAGCGCCATATGGTCTGTTAGTTCTGAGCTAAGGCGGCCTTGAACTTGCTGGGATGGGGAGGCAGTGCATTCAGAAGTGATCTGCAACAGAACTGTCTGAAACTCAAATAGGAGGATAAACAAATGACAAGATTGTGGCTGAAGTATGCAGAGGTCACCGAAGCTGTGGAGAAGCAACTTCTCAGCTGCCGATCGGGTGAGCCTACAAATTCTTCTGTTTCTACCTTTTTTTTGTGCATTTTTTCCAAATTCAGGGTGCGTTTCATTTTTGTGGAGAAAAATGGTGTTTGAATTCCTGGAGGTATTTGTTTGGGGGTAATTTTGTGCGTATTTTTCTCGCTTTGTGTCATCTGTGCTCGTGTTCGGCAGATACTTTGATACAGTTGGGCAGTATTTTGGTCTGTTCCGCCTTTTGTTTAGGGCAAGCATCATGCTTTATAATGAAACGTTCTGGGCTAAATCGCCCATTACAGAATCAGCTACACAAGATGGAACATTATCATCTAGAACAAGAACTTGTCCACCCTGGGTGGATAGACCTAATTTTTCTTGGAAATGAGCAGGCATGTTCGCCTCACGCTTACAGTGGACGAATTCACATGATGTAAACCAAAGTCTAGCTTGGACCTTGATGTCTTCAATCACCTGGGCTTCCCTAGAAAAATCATGGGTGTGTCTGTTGAGGGCTTGTACAACCAGCATGGCGCCCGTTTCAATCACCAGTCTAACCACCCCCAGTTCAGCTGCAATGTCGATCGCCTTTTCCACTGCTCTTAGTTCAGAACCAAAGGCATCAGCTGCATGGTCAACGCGGCCCGCTCTAGCAGCCACCAACGTTCCATTGTTATCTCTGAAACATTCATGGTATTCAGCGGCCATCCACCCTCGTTCAGAGTACCAGCAGCCTCGCATGCCATCATGACCTGTAGCCTGAGGGTCCGAGAGCGCTCTTCTCAGTTTATACGTTTGTTTCACCGAGAATACACCCTTTGGCTCGAAGTGGTAGGCCATGAAATCCTCTGCACCCTCCCGCAGCGGCATCTGAAGGATCATATTAGCGTCCTCCTCCCAAAAAACATCCTTTACCAGTTCCTCATCCCACTGTCCAGTATGGGGGTTGATCAACTCTGAAACTTTAGTCAGTAGATTACTGCCTCTTGGTGTGATTAGTTTCCTCAACCAAGCTCTCGGGATCGATGGGTCTTCCAGATTTTAATGTTCTCTCCATTCCCTACACGCCACACAACCCCCTGCTTCACTAGCTCAATGCCCTGGGTGATACTAGGCCAAGCATAGGGCATGTTCCCTGTTATTCGTGCATCCAACATACTGGTAGTTGGGTAGTACTTAACCTTTAAAACCTGTGCACACAGGCTGTCGGGGTGTTGAATCAGTCGCCACACCTGCCGTGCCAACATGGCAATGTTGAAGTCATGTATGTCTCGGAACCCAAGTCCACCTCTTCCCTTAGACCATGTCAATTTGGGCCAGCTGACCCAATAAATTTTGTTCTCCTTGTCCTGCTGACTCCACCAATACCGAGCAATCATGGCGCTCAATTCTTCACAGAGGTTTTAGTGAGATAAAAAAACGGACATGGCAAAGGTAGGAATTGCCTGCGTGACTCCCTTCACTAGAATTTCCTTTCCCTGTCTAGACAATGTCCTCTCATTTCATCCTTGCATGTGATTCCAGATGGAATCCTTTGTATATGCAAAGGCTCTTCTCTTTGAACGTCCAATGTACACTGGCAGACCTAGGTACTTCTCGTTGTATGCTTCACTCAGGCTTTCTAGGGCTTCCTTTACTGCTAGCTTAGACTGAGGTTTGATGTTTTTACTGAACACTATCGCAGACTTCTCATGGTTCACACATTGCCCCGAGATGGGCCTCCTCTGCTTGATGGTTGCCGCTGGTTGAGGTTCGTCCTTCTCTGGTTCGCATGTTCTTCGCCGCTGCTTTGGATTCGTCATGCTAATTTCGCATGTTTGCCTTCGCTTCGTTCATCCTCAATTTGGTACGGTTTCCTGTTGTCGCTTGCGTCGAGCCTTGGGTCCGTCTCTCCTTCTCATTGAGGTTAGTCCACTCCTCTTGTGCTTGCCTATAGAATGTTTGATGAAATGCGTGTGTGCTGACGCTTGTTGTACGGTTCAGCCTACTTCTCCTGTCACTGGCGCTTCTTCTTCTCATCCTTCCTGCTGCTTACCTAACCTTCTGCTTGGTTGTACGATCTCTTCTGTCGCTGCGTCGTTCGACTCATCAAGGTTTTCTTCTTTCCTTTCTACTACATGTGTGCGTGTTTTACTTTCAGTATCTTCCGTGTCATGCTGTCTGCCTTGGTGATCTTTTAAATATCTGTATGTCATGCTGATCGTTTAAATGTTCCGGATATGGTCAGGTGTTGTGTGTTGTTCGTTCTCGTGATGCTTATATGTGTATGCGTGTGAGCAGGATGTGTATGCTTGTTTCTGTTGTTATACCTGTTTTGGAGGCTGTGGTAACTCGATGCCCCCCGCGCTCACTTTTCTGTTGTACACAGAAGTATATTTGTCCAATTCTCAGGCTAAATTTCTGAAAGAAACCGTAGTTCATTACAACGCCAATTATGGATATGGATCCATCTTGCTGCACTGGATGAAGGACTGGATGTAATAAGAATTGCATGTGACAAACAGGTGCCTCCTCTATGTATAAGTTTTTGCTAATATCATTGAATTTCTCCTGAGATCTCTCTAGACCTTCCCAAATGTACTTTAGTTCGGTGTTTGTATTAACTAGCAGAAGAAGGGATGCGATTGGAAAGAATTTGAGATGCATAAACGTAAAAGCACTAAAAGATTTGCTTGAAGCAAAGATGTCTAGCCGGCATACATATGGCAAGAACCTTCAGAGATTGACTTCTTTTCAGATGCTATTAAGATATATACTTGCTCATAGGTCACAACTCATGAAGTTACTTCCTTTTGGTTTTGATTTTGAAATATATGTGTCATAGGTCACAACTGATGAAGTTACTTCCTTTTGGTGAAGGTCTGTATATCATCATGATCTTGGCTGAGAGGCTGACATTTCGGAAGGTTCTTGTCTGTATACATTAGTTGATAGGATGACAATTTAAGTTTATTGAAGCTCTTCTTTAGGAGGCTGGGGTTTGCTTTGGTTTCTTGCTATTTGCCTTTCTCTTGAAGTACTTGACTGGATGCATCTGACAGTTTATAAATCAATAATTTGGATGGTTCTACTTTTTAAATTTATAACTCTTAGGCTTTTCTCTTAAAAATAATGCGAGTTATTTTTTAGGGAAAATAGCTTTTGTTCACTTAATAAATCATGTTCGTTATAATCAGTGCTGCTATATCAGTGTCGGGTAGCATCCATGTTGCTATTTCTCCATGTCTTTTTCACCTGAATAGATTGCCTTCCATCAAACAGGGCTACTGTTCTTGATCATAAGATCTAATATTGTTCTAATTTTACTAGATGAAGCTACAATGGTTAACATATGTAGTGCAGGTTCTAGGTTTGTTATATTGAACATGGCAACTGAGAGCATATTACCCTTTTTGGTTCAAATTAAATGGCCCAATCTTCCATCAGATTTACATCGGGCTTAGAGTTTAGAACAGACTTATAGTTGGATAATGCAATATGGCAATACGTGTAGAATAATAGTGCAATACATGTAGTTAAATCCATCAGTTTTGGCACATTTGTAGAAACATGTTTCTCCGCTGCTCTGCAATCATTTGTTAACGCACCTTTTCTCAGTATGAGCAGCCAATGTCAGCTAAAAGGAATCGTACAAATGTAGGTACCACAACTCTCTATAATGTAAACAGTTCATAGCAGAATACACGCAGCGCCTTGAGCTGATGTTGAAAGCGCAAGATCATTGGACTCGATGTCGGATGTGGTTTACTGTCCCAAGTGTGCGATTGATTGCTTGGAAGATGAGGATAATAATGCAGTGCCCAAAATGTTCCTTTATCTTCTGCTCTTTTTGCAAGGACCCACACCATCCAGGGAAACAGTGTCTAACTGCAGAACAAAAGCTCCAGCGCAAACAGGTAAAATATCAGCATTGGAGGGAGACTTAGAATCTAGGGTATTTTGTTTGAAACTTTGCATTTGTATTTAACTTTGCTGTTGATATCTTGATGGAGTGTACCTCAATAAACGGCAGTTATGTAAATCCTTGAATGATAGATCTTTTGGGCAGTGCCATACACGTTTTAGCACCTCCTTATCATGGAGTTACTTATCAGCTGTCGCAAAATACTGTCATTTTACTGAACACTTCCCATCTGTCGTCTTCAGTTTTATGTTTGCAGGCGTCAGGCAGGATGACTGAGTGGGAGATGGTAAAAGAAATGCTGAGTATGAAAAAGCTGTACAGAGATGCTATATTGTGTCCAAAATGCAAGATGCCCATCAGCAGAACTGAAGGGTGCAACAAGATAGAGTGCGGCAACTGTGGTCAGTTCTTGTGCTTCCGCTGTGGCAAGGCCATAACTGGATATGATCATTTCAGGTAGGCCATTCAAAATTCGAAGTTACCAGGTTCTTTAAAAGCAAGCGAGTCCATTCAGGATCACGGGCTTGATTATCTTTATGCATGTGTGATTTGATAAACTATAGTGTAAATCCATCCACTGTAGGAGTAAAGGCTGTCAGCTCTTTGTGCCTGTTGACAACGAAACGACACGACGGTGTGGTAGAGGCGAATGGAAGTGTGCTGAAAAATGAAAGAGGCATGCGAGCTCAAAGGCGCCAGGTAGCTGGAAGCAGCGATACAATGAAGTGTCCGAAATGCCGTCAAGAAGTGCTCAAGGTAACTAAACCTGTCTTTCGAATCTGGAATATGACAGAAGTGGCATCCATTCAGGTCCGGTTTCGCAAGGGCGGTCACTGATGGCCAATTTAAACATCATCAGTTTACCTCTCCATGTATGATCTAACCAATGACCATATGCATCCAGGATGATGGATGATAAATACATTTACTGGTGGACGTGCCCAAGCAGGACGGTCAGGGCAGCAGCAGGTCGAGGATGCGCGGCAAAGGGTCCATCAAGGATGATCAGGGGGATGCATGAAGCTGAAAGAAAAGTTTGTAGAGTTGTTCCAGTGCTAGCGTTGCCGTCGAACGCTGGATCTGACGGTTATGTGTAGCTGAATATATATGAGCTTACGCGTATGGATAAATGACCAGAATGAGAAATTCCCAATGGGTGTTTCTATTTTTCTCAACAAAAGCTCGTGTATCTCAGGGCCTTTTGTGCTCACAGTTAACATACAGTATGCAGTAATTTCTGTAAAGGAATCTTACATGACCACAAGTTAACATCACAGTTAACATACAGTATGCAGTAAGCTCGTGTATCTCAGTGTGCTCTGCTCAGGGCCTTTTGCGCATGCAGAATTGCCATGTTCTGTCCTGATTCTGTCGCTCAACCCGACTTGTAAATTCAGTTCGTTGGACATCACATAACCACAAGCAAGTATTTATACTATAGTACAACCAAGTGCTACATACTGATGATTCTCTAAATAAACTTGGTCCAAAGGATTCTTACATAATACGTACATGATTCTTTTGACGAAAAGGCAGCCGCTCTGCCATTCAGTCACATGGATAATAATAATAATAATAATAATAATGCCTCAAAGAGGCATTGTTTTCGCTAGAACCGGTTCAAATTGGCAACGATTACTTGGATGGTGCATACTACTACCACGATGAAGACCCGATTACTTGGAGGTGCAAACACAAGCATACTCCAACGATGAACACCCGATTACGACTCCAACGATGAAGACCCGATTACTAGTCCAACGATGAAGACCTGATCAAGCACACTTACATGATTGTGCAGTACGAATCCTCCTCCTCATCCACGTACACCATCTCGGCGGCACGCCTTGCCTGTTCGATACGGAAGCCTGGTGAGGCAACCGGAGAAGGCGCTGGTGAGGCAGCCGGAGAAGACCAGGCGTTGCCCGCGGCCGGTGAGCCCTGCGCAGAACAGGATGCGGATGCCGGCGCCGGCGAGTGCGGCTGGATGTCGATGTCGATCGCGATGTTGATCGCCGCCGCGCCGCCGCCCGTGGATGCCGAGGTCGTCGTAGTTGATGTCCCGTTCGCGTTGCAGGGCCCGGCGGTGCAGGTCACATTGGGGCAGACCGGCGCGCTGCAGGAGCACGAGCAGCATGTCTGCGTCGTGCCACCCCCACCACCCGCCGCCGTGCCGTCGGTGCCGTTGGGGGCCGCTCCCTTGACGAAGCCGATGCCTCCCGACTGGCCGCCGTCGCCGCCCGAGTTGGAGTTGGCGTTGCTGTTGGAGTTGATGTTGGTGATGACCGTGCACGGCGCCGACGCCGGGCACGTAGGGATGGCGGGGCATTGAGACTGGACGCAGGGGCCACAGTCCGGGCAGGGCGAATTGCAGTACTGCACCTGCGCCTGCCCGCCCGTGCCCAGGAGCAGAGCGCCGACGATGGCTGCGAGCCACAGCTTGGGCATGGAAGCGCCGGCCATCGCGCCGAGGACAAGCGGCGGCGGAACAGAGTCGAGAGGGGCGAGCGAGGGAGGGAGAGGCGAGCAGAGTGGGGTTGATGGATCGAGGGAAGAGGCGAGCTAAGCGAGGGAGAGGCGAGCAGAGTGTGGTGGCTCCATCGAGGGAGAGGTAAACGGCGACAGAGCTGTGGCGAGAGGCGAGATGGAGGGGGAGATGGTAAGCAGCCTGCAGCCTGCAGCAGCAGAGCAGGCAATGATGAGTCCGGACTCACTCAGAGGAGACCAAGGGGGAGATTTGTGTGCTTGGCAGCCCGTTGAAATACAGATGAAAAAAAATAGAAATCATGTTTACCAATTATAAAGTGCAAAATCCCATCCTAAGACCAACTTCAGCGCACGACCCATCCCGTCCGGCCCTGTCCGTTTAGGGCAAAACAGACAAACCCCACGACCCAGCGCGCGACGCCCTGAACCCATCTTGTTCGTTTTATGTCCGGCCCGACCCATTTCGAGCGCAAACATGCGCCCGGTTTGGGTTCACGCAGACATTGAACGGACGCGTCTCTCGTCCGCATCGTGGCCATGTGGCAGGCGGCCACCTACCTCCCACCGCCCAAATTAACTGCGCACATGCGGTCGACCTCACCTGGCATCCGCCCAGCCGAGCGGCCGCCGTCCTTCTTAATAGGAAGCCGTCGACCGGTCAGTCCACGCTCCCACTTGTTGCCTCATCGAACCCCGACACCAAAACCCTAGCTCTTCCCTCCCGTTCCTTGAGTTCGCCGACCGCCGATAGCCATGGTGTGGTGGAGCACCGGCCGCAGGGGACGCACGACTACGAGGCTGGTTCGTCCTTCGACCAACACCGCGCCGCCAGCTCAGAGCGCGCACCACCCCCACGGAGGGCCCTCGCATCGCCTGCATTCGCCATCAACCCTCCGGCCGCCGGGGCGCGCGACCGGCACTACATCCACGCGGATGTTTGCCGACGTTATTTGGGAACCAGGACGCCGCTTCCCTGGAGCGACGTTCACCTGCCCAATAACTGGCATCTGTCCGCGGATCGGGTGCCGATCCCGCCGGTCCCGACGAGCGGTCGTGCCCGCCGCGAAGAGATCGACCGCTACCGCTGCCTCCTGCCTGACGACCTGTACTACGACCCCAGGTACGCCGTCGACTCTGACATGTGGCACACTTGGTTTCGGGACGAGCACGACACCAGGCGCGCGTCCTACTTTGCTGGTAGCTCGTCGGGCCCGCGACGGCCACATACAAAGCGTCGAGCGCGTGCTCCCAGCGCCCCAGGTGCGCGGCATCACGCCGATGTCTTCGCTGTCGCCTTCGCCCTCTCCGTCGCCACCACCACATCCTCGCATAACAGAGGAGGAGGAGGCCTGGCTCATTCAACGTGCCACGGAAGACTCCATGAAAACGCACGATGAGCGCCAATGGGAGGGTCTGGACACCATGTTGGCCCTCTTAGCGGCTGACGACATGGCCATACCGGAGTTGGAGATGATGGACGTGAAGGAGGAGGTGCTGGAGGAGCAGCCCGTCGCCGCGTTCCACCCGAGCCTAGTGGGCCAGCGGTGGAGCTGGTCGTGCACGTCCACGGACATGGCCGACACCGTGGGGGCCGGATGGTGCCCCATGCCACCGCAGTCACCGGAGCGCGAGCCGTCGCGCG
>LT934114.1:760802764-760850804 GCA_900231445.1 Triticum turgidum subsp. durum
AGGCACCATCGTCCCACCTCTGGACGCCGCCGCCCTATATCGACCTCACCAGCGATCGAGGGTGTTTTCCTTACTTTGAGAAAACCAAATGTAATTATACTTTGTATTTGCTAGCTAAAAGAGAAAGATGTTTACTCGGCCCCGCTAAAGCACATGAGTAAAAATCTTCCCTAAATTATATGAACACCCGTAAAACCTTTTTTGTGGGGCTTTTTTACGAGACTTTTTTTAACACAATGGACGTTCATGCATACACATATACACTTATTTCTATGAACGCGCGCACGCACACCGTATCCTTGTGAGCCCCTTCGAGAATAAGCCAACACCTTCCACTGAAGGAACATCACCGAAAAGAAATAAATTCAGAAAATACGAGCATCCGTGCCAATTCTAGAAACTTAAACCTTGGTGGGCTGGTTCCGCCATAAAAAACCTTAATTAGGGCATCTCCAACACCGACCCTCAAACCACCCACGTACGTCCAGACTACGCGGTTCGGACGTGTTTTGCCATCGAACGCGGGCCTATATCGGTCTGAAGAGCGGTCCGGATGCACGCGTTTTCCAGTAAAATGGAAACAAAGTTGGGGAGGGGGCTTTGCGGGAGTCTGGACAGCAGCCACGTAGGACTCCGACACCCCGGCCCACAAAAATCTCTCCTCCTGGTCCCATTTTCTTCCAATCTGTCCCTTCTCCCCCTTCCTTTGCATCCCCAACCTCCTACTCTGACGCCGTCGCTGTACCACTCCAGCTGCCGCACACGCATTGCCGGACTTCCGCAACCAACACGGATGCGCCCGCTTGCCTTTCACGACGGTGCCGTCCACCTAGGACCCGTCCACAGCCAGGTACACTTCGCCCCCCTGTCGACAACGTCCATGGCGGACACCATGCCCGGCAGGTGTTCCGTCAAATGCCATTGATCTTATTTTCGAGCGTCATGCCATTTTTTATGGTAAGGATGGCGGGGTACTCATCATGTAGGATGAGTTGTTGTGCGATGCGTGGTTGGACGGATCCGCGGATTTCATAGGCAAGAGCAGAAGGGGGAGTTTCTGGCAGAGCGTGCATGATTTATTTCACACGTGAAAGCACGTTGTGCCCTACGACATACACATCATCCATGATCGCAATGTGAAGTCGTTATCCTATCAATGGTAAGTCATCCAGACAATAGCACCAAGTTTTGTCACGCGATTGATATGCTGGTGGCAAGGCGGCCATTGCACGTGAGGTGATCGTAAGTTTTGCTTCTTCTCGTTCAAGTTGTTGATTTGATCATTCATTCACTCAATGATGTTCTATAACTTATGTAGCCCGTACGCGCTGCCATGATTTATCACAGGATAGAGGGACGATCATTTATGCACATACACCGTTGGATGAAGCTCAAGGGGCATTATGTGTGAGACGACACGATTCGTTCAATTCGAATTTGAACTATTTCTCGTTGAATTAAAACTATTGTTGTACTAGACTTTTTTGCGTGCTATTTATGGATAATTTGTGCTATTTTTTATCTGAACTTTGGTGAATTTCATCGGGTTTGATGAATTTCGTCCGATTTATTTAAACCCGGCTTGAAATGTATACAGATAGTGTTGGACGACCGCCTCCCACACCTGTTTCTACGGACTGTTCCCCCATCCGTGGACGGATGCCGATGTAAGTATGAGCACCTTCGAGAGACTGAGCCGGCATATCATCTTGAGATTTACATAGTCACCGTAGGTGCGTCGTCGTCGACGGGAACGTCTCCTTCCACTGAAAGTGCATTGCCGAAAATCCTGAAATAAATCCAAAAATAATGCGAGCATCAGGACTTGAACCCTGATGGACTGAGAATACCACGGTCCCTCTAACTAGGGCTGGAAAAAAGCTCAAAGCTTGCGAGGTAAACGAGTAGCTCGTGACTTGGCTCGAATGGATTCTAACTCGAACAATAATGAGTCGAGCCGAGCTTTAGTTTAAGATCGTTTATAGACCGAGTTAAACGAGCCGATCTCACAAGTACTCGTGTAACTCGTTAGGCTCAGTAAAAAGTTAGCGTTTTTAGGGGTAGTAAAAAACAGCCATTAAACACCTTGCGTCCCGACACAAGGCCCATCCGCTCAATGCCCAGCCTCCCAGGAGACTCTCAAGTACATGCCCATATATGTACGTGTTAAGTTCCCAATAAATCTTTTTAATCATATTTATAAGGTTTTATCTTCGTATATTTAACGAGCTCAACAAGCTAAATGAGTCAGCTCGCGAGTTATACGAGTCGAGCTAATCTTGAATTTGAACTCGTTATAGTAACGAGTCGAGTCGACCTAGCTCGTTAATGAAACGAGCTTTAGCGAGTCGAGTCGAATTGGCTCGACTCGGCTCGAATTCCACCCCTACCTCTAACCATCCAACCACATGTTGGTTCGCAGGCAGTTCATGTTCTAGGACTTGTTGCTGATACTATTAGGCCGACCATCTCCATCACGCACCTGAGTAACTGCGCATCATGGGCCGATCGATGGGTGGCCAGCCGGTCGGTCTGATAGACAGCCGGTCATACGACGACGTGCATGTAGACGTCGTACAACGTCTTTTTGTTAGGATAACATAATATCTTATTTATTCAAAAAATTCATCAGGAATCTCTGATGATACAATATGCACAATATAGACCAGAGGAACATGAAACCCAATTTTGTGAATTTCATTTGCACCATCTTCTTTTGCCAGTGTCACCAGCTAAGATGTGCTTGTAACATGAAGAAGGGGAGGGGGGTGTTATCCAACCGATGGCCCTTACTGTCGTGGGGTTAGCTCGGTTATTAAGAATAAATATTAAGACAAAATGTCATTTAATGAGTACATGTCATTCATTCCTAAGGAATTTCTTTCCTCTACCATACTAACCCTTTCTCTCACTACTGTTCGGATAGTGTCCCACTTCCTCCTTGCTCTTTACCTTCTCCTTGATCGATCTAAGTGATCTTGGGTACCCACAGGGCTTTAGAACAATAAGAAGACAAGAGGTAACTCCATTGCAATCGAACACATACAAATAACGTTAAATACCCAGAGTCATCCCAATCATCCCATGAACAAATGCATAGGGTTGCAAGGCCTTGTGTAAACCAATTGCCTTACCGAATTACTCATACATGATGATCGGATTGCAAGATGAACTCATTGAAGACAACATAAAGATGATTGATTGATAACATGTCTTACAATAGTTGCCGAATGCAATTTACTGATTACAGTTATGACTAACTTGGAGGGTGGAGACGAGATAGGAAATGACGGTTGCAGGGTTGGAAGATGGGTTCCGATTCTCCGTTTATTGAATCGTGCAATCCCTGTTAACATTTTGGCATCGACCACCTTATAGATGGTGGTCATGTGAACCATCTGGAGCCAGCGACGTGTGGTACAAGCGGCCGCGCTTGTACCATGCATCATCTTGTGCTTTGTTAAGCATGTTGCGCCTCTTGTTGATTTTCCCCTTCCGCCAAACTTCGTATTTCCTTGTTTATGATGATATGCTTCCATGTTTTGGCCCTTTCCTGCGGAAACATATTAAACAAATGATTTCACGATCTCTTCCACTCATTAGTCCTTAGTGGCAGTGTCGAAATGATTTTCTTGGAAATTTCTAGATTATCCTGTTTGGACAACAATCTGATGAGAGCAAAAATATTAATCATCAACCTCCCCAATATTAGAGCTTGATCATGGAATCCAACCATAAGGAACTCAATTAAACCAAAATGGCGAGAAACTTTTGGTTCACTTGCAGTTAGTACGCCTAGATAGCCTTCCGCTTTCTTCAGCTGAATACTTAGTATAGTTGTAGCGGTAGTATGGTTATTATGCAACTATGCAAGCGAAGTGAAGCAAAGATAATCAACACAACGTTATTGCTAGTATAGAAAAGATAATAAAGCAACTCCTATTTTATGTCTTCTAGCGAACACTTGCTTGCCAGGAACACTTTGGAAGAGCTTTTCTTCCTAATGAAAACATATATTACACGAGTGAAAAGTATTTAAAAGACAACATGGTACTAGCTAGAGTAACTTGCTAACACCCATGAGTGTTACCTCATCAGGGCTCGCAAACACTTCTTTCAATCATTTTTTGCTAAAACTTTCACTATCCAGTGATGGGATTATGCCAAAGAAATGATGCAAGTAGAGGTTTTCGCTATGGCTTATGTTTGAGTACTATGGATCAGTTGTTCTCTCTTCCGAGCGCTGTGATTAGTATTCCTTTATTTACATGTACACACACTCTTAAGAGAAAGCCGAATAATATTTGTTGTAGTGTTATTACTATGAATGTTAACAAATTCATAGCCAAAATCTGAGCCAAAACTCCGGTGGATCGTTCATTGGTCAGTGGAGTCCTCAGCATAACATCGATAGAGGTGAAGATGTCACATTTACGTGGCAGAAAGCAACATATAGTGACATGTACATGGGTCCAACAAGAAGGTAAAGAACCATGTATCGCAAAATAGATTTTGGCATAATCTGGATCACCTTTCAACTGGGCTCCTCTGGACAACTTTATCCACAAGTGCCCTTGAGTCTATCAAATTAAATAATATGGGGTTGAGTATCTCTAATATCACCATCTTCTATAAATTTTCTCAACACCCAAGCCTTTCTAGGGACTTCCTCTGATGCAAGGTTATTCTTTGTTATCATCACTTTATTTTTAAGCAAGGTTAGTCCCGCAACAAGTCTTGGTTATCTAGATTAGATAGAACAAAGGAAATTAAATTATTTTATCTACAAGAACAAAACCTTTTTTTACTATGAAGAATTACTCCCACTTGAATACTTCACACGTACTACTACTAATACAATTCTAAGCATTTCAAGTTCAAAAGACACATGCGTAGAACATACCTTCACGATCATGAATATCATACTTCTCTTCCTTATGGTGTGTTCCTAATTTCTCAACGTAGAACAACTCCGCTGCAGAAAAATATTAGCAAGAGAATGCAAGTGGAAATCTAGGGCAAATAAAAAAGACCAAAGCGAAGGAATCCTTATCTATATCTGTATTTTTGGGTTTTTGAAAGCTAACTTGCGAAAGATGGAACCGGCGAGAAAAAGCAAATAAAAAGAAAACCGAATAAGAAAGCAAAGTGTTGGACATATCAACAAAATTATGTGAAGCTTTCAGCGAGGTGAAGTCCAACCCCATTACAAATTATTCAAATAAATACCGTCACATCTTGATGTAGACGTGGAAGTGACCTCCTGGAGGATCAAAAGTATGTCTAGGGGGATGCATGGGCTACTAGCAAAAATTTAAAGGACACTTTTCCCAATTTTAGTTCTTGACAGATTTTAGCTTGGCTGACCAATCAAAGAACACCCCACACATGCAAGTCTAGAGTATATGCAGTGGAAAGTAAATACATGCAAGTGCTAGTATATTAGAGGGCAGAGTACATAGATACACAAATGAAATGGTGACACAGTGAAGATTTTTTACCTGTGGTTCTGATAGATGGTGCTATAGTAAGTCTGGAGGCTTCAATATGAAGGATCCAAGATCACAAGGATTACGGTTGTGTCTTGTGAGATTTCACGGAGGAATCGAGTCCACGGAAGGCTCACACTCATGGAGGGTCCATGAAGAAGCAGCCTTTCCTATCCCACCATGGTTTACGCCTACGTAGGACTAGCCTCACTCAGGTAAATCTTTATGACGTAGGTGACCTTCAGGCCCTCAAAAACTTCTTGCTCTCTCCACAATGATTTGGAGACTCCCAAGCACAGCTAGCCAATTTAGGAGGCACCATCCTCCAAAAGGTAATAGATGATGTTATACTGCAAGAAATATGCTAACTTGTGATCTTCTCACAGTGACCGTGGGTAAAATGGTCATAAATCTATGACCATTTCGAACCAAATGGTTGTAAGGCGTTTGAGAGGGTCCAAACCCTAAAGCATAATGACCATTTTAGTCGGACAAGGTTGAAATTTCCTTACATGAAATGGTCATAAAGCAGACATTAGTGGTGTACAATCTTATTTTTAGCCGATTATGATCAATATAAATGGTTATACTTGCTAATTTGTGATGCGTTGAAATGACCGGGTGACCACCTCAGCAGTTTCGCCTATATGTCATGTCCATGTGTCAATTTCCACTTATGTGTCTATATTGCACTAGGTTTATACCTACCATTGACATGTGGGGCCCACACATTGATCTGTTGGCCATGAGGTCCAACTAAACCGCATATTCAACTACAGGTGGGACCCAACAACAACAAGACATGCGAGACCCACCATCATCCTCTCCTCTATCACTCTCTCCCGAGTGAGCCTAAGGGGCCATCATCGCCCTCGTTCACCGATAGCGCGACGAGTGGCCACCCCTCTCCAAACGTACCGATGCGTCGTCGAGAGCCTCCTCACCTTCCTTGTCCTCCTATCCTATCCAGACGACCCCAGATGCCCTCTACCCTTGTGATTGACGCCGTCTTCCTCACCACGGCCGACAAGCGCCAACCTTCGATTCGAGACGCCCCCGAGACCACTGAGTTGTGCTTCTTCTCCACTTAGAATTCTCTACCAAGACCCCCTCTTCTCGGAGTCATTTTCACACTTTAGGCATCGTCTTCATCGTGTTCGTGAGCTCACCAGTGCCAGCAATGTTGTCGTCGTCGCTATGGCTCACTATCGTCCAAATCGAACACACCATCGGGCTCCCCATGCCTCCAGGAAGCCAACACGCCACCAAACTCGCCCTAAACCGCACCGTAGCAACGACACAGTTGAGACCTATGCGGGCGTTTCCACTCTGCTTGCCACCGCGGCCTTCTCTGATCCTCTCCGGCAACCCCGCGACCTCTGAAAGACATGCACAAGAGGTGGCTACTCACCGATTGTTGGGGAACGTAGCATGCAATTTCAAAAAAATTCCTACGATCACGCAAGATCTATCTAGGAGATGCATACCGAAGAGAGGGGGAGAGTGTGTCCACGTACCCTCGTAGACCGAAAGCGGAAGCATTAGATTAACGCGGTTGATGTAGTCGAACGTCTTCGCGATCCAATCGATCAAGTACCAAACGTACGACACCTCCGAGTTCAGCACACGTTCAGCTCGATGACGTCCCCCTGAACTCTTGATCCAGCAAAGTCTCGATGGAGAGTTTCATCAGCACGACCGCGTGGTGACAATGATGGTGATGTGATCCGCGCAGGGCTTTGCCTAAGCACTACGACAATATGACCGGAGTAGTAAACTGTGGAGGGGGGCACCGCACACGGCTAAGAGAACAATTGATATGCTTTGGGGTGCCCCCTGCCCCAGTATATAAAGGAGGAGGGGAGGAGGCCGGCCCTAGGGGGCACGCCATGGGGGGGGGACCGACTAGGACTCCTAGTCCAAGTCGCCCCCCTTCCTTCTTTCGAAGGGGGAAAGTGGAAAGGAGAGGGAGAGGGAGAAGGAAAGGGGGGCCGCGCCCCCTCCCCTTGTCCAATTTGGACTGCCCATGGGGGGGCGCTACCCCTTGTGGGCAGCCCTCTCTCTCCCCTATGGCCCATGTAGGCCCATTACTTTCCCCGGGGGTTCCGGTAACCTCCCGGTACTCTGATAAATACCCGAAACACTCCGGAACCATTCCGGTGTCCGAATATCATCGTCCAATATATCAATCTTTACCTCTCTAACATTTCGAGACTCCTCGTCATGTCCGTGATCTCATCCGGGAGTCCAAACAATCTTCGGTCACCAAAACACATAACTCATAATGCAAATCGTCATCGAACGTTAAGCGTGCGGACCCTATGGGTTCGAGAACTATGTAGACATGACCGAGACACATCTCTGATCAATAACCAATAGCGGAACCTGGATGCTCATATTGGTTCCTACATATTCTACGATGATCTTTATTGGTCAAACCGCAATGACAACATACGTTATTCCCTTTGTCATCGGTATGTTACTTGCCCGAGATTCGATCGTTGGTATCCTCATACCTTATTCAATCTCGTTACCGGCAAGTCTCTTTACTCATTCCATAATGCATCAACTAACTCATTTGTCACATTGCATGCAAGGCTTATCATGATGTGCATTACCTAGAGGGCCCAGAGATACCTCTCCGGTACTCGGAGTAACAAATCCTAATATTGATCTATGCCAACAAACTCCTTCGGAGACACCTGTAGAGCATCTTTATAATTACCCAGTTATGTTGTGATGTTTTATAGCACACAAGGTGTTCCTCTGGTATTCGGGAGTTGCATAATCTCATAGTCAAAGGAATGTGTACAAGTCATGAAGAAAGCAATAGCAATAAAACTTAACCATCATTATGCTAAGCTAACGGGTGGGTCTTGTCCATCACATGATTCTCCTAATGATGTGATCTCATTCATCAAATGACAACACATGTCTATGGTCAGGAAACTTAACTATCTTTGATTAACGAGCTAGTCAAGTAGAGGCATACTAGGGACACTTTGTTTTGTCTATGTATTCACACATGTATCAAGTTTCCGGTTAATACAATTCTAGCATGAATAATAAACATTTATCATGATATAAGGAATATAAATAACAACTTTATTATTGCCTCTAGGGCATATTTTCTTCACCGATGCCCTCCTCTGTCGCTCCCGTGGTCTTCGGCGGGACACCGACGTGGTTCTGGGTCACCGGCGGTTGAGCCCCAGCAGGATGACGTGTCCGGTTAGCTTAGGTGCTAATTACCCCTGTTAATCACCCCCCTGAGCGGCTGCCATGTGGCCCCCCTGGCTAATTGGACTATTAGCTAATAGGTTGGTTAGTGAAACTGACGCATGGGCCACCTATGTTTAATTAACTTTATAAGCTAATGCGTTTAAGGTTAAATAAATAAAAGTATGTTCGAGAGGTCTGTTTGATTAAGGTATAGTCAGCATTGACCTGCCACCACTGGTCATAGACACCGGCTAGGTCAGTACCATGGAAGATGGAACAAAAGTATTTCTCTAAAAAATGATTTATTTTAAGTAAGAATGATTTTTGAATTAAAGAAAAAATCAAAATACCCAAACTTTTAAATTCAATATATTTTAAATCTTAACTCCAAATGAAATCAATTATATATAAAAAATCATCATAAAAATCCATAGAATCTGTTGATACCATGTTCAAGCATGCTTTTTTTATTCCAATTTCTTTTTTTTTGAATTTTTATACCGATTTCAAAATACGGTCAAAATGGCGGGCATGATTTCTTAGCTAGGGGTTGAATCTTGCGAAACTGTTGGTGGATCTCTAATGAAATAGGTACTTGTGTACCTAATTTTTTTGAGAAATCATGTGCAAACTATGAGGCACTTGTAGTTCAAATTTGACCCGCTTCCTATTGAATCAACCTAAATTTGTCAATTTGAGAAGAGGTGGATGAAAAGCTTTTGAATGGAACCATTTGGCCAATACTCCACCTGTAGTAGCATCAAGAATGTATTCAGATCCATCGTATATCTGATGATAAAATAAATGGGGTATAACATATTCAGTGAAGCCATGGTCCGGATGCGTACACCGAGCGTGGATCATCTCGGTCCTCGCACACTGTTCACCGACATGTCTCAACTAGGCGAGTCGTTGTAAGGCGACACAGACAAGCAGATGTTTGAGATATTCCGGGACGAAGGCGGAAGCTACTATGAGGACGGACATGTGGATGACTCGGAGTCCATGCAGCCGGGCACGTACACCCCAACCGAGCATGCAGCCAGGCACATACACCCAGTCCGACACGTACACAACGTTGGGCACAAAGCCAGGCACGCACACCCAGCAGCTGGGTTGGGTAACCGTCCAAGAGGAGGACATCGACGACGACCTTGATTCAGATGAATTTGCTATCAATCCAAAGAAGAAGGGTAGAGGAGAAAATTTGAACATGAGGGGGAACGAGTTGTTGTGCTATATGTGGTTGGCCACTAGAATCGTTCCGATCCATGACACGGATCAAACTGGCACAACATTTTAGGAAACATTCATACTTGGTTCAATGAGCTCAAGTATTTCGAGCCCTATGTCCGACCACCGGGTAAAGTCGCTAAATCATTGATGGTACATAATCCAACATGCCATGTCCAAGTATTGCGGCCACTTGAAGCAACTCATCGGATGGTGGCCAAGTGGTGCGCAAATCACCGAGCAAGTAAATTGTTATATGTGTTGATCATTTGGCTGGGTATGCAAATTGTTGACCGTATATCCTCTATGTGTCGATCTTTTGACCTGATCGAACTTGCAAATTATTGACAGTGTTTTAATTTGTAGCCTTCCCCGTGCATGCAATTTGTTCTTGAAGTTGGAGAAGAAGAACTTTGCCCTCATGCATTGTTGGTTAAACTTAGCTGGGCAATCCATGTGGAAATTCATTGCCAACTCTACCAAGACCACGGGCATTGGAATCAAGGAAGAAATGTAATCCAATCGACCCAACAAAAGAGCCGCCCAAAAAAGTTAGAAGAGAGTTCCAGGGAAAGAAGTGGGTGGAGGAGAAGTCCAAGATGACGGAGATGTTCAAGGACATCTTGGCTAAGGAGGAGGCATAAGTCAAGTGCTCCGACGTCAAGGAGAAAGAAAGGCTGAGAGATTTAACATGTTGATGGCGGCGACTGAGAAGAAACTCAAGGTCGAAGAGAATAAGGTTGAGACCGTGGCCGCTTCGAAGGACATGAAGACGTTGACCTTGAAGATGGAGGAGTTGGATGACGATGCAAGGATGATCGTGCACGCCGTCCATGTTATAATGTTGAAGCACATGGCGACCGAGAAGGAGGCGCATGGTGAGGAGGAACCGGCGACAAAGTGAGCGTGGAGTCTCGGATGGCCTGTCCGGCAGGGCAACTTCTTTTCTTTCGTGCGTAGTGTCTGACTGAGATTCTTTTGTGACCAGGCGTGTAAAAACTATTCATACTTGCCTTTTTTAGTTGTGATCGGGTGCTATGTGATCAGAGACGCATTATGTAATCGGGCACTATGCATTTGAATTTGAAATTCGCCGGACTTGAACGAACATTTAGGGGATGCGGTTGGATAGCCGGCTTCCGCATCATTGTCCATGGGCTGGACCCCACAGACCCATGAACGAATATGGTGCCCTATTTAAGGATTAGCGTTCGAGATGCCCTAAGTGTTTTTGTAATTAACCACAATCACAGTTGATGCACGCAACTTAAGCTACGGAGAGCGGGTGTGCGCGTGGACCGGATCGTCGCTATCCACTCCTTGGCTGCACTGCATGCCGTCAGCACGGATTCGAGGCTCCCTCGTCAGGCAGCCCGGGAATTGGGTTTGCGCATCAGCTTGGATGTTTCAATATCACTTTTGAATCGGACTGTCTCGAAAGTATCTTAGCATGCAAGTCAAAAGGGGACATTCTGAGCCCTTATTCTGTGATTTTAAGTGACTGCTTTATATTAACTTAAAGAATTGGGTCTGTATCTTTTTCTCATTGTCGAAGAGGGGCAAACCAAGTGGCACACAAGATAGCTAGATGTTGTTACGATTCTAAGTCTGTAATCTCATGGGATAATGATCCTCCACAGTTTATTCTAGCTGAACTTGTTTCTGATGTATCCCTTATTTGAGTTGAATATATAAAGTGTGCCACAAGTTTTTTAAAAAAGGAAAAATAAGTTTCCCTAAAAAAACAAAGGAAAATAAGTGTGCCAATGTTGAAGATGTCTTATCATCAACCCAAAAGGCTACATTATGGTTTTAACCACTAGAGAATTCATCCTCCATCGATGCCAATCGCCAATATTCGCAAGGGTTGCTCAACCCAGCAGCAGCCGGTGGAATCTCTCCCACATTTCTTCGTGCGCCTTTTTTTCTTGCTTATTAAGCTATATTGTTGGTGTACAAAGAATTGAATTGCAAGTACTAATTTGGTTGTGTCCGATCCCATTTTTCTCCCCACCCCTCCTCTTTCTCTCTAATTTTCTGATTCATCTGTTTGGATTTGCCTAGCTCAGAGCATCTACAGCCATGCACCCCTAAATCCGCCTCAAACACCCGGGCAGAAGGCCCGTTCAGTGACCGGTCAACAAAAACGGACTCAGACACATGTCTCAAACGGGCCTCAAACGCCAGTGCTGACTAACACCCCTCATATCCAGCCCAAATGTAGGGCGGATATGGGGGGCGCCCGGGCACGTTGGACTGACGATGGGGGTCCCACACGGAATTGCCCGGAAACCCGGCGGTCCGACAAACGTCTCCTCCGGTGGGGGTTTGAATGCCGCATGGCACCGCTCCAGCTCGCCGCCCGAGGCCAAATCCGACTATTTATGCTGGCCGGCGCCCCCCAACCCAAGCCATATCCATCTCCTCCCTCTCCGCGCCGCCAGCCTGATGCCTCTCTCCCGCTCCGCCGCTCTTCCCACGCCCTCCGGCTCCGCCATGGTTCGGCAAAAGAAGACCACGTATTCTATGCTCACGCCGGAGCACCGTTCCAGAATGAGGAGGAGATCCGGGTGATGCGCGTCGCTCGCATTGTTGTCGGCCTGCCTCCGGACTCGCCGGAGCCGAAGAAGGATGAGGAGGAGGTGGAGGAAGATGAGCAGCAGCTGGCTCCGATGGAGATGATGGATCCAGATGAGGACGAGGCAGAGCAGCCGGAGGAGGAGCTGGCGCTGGCTCCGGGCTTCAACATGGAGGACGCGGACGCGGAGTTCGCGGTCGCCCAAGTGGCCGAGATGGCGGAACAGCAGGCCATCCTGGAGTACAACCATGATGAGCCTATGTGGAGACCAACCGGCAGTTCATCCGACAGGAACGGACAACGACTAGCGCACTTTCCGACGAACTGGATGCGAAGGCCGACGTGCATCAGCTAGGAAAAAAAGGAATGATCTGCTGCTAATCTGCCTCAATGATGATGGTGGTCTCATCTCATCTCATGTCATGTCATGGAGTAGCAGAGATGCCTTGCACCCTCCCTCCCTCCCTTCCTCCCTCCCATTTGAAAAGAGGTAATAGCACTGCAGGTCCCTGAACTTGCATGTCAGGTGATGGTTTGGTCCTTGAAGTTGCAAAAGTGGATTATTTGGTCCCTGAACTTGTCATGGATGTGCAAGTTTAGTCCACAGCCAATCAGAACTCGCCAAGTGGATGCCAAGTGGCCTGGCTGGTCAGCGCGCTGCATTTTTCACTTAGCCCCCTCCCTTTGTGACGAATCAACCCGCACTACTACACAATGTGGCACATGTGCTGGTGTATTCCTTGGCATATTCTCCCTCTGCTCCCCCTCCACTCGGCAGGCAGCTCCCCTCCACTCGTTTGCTCCCTCTGCTCCCTCGTTTGCTTCCTCTGCTCGCCGCCGTCCAGCTCGCCGGCGACGCCAGCTCGCCGCCATGGTTTCTTGGAGTGAAGGATCCAGCTCCTCGTCGGACGGCTACTCTGTCACAAGTGAGGTTAGTTCGTCACTACCACTACTCCTCTGGCAGTTTAGGGGCAGTTAGGGTTTAGTGCAAGATTTGGGAATTTTGCTGACTAGAATGTGTTGTAGGCTCCTGCTCCTGCTACCATTTTCTGCTCTGAGTGGAGAGGCCTTGCTCCAAATCTTGCAGCTCGATGTGAACACAGTTGTGTGTGTGAGAAGTTGGTGTCCTTTGAATCAGTTGATAGTGGAAGGAGGTATCTTGCTTGTGCACAAAAGATTAGTTAGATCTACAGTTAAATCCAAACTGTTGGAATGTTTCATATTAATGTCATTTGTTTAAGAGTTTGTCACTACATTTTGTTTCTGAACTTAACTTGATTTTTCAGTTAACAGCATCTTGTTTTTAAATTTAACTGAATTTAAATGAACTAACCAAACCTAACTGAACTTAACTAAACTTAACTAAACTTAACTGAACTTATCTGAACCTAACTGAACTTAACTGAACCAAATGAACTTAACTGAACTTAACTGAACCTAACTGCACATAACTGAATTTAACTGAACCCCAAGCTTCTTTCATTTATCTAAATTTGTTTTCTTTCTTATTTGTAGGAAATTCCTAAATGCAACTTTGTGGAGTGGATTGACCCTGAATGGCCTGCCACTCTGAAGATGAGTTTAGCTAGGGTTTGGGGCATGTATGAAGATGAGAACAAGCTAAGGCTCAGGGAAAATGTAGTCAATGCTGAAGAAAATTTCAGGGTTGTGAAAGAGAAGGAAAAGATGGAAAAAGATCTGAGGTTTTTTAAACTAGATTTTGCTAAGATGGTGGCTGACAAGGAGCAGGCAATTACTGAGTTGGGCAATGCAAGACTTGCTATTTCTGACCTAGAGCAAGAGCTTGAGAAGAAGAAGCTGGCTGATAAATCTAGCACTAGCATACATCAGGTTTTGAGGGCTAAGGCAGAGAAACAGAGGGATGAGATGAAGCAACAGATGGACAAGATGAAAGGAGAGATGGACAAGATGAAAGAAGAGAGGGATGAGCTGAAGGAGAAGAAGAAACTAGAGTACACGATTGGTGATTTGTTCAGGCACAAGGAGGAGAACAAGAGCAAGATAAGGAGGGTGAAGGAGATCTTAGAGGAATTTGATTAATTCATTGTTGCTGTAATGCTGCTGCCTTAAGTTGGAGTTATCAATTAGTTGTACTGAAATTATTGGAGTAATGCCAATATTATGTAATGCACTTTATTTTTATGACTACTTTTAGTTAACTCAAATCTGTATGACTCATTTTAGTGCTACTAGTTATATGAATGTCTCTAGTTTAGTGCAATTTTTACAGTGTCAGTTAACTACTTATGTAAATCTGTATGACTGTTTTTAGTGTTAGTACTTATCTGAATCTTCAGTGTGCTGAATTTAAATGAGCCATTTTCAGTTAACAACAAAAAATTCAGTAATCTGAAGATTCAGTTAACTGAATTTAAATGAGTTATATTAAATTATGTAGTTAACAGAAATGTATGTAGCCAATTGAATATCTACTACTTGTATACTAAGTGCACAGCAACAGCAGCATATTCTGCTATGTAGAGTAGTGCACATCAACAGCAGCATGGCAAGCACATTTGCAGCAGCAGCAGCAGCATTGCAACCAAGTGAAATGCATGGCCTAATTGCATAGTACCACATTTCAGCAACAATTGCAGCAAAGAACATTGTAACATAGATAGCATAATTATATAGATAGCATTGCAGCAAAGTAGTTCAACCAGATGTGCCTAACTACTGCATTGCAGCAAAGTTCTACCAGATAACAACAGCAGCCACATTACAATTAACTTATGTGCTCTGCTTATATAGAGCACACCTAACATAAACTAACCAAAATACCACTAACTTATATGCTGAAATTATGCTAGTCAGCATACTAACTACTGCATCATCTTCAGTTCATCATCTTCAGTTCACCATCTTCAGTTCGTCATTTGCTTCAGGCGCTCCGAGCGGCGCACTTCCCCTGCAAGTGGCCTCTTCTTCGTCTTCTCCGGCTGCTGTGCTGCTGCCGCCACCTTCTCCTCTTCTGCTTCAGCCACCACCTCCTGATTGACGATGTCAGGCACATCTGGGAGCGCCTCCACGTCAATCGGGAGGTCTCTGTCACCCTCCCTGGCATTGTGGACTGGCGCGAGCATCTGGATCTCATTCTCCTCCTCCTCTTCTTCGTTGTCCGACAGGACAACGACCGACACCTCATCGTCGTCAGACGAAGCATACGATTTAGAGGAGTCTGAATCCCCTCTGTACCCCGAGTCATTGTCCGAGTTCACCTTACAGTACTCCGAGTCGGACGACAGAGAGACATCGTCGTCGTCGATGTGGACGAGGGGCGCCGGTGCAGGCAGTGCCACAACCACGTCGGTCATGCGTTGCATCCTCGACCACACGCGGTTCGGATCCGGCTGCGGCTCACGCGTGGTGGCGGACCTGTACATCCACCATCGCGAGCGCTGCCGCGGATCCTCGGACCGCATCTCCGCCATTGCGAAACGGAAGATGTTGGCCGGAGG
Organism: Triticum turgidum subsp. durum; assembly: GCA_900231445.1. Taxonomy (NCBI): domain Eukaryota; kingdom Viridiplantae; phylum Streptophyta; class Magnoliopsida; order Poales; family Poaceae; genus Triticum; species Triticum turgidum. The sequence goes on from LT934114.1 coordinate 760,818,766, forward strand.
GGTACCTGGGCCGTCGACGAGAGCGCGCATCCTCTCTTCATCGGTCATCGCGTCGATGAGGGCGCGCGCGTGGTACCTAAGCATGTCGATGCTTGGGAACCACCGGCCTATCTCCTGGAGCTCCGCGCGTGCGACCTGGTCGTCGCCTGCCAGATCGTCGACCATCCTCTGCCATGCAGGGTGGTTGTCCATGGCGTCGGCGGCGGCGTCGAGATGGCCGGCGAGGGTTTCTTGTGGTGGAGTGGGAGGTGGGGAGCGTAGAGCCCGAGGCGTCGTGAAACGCAAGTGGTGAGTGGGGGCGGTGCGCGGTGGGTGGTGGCCTCTTAATAGGAGTGGAAGAGGGAACGGCACCGCTCTGATAAGCAGTAGTACTAGGAAGATCACTATAACAAGCGGCGCAATGAGTATCTAGCAAGATCACTAGTACTAGTGCACTGGCAGGGAGCTCAACTTATCGAACAAAGGGTCCAGGGTTCGATTCCCAGGACAAACATCTTTTTGGAATTTTTTTTAATTAACAACAGCGGTATTCACTACAGAACATATCAGTATTCACTTAACAACAGAAGTATTCACTCCAAAACATTTTTTAAGCTTTTTTCAGTTAAAACAGGCAAAATTCAGTTATCAACAACAGTTTTCTTCAGTTATCAACAGCAGAGAGCTCAACTTATCTGCATATGCAGTTAACTAAATCACCTAACTGAACTCCAAAACAACAGCAGAATTCAGTTAACAAACAGCAGAAATGGATCACTTATCTGAACTCCAAAACAACAGCAATTTTCAGTTAACTAAATAACTAAGCTAATACTGCATCTTCTAATTCCAACTTAAACTAGATCACTCAAATGCATCATCATCAAATTTAGTTACAAAAAGGGCAATGAATGCCACTGTTTGCCATCAAAAAATAGGCAATATAATCCATTGTTTGCCTATCAAAAAAGGCCTGTCCATAATTTAAATTACTGTAGGCCTTAACAAAAAGTATGGCAGACAATAACTGCCACCAATTCACTGATGTGGTGCCATCAAACCATCAGCAGGAGCATTGAGATCAGGAATTGTCCTCTGATCTCCAAACAGAAGCCATCTCCATCCTCCAAATGGCATTCCTCCTCCTCTCCCTGGGAATGGCATTGCTCCTCCTCTCCCTGGAAATGGCATTGCTCCTCCTCTACCTGGAAATGGCATTGCTCCTCCTCTCCCTGCAAATGGCATTGATCCTCCTCTCCCTTCAAATGGCATTGCTCCTCTCTCTGCAAATGCCAGTGATCCTCCTCTCCCTGCAAATGGCAGTGATCCTGTCCAGGCATCTGGATTTGCAATTGCTGCTCCTCCTATCCCTTCAGATGGAACTTCTCCTCTCCCTGCATTTGCATTTGCTGCTCTTCCTCTACCTGCATTTGCATTTGCTCCTCTTCCTCTACCTGCAACTGAATTTGACCCTCTTCCTCTACCTGCAATTGAATTTGACCCTCTGCCTGCTTCTGGATATCTTTGTCTTTTTATTCCTCTTCCCCTACCAGATCCTTCTCCTCTGTCAGCTACTGTGGTTGCCCTTGTCTGTCTACCTATGTTCATTTCTGTAGTGATCCTTGGCTGAGGTATTGCAGCACCAGCAGCAGCAACAAATGCAGATTGCTCAGGCAGTGGCCCATGAACCCTCTAAGGAGCTCTTATTGCAAGCTCTCTCTGAGTCATGTTGTAGACCATACTGAATGGTGTGCCAATTGGATCCAGTAAAGGATCTGGCTGGTTAGGGAAGATGTTCTGCACAAATTCAGCAAAATTCAGTAAAATGCAGTGAAATGTAGTGCAATTCAGTAAAATTCAGTAAAATGCATTGAAATGCAGTGAAATGTAGTAAAATGCATGCACCTGAAGAAATGTTGGGTCATCATAGTTCTCATCAACCTCCTCTACTCCTTCTGCAATGAGAGCCTCCTGCCATCTGTAATGCCCCTTTCTGTTGTGATCAGCCCTCCCACAAATAGAGCAGTGCATTATAGCACCTTTTTTGTTCAAAACCCTAACACCATTCTTGATCTTCTCCTCTGGTGTCTTTTTCCTGTTTTTCTTGGGTCTACCCAACTGTTTGGTGAACACTGGTGGATACACCTTATAGCCATTCTGTTTCTCCCACTCCTTAGGGTCTGCAAGAGGGACAAGAGTGTATCCATAAGCTTTCAGATATGTCTGAACAGTATAGCACTCATGGACCAGTGTCTCTGGGTCAATTCTCTCCTCCCTGCAACATGCTATGGAATGGCCACATGGTACTCCAGATAACTGCCATCTCCTGCAATCACAAGTGTACAAGCAGAGGTCCACAGTGTAGCTATTGTTACCAGACTGAACTCTGAAGATTTGCTGACCAGCTTCTGTTACATGGCAGTTAGCAGCAAACTCTGTGTTCTTATCTAACTTCTTCTTGATCTTGGGACATATTCTCTGGCCTGCCCACTTTTCAATAGCTTCTCTTTGTTTGCTAACAATCCTGTTCATCATCTTATAGAAAATGTACTCAAGCATGCTGAGCACTGGCATCTCTCTGCCCTCAAGGATGTAGCTGCATACAGATAGAAAGAAAACATGTTAGTATGGTATGATAATTAGCAGTACAGATGGGTTATATGTTGAAATCAAAACAATTTGGCAAAATGACCACCAAAGTACCTATTAAAAACCTCAGAGTTATTGTTGAGCAGGATGTCACATTTGGGGAATTCACTGAAAAATGCTTTGCACCAAGTTTTCCACTCTAGTCTTTCAGTCCAGTGGAAAGCAGCTGAACTGTGGTCATCCATTTTCTGACCGTTTTCTCTCCACTTCACTTTGTTTGGAGATCTTGCAATTGCCCACAAGTCTTGCTTCAGTACCTCTCCTTTGTGCTTCTCATTGAAATTCTGGTAAATATGTCTGACACAAAACCTGTGTTCTGAATCTGGCCAAACTTTGTGCACTGCATTTATTAAACCTTTCTGTTTGTCACTCATGATTGTGAAAGGGGCAGTGTTAGTGATGTTGAGATCATCTCTGAGAGTGGTCAGAAACCACTCCCATGAACCTGTGCACTCAACTTCCACCCATCCCATTGCAATTGGGAATATGCAGTCATTGGGATCAATACCAACAGCACTAAGTAGCACTCCTTTGAACCTTGTTTTCATGTGACAACCATCAATGAAAATGATTGGCCTGCAGCCCTTTAGCCATCCTCTCTTACATGCATCATATGACCAGTACAATGTTTTCAAACATTTCCTGCCCAATGGAAATTTTGTATCTTTCACCATTGAAGTTGTGAGCAGAAATGTAGACCCAGGGTTTTTGGTCCTCAATTCTTGTCCATAGTCCCAAAGCCTACTGAATTGCTCTTCCTCATCACCATGAATCTCATTAAGTGCTTGCTTTCTAGCCCTAGCAAGCTTCCATCTGTTAGGAGTAACATTGAATTCCTTAGTAATTTTCCTTGAAAATGTTCCAAGTGACATCTTCTGGTCATCTCTGAATTCATCCAAGAAAAACTGGCAAAGAAACTTGGCTGTCAAGTCCTTCAACTTCCACTTTTTCTGACAGACATGCTCTTCAAAGTAGGCCTTGATGACAAATCCTCCAGTCCTGTTGTCCTTGCTAGCTTTAAGCAGCCATGGGCAACCTCTCTGACAGACAACCTCTAATCTTATCTTATCATTCTTGACCTTCTTGATTTGCACTCTATTCCTTATAGAATAAGCAGTAAGGGCTTTCCTTAGCTCAACCACATAAGCAAATACCATCCCTAATTTAAATATAGGGTATTTCATGTCCACCCTGGAATTGAAAGCTTTGAACTTGTATTTCAGTTGTTCTTGCTCTTCAAAAGAGAGGTTTAGATCTTCATCCTCAAGTACATAGTCTGGCTCCACCTCTTCCTCAACTTGCTCAGCTTCTTCATCAACATCAAAATCAATGTTGTCTTCATATAAATCATCATCTCCATCATTTATGTCATAATCACTATCACTGAACTCTGAATCTGAGAGCACTGCATCCTCTGCACCATCAGTTAGCAAAGTCTTTGTTTCTGTTCCATTAGCAACCAAGTTGTCTGCTTCTATGTTATCTGCTGCCACCTCTGAAATGGGCTCTTCAACATTTACTGAAATGAGGCTGTGAGAAGATGCTGCACTGGCTGCAACAACACTTGACCTCTGCATGGCTGCAACAACAGAACTGTGAACTGTTGGCACTGTCAATACCAAATCTTCCCTGCAATTACTGATGAAATCTGCATGGTCAACCATTAGTGCAAGCACCTTATGCTGACTACTAGCTCTGATCATGTGTTGCACATCCTCATCACCTCTAATTCTCAACATACCATCTGAAATCATTTTGTCAGGCATGCACCAATAAATTATGTGCTCAGCCACAGGATATCCCAACCATAGCAAGTGCTCTTCAATAGCTGAATATGAGAATGTGCCAGCATTGACATAGTCAATCACCTCCATAGAAGGATTATAGTACTCCATGTTATTTCTTGGTCCACAGAAAAGCCCACCATGCTCAAGTTCCAGTGTAAAGAAAGGGGTGTCCACAATCTGTCCCATTGCTGAATCACAAACTGCAGCAAGAAAGTGCATTATGTAAGCCAAAGCATATCACATCTCAAACAGTAATATCTTCAAGACTAAATTCAGTTAACTGACTAAATTCAGTTAACTGACTAAAATTCAGTTAACTGACTAAATTCAGTTAGCTGACTACATTCAGATAATTGATCTAGCAAGATAAAACAACAAAAAGGCATTCAAATGATGTAGTGGCACTACTAAATTGCTGAGCAACTAATAAACAGCAGCACTACAACTACAAATTTCATGTTTTTAAAAGTACAAACAATGCGCCCTCTGTTCAATGTCAACCCTAAAACCAGAACAGATTTCGCACCAATGTGCTCTGCTGGTCAATGTTAACTGGTCAAAATGATACATTGTGCCCGAAAGAACATGAAACACAAGAACCCTAACTTCTTGGCGAAATCCTAAATTTCAACGCCTAAACCCTAGCCTGAAATCAACGACCACCTCAATAACCAGCTTCGCAGCGCCGGAAGCTGTATAGACACAGAAATCCACCGTAAATAGCCGCAACGCTATCCAAAGGGGGTGATCCGCCGGTGCTGCGGACGACACGGCAGGACGATCAAACCAGAGGAGGAGGGAGGAACAGAGCAGAGAGGGGAGGAGGACGCACCATAGTCGGGAGGAAAGACGCCGTGTGGACGAACTTGATGCGCGGTCGGAGGAGGGACGACACCGCCGGTGTACTCCGGCGACGCCGCCGCCATCGTTGCTGACGTCAGCCAGCACGGGCGCACGCGGTCGGCGCGAGCAAGACAGCAACCGAGCGAAGCCAAGTGGATGAATGATTGGGGTCGGGAGGGGGACAAAATAAATTCAGGTGTTTTTTGCTTCGATGGACGACGAGTACTGCGGGTTGATTCGTCACAAAGGGAGGGGGCTAAGTGAAAAACTCACGGCGCTGACCAGCCAGGCCACTTGGCATCCACTTGGCGAGTTCTGATTGGCTGTGGACTAAACTTGCACATCCATGACAAGTTTAGGGACCAAATAATCCACTTTTGCAACTTCAAGGACTAAACCATCACCTGACATGCAAGTTCAGGGACCTGCAGTGCTATTACCTCATTTGAAAAGAACAAGGACGAACAAAATTGGGATACGTGTGGACCAAAACAAGATGCATTCACTACCCAGCAGCCATTGGACTTGGAGGAGTGGATTCCCGTGTGTCCCGGAAATTTCGCGCATGGCACGGCACCGCACCGGGCTACAAGTCACGATCGAGATTGCACTCCCTACTCCCTAGCAGTAGCATAGCATACCACAAAGGGAAGGGATCCTAGCATAAAGCTGTGACGATTGAAAAGCCATCGTTGATACTGATTCGTGATATGAATGGAAAACTTCTCAAAAAAAAAAAAGCCATCGTTGGCATGGCAGCATCTTTCAGCCAACCCCTCCCTCATCAAGCCGTGGTGTACGTACGTGTTTCTTTTGTCTGTGGAGAATAAAATTGCACTGCACTGCGCTGCTTGTGCGCCTCGTAACGCAACAAGAGCAAAGCAGAGAAACGTGTCGTGCCGTTCCTTGGGTCCTGTGCGCCGCGAGTGTGTAACGTACGTGCGTGCAGCAGTCGCGTCGTGTACGTCTTGGTGGACTGCGTGTGCACCCTCCACTCCACTCCTCTCCTCAGCCGGCGCCCAACCGACCGACCGACCCCAGGTCTTCTTCCTCTCGCAAGCGCACCACGTTCCACGTTCCACAGCAGCGGCCCGGGGTGACGTATGATCCGTCGCTCTCGCCTCATAGTCCAACCCATGATGACGGTCCTCCTCCTGCTCCTCCCTGCTCAAGGCATCCATCTTTTACTGCGCGCGTCTGCGTGCTAACCCAACGCCGTAGGCATCCTGCTCGTAATAATTACCAGACGATACGCCACCCACTCATTACGGCGCTGTCAAGGTACGTACCTACTCCAAGTTTCAGTAGAGTACACTGCTTGGACTAATGAATTGCGTTGATGCCTACACATGACATGAGAGATGTGCGAAGTCCATTCCAACAGACGTGGAGCTTTACTCTTACATGCAAGCACAGCTAAATAAAACTACTCCCTCCGTTTCAAAATAATTGTCGCTGGGTTTTCTTTCCGACCAGGTGAAAACTAGTGAAATTACGAAACTGCCCCCCGATTCGAAATCGCTCGGGTCCTCGTATTCCTCCGTCACTCCTTCCCTCCGCCAGGACTCCGTCGCTCCTCCCCTTCGCCAGGCTCCTCCTCCGTCCGCATCTCCGGCGTCATTCCCCACCAGCTGCCTACGCCGCTCCAATCGAGGGCCCGACCCCCCTCTTTGGTCACCCTTCCCCGTCGCGATCGGAAGCTCCCTCGCCGGCGGCCGCCTTTCCTCACCGGCCGCCTACTCCGCCCTAGCTCCGGATCCTTCCCCGCTGGCCGCAGATCCCTCGCCAGTCGCCTCCCTCCACTCCAATCGAGAGCTCGAGGTCAGCCGCCGCTGCTCGCTGCTCCTTTCTGCTCTTGGATTTCAATCGAAGAAAGGCTTAATGAGATTTCAGAGTTCAGACCCAAGATGAAGAAGATATGAGTATTGTGTGTAATTACTCTATTGTGTCATGAATCTTCAACAGATCACAGATTTCAAAGTACCTCACTGTGTGTAATTACTCTTCAAGCAATCAATCTTCACAGATTTCAAGTAGTACAAATGTGAAATTCCTGTAATTTTGGAAACATCTTGATTGAACAGGAGTAGTATAAACAATAGTTTGATGAGGAAACACAGAATTTATTCTCTATGGCTCGCTGATGATTGGGCAAGTCCACCAATGTCCATACTTTGTTCTCATACATGGATCCTATCTCAGATTTCATGGCCTCAAGCCATTTACGGAATCTGGGCTCATCATAGCTTCTTCATAATTCGTAGGTTCGTCATGGTGTAGTAACATGACTTCCAGGACAGGATTACCATACCACTCTGGTGCGGATCGTTCTCTGGTTGACCTACGAGGTTCGGTAGTAATTTGATCCGAAGTTTCATGATCATCATCATTAGCTTCCTCTCTAGTTGGTGTAGGCATCACATGAACGGTTTTCTGTGATGAGCTACTTTCCAATTCGAGAGAAGGTACAATTGCCTCATCAAGTTCTAGTTTCCTCCCACTCACTTCTTTCGAGAGAAACTCCTTCTCTAGAAAGGATCCATTCTTATCAACAAAAATCTTGCCTTTGGATCTAAGGTAGAAGGTATACCCAGCAGTTTCTTTTTGCTATCCTATGAAGGCGCACATCTCCGATTTGGGTTCGAGCTTATCAGGCTGAAGCTTTTTCACATAACCATCGCAACCCCAAACTTTAAGAAACGACAACTTTGGTTTCTTGCCAAACTATAGTTCATACGGTGTCATCTCAACGGATTTAGACGGTGCCCTATTTAACATGAATGCAGCTGTCTCTAAGGCATAACCCTAAAATGATAAAGGCAAATCGATAAATGACATCATAGAACACACCATATCCAATAGAGTACGGTTACGATGTTCTGACACACCATTACGCTGTGGTGTTCCAGGTGGCGTGAGTTATGAAACTATTCCACATTGTTTCAAATGAAGACCAAACTCGTAACTCAAATGTTCGCCTCCGCGATCGGATCGTAGAAACTTTATTTTCTTGTTATGATGATTCTCTACTTCACTCTGAAATTCTTTGAACTTTTCAAATGTTTCAGATGTGTGTTTCATTAAGTAGATATACCCATATCTGCTCAAATCATCTGTGAAGGTTAGAAATAACGATACCCACCGCGAGCCTCAACACTCATTGGACCGCATACGTCAGTATGTATTATTTCCAATAAGCCATTGGCTCGCTCCATTGTTTCGGAGAGCGGAGTTTTAGTCATCTTGCCCATGAGGCATGGTTCGCAAGTATCAAATGATTCATAATCAAATGATTTCAAAAGTCCATCAGCATGGAGTTTCTTTATGTGCTTTACACCAATATGACCTAAACGGCAGTGCCAAAAATATGTTGCAGTATCATTATCAACTTTGCATCTTTTGGCATCAATACTATGAATATGTGTATCACTACAATCTAGATTCAACAAAAATAGACCACTCTTCAAGGGTGCATGACCATAAAATATATTACTCATATAAATAGAACAACCATTATTCTTTGATTTAAATGAATAATCGTCTCACACTAAACAAGATCTAGATATAATGTTCATGCTCAACACTGGCACCAAATAACAATTATTCAGGTCTAAAACTAATCCCGAAGGTAGATGTAGAGGTAGAGTGTCGACGGCGATCACATCGACCTTGGAACCATTTCCCACGCGCATCGTCACCTCATCCTTAGCCAATATTCGTTTAATCCTTAGCTCCTGTTTCGAGTTACAAATATGAGCAATGAAACCAGTATCAAATACCCAGACGCTACTACAAGCATTAGTAAGGTAAACATCAATAACATGTATATCAAATATACCTTTGTTCACTTTGCCATCCTTCTTATCCGCCAAATACTTGGGGCAGTTCCGCTTCCAGTGACCAGTCCCTTTGCAGTAGAAGCACTCAGTTTCAGGCTTGGGTCCAGCTTTGGGCATCTTCCCGGGAGTGGCAACTTGCTTGCCATTCTTCTTGAAGTTCCCTTTCTTTCCCTTGCCCTTTTTCTTGAAATTAGTGGTTTTATTAACTATCAACACTTGATGCTCCTTCTTGAATTCTACCTTCGCAGCTTTGAGCATTGCGAAGAGCTCGGGAATTGTCTTCGCCATCCCTTGCATCTTCTAGTTCATCACGAAGCCTTTTAGCTTGGTGGTAGTGATTGGAGAACTCTGTCAATAACACTATCATCTGGAAGATTAACTCCCGGCTGAGTCAAGTGATTATGATATCCAGACATTCTGAGTATGTGTTCACTAATAAAACTCTTCTCCTCCATCTTGCGGCTATATAACTTGTTGGAGACTTCATATCTATCAACTCGGGCATTTGCTTGAAATATCAACTTCAACTCTTGGAACATCTCATATGCTCCATGATGTTCAAACGTCTTTGAAGTCCCGATTCTACGCCATAAAGCATGGCACACTGAACTATAGAGTAGTCATCTGACCGCATCTGCTAGACGATCACAGTGTCTAGATTAGCGGGAGGGGGTTTGTCACCTAGCGGTGAATCAAGGACATAATTCTTCTATGCAGCAATGAGGATAAACCTCAAGTTAAGGACCTAGTCCGTGTAGTTGCTACCATTATCTTTCAACTTAGCTTTCTCTAGGAACGCATTAAAATTCAGGAGAACGGTAGCACGGGCCATTGATCTACAACATAGATATGTAAATATTATTAGGACTAAGTTCATGATATATTAAGTTCAGTTAATCAAATTACTTAAGAACTCCCACTAAAATAGACATCCCTCAAGTCATCTAAATGATACGTGATCTAAATCAACTAAACCATGTCCGATCATCACGTGACATGGGGTAGTCATCAATGGTGAACATCTCTATGTTGATCATGTCTACTATATGATTCATGTTCGACCTTTCAGTCTCCAGTGTTCCGAGGCCATGTCTGTACATGCTAGGCTCTTCAAGTTTAACCCGAGTATTCCGCATGTGCAAAACTGTCTTGCACCCGTTGTATGTGAATGTAGAGTCTATCACACCCGATCATCACATGGTGTCTCAACACGATAAACTGTCGCAATGGTGCATATTCAGGGAGAACACTTATACCTTGAAATTTTAGTTAAGGGATCACCTTATAATGCTACCGCCGTACTAAGAAAAATAAGATGCATAAAAGGTAAACATCACATGCAATCAAAATATGTGACATGATATGGCCATCATGATTTTGTGCTTTTGATCTCCATCTCCAAAGCATCGTCATGATCTCCATTGTCACCGGCTTGACACCTTGATCTCCATCGTAGCATCATGGTCGTTTCGACAACTATTGCTTCTACAACTATCGTTAACACATAGTGATAAAGTAAAGCAATTACATGGCGTTTGCATTTCATACAATAAAGGGACAACCATAAGGCTCCTGCTGGTTGCCGCTAATTTACAAAACATGATCATCTCATACAATAACATATATCACATCATGTCTTGACCATATCACATCACAACATGCCTTAGGTGTCCCCTACTTTGTTGTTGCAAGTTTATCACAAAGATGGTTAAGGTTTCCTAACCATGGACATGAGTTTTCATTTGATAATGGGATCACATCATTGTGATAATGATGTGATGGACAAGACCCATCCGTTAGCTTAATTAGCATTTGATCGTACAGTTTATTGCTACTGCTTTCATGTATGTCAAACGTCACAACGTAACTGGGTGATTATAAAGATGCTCTACAGGTATCTTCGAAGGTGTTTGTTGAGTTGGCATAGGTCGAGATTAGGATTTGTCACTCCGAGTATTGGAGAGGTATCTCTGGGCCCTCTCGGTAATACACATCATAATAAGCCTTGCAAGCAAATGACTAATGAGTTAGTCTCGGGATGATGTGTTATGGAACGAGTAAAGAGACTTGCCGTTAACGAGATTGAACTAGGTATGAAGATACCGACGATTGAATCTCGGGCAAGTAACATACCGATGGACAAAGGGAATAACGTATGTTGTCATAACGGTTCGACCGATAAAGATCTTCGTAGAATATGTAGGAGCCAATATGAACATTCAGGTTCCTCTATTGGTTATTAACTGGAGAAGTGTCTCTGTCATGTCTACATAGTTCTCGAACCCGTAGGGTCCGCACGCTTAACGTTCAATGACGATATTGTATTATATGAGTTATGTTATTTAGTGACCAAATGTTGTTCGGGGTCCCGGATGAGATCACGGACATGACGAGGAGTCTCAAAATGGTCGAGAGGTAAAGATTGATATATAGGATGATAGTATTCGGACACCTGTAGTGTTCCGGAATGTATCGGGTATTTATCGGAGTACCGGAGGGGTTACCGGAACCCCGGGGGGAGGGGTATATGGGCCATATGGGCCATGATAGGGGAGCACACCAGCCCACAATGGGTGGTGCCCCCCTATGGCAAGTGGCCGAATTGGAGATGGAGAAGAGGGGGTTCGCCCCTGATGTCTACTACACAACCTTCTTCTTGTAGACTTTGTTGGGCCTCCAAGTGCAGAGGTTTGCAGGACAGTAGCAAATTTCCCTCAAGTGGATGACCTAAGGTTTATCAATCCGTGGGAGGCGTAGGATGAAGATGGTCTCTCTCAAACAACCCTGCAACCAAATAACAAAGTCTCTTGTGTCCCCAACACACCCAATACAATGGTAAATTGTATAGGTGCACTAGTTCGGCGAAGAGATGGTGATACAAGTGCAATATGGATGGTAGATATAGGTTTTTGTAATCTGAAAATATAAAAACAGCAAGGTAACTAATGATAAAAGTGATCGTAAACGGTATTGCAATGGTAGGAAAGAAGGCCTAAGGTTCATACTTTCACTAGTGCAAGTTCTCTCAACAATAATAACATACTCGGATCATATAACTATCCATCAGCATGCAACAAAGAGTCACTCCAAAGTCACTAATAGCGGAGAACAAACAAAGAGATTATGGTAGGGTACAAAACCACCTCAAAGTTATCCTTTCTGCTCGATCTATTCAAGAGTCTGTAGTAAAATAACACGAAGCTTTTCTTTCCATTCGATCTATCATAGAGTTTGTACTAGAATAACACCTTAAGACACAAATCAACCAAAACCATAATGTCATCTAGATACTCCAATGTCACCTCAAGTATTCGTGGGCATGATTATACGATATGCATCACACAATCTCAGATTCATCTATTCAACCAACACAAAGTACTTCAAAGAGTGCCCCAAAGTTTCTATCGGAGAGTCAAGACGAAAACGTGTGCCAACCCCTATGCATAGGTTCATGGGCGGAACCCGCAAGTTGATGACCAAAACATACATCAAGTGGATCACGTGATATCCCATTGTCACCACAGATAAGCACAGCAAGACATACATCAAGTGTTCTCAAATCCTTAAAGACTCAATCCGATAAGATAACTTCAAGAGGAAAACTCAATTCATCACAAGAGAGTAGAGGGGGAGAAACATTATAAGATCCAACTATAATAGCAAAGCTCGTGATACATCAAGATCGTGCCATAGAGAGAACACGAGAGAGAGAGAGAGAGAGAGATCAAACACATAGCTACTGGTACATACCCTCAGCCCCGAGGGTGAACTACTCCCTCCTCATCATGGAGAGCGCCGGGATGATGAATATGGCCACCGGTGAGGGATCCCCCCTCCGACAGGGTGCCGGAACGGGCTCCTGAGAGGTTTTTGGTGGCTACAGAGGCTTGCGGCGGCGGAACTCCCGATCTATTGTTGTCTTCGATGTTTTTAGGGTATATGGGAATATATAGGCGAAAGAAGTCGGTCAGGGGAGCCACGAGGGGCCCACGAAGGTGGAGGGCGCGCCCAGGGGGTGGGCGCCCCATGCCTCGTGGCCTCCTCGAAGCTTCCCTGACTTGCACTCCAAGTCCTCTGGATTGCTTCCGTTCCAAAAATAACGCTCCCGAAGGTTTCATTCCGTTTAGACTCCGTTTGATATTCCTTTTCTTCGAAATACTGAAATAGTCAAGAAAACAGCAATATGGGCTGGGCCTCCAGTTAATAGGTTAGTCTCAAAAATAATATAAAAGTGTATAATAAAGCCCATAAACATCCAAAATAGATAATAATATAGCATGAATGCTTCATAAATTATAGATACGTTGGAGACGTATCAGCCCCCCCCCCCTTCTTCTCTTCTTCCCCCTTCCTTTCTTCTACGGTTAAATATGGTAAGGGGGGCGCGAATTGGGGTAGACCCCAAGTAGGATTCGGCCTACTTGGGGCGCCCCTTGGCTGCCTCTCCTCCCCTCCCTCCTATATATATGTGGGGAGGGGGGCGCCTAGAACACACAACATCAATTGTTAGCCGTGTGCGGCGTCCCTCTCCACAGTTTACACCCCCGGTCATATTCTCGCGGTGCTTAAGCGAAGCCCTGTGCGGATCACTTCACCATCACCGTCAACACGCCGTCTTGCTGACAGAACTCATCTAATTCAATGGCATCTTGTTGGATCAAGAGGATGAGGGACATCGCCGAGCTGAACGTGTGCAGAACTCAGAGGTACCGTACGTTCAGTACTTGATCGGTCGGAGCTAGAAGAAGTTCGACTACATCAACCGTGTTGTCATACGCTTCCGCTTTCGGTCTACGAGGGTACGTAGACATACTCCCCCCTTGTTGCTATGCATCTCCTAGATAGATCTTGCGTGGGCGTAAGATTTTTTTTTTAATTGCATGCTACGTTTTCCAACAGACCTCCCGTCTCGCGTCATCGTCACTGCAAGGCTTCTCCTCAGCAGCTCCAACTTCAGAAGACAAGCGAGGCACGGCGACCCCTCGAACACGCCGGATGCGACCGACTACCAGAACACAGTTGCAAACCCGTCTCCGCTCGAAGCCGTCATCGTTGCCACACAAGAAGCCGCGCAAAGTATCCACATCGCTGGTCAGGCACCTGCCGACTGCAATGTCGCGAGCGGCTAGCCCATCGAGCGCGCAAACAGGATTCAAAGCTCTTCCGGACACGGATCCTTGTGGCAACCTATTTTTTTAGGTGTTGTCCACCTTTTCCGGGCTTTCGGGTCCTTGTGGCAACAATTGGAGTCCATCGGCTCGGGCAACTTAAGCCAGATCTACTTCAAAATTTCAAAAGTACAACGTTTTTTTTCGAGGAGGAGAAAGTATACAATTCTTGACGTGTATTTTTTAAAACAGGCACTGTAGAAACTTTTGGCATTTTTAATGGCATGTAGGAGTAGTATCTTTTATACAAGAAGAAGATCGCCATGACTCCGGACATGGCATGCCCTCCATGGCCTCCAATCTCAAGTTCACTGATGCTGACCACTACGAATCTGCTGCTTGATTCAAATTTCAAAACTACAGCTCGTCATCAAAGAGCACAATCAAAATTACTGTTGGCCCTTGAACAAAGCAGAGCGTACCGGCGCGGATGCGGACGCGCATGCAGGCACGAGGCACACCTCCTCGTCGTACAACTCGCACCGGATGCATGCTGGCTTGTCCAACATCCTAGCTACAAGCAACACTTTCAAGCAAAACAAGGAAAAATAAGTGTGCGGACGTGGGCGATGTCTGATCAAGCCAAAAGGCTGAATCTTGTTTTTGACCGGTAGAGAGTTCATCCTCGATCGATGCCAATCGCCAATATTCTTCGCAATTAAAAAAGATGCCAGTACACCGTTCATTTGGTATCCGTCCCATATGCTGCATTTCCCATATGGATGTCCAAAAGGAGGAGCCACGAGATTTCCAAAGGGGCGGCCGGTGGAATCCGCCCCGGTCACAGCAGGGGTGATTTGGTGGTATTCGCTCGTACTAGTAGAGAGAAGAGGCAAGGCAAGTAGTATGCTACTTGAGTGCACCACCTTTATTTTGACTATGGGTACCGCTTCTCCTTTTGTCAGTTTGCTTTCTGTTGCGTTGCTTGTTTCACCGAAGAAGATGCAGGTGCACTAAAAGCATGCAACTAGTACTTCAGTAAAAGAGTCAATTACACCACAGATGCTTGAACTTGGCAAGAAAAGTCAGTTTGATGCTAAAACTTGTGAGATACATTGAACCGGTGACAAAACTTGGCTCAGGCGCACATCTACGATGCTAATCACGTTTTGTATACGCTCAACGTGCTGACGAGGCACGCCAATGTGGCGTACAACCCATTGTCAGTGACCAGAAAGGCAGGGGTTAGCGTGTGACCTGTTTTTTTTTTTTTGCGAAAACAGTCTGGAAATTTTTTTCTCGTCACAAAAGAGCCCCTTGATTTTTTTTCCTAAAAAAAAAAGTGAAGCCCACCCGTCAGGAAACAGTACAAGAGGAAACAAATATGCAAAGGTAAGGAATTCGAACGCGGACCTCATCATAACAAGCCGAAGCTGCTAGCCACCACGGCAAGTAAACAGGTTTTGTTGATTGGATAGCTAACCCTAATGAAACATACTCCCTCCGTTCCTAAATATAAATCTTTTTAGACATTTCAAACATATGAATGTATGTAGACATATTTTAGAGAGTAGATTCACTCATTTTGTTTCGTATATAGTCACTTGTTGAAATCTCTAAAAAGACTTATATTTGAAAACGGAGGGAGTACATGTCTAACAAAAAAAGTAATGAGCCAGATGGGCTTAAATGGTCTGCAGTGACCGCGGCCAATTTCTACAATGATAGTGTTTTTAATTCATATATACGGTTATAGTTCATATTCATTTAAATTATATAATTGTTTTCTAGTAAATGCTTGAATATATTTTAGAATTACATGAACAGTATTTTAAGTAATAATATTTCTTGGAAAGTGAATACATGAATATTTATCTGAATGCATGAATACAGCCTAAAAATCTGTGAATATTTTTCTGAAGACATTAATATGACATGAATATTTTTATAATTTATGAAAATAATTCATAAATATTACTTTTACTATAAAATCATTTCCAAATAATACTTGAATATTTAATAGGATAACATTAACATTTGTTCAAATATGAACATCTTTTAGAATTAAGCGAACATTATTTAAATAATAATGTTTTGAGAATTGCATGAACATTATTTTAAATAATCATAATTTTTAGAATTACATGACCATTATGTTAAGTAAGAATATATTTTTAGAATTACATGAAAATTATCTTAAATATTTTTCTTATAATTACAAAAACATCATCTTAATTAAGTTAATTTATTTGTATGTATAATCTTTTTAATTTACATTTTCTTACAAAATGCTATGAAAAAAACTAACATGTGAAAATGGCATGCGGTGACTGTAGCCGATTCAAGCCAAGTTTTGTCACCGGTTCAATGTATCTCACAAGTTTTAGCATCAAACTGACTTTTATTGCCAAGTTCAGACACCTGTGATGTAATTGACTCTCAGTAAAACACAGTTGCCTGACCATGTGCTGGGTCATGTTGACGCTCCCGGCGCATGCAGTACCACCCTCCGCTCTAGTTGTGTCGCTCCTCGTCACAGTCGCTCTTCCACTCTGTAGCTGCTCTGCACGCCGTCACGTCAGCGCGGATTCGATCGAGGCTCACTCACCAGACAGCGACGTTCACAGGATTCGCTTTACGTAAAACACAAATTCATGCCACTGCAAAAGGACTATTCACAAAAATAATAATACGAATTCGTATTCATGCCACCGCACTCAATCGCACGCCCTGCTGCTAGGTTGGCTACCATGTTATTTTTTTTTGCGAAATAGGTCGGCTACCATGTTTTTTCTTTTGCGAAATAGGTTGGGTACCATGTTTATGCAAAAGCGATCGCTGCTGCGAGGGAAGGTGTCCGATGGTGGCTGCGAGCAAGCCAATGCCGCACTCCTACAAAGGCGGCAAACGGCGATGCAAGGGTGTCCGACGGCGGCTGCAGGCAAGCCGACGGTGTTGCAAGCCCACCGTAAGCCATAGCGAGGGCTCTAGTGGATGTTGCAAGGGTGTCCAATGGTTGTAAACAAGCCGGTGCTACTGTGTGTGGGGCAAGTGATGCTGCGAGGGTGGGCGGTGGCGGCTGCGGTTGCGAGCGAGATATGAACTGCGATAAAGACTGCTCGGTGTTGCTGCGTGTGGGACGAGTAATGTTGTGAGGGTGAGCGGTGGCAGCTGTGGTGCGATGTGATCTATGAGAAGATTGTCCAGCCATACCTGGCCATGGGCAGCCCGGTCCGAACGGCCCGACCCTACCCGGTCCGAAAATCCTGGGCCGAGCTGAGCCCGAGTATGCCATTGGGGCAGGCTCGGGCTTGAAAATTGAGCCCGACGAGCAGATTGGGCTGGGCTCGGGCTTGCGGAAAACAAGAATTTAACCGTAGTCGGGCCGGGCCTACCGGGGCGTGTAGGGCTTTTTCAGGCTTGGGCTGGGCTCGGGCCTGGGTTTTCAACACCGGGTTTGTTTTTGCCCCTCCCGAGATATGAGCTGCTTCGTCGGCGACGACATCAACTCATGGCGGTTCTACCGATAAGAGAACAATGTAGCACTTGTAACAGAAAGGAATTACGACTGCAACATTGAAAACAGAATCACATAAATCTTTCTTTAGCACGTAACGTTTATATCAACTTGGCTTGAGAGTTTAGCGCGTGCACCCTCCACTCCAGTCCACTCCTCAGCCGGCGCCCAACCGACCGACCGACCGACCCCAGGTCGAGTTCCCAGTGCCAGTGCCAGGGGGTGGACCGGACCACCACGGCAACCCCCTCCACCACTGCCGTACCGCCTGCCAATTCACTGAAATGGTACGACCATCCAGCTCTTGCTGTCCATCTGCCCGGTCATGGATATGAAAGCGACATCCCCAAAGCCAAAGCCTCTGGTCTCCAGCATCATCTGCACCTACTCAAGAATCAACCTACTGTAGCATATATAGTTTGTTTGGTGCTACTGTAGCATATATCAGCAGCTTATAAACACACAAGACAAGAGACTGGAAATCTGCACTTTGAATTTACCCTTGAGTAAAGGACCAAGAAAATCAGTAAAAAATAATAACATGGATAATCCTGCTGTGTAGCAAGCAGCCTCATATCAGGTGAACTAACAGCATCAAAGTACTAACTGAGAAGCAAGTGTTAGATAAATCCTTAACATTACTTGATATTGATCTCGTGATTAGAACACCTACATGAGCGGAAGCGTGAGAACTTACAGGAACTGGGAGAAGTCCCCGTGCCTGCTAGATGGCGTGTAGCCCGTGGCTGCACCTTGATCCTCCAACACCGATGAGATGGTCGGGGAAGAAGTACAGCAGCAATCCAGTAGCGCCGCTGCCTTGATCATCGTGGCATCCGTTGCAGACCCAACAGCTGGTCGGAGTAGACACGCCGCCAGCACTATCCTGGTGGTGGCCGGTGGTGGTAGTCGGTCTTCGTCTCCTTGAGCACCTCTTTAGGATCAGTTGTTGAAGAGAGGACATGGCCTACCCCCATGTGAGATTGTTAGTTTTTCCACAGGAGGGGTCCTTTTCTTTTTAGTATTAGGTGCCAGGAGGCGGGACCGAGACCAAGTCGTTGGTTTGATGCCCCCGATCAGGGCATGTACGTGGGAGGTTTAGCTCCCCCTTATCTCTCAGTTTGTTACAACTGAAGATTAATTCTAACATTCTTCCCCTTAATCGTAAGGTTAACAAACATCATAAGCCCACACTCGATAGAAATAACACACCAAAATAAAGTGTTACAATGGCCAATGAGATGCCACTGAACCTCATTACCTATAGTACATCATTCTATCTTGAAATGGAAAACATAATACTTTACGGGAGTTGGTTTATAAGATGGTCCTAATTTCCAGGATCAAAAAACTTTCCTAACCCATGCCGGCAACATAATCATAAATATTGGTGGTGAGCCTTTGGTAAATGGATCCGTAATACATACAAATCATTTTTATATGCTTAACATCATTAGCTTGATTCTGGATTCTATCTTTCACAACATGAAAACATATTGTCAATGGTCTTGGCAACACCATTTGACTTGTTGTTACTCGCATAAAAAACTGTGTGTTCATAATGCAGTAGGTGGTTTTTATGAATGTTGTCTACCACCTTAATTTCGGGAATATAACTTCTTTGACATACAACCTGCCCAATATAGCCACTTAGCATGCCACATCATAAATTGCATTATTTCTAATGCCATCAATGTCATTATAGAGCTTTTCCACGATATAGCTCCATATGCGAGAGTGAGGATGTAACATAACGTGGAAACTTTAATATCCACACACCTCGCAGAAACAATGTCTGAATAACCGAGGATATCAAGGTTATCATACTTCTTATTAGTGAGCATGTAAACATTTATTGCCTCGCATATCTACAAGACTTTTCGCGGCTTCTCCAGTGGTCCATTTCTGGACTTGTATATTTGCCAATTATCCCGATCATAGATAGGGAAAGTTCACATTTGAATACTTACATTGCTTCTGACAGCTGAAGCATAAGGAACTAACATTACCTGATCAGTTCATAATGGTTCCTTGGACAATAAACTGTCCATATTTATTGCCCTTGACTTTATTAGCAGGTGTGATAGAGTACTACCATGTAATATTTTCTTCCGTACTCTATCAACGTATGTCATCATAATAAAACTTATACTCCTTTTGGACCTATATCTTGGCGAAACTCAATACAAGCAAAGTATGAGGCATCACCAAGATCCTTCATGTTACAAATAGAAGATAGAAATTACTTGGCTCGCCAAAATATTCTATCTCCACAAGGTAGTGCTCTTACTCCCCTTGTCTTATAGTATGAGTGTCCCAACGCTTGTATTATCTCATAATTGTATTTATTTAGATAACATGCTTTATGTCAATTTCGGCCATGAAAAAAAAACATACAGTTGAGTCATACATACATTATCAACTAAGTCAGCACAAGAGCATGTCATAGTAATAACACAAACGTCACAACAACTCACTGAGGAAATTCTATGGAGTTCCATACATCATTAGAGCTCATAATCTTCATCCTATATGGCAACAAGCCACTAAGATGATCATTCACACACATTATTGATCATAGGGAAATTGTTGAGTCTCAACAATAAGTGTTGCATTAGAGAAAAATAAATTCCCTCAATTTACCTGATGCATATGAACAAATATCTAATGGAGTTATCCTTAAGATTAATGTTCATATGCTCCAGGTTCCCTGATGATCACTTTATTTAGAAGATGGAAACTATATCCAAAAATCTTGATAACAATCATCTCAGCTCTAAACCACAACACCATTGGGCTGAAGATGGAAAAGAACTTAATGAACTGTGACAAATGATTATAAACGACGTTAGTCAGAAATATAACCACAAGCCACATGATACTGACAAACTTGCCACTTGAGTGAAGTGTCACATATGATTATAAACGACGTTGGTCATATATAATCAACATGTTACATCATGATGGTCATTAGACTAGCAACCTTGCCACTTCAGCATTCATGTGTGCTTTGTAATGCTCATAAAGGACTAAGTACACACTAACATGATAAAGGAGTCATTTTTCCTTCATTCTTCTAAATAAGACTTGTTGCATCTTAATTAGAGAATCAACATTAGAATGTGCTTTTCATACATTCTCCAACCAAGACTTCTCGTTGGTTCCATCTTAATTAGAGAATTGAGATACATAGTTTGCTTAATTGTACATGCTATGATCTAAGTAGGAGAAGTGAACGCGATATCTCATATTAAATGAGACTTCCATTCCCCCCCCCTCGAAATGTGGTCTAAAACCACAATTTTGATGAGGTCTCATTAATCACACTTCTCTTACATCTTCAATGGTAACATAGTATATAATCTTTACAAACGATTCATTTAGTGAAAACATAACTTGTCTCACCATAGGTGGGACTAAGATTACATAATTTGAGTTGACTTAATAACATATAAAATCACGTCATCTATTCGAGAGACGAAATTAAGGTTGTCCAATAACTAGGAGCATGAACAAAACATCATGAATAGGATGAAGAATTAAGTCATCTTCAAAAGCTAGTGGAATAAATCCAATAGCTTTGATTTTAATCTCCTTTGCATTAGTGATGTGCATGATGGCACATGCGTCCTCTCCCAATGTCTGCCTTATCATCGTGATTAACATCCTTCAACCTTAGTGGCAGAAAAACGTTGGGAGATTCCTTACATGAGACAATGATCTCTACTCTCCATGTGGGAAAGTTATTTACATAACGTTCTTCTATGCCAAACAAAAGTTTGACATCATTATTATTGCTGGAAAGAGGAGACAACTTTGTGATCATCATAACAAAAAAAAACAAGCATGAACCAACCATGCAATGCCATGAAAAGGTGCTTAATGTTTATTCTAATTCGTATCATCGTTGGACAGATAACAAAAAAGAACCTTACTCATTCGTAAATGACACATGAAAAAACATAATCAATGTTGGCCAGAATATCATCATATGCCATTAGAACATTTGCTCATTAATTTCTCTAATCAAAACTTCTCGTTGGTTCCATTTTGACCAGAGAGATGTAAAATCTCGTAATGACCAGCAAGAACTACGACTAAATTAACTGCCATCATTAACATAAAGCAACATCGTAATATAATTATGTGTGCCATGAGGCACAGTAATGCCTTTTGACACTAAATCTCACAACGATAATATAAATATTGAACTTAAGTGTCAAAATTATCATTAGAAATCTCAATGACATACAATGAAAATGACATTGGAATTAACATATAAAAAATAAAAGTCACTCCCACCGAGTATACATTAAAGAGGACATTCAGAGTAAAAATGTCATTAATATTATCGTCAAGTTATCATAACATTTTCCAAAAAATAAAATCTGGACATAAATTTTTCGTAAGGACTCACAACATAACACTATTTGGCAAATAAGAGTTGTCAAACAAATGACAACATGTACTTTTGAAAGCAAATTTTGTTTAGGGGATTGAACATAACCCCATAAACATTATTTTGAGTCTTTATGCATATTTCAATGGTGTATATCATAATAAAATGACATGAAATGCACCAATCAAAAACTTTATTTTGCCCAATAGACATAATGCCCAAATATTATTATGACACATAGTGCGATGCGGAAGACCGAACAATGCAACCATCGCGTTCTCCTTGAACTGCCTCAACTCATTAGAAATGATCACATCATTAAGAAATGCCATTAGGATGGCATCACCATAAACCTCAAACTCAAATAAAGTTTTCATATAAAATATTTGAAACATCAGGGAATGAAACATTATAGATTATGATCAGGATAAATATCATTTCACCACATTGATATTTAAACTTTAAAAATGGTACAAATAAAATATCAACACTAAAATGCCATAAATGGCATTTACATTATACCACATTAATATTTTCCAAATAAAATTTCTCATCTGTCCATTTTATTCAGAAAATTCAAACATTATCCTTAGCATAATTTTAGGCAATCAAGACATATTAATATTGCATAAACATTATCACCAATATTAACAACATGAATCAAATGCACCCAAAAAAAATACCAATTGCCTAAAAATACATAATTTGGCCGATAGGAAACCACAACAGCCCATAAAAATAATAATATTGACATTACCTCTTACACACATTTTTTTATTGGGCATATTGTTTCTTAATAAAACAGTGCATAAAAAATATCAAAAAACTTGAAACACCCCTTCTCCTCTTATTTTCAGTCTACTTGGAACACATGAAAAGCACTGAAAATAAACAGAAGCGACTCAATACTTATTTTCGCCTAAAACCAACAGCAAACCATAAAAGGAACCATCCAGCAGCTAAAATCGTTAAAATAAAAAACAAAACTTTATACTGAGCCAACACAACCTGGGCCTCAACCCACGGCTGAAATTGGCCCGTTAGTCGCCCGAAAGCCCAGTAGCCATCGCAGGCTGATTTCAGCCGTTCGATTCAACTGACGGTCGGGATCGTCCGCAGCCGGAACAAAACTGCCGCTGGTCAAACCCTAGGGCCATTTGCCCCCTTCCCTCCCTGATTTTCCCGGAGCGGCGGCTCGAGGTCGAGGCTCGCCGGCCCACGGCGGCGCGGTGGCTGCCCTCGCCGGAAGAGCGTGCAGTGGACCAAGTCCGGCGCGCTCCTCCGTCGAGAGCTGCTGCCGGCGACGCGCACATGGCTCAAGGCGGCGACTTTGAGAGGCGAGCGCGGACGGCGGGCGAGCGCCAGCGGCGGTGCATGAGGGCGCTGACAGCGACGTGCGCGGCGCGCAGGCCTCGCTTGTGCACGTCCGTAAGCGCGCCGTCGGCGACTTCTTTCATTCCGCGCGTCGTCCCGAGGGACGGCGGCGTAGATCGACTCCATCGCACGATCGATCCCGGAGGGAAGAAGGCGCCAACGCGGTCGTAAGGTGAGCCCCGAAGCAAACATTTGGGGATTTCATTTTTATTGCTCGGATTAGGGACTTTTTGCAAACATAAGTGCTTTCTTCAATGTGATTTCCTCAATTTGCAATTCCACTCCTTCTAAATTCTGTCCGAGGACATTATAGCCATAATAAACTGAGATTTATGGTAACATAAACAGCATAGGGCCTTCAATGCAGATTAGTTCGGGAAGTATTAAGCAGAAACAGTATAAGCCTTGACGGCAAAAAATATCATCTGAACATGAATAAATTAGACCTTACAGAAGGCCAATACCATACCAAGGCAAATTAGGGTTCTAACAGAGATCAATCTTGCTCTGATACCAATGTTAGATAAATCCTTAACATTACTTGATATTGATCTCGTGATTAGAACACCTACATGAGCGGAAGCGTGAGAACTTACAGGAACTGGGAGAAGTCCCCGTGCCTGCTAGATGGCGTGTAGCCCGTGGCTGCACCTTGATCCTCCAGCACCGATGAGATGGTCGGGGAAGAAGTACAGCAGCAATCCAGTAGCGCCGCTGGCTTGATCATCGTGGCATCCGTTGCAGACCCAACAGCTGGTCGGAGTAGACACGCCGCCAGCACTATCCTGGTGGTGGCCGGTGGTGGTAGTCGGTCTTCGTCACCTTGAGCACCTCTTTAGGATCGGTTGTTGAAGAGAGGACATGGCCTACCCCCATGTGAGATTGTTAGTTTTTCCACAGGAGGGGTCCTTTTCTTTTTGGTATTAGGTGCCAGGAGGCGGGACCGAGACCAAGTCGTTGGTTTGATGCCCCCGATCAGGGCATGTACGTGGGAGGTTTAGCTCCCCCTTATCTCTCAGTTTGTTACAACTGAAGATTAATTCCAACAGCAAGCAGCTTCAATTGGCACCAAAGTGGTTACCAACCAAGTGTGCCCCAAGGTTTGTAACACTCCACTCATATCATATATCAGGTTATGTCTGAAAATATAAACAAGTTCACTGGTTGGATCCATCTACTACCATAAATTAGTGAGTCCTTGTTCTTCTTCTGAAAGCCAAACAAGAACAGGCTCATCACCGGTCTGGTAGATAAGCTCACCATAATCTTCAAACATGGCAAAAACAGCACATGAAGACTACAGTCGGCAATATCCAACAAAACGCCTGAGGTTTGCTCTGTTTTCATAGGTGCTGACATCAAAAGTTGCTTCACAAGCTACCCGCGATCCTGAACGAATCACCATTTCCTCTGGCATACGCACCCATTTTCATGTGCCAGTGCGTTGCGTCTTCTCCCCGCAGTAGATATTCTGTATGACGCAAAACCTGCTAATGCAGATTTAATTGCTTGTCTGTAATCAGTCTAAACAGGGGTGATCTCCTCTCCCCGGTGCATCAGCTTGGAGTTCCCGGCCAATCACCAGGCAGTCCAGCTCCAGTACCATGTCACCTCTCTGTACAGATTCGACAGGGACTGCGGACCCATCAACGCAGCACGCTCCACTACGCGCTCAAGGTGGAGGAGCTCGCCTTTTCCACTTCTCCTGCCATCTTCCCATTGTGCATATGAAGGCTCAGTGATGCATTGCTGAAAATTGACAGTAAATTTTCATGTACTCAAGTGAAGGCTCAATGCTTCATTGCTTACTGGATAAATTCATTGTGTATACGAAGGCTTCATTTAGATAAATTCATTGTGCAAAGCTGCATTTCTAAACTTCATTCAGTTTTCGCTGCTGATTCACTGTGTATATGAAGGCTCTGTAGCACATCAGGAGCAAGCGGCAGACTTTTAGGGTTAATTTACAGTAGAGAGACAAATTCATGTCTCTGTACAGAAAGACTGGAAACACAAATTGGCAGTAAATTTTCTCGGTGGCACATCAGGGGCAAGCAACATGTCCATCCTTTTAATTTGTGCAGATTCAGATAAAGCATGTCCATCTTCTGATGTTACGAATGTCCATCTCCTGTAGTTGTGGTTATGTTCTGATAATTTCAGTTAAAATGTTGATGGTGTCGTGGTCATGTTCTCATCATTGTGGAGTATTCCTGTAGTTGCTGGGATATGAATTCTTCTGTTCTCAAGCTGAGGTTGAACATTAACTAAATTCAGATGGACCAGGGTTGGGGCAAGTTTCAAAATCTGGGACTGTTTGTAGTGTTCTTACATCCATGCACTGTTTTGTTGTTCTTGCATCAAGGAGGATGCCTCCTCTTTGAATTCAAGTGATATGACTCCACAGACTTCCATTTTGGTATAAAGTGATATGACTCCTTGAAATTTGGCCAATATGATAAGTGGCATATTACTCCAGTTAGCGACATATTTTCAGTGATATGGAATTTGGCCAATATGGTAAGTGGCATATTACCCTTGGTTTCAAGCCAAGACCCTTGTGCTGTTGCAACTGTCTAAATGGCCATCAAGCAATGGACATCACCAAGCAATATGATAAAAAAAGGAAATGAACTTAAAACAAGAGCAAGTATTGACTTAAAATGAGAAGATTAGTAAGATTAGGTGTGGTGCAAACTACTCCAGTTAGCATGAAGATTAGGAGTTTGTACCATAACCAGAACTTAAAATGAGAGCAAGTATTGACTTGCTGATGTTTGAGCACACCAGTTAAGCACTGGTAACTGGAAATTTTCGTCCATACTTCTGTTGTGTTCTTCAATGTAAATTGACCAAGCTGGATACATGTCTCATGTTTAAGTATACATTTCACTTTTCTTTACTAATAACCATTTGGTGTAATATTTGAATTCCTAAAGAACTGATTGTTATTGATCCAGAATATCCATTATTTAAATCATTCTGTTTTTCAGTCTATAACATTCTTCTTGACAAATCTACTCCATAGGCAGTCCTTGATCACACTTTTCTTCAGAACACATTCTGTTTATTTTGTTTGTTCAGAACACATTGTAACCATAAGAGCTCAGTCTATAACATTCTTCTTGACAAATCTACTCCATCGGCAAACTTTTCATGTTGCATTGCAGGCTACAATGTAAATGCTCACAAGTCCCTCACAAGCTGGTGAATTTAGCAACCATAAGACCAGGACTTGTCTGAATCCAAAAGAAGCTTTAAAGCTTGAATGTCAAATTGTTTTATTGTGGGAATTTCTAAATTCTGGACCTCTGTGTTTTTTATTGGAAGTCCAAATTTCAGAAGCTTGGTACTGGATTTGTTTTTGGAATTTCAGAAAGTTGGTCCAGTTTTTCAGGATTCTTGTTCAAATTTCCAAAAGTTTGTTCTGAATTTCTACACAAATTTACCCACAACGTGCTGCTACAATGAAATTGAGTGAACTGAACCTATAGTAATTGATTGAATTTTCAAATAAACAATGAAATTGACAGCAACAAACCAGCTAACTAAATTTTCAAATTGCCAGGATCAAAGAGTACTAGTAGCTCGCAGCAGCAGAGATGGGGGCGAGGATCAGAGGTGGGGGCGGTCATCAGCAGCAGAGATGAGGGCGGGGATCCGGGGCGTCGGAGTCGGTCACCACCACCACCAGAGGCTGTAGAGGCATCGCCCACCACCACCACCACCAGAAGCCGGCCGCCGAAGCGCACCAGCGCGGCATAAGTGGGCGGCGGAATCGGGGGCGAAGTGAAACAGCGCGGCTTCGGTGGGCGGCGGAATGGGTGGCGGAGGTTCCGCTCGTGGGCGGGCGGCGGACGTCCTGCTCCTGGGCGAGCTCATCAGCGAAGCAGGAACTGCTCGTGGGCGGCGCAGGACCTTCTCTGGGAGACGGCTGGCCGTGGCGACGCGCGGGCGACAGGCGGAGGAGGAAGGAAGGAGACGGGGGCTTTTTCTTTAGAGCTTTGAAAGTACAAGGGCCCTTTTGCAAAATGACCACTATACTGCGCGCGCGGTAATACTTTAACCAAAAAGGTTTTCCCGGGCTTTCTATTACAAAGCACTCCGATACACCCAACGATAAGTGCTGGAGCGGAAACAGCACAGGCACGCCCAAAAGAAACAAGAGAGAAAGCGTAAAAGAAATAAATACTGACAACGGCGGATCAACGAAAACGGAGAAGCTTCGCGACCGGGTTTTCTATTTCAACGGCTGATTTTTTTAAAATTATTCATGAATTTGAGAAACAATTCATGAATTATAAAAATGTTCAAAGATTTCAAATGTGTTTGCCAATTTCAAAAAGGTTCACGGATTTGAAAGCAGGTCATGAAAATTAAAAACAAATGTAAAAATTAAAAAATGTTCGTAATTTTCAAAAACTTCAAGAAGTTTGAAAAAAAAATCGTCGAATTCAATATCTTTCCCTAATAATAAAGCACGGATTGACTCCGTGGGTTCACCGTCGTAATACGCTTCTTCCCGTAAATTTACGCTTTTAGTTTTTTCTTCAACATGTCCAAATTTATTTTCTATATCTAAGGTGGTACTAATCTCTACATACCTAATATTAAAGGGGGATTGTTTCTCCATAAAATTTTGTTTATGGTGGGACCCACAAGATTTTTCGTCCGTCCTGTTCGTTTCTGGCGAAAAATAATACTCCCTCCTTCCATATATATAGGGCCTAATACATTTTTCGAGGTTGTTGTTGACTATTGATAAGATTAATAATTGTTAGATGTATAATGTGAAAATTATATCATTAGAAGCTCCTTCCACGTACAAATTTGATGATGTGCTTTGTGTAAGTTGCATGTCATATATCATTGCTTTTAACGTGTGGTCAAAGTTTGTCTCGAAAATGCATTGACGGCAAGCACTCGAACCCCAAGAGCTCCTGCTAGACAGTCTAGATTGCTAGCCACTAGAATAAACAACATCTGATGTTTTGTAAGATCGCACTCCTAGATATGTAGGTACCTCCCTTCCAGTCAGAAAAAGAAAACATACATACATAAACGTGCATGTATCGTGCAATCAATCAGCCTCAACTAAAGCTTAAAAAAAGAGCCCCAACTAAAAAACATGTACGCATCTGCTGGCAGTAAAAAATGACACACATACACTTTTGCGTTGGACGAGCACAGCCACGGCCCACGGCTGCCATGCATGCCGTCAACTGCTGGAAGATTAATCGGCCACGCATCATCATGTGCCCAACTCAAACATGAGACCGATCTATTCAAGCCAAACATTAGTCTTTAATCGAATGGCTTCCTAATAAAGTTAGAAAAGGATTGGTTATAATTTTCACGTATAAGGTGAAGGATTATTTCTCTACTTTTTTTTGGTACGTCTTTTTTATTCCGTTTCATCCGTCCGTTATCGGTCTCATGTAGTTTTTGCTTCGTTTGGTATGTTCGTTGCCGGTCCCTCAAAAAAAAATAGCGAGCGTAGAGGGGTTGAAACCATGGTTGCGAGGACTCGCGAACCAATTCATCCAACTAAGGATCCTGCAGACAGAGAGGGGGCTTAGACCGTCTCGCCATAGGTGGCGTTCATTTACGGTTCGGAAACCTCCATCATGTACGATTCCTTTCTTCAAACATTCCTATATGTACATTGTAGACCACGGTTGCGGACGTGCTGCGCCATGGGCTGGAGCTCCAGCGCAAGGAGCGGGAGATGGGGCTACTGGAGGCCGTGATCGGGGAAGATGGCAATGAGGATGATAAGATTGAGAAGGAGAGGATGGAGGGAAGGTCATGGGAATCGAGCCACCACAATCGATGACATGTGTGGCACGCAGCGTGCTGCCATCGTGGCCTTGATCCCGCCGATCTGATCACACGTTAGCGCGCGTCTCCTGCCTTGAACCATCATCCTGGAGAACCTTGCCGTCAATCGATCCACCGTTTTTGCCATCAACGACCATTGTCCTGCGACACAATTCCTTAACAGAGGCAACCTTGATTCATGACAGCTGGTATTTTTTCCATACCGAAGCATGAACATTGTGTTTATCGTGCCAGGGACAAGTGTTTTTCTTTCCCGTTGAAATGCACGGACCACTCTTTTACCAACTGTATAAAGTCATCCTTAATTATAGCCCAACACTTTTTAAGAAAAAGACCAATGAAACCATCAGGCCCAGGAGCTCTGTCTGGAGGCATGTCCTTAATGACACTGTCAATTTCCTCCTCAGAAAAAGGCTTAGTCAATTCATCAAGGCCCTCCACATTTTTAATAATATTTGGCAGGTCAAAACCCATATGAGTGCCAGTAGCACAATCCATCACTCTGTTTTATATTCTTGCAGAAATAACCCAGCAGTTGTTGCATGATCAGAAACCACCTGGCCATCATCAAAAGTGATGCTGGAAATAACATTGCCCCTATAGCGCTCAGTACCCATAGCGTGGGAAAACTTAGTATTTTCCTCTCCCATTTTAATGCTCCTGATGGTACATCTCTATTTCCAGTAGATAAACTTCAACTTGAGAATTTTCTCCCGATGGAGTTTAACTATTCTTCTGAAATTTGCCTCTGGCACAGGCAAAGGCCTATATTCTTCCACTCCATCCAAGCAAAGAATGACCTTATTGCAGTTTGAAATCAAAGCTTTAACCTTAGAAAGGCTAATGTGTCAATGTTTGAGGGCATGTCTAAGAGCTTTGAATTTTGCAGAGATAACAGCTGCAGAAGATTTCCTATGAATTGGTCTGCTCCAAGAATCTCTGACACAATCAAGAAAACCAGGTAATTTAGCCCAATAATTTTCAAAACGAAAGACCTTGGCCTTAGGGATAGTTGTTTTGATTTGAACCACACAGGGTACATGATCAGAGGCAGTCCTGGCTGAGGGCAAAACCATGGTGTTAGGATAAGAGCAAGTCCAGGAAATAGTTGTGAAAAACCAATCAATCTGCTCAAGTAAAGGAACATTCTGCATATTTGACCATTTATATCTTCTGCCCTTGAGGGGAAGTTCAATTAAGCCAAGATGCTCAATAACTTCATTGAAAATAAACATGTCATTCATGTCTCCACCAGGTTTATTTCTATTTTCCATAGAGCGCAAGAAGTAAAAATCACCCAACAAGAGCCAATTAGCATCAGCAAGTATAACTAAGTCATGCAACCAGTTTATAAATCCTTCCCTAGATGGATTCTGACAGGGCCCATAGACAGTGACCATTGTCCAAGATTGAGAATCATGAGTGGACTTAAATTCCACTACAATTCCATAGCTCGTAGACTGAATGAGCTTGCCAGCAAACATAGCAGAATTCCACACTACTAACATCCCACCCGATGCTCCAGATGAAGGCACATATACAAAATGATCAAAGCGTCGTGGGCAGCACTTACAGATAAAATGTTGATTAATAATATCACATTTAGTTTTTTGCAAACAGATGATCGAACAAGCACTTTCATTAATTTTTGACGCACTGCATGTTGTCTATCATCAGAATTCAGGCCACGAACGTTCCAACACAGCACTTTCCAATATCTAAAGTTGTACCGATTCATTACAGACCAAAATAAAGCAACAACAAAAGACTACCACGCAATGGCAGCTCCAGTTCAACCTTACAGCACCATTAATTAAAGTTCAGATAAAACATAACACATAAAGTAAGATAAATGGTTTTAACAAGGGTTAACCATAAACCCCACTAGAGCACTGATTTAACTGTCATCAGAACTGGAAGAAGCAGAGGAGGACTTGCATGAAGTAGCGTCAAGCTTCCCCTTAGTCAACTTCTCAGGTGCAATACCGAGATTAAGGCCCACGCGTAGCAAAACATCAATTGGAGTAGGAGGCGGAACAGTAGCTTGAGCTTCACCATGATGGTCTGCCTGCGGCTGCTGGAACTTGGCTTGAACCTTGCGCTTCTTATGAGATTTCGTTGCAAAAAGGTAACAATTGATGGTTGGTAGTCTTTTGAAGCTGACTTACAATTGCAACTTGCACAACATCGGTGTAGCTTTTCTTTCTCTTGCTGTAGTGGCACTCCTTTAACAAATCCTATGCATTGGGTTCTTTATCTTTGTATTTGTCTCCCTGGAAACAACAAATATGAAGGCAAGGGTGTTGGGGAACGTTGCAGAAAACAAAAATTTTCCTACTCGTTTCACCAAGATCATCTAGGAGTTCATCTAGCAATGAGTCATTGGATGCATCTACATACCTTTGTAGATCGCGCACGGAAGCGTTCAAAAGAACGGTGATGATGTAGTCATACTCGACGTGATCCAAATCACCGATGACCAGCGCCGAACGGACGGCACCTCCGCGTTCAACACACGTACGGGACGGGAGACGTCTCCTCCTTCTTGATCCAGCAAGGGGGGGGAGGAGAGGTTGATGAAGATCCAGCAGCACGACGGCGTGGTGGTGGATGCAGGGCGTCACAGTAGCAGGGCTTCGCCAAGACTACGAGGGAGAGACGTAACAGGGAGAGAGGGAGGCGCCAGGGGCTGGTGTGTTAATC
>LT934114.1:760851028-760907277 GCA_900231445.1 Triticum turgidum subsp. durum
GATGAGATCTACTAGGGGGGGCGGCGGCCAAGGGGAGGTTTCCCTCCCCCCCAAGGCACCTAGGGGTGCCTTCCACCACATGGACTCTTCCATGGTGGAAACCCTAGGCGCATGGGCCTAGTAGGGCTGGTGCCCTTGGCCCATCTAGGCCAAGGAGCACCCCCTAGAGCCCATGTGGCCCCCCAGGACAGGTGGCCCCACCCGGTGGGCCCACGGGACCCCTCCGGTGGTCCCGGTACAATACCGATAACCCCGAAACTTGTCCCGATGCCTGAAACTGCACTTCCTATATATAATTCTTTACCTCCGGACCATTCCGGAACTCCTCATGACGTTCGGGATCTCATCCGGGACTCCAAACAACATTTGGGTTACTGCATATACATATCTTCACAACCCTAGCGTCACCGAACCTTAAGTGTGTAGACCCTACGGGTTCGGGAGACAAGCAGACATGTCCGAGACGACTCTCAAGTCAATAACCAACAGCGGGATCTGGATACCCATGTTGGCTCCCACATGCTCCACGATGATCTCATCGGATGAACCATGATGTCGAGGATTCAATCAACCCCGTACGTAATTCCCTTTGTCAATCGATATGTTACTTGCCCGAGATTCGATCGTCGGTATCCCAATACCTCGTTCAATCTCGTTACCGGCAAGTCACTTTACTCATACCGTAATGCATGATCCCGTGACCAGACACTTGGTCACTTTGAGCTCATTATGATGATGCATTACCGAGTGGGCCCAGTGATACCTCTCCATCATACGGAGTGACAAATCCCAGTCTTGATCCATGTCACCCAACAGACACTTTCGGAGATACCCGTAGTCTACCTTTATAGTCACCCAGTTACGTTGTGACGTTTGGCATACCCAAAGCACTCCTACGGTATCCGGGAGTTACACGATCTCATGGTCTAAGGAAAAGATACTTGACATTGGAAAACTTTAGCAAACGAACTATACGATCTTGTGCTATGTTTGGGATTGGGTCTTGTCCATCACATCATTCTCCTAATGATGTGATCTCGTTATCAATGACATCCAATGTCCATAGTCAGGAAACCATGACTATCTGTTGATCAACGAGCTAGTCAACTAGAGGCTCACTAGGGACATGTTGGTGTCTGTTATTCACACATGTATTACGATTTCCGGATAACACAATTATAGCATGAATAAAGACAATTATCATGAACAAGGAAATATAATAATAATGCTTTTATTATTGCCTCTAGGGCATATTTCCAACAGTCTCCCACTTGCACTAGAGTCAATAATCTAGTTACATTGTGATGAATCGAACACCCATGGAATTCTGGTGTTGATCATGTTTTGCTCTAGGGAGAGGTTTAGTCAACGGATCCGCTACAATCAGGTCCGTATGTACTTTACAAATCTCTATGTCTCCATCTTGAACATTTTCACGAATGGAGTTGAAGCGACGCTTGATTCGCCTTGTCTTCTTGTGAAACCTGGGCTCCTTGGCAAGTGCAATAGCTCCAGTGTTGTCACAGAAGAGCTTGATCGGCCCCGACGCATTGGGTATGACTCCTAGGTCGGTGATGAACTCCTTCACCCATATTGCTTCATGTGCTGCCTCCGAGGCTGCCATGTACTCCGCTTCACATGTAGATCCCGCCACGACGCTTTGCTTGCAACTGCACCAGCTTACTGCCCCACCATTCAAAATATACACGTATCCGGTTTGTGACTTAGAGTCATCCAGATCTGTGTCGAAGCTAGCGTCGACGTAACCCTTTACGACGAGCTCTTCATCACCTCCATAAACGAGAAACTTTTCCTTAGTCCTTTTCAGGTACTTTAGGATATTCTTGACCGCTGTCCAGTGTTCCTTGCCGGGATTACTTTGGTACCTTCCTACCAAACTGACGGCAAGGTTAACATCGGGTCTGGTACACAGCATGGCATACATAATAGAACCTATGGCTGATGCATAGGGGATGACGCTCATCTTTTCTATATCTTCTGCCGTGGTCGGACATTGAGCTGAGCTCAATTTCATACCTTGTAGCACAGGCAAGAACCCCTTCTTGGATTGATCCATATTGAACTTCTTCAATATCTTATCAAGGTATGTGCTTTGTGAAAGACCTATGAGGCGTCTTGATCTATCTCTATAGATCTTGATGCCTAATATATAAGCAGCTTCTCCAAGGTCCTTCATTGAAAAACTCTTATTCAAATAGGCCTTGATGCTGTCCAAGAGTTCTACATCATTTCCCATCAAAAGTATGTCATCTACATATAGTATGAGAAATGCTACAGAGCTCCCACTCACTTTCTTGTAAACGCAGGCTTCTCCATAAGTCTGCGTAAACCCAAACACTTTGATCATCTCCTCAAAGCGAATGTTCCAACTCCGAGATGCTTGCACCAGCCCATAAATCGAGCGTTGGAGCTTGCACACCTTGTTAGCATTATTAGGATCGACAAAAGCTTCCGGCTGCATCATATACAATTCTTCCTTAAGGAAACCATTAAGGAATGCTGTTTTGACGTCCATTTGCCATATTTCATAATCGTAGAATGTGGCAATTGCTAACATGATTCGGACGGACTTTAGCTTCGCTACCGGTGAGAAAGTCTCATCGTAGTCAACCCCTTGAACTTGTCGATAACCCTTAGCGACAAGTCGAGCTTTATAGATGGTCACATTACCATCCGCGTCTGTCTTCTTCTTAAAGATCCATTTATTTTCTATGGCTCGCCGTTCTACGGGCAAGTCAGTCAAAGTCCATACTTTGTTTTCATACATGGATCCTATCTCGGATTTCATGGCTTCTAGCCATTTGTCGGAATCCGGGCCCGCCATTGCTTCTTCATAGTTCGAAGGTTCACTGTTGTCCAACAACATGATTTCCAAGACAAGGTTGCCGTACCACTCTGGTGCAGAACGTGTCCTTGTGGACCTTCGAATTTCAGTAGGAGCTTGATCAGAAGTATCTTGATCATTATCATTAACTTCCTCTCTAGTCGGTGCAGGCACCTCAGGAACATTTTCTTGAGTTGCGCCATTTTCCGGTTCAAGAGGTAATACTTCATCAAGCTCTACTTTCCTCCCACTTACTTCTTTCGAGAGAAACTCTTTCTCTAGAAAGGACCCATTCTTGGCAACAAAGATCTTGCCTTCGGATCTGAGGTAGAAGGTGTACCCAATAGTTTCCTTTGGGTACCCTATGAAGACGCATTTTTCCGATTTGGGTTCGAGCTTTTCAGGTTGAAGTTTCTTGACATAAGCATCGCATCCCCAAACTTTTAGAAACGACAGTTTAGGTTTCTTCCCAAACCATAATTCATACGGTGTCGTCTCAACGGATTTCGACGGAGCCCTATTTAAAGTGAATGCGGCAGTCTCTAAAGCATAGCCCCAAAAAGATAGCGGTAAATCGGTAAGAGACATCATAGATCGCACCATATCTAATAGAGTGCGATTACGACGTTCGGACACACCGTTACGCTGAGGTATTCCAGGCGGCGTGAGTTGCGAAACTATTCCACAATTTCTTAAGTGTGTGCCAAACTCGTGACTCAAGTATTCTCCTCCATGATCTGATCGTAGAAACTTGATTTTCCTGTCACGTTGATTTTCAACCTCACTCTGAAATTCCTTGAACTTTTCAAAGGTTTCAGACTTGTGTTTCATTAAGTAGATATACCCATACCTACTTAAATCATCAGTGAGGGTGAGAACATAACGATAGCCACCGCGAGCCTCAACACTCATTGGACCGCACACATCAGTATGTATGATTTCCAATAAGTTGGCTGCTCGCTCCATTGTTCCTGAGAACGGAGTCTTGGTCATTTTTCCCATAAGGCATGGTTCGCACGTGTCAAATGATTCATAATCAAGAGACTCTAAAAGTCCATTTGCATGGAGCTTCTTCATGCGTTTGACACCTATGTGACCAAGGCGGCAGTGCCACAAGTATGTGGGACTATCATTATCAACCTTACTTCTTTTGGTACTCACATTGTGAACATGTGTAGCATCACGTTCGAGATTCATAAAGAATAAACCATTCACCATAGGAGCATGACCATAAAACATATCTCTCATATAAATAGAACAACCATTATTCTCGGATTTAAATGAGTAGCCATCTCGAATCAAACGAGATGCCGATACAATGTTCATGCTCAAAGCTGGCACTAAATAACAATTATTAAGGTTTAAAACTAATCCCGAAGGGAGATGTAGAGGCAGCGTGCCGACGGCGATCGCATTGACCTTGGAACCATTCCCGACGCGCATCGTCACCTCGTCCTTTGCAAGTTTCCGCTTATTTCGCAGCCCCTGCTTTGAGTTACAAATGTGAGCAACTGCACCGGTATCAAATACCCAGGAGCTACTACGGGCACTAGTAAGGTACACATCAATTACATGTATATCACATATACCTTTTGTTTTGCCGGCCTTCTTGTCCGCTAAGTACTTAGGGCAGTTCCTTCCAGTGACCGCTTCCCTTGCAATAAAAGCACTCAGTCTCGGGCTTGGGTCCATTCTTTGGCTTCTTCCTGGCAGCTTGCTTGCCGGGCGCGGCAACCTCCTTGCCGTCTTTCTTGAAGTTCTTTTTACCCTTGCCTTTCTTGAACTTAGTGGTTTTATTGACCATCAACACTTGATGTTCCTTCTTGACTTCTACCTCTGCTGATTTCAGCATAGCAAATACTTTAGGAATGGTCTTTTCCATCCCCTGCATATTGAAGTTCATCACAAAGCTCTTGTAGCTTAGTGGAAGCGACTGGAGGATTCTGTCAATGACCGCATCATCTGGGAGATTAACTCCCAGCTGAGTCAAGCGGTTATGCAACCCAGACATAGTGAGTATGTGCTCACTGACAGAACTATTTTCCTCCATCTTACAGCTGAAGAACTTGTCGGAGACTTGATATCTCTCGACCCGGGCATGAGCTTGGAAAACCATTTTCAGCTCTTCGAACATCTCATATGCTCCGTGTCTCTCAAAACGCTTTTGGAGCCCCGGCTCTAAACTGTAAAGCATGCCGCACTGAACGAGGGAGTAGTCATCGGTACGTGCCTGCCAAGCGTTCATAACATCTTGTTCTGCAGGGAGAACGGGTGCGTCACCAAGCGGTGCTTGTAGGACATAATCTTTCTTGGCAGCTATGAGGATGATCCTCAGGTTCCGGACCCAGTCCGTATAGTTGCTGCCATCGTCTTTCAGCTTGGTTTTCTCTAGGAACGCATTGAAGTTGAGGACTACGTTGGCCATTTGATCTACAAGACATATTGTAAAATATTTAGACTAAGTTCATGATAATTAAGTTCATCTAATCAAATTATAATGAACTCCCACTTAGATTAGACATCCCTCTAGTCATCTAAGTATTACATGATCCAAGTTAACTAGACCGTGTCCGATCATCACGTGAGACGGACTAGTCAACATCGGTGAACATTTTCATGTTGATCGTATCTTCTATACGACTCATGCTCGACCTTTCGGTCTTCTGTGTTCCGAGGCCATGTCTGTACATGCTAGGCTCGTCAAGTCAACCTAAGTGTTTGCATGTGTAAATCTGTCTTACACCCGTTGTATGTGAACGTCTGAATAAAACACCCGATCATCACATGATGTTTTGAAACAGCGAACTGTCGCAACGGTGCACAGTTAGGGGGAACACTTCTTGAAATTAGTATGAGGGATCATCTTATTTACTACCGTCGTTCTAAGTAAACAAGATGCAAAACATGATAAACATCACATGCAATCAAATAATAAACGTGACATGATATGGCCAATATCACATAGCTCCTTTGATCTCCATCTTGGGGCTCCATGATCATCTTGTCACCGGCTTGACACCATGATCTCCATCATCATGATCTCCATCATCGTGTCTTCATGAAGTTGCTCGCCAACTATTACTTCTACTACTATGGCTAACGCGTTTAGCAATAAAGTAAAGTAATTTACATGGTGTTTCTCAATGACTCGCAGGTCATATAAAAGAATAAAGACAACTCCTATGGCTCCTGCCGGTTGTCATACTCATCGACATGCAAGTTGTGATTCCTATTACAATAGCATGAACATCTCATACATGACATACAGATCATTCATCATTCATCACAACTTCGGCCATATCATATCACAAACCACTTGCTGCAAAAACAAGTTAGACGTTCTCTAATTATTGTTGC
The DNA here is from genome assembly GCA_900231445.1 of Triticum turgidum subsp. durum. NCBI lineage: Eukaryota > Viridiplantae > Streptophyta > Magnoliopsida > Poales > Poaceae > Triticum > Triticum turgidum. Next base: position 760,857,231 of record LT934114.1, read on the forward strand.
AAGTTTTACGTGGCTGAATTAGGGTTCTAGCAAGAACGTCTTCTTACCTACGTTAGAGCCACAACGTGATTTGTCAACTTCTATTTACCCTTCATAAGGACCCTGTTCATCGAATCCGCTTCAACTAAAGTAGGAGAGACAGACACCCGCCAGCCACCTTATGCAACTTGTGCATGTTAGTCGGTGGAACCGGTCTCACGTAAGCGTACGTGTAAGGTTGGTCCAGGCCGCTTCATCCCACAATACCGCTGAAGCAAGAAAAGACTAGTAACAGCAAGAAAGTTGACAAATCCACGCCCACAACTGATTGTGTTCTACTCGCGCAAGAAGAACTACGCATAGACCTAGCTCATGATGCCACTGTTGGGGAACGTTGCAGAAAACAAAAATTTTCCTACTCGTTTCACCAAGATCATCTAGGAGTTCATCTAGCAACGAGTCATTGGATGCATCTACATACCTTTGTAGATCGCGCACGGAAGCGTTCAAAAGAACGGTGATGATGTAGTCGTACTCGACGTGATCCAAATCACCGATGACCAGCGCCGAACGGACGGCACCTCCGCGTTCAACACACGTACGGGACGGGAGACGTCTCCTCCTTCTTGATCCAGCAAGGGGGGGAGGAGAGGTTGATGAAGATCCAGCAGCACGACGGCGTGGTGGTGGATGCAGGGCGTCACAGTAGCAGGGCTTCGCCAAGACTACGAGGGAGAGACGTAACGGGAAGAGAGGGAGGCGCCAGGGGCTGGTGTGTTAATCCCTCCTCTCCCCCCCCCACTATATATAGGGGTGCCATGGGGGGGGGCACCAGCCCTAGTAGATGAGATCTACTAGGGGGGCGGCGGCCAAGGGGAGGTTTCCCTCCCCCCCAAGGCACCTAGGGGCGCCTTCCACCACATGGACTCTTCCATGGTGGAAACCCTAGGCGCATGGGCCTAGTAGGGCTGGTGCCCTTGGCCCATCTAGGCCAAGGCGCACCCCCTACAGCCCATGTGCCCCCCCGGGACAGGTGGCCCCACCCGGTGGGCCCACGGGACCCCTCCGGTGGTCCCGGTACAATACCGATAACCCCGAAACTTGTCCCGATGCCCGAAACTGCACTTCCTATATATAATTCTTTACCTCCGGACCATTCCGGAACTCCTCGTGACGTCCGGGATCTCATCCGGGACTCCGAACAACATTCGGGTTACTGCATATACATATCTTCACAACCCTAGCGTCACCGAACCTTAAGTGTGTAGACCCTATGGGTTCGGGAGACAAGCAGACATGTCCGAGACGACTCTCAGGTCAATAACCAACAGCGGGATCTGGATACCCATGTTGGCTCCCACATGCTCCACGATGATCTCATCGGATGAACCACGATGGCGAGGATTCAATCAACCCCGTACGTAATTCCCTTTGTCAATCGATATGTTACTTGCCCGAGATTCGATCGTCGGTATCCCAATACCTCGTTCAATCTCGTTACCGGCAAGTCACTTTACTCGTACCGTAATGCATGATCCCGTGACCAGACACTTGGTCACTTTGAGCTCATTATGATGATGCATTACCGAGTGGGCCCAGTGATACCTCTCCGTCATACGGAGTGACAAATCCCAGTCTTGATCCATGTCACCCAACAGACACTTTCGGAGATACCCGTAGTCTACCTTTATAGTCACCCAGTTACGTTGTGACGTTTGGCATACCCAAAGCACTCCTACGGTATCCGGGAGTTACACGATCTCATGGTCTAAGGAAAAGATACTTGACATTGGAAAACTTTAGCAAACGAACTATACGATCTTGTGCTATGTTTGGGATTGGGTCTTGTCCATCACATCATTCTCCTAATGATGTGATCTCGTTATCAATGACATCCAATGTCCATAGTCAGGAAACCATGACTATCTGTTGATCAACGAGCTAGTCAACTAGAGGCTCACTAGGGACATGTTGGTGTCTGTTATTCACACATGTATTACGATTTCCGGATAACACAATTATAGCATGAATAAAGACAATTATCATGAACAAGGAAATATAATAATAATGCTTTTGTTATTGCCTCTAGGGCATATTTCCAACAAAGGGAGCATCATACAGAGTTACTAGATGGACGCAATACGTGTCAAAGCTCTAGTTCGTGCCGGTGATCGGGTCAAGGCAGACAACCTTCCACGCTTCGGTGAGGCACTCATCTTCCTTGGTCGCCCACTTGATGCGTGGCTCACCGGTCTTGGCCGCCCCTTTCTTCTTCTTCTTCTTCTTCTTCTTCTTCTTCTTCTTCTTCTTCTTCTTCTTCTTCTTGCCTTTCCTCGTCGGCGCGGGCTCCTCCTCTTCCTCCTCTTCCTCCTCTTCCTCCTCCTCCTCCTCCTTATCCTCCAGCTCTTCCTCGCCGTAGTCGAGCTTGGCATCCATGTCGCCAAGATCAATCAAGCCGTCTTGGGTAGTGAACCCGAGGAAGCGGTGGCGGCAGCCGAGCCGGCTGCGATGATGTCTTCCATGTCGGCCTCCGTCGCGTCGATGTCGCCAAGATGCAACGACGAGGAGGCTTGCGAGTAGAGGCCGCAGCGGAGAGGTGGCGTCGGTGAAGCTGCGTAGTCCGGCGGCGAGTACGTGTATGGAGGGTACTGCACGCCGGCGAACGCGGGCGATGGCGTGCGCTGGACTGGGCACCCATGGGGAAAGGTGATGTTTGGGTTGAAACCATCGTGGACGTCGCTATCGGCATAGCCCGGTGAGGGAGTCCTGGACTAGGGGGTGTCCGGACAGCCGGACTATCATTATCCGCCGGACTCCAAGACTACGAAGATACAAGATTGAAGACTCCGTCCCGTGTCCGGATGGGACTTTCCTTGGCGTGGAAGGCAAGCTTGGCAATACGGATATGTAGATCTCCTACCATTGTAACCGACTCTGTGTAACCCTAGCCTCCTCCGGTGTCTATATAAACCGGAGGGCTTTAGTCCGTAGGACAGCATACATTACAACAATCATACCATAGGCTAGCTTCTAGGGTTTAGCCTCCTTAATCTCGTGGTAGATCCACTCTTGTACTACCCATATCATCAATATTAATCAAGCAGGACGTAGGGTTTTACCTCCATTGAGAGGGCCCGAACCTAGGTAAAAACATCTTGTCCCTCGTCTCCTGTTACCATCCGCCTAGACGCACAGTTCGGGACCCCCTACCCGAGATCCGCCGGTTTTGACACCGACATTGGTGCTTTCATTGAGTGTTCCTCTGTGTCGTCACCGATAGGCTTGATGGCATATTCAACCAGCAACGCTGTCCAGGGTGAGACTTTTCTCCCCGGACAGATCTCCGTATTCGGCGGCTTCGCCCTGCGGGCCAATTCACTTGGCCATCTGGAGCAGATCGAAAGCTATGCCCCTAGCCATCAGGTCAGATTTGGAAGCTTAAACTTCACGGCCGATGTCCGCGGAGACTTGATCCTCGACGGACTCGAGCCACAGCCAAGCGCGCCGCACTGTGACGACGGGCATGATCTAGCTCTGCCACCGAATAGTGCCTTGGTGGCCGCACACGGATCCGCTTCGGCCATTAACCCGGAGCCGATCGCCCAGATCGAGGGCCGGTGGATAGACGCCGCCCTGGAGGCTTCAACATCCACGGCGATGGAGCCGAACACTAATCTTGTCCCCTGCGAAACTCGTGATTCCGAGGCGCCGGACTCCTTGCCGGACTCCGAACCTCCCGCGCCCCTACCAATCGATCCGGATTGGGCACCGGTTATGGAATTCACCGCCGCGGACATCTTCCAATACTCGCCTTTTGGCGATATCCTGAATTCACTAAAGCATCTCTCGCTATCAGGAGAGTCCTGGCCGGACTATGGCCAGGATGGTTGGGGTACGGATGACGAAGAAATTCAGAGCCCACCCACCACCCACTTTGTAGCCACTGTCGACGATCTAACCGACATGCTAGACTACGACTCCGAAGACATCAACGCTATGGACGACGATGCCGGAGACGAACAGGAACCAGCGCCTACAGGGCACTGGAAGACCACCTCGTCGCATGACATATATATGGTGGACACCCCAAAGGAGAGAGATAACGAGGACCAACGGGCAGCGGCAAAAGATGACCCCGCCGATAAATGACCAAAACGGCGGCGCAGACGCCGCCCTAAGTCCCGCCTCGACGACAACAACGCTCCCAAGGAGCCCGCAATACGGTAGGGCTCACAAGCGGGCGACGAACATGCAGATAAGCAACCGTCCGAACATGACGAGTCAGATAATCAGTCCAGGCCCGGCAAAAACAACAGCCCGGACGACCCCATGCCGGACACGCCGCCGGAGAGCAAGAACCTTCGGAAAAGACTCGTCAGTACTGCAAGAAGCCTGAAGAAGGAAAAACGGAGGCTCAATACAGCCGAAGACACACTCAGAATGAGATGGAGCAAAGTACTCAAAACCGCAGATAAGTACGGCAATGGCCACCAATCAAAGAGCTACCCGAAGCGCAAGTTGCTACCAGAATTCGACGAGGAGGCCATAGAGCCTCCACCGTCCAAAAATAAAGGGGCTGCCTGGTTGGATAGACGGCCAGATGATAGGCCAAATTCTGACAGCGGCGCCACACATAAACCAACCAACGAACTTGGAAGGATAGACGGCCCAGCCAGGTCCATCTACGGGCCAAAGGAGAAGGCCCCAAGAAGCAAGGCAACACATCAAGTGCCTGATGATAGCGGCACACACAAATACAGGGGCACCGCACACCCACTATGTTTCACCGATGAGGTGCTGGACCATGAATTCCCAGCAGGATTTAAACCCATAAACATAGAGGCCTACGATGGAACAACAGACCCTGGAGTCTGGATAGAAGATTATATACTACACATACACATGGCCAGAGGAGACGATCTCCACGCCATAAAATACCTACCCCTCAAGCTCAAAGGGCCAGCCCGTCATTGGCTTAAAAGCCTCCCAGAAAACACTGTTGGAAGTTGGGAAGAGCTTGAGGATGCGTTTAGAGCAAATTTTCAAGGGACTTACGTCCGCTCTCTGGATGCAGATGATCTAAGTCATATAACTCAACAGCCCGGAGAGTCAGCACGAAAATTCTGGAACAGGTTCCTTACCAAAAAGAACCAAATAGTCGACTGTCCGGACGCCGAAGCCTTAGCAGCTTTCAAGCATAATGTCCGAGACGAATGACTTGCCAGGCACCTCGGTCAAGAGAAACCGAGGACAATGTCCGCACTAACAAGCCTCATGACCCGCTTCTGTGCGGGAGAAGATAGTTGGCTGGCAAGATGCAGCACCAGCGACCCAAGTACATCCGAGATAAGAGATGGAAACGGAAAATCACGGCGCAGAAAAGAGCAGCGCCGGAATAAAGAGAAAAGCCCAAAGAGCACGGTAGTCAACACCGGATTCAAAAGCTCGCGGCCCAACAACAAAACACAGCCTCTCAAGGATGACAGTGATGAATTGTCCAACTTAAACAAGATTTTGGGTCGGATATGTCAAATCCACAGTGCCCCCGGAAGGCCTGCAAATCACACCCACAGGGATTGTTGGGTTTTTAAACAGTCCGGCCGACTAAATGCCGAACACAAGGGTCTCGACGCGTCAAGCGAAGAAGATAAACCCCACCAGCAGAGCACCGGAAAACAAAAGACTTTCCCACAAGAGGTCAAAATAGTAAACTCACTTCATGTGATAATACGGAAAAACAATGCGGCACTTTCTAAAAAGAGCTTCGCGCGGTCCAACCCAGCAAACCATAGAGATTGGATATCAAAGCCAATCACGTTCGACCACCTGGACTACTCCAGAAGCGTTCGAAACGCGGGACGGACTCCCCTAATATTGAATCCCATAATAGACGGATTACAATTTACTAACGTCCTAATGGACGGAGGCAGCGACTTAAACCTGCTATATTCAAACACAATCCGTAGGATGGGGATAGACCCTACCAAAATCCGACACAGCCGCACTTCCTTCAAAGGAGTGACGCCAGGCCCTTACGCCAAGTGCACAGGCTCTATATTACTAGAAGTCATGTTCGGATCGCCGAACAATTTTCGACGCGAAAAATTAATTTTTCACATCATCCCATTTGAAAGTGAATATCAAGCACTCTTGGGACGAAAGGCTTTTGTCCGCTTCAACGCCATACCGCATTACGAGTCTCTTACACTCAAGATGCCTGGTCCGCGTGGCGTCATTTCAGTGCGAGGGTCACTTAAAGACCCCGGACTCGGATAGACGAATCCGGCTTCAGCAGGCTAGGGGCTCCCTAGCCGCATACCTCTTCACAGGGGGCTGCGCGCACAAACAACCGCGGATTCATACAAACCCCGCTTTAATTATTTATATTTCTTCTTTTACACATATTTTTCGCACGATTTATTTTCAAACTAAATGTTCCCCTCTTTTTACAGATGAACAACGTGCATACCCGTCCAGGATAAACGGCACAACGGAGACACAGGCGCAGACGTGCAGTAGGGACCCGTTGTGAGGATTCTTTTCAGATTAAGACCCTGCGTAAACCTTTTTTACTGTCTCTTGTTGTTATTCTCCCTTGGTTTCTTCCTATAGCCAAAGCGGAGCCTGACGTTTTGGCATCGGCCGCGTCAGAAGACCACGCCCGTACCTGGACACTAGGGGCTCAGGGCGTCTCTGCCCATTGTTATAAAGACCGAACACCTTAGGGAGTGTTCGGCGTCTCGAGTTAGGCATTATATGCATCAGCTCCGAATCATGTCTTTGGTCAAATGTTGGGTTTGCCCGGCTCCTGTGTTTTGCTGCCTTACGTTCCGTATCACCGGCTAACGCGGCACCAGGAGAACTACTGCGATTGTGCCCCAGTTCGGCTGGGCGAGCACCTCAGTAGAGAAAGCCGAAAACTGACTGTCATGATACAGCGAGAGACTGGTCAACCACTCGATCGACTACCAGAATGTTTAGAATTCCCCGCTTTGACGAAGGACCGTTTCCCGGTCAGGCACATACGCCCTCCGAATTCGGAGAAGTGCGGTGCCACCAGGGGCTATGTCGTAGCCCCACCCTCGAGCTCCACTGGCTAAGTGAAAGTGATAAAACATTATAGTCCAGATTGCCTCATTCGCTACGCTACCACCTCCTTATAACAGGACCGAGACGTCGGATTAAAGTGTGAAAACGCGCTATTTTTGCGAACACCCCCGCACCTTGTGCGTGGGGGCTGAAGCCGAAGACTGCCATCTTTCAAGTTATACAAAAGTATACGTAAACGGCCGCACAGGAGAAGTTTTACTACTTGGGACGCACAAGTATAAAAAGCAGTTATAACATAATCATCGATTTACAAGCTAATACGTTCATTTGAACGTGACATTTTTCGAGCACTGCGACTCTATTACACGAGCGCCACGCATAACTTCCCCGAAATAGTGCTCGACGGGGAGCCGGCTTTCATCCGAACCCTCGGCGGCAACAGCGGTGGCATCCATCTCTGGACAATGCGCCTTCACACGGGCAAGAGCCATCCGCGCGCCCTCGATGCAGGCCAACGGCTTCATCTCCTTTATATGCGGCACCGCTCCAAGGAATTGCTGCAGTAAGCCGAAGTAGCTCGTCGCCTTGGACCTCTCTGGCCAGACATGGGCCACGATGTCAGTCATGGAAAGTCCGGACAATCTATTTAGCTCGGCCCATTCGGCCAACCGGTCTGTCAACGGAAGTGAGCGATCCGGACTATGGAATTGAGACCAATATAGCTCTTCCGTCTCGTGATCCTTCTGGCTCCGGAAGTGCTTAACGGCATCGGCCGCACTTGCAGCTAAGTCCATATACGGATCCTCCGGACTCCACAGCCGCTCAAATTGAGCATACTTTCCATCCATAAACCGGCGACGCAGCAGAAACGGCTTGCCAGCCACGATATCTCCGGCCTGGCGCAGTTCCTCCTTCATAGCCCGCATTGCAGAGCGGCATCCTTGGCTTCGGCGGTGGCCTTCTTCAGGTCTTCCCGCTCCGATAAGCGCTCCTTTTCAAGAGCCTCATTGCGGTCGGCAGCATCCTTTACTTTCATGTCCATTTTGGCCACCTCTGCCCTGCTTAGGCAGTGTGCAGCCTTTTCGGCCTTCAACTCTTCGGCCGCCCTCGAGGCAGCCGCGTCACTCCTTTGGCCTTGCTCCTTAGCTCGAGCAAGTTCGGCCCGAAGGCTCTCCACAGCAGCAGCACCGTCTGTACAACAGCATATAATTTATCAGAGGAGGGCTTTGACCCCCTTAATAAAGCGACTGCGGAGAATTCTTTTACCTTGCGACTCGTCAAGTCGCCTGTTGACAAGTGCGATGTCTGCATCTGCCAAGTCAAGTTGCCGATTTAATTCGGCAAACTCACTAGTCCGGCTAGCCCCCGGACTATCCGCCACCTGCATAGGAACGACGGAATTCATTACTTTAGATTTCGATCCTCGGTACGCTGTTGTTTTCGACAACCTACTGAGTCTCAGGGGCTACTATCTATACAGGGCGCATTTTTATGTGCGAAACTGTTAAAAGACAAAAGGGTGCGTCATTCTCGCATACCTCAAATCCCGCCAGCAAACTCATGGCGGCATTGTGCAATCCGCTCTCGGCGGACGAAATCCTTTCAATCACCATACGCATCAACGCACGGTGATCTTCTGAAATGGACGCCCTCTCAAGCAGATTCTTCAGTTCCCCCGGCCGGATACTAGTGGGTGCCGAAATCTCTGGCCCCTCCGGACTCGGGGATACCCTCCGTGACGACACTTCGGGCTCGCCTGCCTCATCTGGCGGCGCTGCAGACGGAGGCGTTTCGCTCTCCATCATCTCCGGAAGAAGGTCCCCCGAAGATGAACTCATCGGAGAAGGCTGTAGATCCGAACTGCAATATAAATATTTCGGTTACCCACAGAAGCACTAACGAAGGTATTTACTTACTAATTAACTCCTTCTTTCATACTCACAGCTCGCTAGAGGGCTGATTCTTTGGCGATGATTGAGCGTCCGGATTCCCTCCGGACGCCGGACCCCCTGGTGAGGATCTCTTCTCACGCTTAGGGGCTTTGGCCTCCGGATCTTCGGAGGCGGTCCTCTTCTCCCCCTGAAGGGAGGGGTTCTTGATTCCCCCCTCTTCGGACGCCCCTTTGGGCGAAATATTAGCTCCTCTATCTTCCCCTTCGCCACCTTCTGCGGGCGCGACCTCCAACATTCTGACCAGCACGGGCTCCAGTGCAGTCTCTGGGAGGGGGGCCGGACACCTTATCAGCCTTGATCGCGCCACCCATTCCTGTGAAGAGTAATGGGTCAGGAGGCGAACTCTAGAAGGGCATATAAACAAAATGCCCGGATTCGGAGCTATTTACCTGAGTATCCGGGCGATTGCGGCTTAGACCTGCGTCCTCGGCTAATTCCGGACACGCCACCTGCGGTCCGAAGAACAACTTGTACATCTCCACGGGTGTCGCGCCCATAAAGTGTTGGAGAATCCGAGGTCCCTCCGGGTTGAACTCCCATAGACGGAGAGGACGGCGTTTGCAGGGCAGAAGATGCCTGATTAGCATAACCTGCATCACCTTGATCAGGTCGTTCTCCCTCGCTTGGAGATCTCGAATCCGGCCCTGCAGTGAGGGCACGTCTTCGGACGGCCCCCAATTGAGCCCTTGGTTGACCCACGACATTAGCTGGCGTGGAGGTCCCAGGCGGAATGAAGGCGGCGGCTTTTGCCTGCTGCCCTTTGGAGCGGTGATATAGAACCACTCCTGCTGCCACAGTCCGAGTTCCTCTTGGAAGGAACCCTCGGGCCATGGGGCATCAGCCTTTTTGCTTATGGTCGCCCCGCCGCACTCCGCTTGACACCCCCCGATCATCTTCGGCTCCACCTTGAAGGTCTTCAGCCACAGGCCGAAGTGGGGAGTGACACGGAGGAAGGCTTCGTAGATGATAATGAATGCAGAGATATGGAGGATGGACTCCGGAGCCAAGTCGTGAAAGTCCAGCCCATAGTAGAATAGGAGCCCTCTCACGAAGGGGTCCGTCGGGAAACCTAAACCCCGACGGAGGTGGGATACGAAGACGACGTATTCACCGGGCTCGGGGGCGGGCACGGCCGCCCTTGGGCAGGCAACCTGTGCGAGACCTCGTAGGCCAGGTACTTGGCTTCACGTAACTTCAATATGTCCTCCTATGTGACGGAGGAGGGCATCCACCGGCCCTGGAGGTCGGAGCCGGACATGGTTGAGGATCCGAAGCGCTCGAATCTGAGGCTCTGGGTGTTGGAACTGGGAGCGGGGAAGAGATTCGATGCGAGATTGAAGAACAAGGACGAGCCTTGGTCCTCTTATAAAGGGGACGAAATACCAAGGGACGTCTCCGTGACCGTTTGGGATTCACCTTCGATAGAGGAGGCGTGGCGACGGGAACGGTTGGGTTACCCACGCACGTATTGATGAGAATCCCGGAATAAGGGGAACACGATCTCTGCTTCGACAAGACGTGCCAAGGAAACCGCTTCGTTAAACGTGCTAAGGTGGTGTAGTAAAAAACGATTCAAACAAAGGCTTGGTAGCGGTGTGATGTCACGCCGCATAATACGTCAGCAGATTGAACTAAGTGAACATTTTATTCTCTCTACGGTGGAATGTGGAATTTATTTTGCAGAGCCGGACACTATCCTGGTGTTCATGATCTTCTCTGGATTATTCAAGGGAGGAACCCGCCTTGCAATGCCGAACATTATGCGCGCTGGACTTATCGTCATTGAAGCCTGGTTCAGGGGCTACTGAGGGAGTCCTGGACTAGGGGGTGTCCGGACAGCCGGACTATCATTATCCGCCAGACTCCAAGACTACGAAGATACAAGATTGAAGACTCCGTCCCGTGTCCGGATGGGACTTTCCTTAGCGTGGAAGGCAAGCTTGGCAATACGGATATGTAGATCTCCTATCATTGTAACCGACTCTGTGTAACCCTAGCCTCCTCCGGTGTCTATATAAACCAGAGGGCTTTAGTCCGTAGGACAGCATACATTACAACAAATCATACCATAGGCTAGCTTCTAGGGTTTAGCCTCCTTGATCTCGTGGTAGATCCACTCTTGTACTACCCATATCATCAATATTAATCAAGCAGGACGTAGGGTTTTACCTCCATCGAGAGGGCCCGAACCTGGGTAAAAACATCGTGTCCCTCGTCTCCTGTTACCATCCGCCTAGACGCACAGTTCGGGACCCCCTACCCGAGATCCGCCGGTTTTGACACCGACACCCGGTGACGGCGTGCTCCATGGGTGTGGCGACGATGAGAACCCGGCCGGAGAGCCGATGCTTTGTTGGCTCCAGGCCTCGTGCGGGCCGTTCCCACCGGGTGGATTCACCATCGTCACGCGAGCCACCTTGGCTTGTTCGGCCGCACGCTCCACCTGCTCCACCGTCACCGCCGCGACCGCCGTGTGTGCTGCCCTCTCCCTGGCCTTCTTGGCCCAGTTGCGCCTATCGGCGGTGACGTCCTCCCGACGCTACACATCCGCCTTCCAGTCAGTGTTGGTCATGCCCGGGGGCTTGGACGGCGGCGCCCTCGGCTTCCTTTGCTTCGCCTGGGCGACGGCGGCGGTTGTGGGATCCCTCGCGGCGCGGGGCATCACGTACTTCTTTGGCGGCATGGCGGGCAGCTTGGAAGGGAGTAGGTGGAGTTTGGCGGGAGGAATGGAGAATGAGAGGGAAGCCGAGGGGGGAAGCGTGAGGAAACGGCGGGAAACGGCGCTTGGGTTCGGGGCGGGATCGTCGGCTCTGAATTTGGCCCAAACCGGCGCTAAACGAGGTCCTGGGGCACGAATGTGCCAATTTTCGGCCACCGGCGCTAAAAATTCGCCTAGGGGGCCTGTTGGGGGCGCTGCTGGAGATGCTCTCAGTCAGACATGCCACGGTAACTCGGGCGCCCTCGCCTGCACTCAGACACGGGAGGCGAAGAGACCGTACGGGGCCTGGAGCGTCCGAGGAGCACAATGCCAGGCTTTAAAGCTTAATTAAGGCATCAGTTTCCAGTAACGCATGTAGTAAACTCCTCCTTTCATCTCCCTTGTAACGTAGCCATGATGAGGGGCAGCACACTCTATATAAGCTGCTCGGTAGCGCTGAGGCAAGGGTTCACATCTTTTGTAATCATCAGACACCAGAGCAACATAGCCTCCGGGATCGAGATGTAGGGTTCTTACCTCTCTGCGAGGGGCTCGAACTCGTAAAATCCAAGTGTCACACATGTGTTGTAGCTAGGATCAGCTCTCCTTCGTACCCCTACTTCTCACTATGAGGATCGTTCCCACGACACCAGCCTCGCCCGACCTCGCCGATCTCTACTTCATCATCGATGACAACCCCGCCGCCGGCTGGCCTCCGATCTCTCTATCTTAGAGAGAGAGAGAGAGAGAGAGAGAGAGAGAGAGAGAGAGAGAGAGAGAAGGGGTTTTTAAACCTGCGATGCGCTGAGGTGGAGATGCAGATGGTGGTGTCTAGGTCAGACCCGGTCGCCTGCATGGAAAGTGGTGGTGGCTGGTCAGGGTCGTGGCGGCGATGGCTTGGTTGGGTGAGGACTCGGGTGTGAAAGAGAGAGGGGGGGTTAGGTTTTTTCTTTAGTGTTTCTTAAATCCGGAGTAGGCTCTTTAGAACACTTTTGATCTATTCATAATGTCATGGCAGTACCAAGAACACATAAATAACAAAAATTACATCCATGTTCATAGAAACCAGTCAAAATAGGGATGCAACTAGTTTTGACTATACACATGCTTGATTTTTGTCTGGTTTTAAATTTTGAGGTTGTGAAGTAAACGGTTTTGAAGTTTAGGATTATACTAGAAGGCTTAGGCGCGCTTTAGGGCGCTGTTGGCGTCGTTGGGCTTTCATAAAAAATTACTCTCTCTATTTCAAAATATAAGGTGCAATTTCTGTGTGTGTGGCTACATGTTCTATATCGGTGCGACAAATATAAAACGCGGCACTTTTTTCTAGATAGTGAGAGAGTGTGCGGGAATGATTCGGTTTTATAGACCAGTTGCTGCCTATGATTTTAAAAATTATTGGCTTGATCAAAATCATGAATCAAATTCAAAATTGAATACCTCAATCATATGGAAAAACTCAAAACTAAAAGGCGCAGTGAATTAAAATATTTGAATGAGAGAGCTCGTTGAGAAATTATTGATCCAGTCAAAATCAAATCAGCCAATTTTAAACTGGAGATCTCAGTTGATTGTAGCTCCTTAAGAAATTGTTGACCGCTCAAAATTGAATGACCCAATTATAAATTGAAGACCTAATTGAATGTGAGGCCTTAAATAAAAATTAAAGAACATGGTGCTATAGTGCTACAGAGGATATAGACTTTAATGACAATTCATAATGTAATATGGACCTCTCTCGATGGAGAATATACTTGCAAAGTAGCAACACTATCGACCAAAATTAAGGTGGACTAACGACATCTTCGCAGAAAAGACCAACAGCATATGTCTCTGATTTCTTGGATTGGATCCCACTGCATGTCACTGTCTATGCTTGTGTCCGGGCTCCGCCCCACCGCGACCAGCCTCTGCGCTGCCGGCGCGCTGCACGACGGCCGCGCTCGGCTTCCTCACCAGCGACATCGTGCCAACCGCCCCGCTGCATATGTACCCTGAGCGCGGGGCGCCGCGGGACGCCAACCAGGTGTTCGACGAAATGGTGACGCGGGGCGTGGTCGCGTGGAACTGTGCGGTGCACTGCAGCGTGCGGTCTGGCTACCTTGAGCGTGCTCTCGGGCAGTTCTGCAGCGTGATGAGGGGTGGACTGACATCCACCGAGAGCTCTGGGGCACTTCTGCAGCATGGTGAGGGGTGGGATAGCATCCACCGAGAGCACGCTCTCATCGGTGCTCCATGGGTGCGCACGCGCCGGGGATATTGCGGGGGCAGAGTGCTGCACGCCTGGGTGGTGAAGCCGGAGGAGCTTGATCCTGATACACCGCCGCAGAATGCGCAGCTCGGCATGTACGCAGCTGCTGTGATCTGGACACCGCGGTGCCTGTATTTGAGAGCATTGAGGCGCCTAACTTGGTGTCATTGAATACTCTGATCACTGGGTTTTGTGGTGCCGCGGATGGATGGATTGCCATGGATGCTCTTGTACGGCTCAAGGATTTGCGATTTGGCAAACCCGTTGTCCCTTATGAGTATGCATTTGCTGCTTTACCTGCAATGCGTAGTGGAATGCCACTTCATGCTGAAGAAGTGGTCAAAGCTGGGCTTGAGACCAGTGTCTTTGTAGGCAATACACTGATCAACATGTATTTTACAAGCTGGGAACCAGGCTCAGCATGACAGCATGCATTTTGTTCGATTCCCTCCAGGAGAAAGATGTAATGGTTCGGACAGAGATGCATGGTTGCGGGCCACTCTTCATTGGGCGAAGCTGGATTGGCTTCGAAGTACGTACTTCGTTAGCATGCTTCAGGAAGGGTACAAGGTCGACGGCTTCTCTCTGAGCTGTGCTTTATGAGGGGAATATCTGTGCCTCCGGAAGCCTGCTTGATATGCATGCTAGAAATGGTGCTCTCCAACATATGCCCATTTGGTGTTCTACACCATACCAAAGTGAGATTTGAAGTGTTGGAATTCCTCATTTGCCAAGAAATTTCCTGAATAATGGAGAATTTTGCTAAGCTCAACAGGCACTAGCGCAAGCCCCAGATGATATGTCGACACATGTATTGCTTTCAAACCTTTATGCTGCTGCAGGAAAATGGGACGTTGTAGCTGAAATTAGGAAAAGAGGTCAGAGGGATGATGGCTGAGAAGGAACATGGGCTGAGCTGGATTGAGATTAAAAAAACGATTCATGTGTTCTCTGCAGATGATGAGTGCCACCCACTCTCAGATAGATGACTGCCGTGGCGAGCTGCTTAGACCCAAGGGAAATATGGAATTGTTGTATAGTAGCTCTGAAAATGAATTGCTGTCAAGTGGCTAAGTTGCCATGACCATGAATAGGGTAGCGATCTCTACCTTATGTTCAAAAAATGGCCGTGAAGGCCAAGTGAAAATACAGTCAAGGACCTAGGTCTCAGTCTTAGTCCAAAGGCAACAAAGACAACAGGAAGAAAGCGAAGAACAAAATCGCGAAAATCAAAAGACAAAAAAGCCAGAACAATGCTCCCGTCTATCTAAACTCATGCCCAGGCTCCAAATGATGCTTTGTCTGACGCTGTGTTCGCCCTGCATGTCCATAATTCCAGGTTATCTCCATTGCGCTGCATAATCAAATTGGATGGCGGATCTTTGTTTCTGAAAACCGGTTCATTTCTACAGTGTCAGAGGTTAATAGTGCAAGCAGCAAGAACAATCGGCCACTGATAGTGATTGACCCTCCTTTTCCAAAAACTGATAGTGATTGACGAATTGCTGTGTGTCATACGCGAATTGCGTCAGGCTAGATGCTCTGCCGGCGATGTGTTGCAGGTGTAGACAATTCCAGATGTACTATGCCGTTTTGCAATGGAGCAGGATGTGCTCAACAGATTCAATGGCTGGGCAGATGCCACACCATGGATCTTGAGTCCATGACTTTTTGGTAGCATCGTTCTTGGTGTTTAGGCGTCCCAGAATGCGAGCCACAGGATTGTATTTTAGAGGAATCGTAGACAGCCAAATAATTGAGCAGCTGGAGATACCACACCTCTGAACATTAAGAGCTAGTAAAAGTATTTGACAGTTGCAGCAGTTCCAATGATCCGGCCAATTCTCGAGTCTCCGTCCGTACTTGGGCTGAAGTGCTGCAGTAGAAACATCAGTTGTTGCAATTCATTAGTTGCTGAAGCTGACATGACCGGTTTTAGTTTCAGAGTCCAAGTGTTTCCCGTGTATTGGGGCTGGACAGAGCAATATTTGTCAGAAGCAAAGGTAAATAAGGACCGGGAAGCAATCCATCAGCCGTTGTTCACTGCACCAATTGTCAAACCAAAATGAAATGTTCCGGCCATCGCCAAGTGTGCATTTGGTAGCTTTCATAACAGTTGGAATCCCTGACTTGAATATTTTCCATGTAGGTGCGTCAAGCCGATGCCCCGGTTCAGATTGAAGAGGCTTGCATAGGCGTGTTTGAACCAGTTCGAACAAGGCAAGTCGCTCTCTTGCAGCAAAATTGAACATAGCTTGTAGATCAAAGACCTGTGATGTGCTTTAAGGTCCCTGACACCCAATCGTCCAAACTCTCTTGGTAGAATCACATATTCACAAGCTACTAAACAGTGACTGCCATTTACTGCTTGAGAGTTTTTTCATAAGAAGGCACCCCTCAGCACATCAACTTTCTGAAAAACTTCATCGGGCAGCAAAAGGCAAGACATGAAGTATGCTGGAATGGCCCAAAGAACTGCATTTACCATTTGCAAACGGCCACCCCATGAGAGAAAATTTTGCATCCAACCCGGCCGTCTTCTGTCAATCTTACGGGTGGAGAGAGGCAATCCTAGGTATGCGCAGGGCAGGGAGCTGACTGGACAACCCAGTATCTGTGCGATTTCGTCGGCGGGGTCTGCATCAATATTGATAGGCACAAGCGTGCCCTTGTGATAATTGATCTCCAGTCCTGAGAATTGAGAAAAGGCTGATAAAATCTGCTTGATTTTACGTGCTTGGTCAGCAGTGCCGAGCAGGAGCAAAAGCGTGTCATCCGAGTACTGGAGAACTGGAAAAGGCCTACGATTTTGTAAAGGGTGCACAAGGTCTCCGTCGTTGAAAGCCCGGACACACATTTGTTGGAGGACGCCAGCCACAAGAATGAAGAGATACGGCGATAGTGGATCGCCTTGTCTAACACCCCTCTTGAACGAGGAACGAGCACCCATCGTAGCATTGATGAGCATGTGCGCCTGAGCGGTTTGGAGCAATTTTTGAACCCATCTAATCCAACTAGTTGGGGAGTTTCTTTGTTCAAGCACTTTGAATAAGCATTCTCACTTAACTGTATCAAACGCTTTCTGAAAATTGAGTTTTAAGACAATAATCAGTAGCTTCCTCTTGACTGCTGCCTGTACCAATTCAGAAGCAAGAATGAAATTTTCCACGATAGATCGGCCATTGGTAAAGCCTGACTGCATGTCATCAATGAGATCCGGAATAATCCGCTTCAGCCGGTTAGTCAGCACCTTGGTTATTATTTTGATGATGATGTGTACTAAGGCAATAGGCCTAAAATCTTTGGTCTCCATTTTAGGAATAAGAACAATGAAAGCTCTATTGATGCCTTCCAGCGATAGTTTGTTTTAGGATAGATCAGAGAAAAGCTTCAACAGGTCGTCCTTGAGCAGCATCAGATTAGCCTTTAAAAACTCATATGTAAATCCATCTGGACCGGGGCTATGGTTGTTAGGGAAGCTTTTGATGGCGTCGAAAATTTCATCCCACGTGAAGGCACTATCTAGCTCAATTAAATTAACGTGTTGCTGATGCAGATCAGCAAGGTTGACAATTGGCAAGTGCTGAACAATATTGCCAAAAATATCACTGAAGTACCGTGTTGCAATATCCAGTTTTTGCTGAATGTCGAAGTGCTCAATACCGTTATGCATAAGTACTCTGACCTTACTGTGTTTGGCCTGACAATTCACTGCAACATGAAAAAATCTTGAATTTTCGTCTCCAGGCCTGCAATCTCAAATCTTTGACAATTCACCGCAACATGAAAAAATCTTGAATTTTCGTCTCCAAGCCTGCAATCTCAAATCTTTGACAATTCACCGCAACATGAAAAAATGTCAGAGGGGTGATGGTTGAGAAGGAACCTGAGCTGAGCTGGATTGAGATTAAAAATATGATTCATGTGTTCTCTGCAGATGATGAGTGCCACTCTCAGATAGGTGAGTGTCGTGGAGAGCTACTTAGACCTAAGGGAAATATGGAATTGTTGTATAGTAGCTCTGAAAATGAATTGCTGTCAAGTGGCTAAGTTGCCATGAATAGATTCAGTTAAATAGCATCTGACTTGCTTTCCTTTTAATATGGTTGTTATCTTCTCTGCAATGTTGATGGTTGGGAAGGACCCTAATGGTTGAAAGTGTAGTTGTGAACCAAGTGGCCAAGTTGCCATGAACAGATTTCAGTTAAAACTTAAAAGTGGATTTTACTGCTTTCCTCTGTCCCAGCTACTAAACTGCCGTATGATAAAATTTTGAGCGTAAGAGTTCAGCAAAAGAAATGAAGGTTTATTTATCAAGGGTCAATCTACAGCATAAACTCAATCGGTCTGAAGCCCAAACAGAGATGAAGAGAAAGGTGGACAAACACACACTAACCTTTCTCTCCGTTTCATCCACTCAAGTATCTAACCTAAGATTACCGAAACGACAACAACCTACATTGGAATGGAGTCTTGGTCCAGTGCTTATCAATGGCATCTTCGTGCGCATTGTCAGTTTCGGTCACGTATATGCAATTCCTAGTTCTATTACATTATGGTTGATTAAACATGCATCATGGAGAGATGCATCATGAACATATAATAGAATCTTGCAGCTGCAACTGACAGGCTTGCTGAGTGCTGATCTCCAGAGAGCAGACATACCAATGCCATTGCCGTTGCCATGCTGCTGCAGATCAACCGAAGCAAAGACAACACAAACCTGAATTTTTACAGCAATCAAACTAAAAGAGGGTGTAAGTTCTGATCCAAAAAATGCGAGCATAACTAAAATACATCGGGATATAAGTTTTGATCAGTTTGCCAACTCAGTCTGTTGTTTGATGGAAACATGAGAACATATTTTAGTCTGTCATGTTTGACTGATTTCATCGGCTCGTAATATATAAAAATATATTTTCTGTGTGTTTTGGTTGGTTGTATTGAATTTTCTGTGTGTTTTGGTTGGTTGTGTTGAATATTACGTGACCATGTTACTCATTCGAAATCTTGTGCCATCTATGCAATTAGAATTCTACACATACGAATCTTGATATGAGTGTTATTTGTTGTGTCAGTACTCTGTTCCTAGGCCAAAAATTTGTTGTGTTTTCTGCTTCTAGTTTCTTAGAGTACGCTGGACCATGTTTTCTCTAATCACCATATCCTGGTTGGAATCTTTGTATGCATGATCATCTATCTCAACACATCATATAGTCATGTATCTCAACATACCTTTTTCTTAAGTTGGGTGCAGAACATGTTTTTAGTGTGCAACTTGATCTTATTGGCTACAAAAAAAATATTTTAAGGGAAAAGCGATGTCATTGCATCCATTACATTGTGTGGAGTGTGGTAGCAGTTGGTAACTTTTGTGATGAAAAGCAAGGGAAGATGAAATTCCAGATTTGTTTGTGGCGCGTCATGAAATTGCATGCTGTGTAGTGCTCATGGAGTGGATTTCAAGGATAGCTTCTGAAGCAACATTTGATGTCAGCACCTATGAAAACCGATCCCGCGCGTTTGTTGGAAGATGCTTACCATACTGCTTTGGTCTATACTAGTGGTTGGGGTGCCCCCCGTGGCAGCCGCTTAAGCGGAAAATGTGCGTACATTTTTATTTAAAAAAAAAATACATAGAGTCCTCGTCTTCGTCTAAAAAACTTCTCAGAAAAAAATCTCCAACTCCGCCCAAAGCTTTGTTGGGAAGGAGTTTGAGCGGCGGCACACTTATTCAAAACGGACACCGTCATCCCCCACTCAGCGGTGCCACCAAGACCAATAACCCTACTATCTACACGCCGGGGTCTAGATCCGGGGTTTCCTCTCGCTCTCTCGCCGCCGGAGCAGCAAACGGGGAACAGGGTCGCCCTGTCACAGTAGAACGAGGAACCGCATCGTACGTTGGGTTACAAGAGCGTGTCTGAACACAACATTGTTTTTAGTGTGCACGGAATTTATTTTTTCACATTCTTAATACATGCTACTCCCTCCGTTCATAAATGTAAGATGTTTTGGATGTTTTAATATGGACTACATACTCATCAAAATGAGTGAATAAACACACTAAAAGCGTCTATATATATCCGAATCAGACCCTTTTATTAAAAAAATCTTACATTTATGAATGGAGGGAGTATATGGTAAAGCAATTTTATTTTTCGCTAGCATAAATATTTCTTATTACGGTTTTTGAACACAGGAATATTTTCTACTCTAATTCTTAAACTGATTATTACTACATACTACCATCCAAAATGTAGTGCAGAATGCATCCAGGCGGCTGAGGCCGACACGTCCCGATTCACCGATGACATGTGTTGGTAACAAAAGAGGAAAGCCATTTCGCCGGCGTGCGGGTCCCACCCATCAGCCAGCACAGCCTCTTTCTCGCTTCCACTCCAGCAGCCAAACCAGAGTACCGCCGCCTCCACTCCTCCACCGCCCACTCTCCGTCGGCGCAACCGGTCAGAACACACACCGGCCGAAGACCAAACCCCCCACCTCGGCCCCGGCGCGGCATCCCAATCCCTAGCGCGTCAATGCGAATGCCTCCCTCCCACCCCATCGCCGGGGATCCGGGCCGGCGGGATGCTGCTGGAGGACCTCGCGGCTCATCCGCGAGGTGCTGGCCAACTGCCCAGACGGCACCACCGCGCTGCGGAAGCTCATCCAGAACGCCGACGACGCCGGGGCAGGGCCGCGCGGGTCCGCCTCTGCAGACAGCGACGACCACTTCGCCAGCATCTCCCGCAGCGGGGGCAGCAAGAAGAAGGCCGGGCGCTTCGGGTACGCTCTCTGTCGCTCTCTATCAGCAGTCGCTACTGAGCTACGCTTGCAGCTGCCAACTGCAATCTGAGCCTCCCACCCGTGGAATTGAACCAGTGTGTGTTTGTTTCATGCCATTTTCGATAAAGCGCGTTTTTATTATCTTGAAATGTAGCATCAAGCGGATACAAAATATTATGAGTAACACCCGGTCTCTGCATAACTAGGATGCACACAGCCCAACACGAAAAGTCTGACAAAATGAATGAAAAAAACGACAAATCGACGACAGTAGAGTCCTATAGACCGACACTATGCCTATGTCGCAAGGGATGGTGGATCGATCCGGAGATTATGCTGCCACCCATGTTGGGTAAAAACCACCGTAGCCACCTGCTCCAACCGCGTACACACCGCCTTGAACAGCGGTTGGTACTCCACTTGTTGTAGCGTAGACCACGTATGAAGCGAGTGCGTACAACGGAAAATAACCTACAAAGGAGAAGCATTTTTATCATTGAAAACCAAATCATTTCTACATAGCCAAAGCGACCATAGTAAGGCGTATGCTCCCACCCGTATTAGCGTTTTGAATCTATTTGGAATACCGTCCAACCAGTGACCAAAAATATTGGCGACACTTGTGGGCGGATACAAATTTGACGCTATTTGGATGATTGACCATGTAGTACGTGCAAACTTGCATTGGAAAAAGAGGTGTTTGATTGTCTCTTCATGAGTACAAAAACAACACTTCTTACTCCCTGGCCAGTTGCGTCGTGCGAGGTTGTCTTTGGTTAGAACAACTCCCCTACGAAGATACCACATGAAGATTTTAACTTTTAGTGGAATCTTCGACTTCCAGTTTTTCTTATTGTTACTCACCGGTACCTTAGAATGCATGAGTGCACGGTACATAGAGTCTATTGTGAATGACCCTGATGTAGTAAGGTTCTAGTGAAACACATCTCGGCCTTGTCTAATATTAATCGAATCCAGACGAGATAAAAGATTATGCCATGACATAAGTCGGGGGCCAATCAAATCCCGCCTAAACGAAATATTGGGTGGGGATGAACTGAGCACTTGCGCAATAGTATTATTCTTTTCGTGAGCAATGTTGTATAGGGCTGGATATTGTTCTCGAAGACTGGCATTGCCTAGCCAGATGTCTTCCCAGAAACGAACCTCCGACCCGTCCCTTATCGCGAAAGACCCAAAGCGAAAGAGATGTTTCTTTGCCGCCATTAGGCCAGCCCAAAAGTGCGTGTCGCCAGGTGTCCAATATGCCTGAGACACTGCCTTTTGGCCTAGATACTTGTTGCGTAGCATGGTTTGCCAAACACCATCCTCAGTAAGAAGTTTGAACAACCATTTACTAAGTAAGGCCTCATTCTTGATTTGCAAGTCATGGATTCCAAGGCCACCTTGGTCTTTCGGCCTACAAACCACACTCCATTTGGCCAGTCTATATTTTTTCTTTTCACCATCTCCTTGCCAAAAGAATCTGGATCTAAAATAGTCCAGTCTTTGGAGGACCCCTTTTGGGAGTTGGAAGAAAGAAAGCATATAGAGAACCATATTTGTGAGGACAGAGATCAAAACCAGCCGTCCTCCAACCGAGAGCAATTTTCCTTTCCAACTGCTCAATCGTTTCTCTAACCGCTCCTCTACATGCTTCCACTCCGCAACGGTGAGACGCCGATAATGAATCGGTATTCCCAAATATTTAATCGGGAATTGGCCATGTGCACAACCAAACAGGTCAGCATATTCGGCCGCCGCCTCAGTGGCTTCTCCAAAGCAGAAAAGTTCACTTTTATGGAAGTTTATTTTAAGACCCGACATTTGCTCAAACGCGGACAACAAGAGTTTAAGGTTTCGAGCCTTGTCCAGGTCATGTTCCATAAAGAGAATCGTGTCATCAGCATATTGCAGAATAAAAAGACCACCATCCACAAGGTGTGGCACTACTCCTGCAATCTGGCCGTCCTGCTTGGCGCGCTCAATCAGAATAGCCAACATGTCAGCGACAATGTTAAATAACATTGGAGACATGGAGTCACCCTGTCGTAATCCTTTTTTTGTTTGAAAGTAATGGCCTACATCATCATTGATTTTGATGGCCACACTACCTCCAGTTACAAAATTATGGATCCACTCGCGCCATTTATCGGAGAAACCTTTCATCCTTAGGGCCTGTTGGAGGAAAGACCATTTGACCTTGTCATAGGCTTTTTCAAAGTCGATCTTGAATACTACTCCACTCATGTTTTTTCGGTGCATCTCATGGACGGTCTCATGCAGGATTACTACGCCATCAAGTATATTTCTTCCTTGCATGAAAGCCGTTTGAGATGGCCGGACAACATGGTGAGCCACCGAGTTTAACCTATTCGTAGCCACTTTGGTAAAAAATTTGAAGCTGACATTAAGGAGGCATATGGGTCTGACCTGTTGGATCCGTTCAGCCTCCTTAACCTTCGGCAACAAGACAATCTCACCAAAATTAAGTCTGAATAGGTCAAGGTTGTCGGCATGAAGGCAATTAAACAACTCCATTAGGTCAGACTTGATTATATCCCAGAAATTCTGATAGAATTCTGCGGGAAAACCATCTGGACCTGGAGCTTTGTTATGTTCCATTTGGAACACCGCAGCTCTCACCTCTTCTTCAGAGAATGGTGATGTAAGGATATTGTTTTCTTCAGCCGTGACTTGTGGGATATCATCTGTTCGGGTCTCATCAAGGGTGAAGTTCCCTTCGGCGGTCGCCCCGAACAGAGATTTGTAGTAGTTAGTGATATACTTTTTGAGCTCCTCCTGACCTTCGATCCGCCCCTCATCTTGTTGGAGACTGTAAATACATTTCTTCCTATGCCGCCCATTGGCGACCAATTGGAAGTATCTTGTATTACTATCACCCATCAGAATGAAATCAGCTTTGGATCTTTGGTAGTATTTGATCTCTTCTTCTCGCAAAAGACGTGCAACCTTCTCATTAGATTGATTTTTCAATTCAATCTCTTGTTGAGATAAGGTGCGCGTCT
Source organism: Triticum turgidum subsp. durum (assembly GCA_900231445.1). Lineage (NCBI taxonomy): Eukaryota > Viridiplantae > Streptophyta > Magnoliopsida > Poales > Poaceae > Triticum > Triticum turgidum. Next base: position 760,880,979 of record LT934114.1, read on the forward strand.
CAGCAATTTTGTCGAGGTCATCAATGATGGTACAGAGTCGTTGTTTTTCTTTTTTATATATCCCGTTGGTATGTTTCGCCCATCCAGTGAGATGTTGCCTCATGGCCCTCATTTTAAAGTTCCATCTGTGAATAGGTGTACGACCAACAACAGGCCTCTCCCAAACATTCTTGATTATGTCTACAAATCCTTCCCAATGCATCCATCCCAATTCAAATTTGAAAGGACGACGTGCAGCTAGGTTCGTAGATTTAGAATCTAGAATGATGGGTGCATGATCCGATAACGCCTCGATACGCTCTAGGGCTCGTACGGTTACCAGAGGGAATTTTAGTTCCTATTCGGTATCCATGAGTATCCTATCAAGCTTCTCATATGTCGGCACAGATCGGTTATTAGCCCATGTGAACTGACGCCCCGACATACTCGCCTCCCGAAGATCCAAACTGTCTATCACAGCGTTGAATAGGAAGGGCCAATGAGTGTCGAAACGGTCATTATTTTTCTCTTCCTGGTATCTAAGGATATTGAAGTCCCCTCCAATAAGCATTGGGTACGGGTTATCCTTCGCCATGTTTACCAATTCCCGAAGGAAAGCCAGTTTATGCTCATCTTGGGCAGCCCCATAGACTGCGACTAGAGTCCATGTAAAATTGTCAGCTCTGTTTCTTAGGTGATATTTTATATGAAATTCACCGACTGAAAAGGCCAACAAGTCCATGACTGTTGTCAGAATACCAAGAAGAATTCCTCCAGACCTTCCACGAGCTGGTAGACTATGCCATGCATAGTCGAAACCACCTGATAGGTGATCGAGGACATGGGGCGAAAATCACACTTACCAGCCTCGGAAATTGCCACAAAATCCAATCCATGTTCCCTTACACAATCACCGACGTGTTTATGTTTAGCCAAGTCCGAGAGACCTCTGCTATTCCAAAACATGCCTTTCATGGGGAAACTCGGATTGGTGTGGAACTCTTCGCCTTCTTGGGCGGTTTTTGTTTCTTTTTAGAGGAGTGTGATTTAGATTTCCGCGAGGACGCTGTGAAGTAACAAAATATGGACCCAGGTCTTGCATCATCCAATCCAACCTCGATAACCTCACCAACCAAGTGGGATATAAGCGGACCATCATATTTGGCATCTGCTTCATCCTCCTCCTCGGTTTCGGGGTTAGGTACGGAGGCATTACACTTCGGAGAAACCTTCAATCGGTCAATCTCCATATGTTTAAGCACCCCAACCGATAAATTAATTTCATTATCATTCTTTCCAATAGAGCACCCAACATTCTTTAAGCTAGAAGAAATACGTGAATCTGAAAAGGAAAGAAAAGATTTTGCGGATAAGTTACCTGGGAGTGTGTCCAAATTACGTGCAGCCTGACGCCGCATTGCCTTGTCCATAGCATGTTCATCGGTCGAAGAAGAACCGTCAACGGAGACGGGGTGACGGTTACTACGCCGAAGGGGAGAGCTTCCCTCAGACATAAGAGCCACCGGTGTCATCGGGCGATCCGTCAACAATGATGAAGCAGTAGCGAACATGGTAGGTGTTGAAGACGAAGTCGGTGCAGAGAGACGAACACATGGCGCCATCTGTGTAGCATCGTGAGACGGCTTGGAAGACTGCAGACCAGCCTGCGTGGGTGGGCTGACCACAGCAACAGCCGGCTGCTGAACCGGCACGTCCATTGGCCGGCGGAGATCTGTAGCCTCATGCATATCGGCTGGACATGGAGATGAGCCGACGGTCTCCGCTAGGCCAGCAGCTGGTGGACCAAACTCCCCATTGATCTGATGCATGGCAGTGACTCGGCTGGGAAGGTCCCCTCCGTGTGCATTGCCATGGTCATCAATGCTTGCGTCCAGTTTATCTGCATGCATCGCATCAATGGATGGAATGGTACTTGTACGTGACTCTTCAATGGTGCTCATGGGTGTGTGCGAGCAAACTCTCTGTCCATCCGAAAAACGATCATCCGTGTTCATTGGGACGGTCCCACTCCCATCAGACTGAGATTCAGACAAAGCTGCACCGGAGACTCCAGAATTTTTTGCCTTTTTATTCGCATCACGATCAGGCAAGTCATCCTTGCGGTTAGCCCCATGGTCGGGACCATCATCATGGTGTTCCCAAATACGAGGAATAAAATCATCATCGGGCTTGAAATCATCGTCCTCGAGAACAAACCGGAAGACATAACCATTTAATTTGATATACACCCCAGCCGACACTGAGGAACTCCCTGCATTATCCTCTTTCTTGAATATATTTAGATTCAGGACAACCACCTGAATACGCACGATGCCACGACGTCGTAAGCAAATCAAGTCAACATCTTGTGTTGCACCGATGACGGATCCCACTGCCCACAAACCAAGAAAGTGGCGAAGTGGCGGTGGAACTCCAGTGACATGCACCCAAACTGGCTTCAACGGATTATATGCAGGCTTGACATCATTTTCTGATTTCCATTCACTAATAGCAATCATGACATTGTGAGACTTGACTTTGAACTCGAAAGCAGACACTCGACGCAAAACCTCCATAGATGGAAAGGCAACCAAGAAGGCATCATCACCATGAGGAACGGCCTCCCACTTCCATGAAGTTTGAACCGAGGCGATTTTAGAAATCTCAGCCTCCACAACAGCTGCCGTCACCGAACCTCCGGATATCATAACCAGACCAGTTGGTGAACATGATGGTGCAAGGTGCTCCTTAAAAACCGAGTCTGGCAGATGCACGAACATGGCCTCGTTTAGACCCACACCACCTAAGGCTGCCATAGGTCTCGGCTGCTTCAGCACAGAACAACAATGAAGAGGATGCTTATGATTATTGCAAATGTAACAGAAGTGAGTCACGTTGCAATCCTTAAAAAGATGATCATCAGTCCTACACTTGTAGCACCAAAGATTAGTCTTCTTCCCTCCAATCTGTGTGTCATTCGAAACAGCGGAAAGCCCGGTCGGCATGGGCCCAGGCAACACCGGAGCAGCAGGAGTGGCCTGAGGAACCGGAACAAAGAGCGGCGGTCCCGAGGCAGTCGACGCAGGAACCCGGGCACCCTTCCGCTTTTTTTTTCTTGTTGTTGTTGCTGGGACGGCTAGACGTGGGAACACCAGCCGGCGCCGTGGGAACCCCAAAAACCATAGGTTGTTGGAGAGGAGCAACAGCCGGCGCTGCCTGGCCGGCCAGTGGGATCCTTGGCGGTCCGGCCGTGGGGCCAAACCCGGCGAAGCGGGACTGGGATGGCACGGCAGGGCCGTCCTCAACTGAAGATGCCGCGGTTCCCTGCTTTGCCAGCGATCCGCCTTTGGACGAGGAAGGTAGACGCCCTGACATGTCAGCGGAGGCTCGTACACGAACGGCGGCGGCGTAGGAGAACTTCGGCGGCGGCGGCGGCGGCGGCGAACGAGATGGTGATGGGAGCGATTTGCACGTACGGGTTAGGGCCCAGGCACGTACGACTCCTCCCCTATGAGCGAAGTCAACGCAACGGGGCCACCCTGATGTGTGCGACACGCTGGCAGAGGACCCACCACCACTCGAACCCATCGTCCCGGTCTTGATTGGCAGTGTAGAATTAGGCAGGATTTGAACCGAGGGCGTAACTGACGCACTGCATGGCACGATTGCAGCAGAATGTGGATCGTGCAACGACCGTTGAGGATTATCTGTCGCGGGCTCGTCGGACGACGCAGGCGGCATGAATGCCGCCAGGGCGACGGGCTGCATCGGCCGCGGACGTGGAAGAGGCCCTTTCCACGGCCGAATTAGCACGCCCCGGCGGATGTGGCATGCGGCAGCCGGCGGCTTGTCGACGTCAACTCCCACCGGCGGCGTCCTGCACTGAGAAGGCAACTCATTAGTCGAAATTGAACTATCCCGTACCAGGCCGGAGATGAGCGTCGGAGATGAAGATCCAGGACGTTCCCAAACGCGCGACGCCGGCGTCGGAAAACCAACGTCTTCCCAAAACTCTTGTACCAGCTCTTCCTTTGTCTTCCTACGACGCGAGACAGTTGACCAGGCAGCACCTCCGTCCGCTGGACTCTCTTCGAGCAGGATCATGGAAGCCGCCTTCACGGCCACATGCTCCTCTCCAGAGGAAGCAGCTACGGCCGAGGCCTCCTCACCATCCTCCCCGACCTGCGGCTCAGCTAGGACACTGAAACGTGATCCAGAGCTAGAAGCCGCCATCGTCGGCGAAAGACCTCCCGGCGCGAGGGTAAGCCGCCGTCGACCCGGCAAGACACGTGCGCCGACGCGCACAACACAGTCAAGGAGCACCATCTCATTCCCGCTAGAGATCCTCTCCCCATCCCGAAGACGCCTCCCTTCCTCGATCTTCCCATCGCTGTTCCGTAAGAAACAGAAGTCCGGACGATCTAGGAAAAGAGAGCCGACGCGCCACTCCGGCCTGCCATCGAGGAAGGCGGTGGAGAAGGTCGCCGCCCATTGGAGCGGCGGGGCCGTTTCCGGCGGTTTCATGCCATGACTGTTGCAATGTCTGCATTCCCACCCTTGTTACTCATTTTGCTGTATCTGCATTCCTAACTGAAGCAGAGAGGGATGGGGCCTCTTCGTTTTGCCATGGCTAGCCTCCTCGCTGGACTCACCGTCGCGATGGGGCCTCTTTAGATACTCAAGCTATACGCCGTCCCCTACTGGGTATGTGCGTGTGGTATCTGCTCTTGTTGCATTTGTAGCCTCACTTCCTACCAAACGTTCTGATTTTTGTTGATAGGTAGATTGGGCTGTGGGGCTGGCCAGCAGCTTATGAAGTTTTATCGCTGAATTTTCCTGCAGATTTTTGTTATGTGGCTGGACTTTGTCACCCACCTGCACCACCAAGGCCACAACAACAAGCTTCCTGGTATCACGGAAAGGTAAAACTAATAGAGCTACTATCTCAGGAATTGCAAGTTAGATTGCTTAATCTGCATAACAATCTGCCAAAACTAGTGTGTTCGTTATTATTTCACCCACTTAGTGTCCATTGTTCAGCAGTATAGCTCAGCCCAGTATCTATGCACATATATTGTGTTGTAGGATGTGCCACTAAATGGTTTCAGTTTCAGTTGCCAGCGACATCCCCTTGTGACCTTGGTGAAATGGATTGGTAGTATTTTGTTGGCTAAAGAATAGTATAGCATCATGTCAAGCCATAGGTGTTGTTAATTAGTGTTTGATAAATAAGAGATACTATGATCTGTTGTGCTGGTGTGTCATATTATCATTTTTTCTCTGGATGTTATTTAAACAGGAGATTCATCTTTACATCTGTCTCTTCATTTGTAGTTTCTTATTTCATTCTAAAGTCTAATATTCTAATGTCTGGTTCCCTTGCTTTGTATGTTTATGGTGACATGGTTACCAAATAGATGCTTAAATTTGAGAAGTGAAGGAAGTGATCTGTCTCCTGGTACTAATGCTTTGGTTGAACAATAGGCTCCATTTGAGAAGTGAAGGAAGTGATCTGTCTCCTGGTAATAATGGTGTGGCTGCTATAGCTGTTAAGGAAAGGATGTCTCTTCGAGAAGCAGAAGCACTTGCGAAGCAGTGGCAAGATATCAGATTTTATGAGGAGATCCTGGCTGATATGGGTAAATTGGTTAATTCTCCCGGAGGCAAAGGTGTGGAACACACAGCTCATCAATCAGATTTTCCATCCCTTTCATGCGTTGGAGGTATGAAAAATTAAACTACCATCTCTCGATGTTGCTGATTGTGTTGCTTGTCACCCAGAGACAGAAAAGTGGAGTCTTTTCGGTACGGAGCGCATACAAACTTGCGGCTGCTCAACGTAGGAAGGAGGCCGAAGAAGTATCTAGCTCATCAAGCGATGTAGGAGACCGCAGCATTTGGGATGTGATCTGGAAGGTTAAGATGCCGGAGAGATTAAAATCTTCGGATGGAGAGTGGCGACAAACTCACTTGCCACCAAACACAATACATTCAGGAGAACCATTGCGCTTGATAGCACATGTGAGATGTGTGGGAATGAAGACCAGGACGAGTACCATGCTGTGGTGACATGTACTAAGAGCAGAGCACTTAGGTTTGCTCTGAGAGAGAAATGGCACCTACCGGACGAAGAAGCTTTTCGGAAGACAAATGATGACTGGCTGCTTATTCTCTTGGACACATGCTCTGTTGAAGTCAAGAGTAAAAATTCTTCTGCTATTGCGGCGCGCATGGCATTTGAGGAACGACGTAGTGCATGGGAAAGGGAAAGAATCCATCTTGGGATCCGTTAACTTTCTGCTCAAATACAATGATGAAATCAGAGGCCTGATGGATGGAGGAAAATCGGACACTAAACCAAGTGTGTGGTCTTTGTCTGGGGAACATGCCCCGGCCGGCAGAAACAAGTTGCTCTCTAGAAGTCTAGAGGGCTCCCGTAGCCGGAGTGGTCAAGCTAAATACCGATGCTGCATTCTCACCTGACTCGAGACAGTGCTGGGCAGGAGCTGTCGCACGCAACCATCTCTGGAAGGTGTTCTTCTCGGCCATTCTGCACATGAGTCTGTGCCGATCGGTAGAAGAAGCTAAGAGCCAAGCTGCTTTGATTGGTCTGAAAGCTCTGTCCAGACTGCACCATGGCCCCGTTACTTTGGAGTTCGATTGCGCGTCTGTCGTCAGAGAACTGCAGCCCGGAGTAGAGAACCAGTCAGGTTGCTACCCGATCATTTCAGATATTAGAGCTACTCTGTCCGCCTTCTCGCAATATGCAATCATGGGAATCAACAGGAAAGGGAACCGGCTGGCGCATGAGCTAGCAGCCAGAGCTAGAAGCAAGCCTGACCTACTTCTGATTGCAAATGTCCCTGCAGAGTTGCAGTCGATTGTGACTGATGAAAGTAACTCGGCCATGTAATTCTTTTGGTTTTGTTACCACACAAAAAAAAAGATAGCAAATCTGAAGCTCTTGGCCCTGACTATCAAATCTATGCTCTCTGAGATCCTTTTATTAAGCATGTGATGGCATATGTTGTTCATGCGTAATTGTGTATGCTGTGCATAATCAAATCAAATACCATCTTGTTGAGCAGTGGCAAGACTTGGCTTTATTAGCAAAGGATCAGTCCTGCTACTGGAGATTTGTTCTGTTGAATCTCTCTGTTGGTTGAGCCGAGATCCTGTTGGATGAGGCTGGTGACGGTGAAGAGGCAGAAATTGATGCTGCGCTCGAGGAAGCTGCTGAGCTTGTTGATGACTGCCAGGTGCCAGCCCAAGAAGTCTAGTTATTACAGGTATTTTCGAATATGCCATTTCTGTGGTTGCTTTCTCATTCTGTTCTAAAACTAAACATGGTACTGATGATTTGTATGGATATAACTGCAGTATGTATGAAGTTCAGTACACACCATGGCCGGGGATTTCCATGCCGTGCAGAGGGTTATCGATGACAGTATCTGGAACTTGTGAGTGCCGTACACGGTGACCTACAGGACCTACATTGCTGGGCTCTGCCGGTCTGGAAACATCGAGGACACATTCAGCTGGAGATCATGGTCGCCAAGGGGCTACAGCTGACCGTGTCGGCCTGAACATACTGCTGGACTATGCTGCAAAGGGTCTAGAACTCTAGATACGTGGGTGGCCAAGGAAGTGCTGGAGCGGTGCGAAGAGCTGGGCTTTAAGGTCGACGTCGTGACCTACAACACGGTCATGGATCATTTCTCCAAGAAGATGAAGTGGCTGCGTGTCATCAGGCTGTTCACGGATCTGCTCAAGAAGCCCAGAACACCCAATGCGCAGACATACAATATTCTGATCTCATCCGTGTGCCGAGCCAGCAAATTCCAGCTTGCCAAGTTCGTGTTCAGCTGCAATGGGTTTATGGCGGACAATATGACCTTGGTTTGAGGGTTGGGAACATATTTACGATAATCTCATAATTCAGCAACAACCTGTTACATATCCTGCTCAAGTAAAAGACCTTTGGATTCCTGGACAAAAGCGTTGGAATGCAAACTTAATAAACTCTTTATTTAGTCCGGAGGTAGCTGACTCGATTCTTCAGACTCCTATTATTACTACTGCTGGTCAGGACATTCTAGTGTGGAAGCTAACGCCTGCAGGACAATTTTCTCCAAAAAGTGCATACAAAACACTGCTTCAATAGTCTCCAACTTCCTCCAAGGCAGAGACCGAAGATGGTTCCACCTCACATTGTAGCTTTACTCAATCAAATGTGGAAGGAGAAACAGATGGCGCCACGTGTGCAAACTTTTGCTTGGAGACTTCTCAGGAATTCACAAGCTACAGGTAAAAGAGCAGGCAAGTACTCCAAATACATAAGTGAAAATTGCCCTACTTGTGGAATTCTTGAGGGTGAAATGCACCTCTTCTTCCTATGCCCTTTTGCTAAAGCTGCTTGGTATGGTCATCCATGGTACATTAAAACTGAATTTATAGCCCAACATAATAGCTCAATCCCACAAATGATCCAAGCTCTGCTTACTTCTCATCATCCACAAATAAGCATAAATTCCCTATATACTTTTTTGTGGTGTATTTGAAAAGCTCGAAACGATGCATGTTTTTGCTGGAAATTAAGTGCCCCTTCGCAGGTTTATGCTGCAGCGATGGCGATCATGCAGGGCTCCAATATGGAGGTAGTATTTTTCCTCTCAGATGAGCGATACAACTCGCATTTCAGTCTCCAGGATGTTGGATGAGGCTTCTGTGCAAGGGCAGCAAAGACTGGGCCATGTCGACCAAAATACAACACTCATGGTGGGAAGAACTATCCGGACGGCAGTTGGGTGGTTGCTGGCTTAGGTATTTTCATACAGCTCGGAGGCGATCGACATTGCTCTCAGTTGTGTATCTCAACCTTTTCAAAAAAAAAAAAAAGGTTGAGGCACTTGGCTTGATGTTAGCGTCCCAGATAGCAGGAACACTTCAGATTCAGCAGGCAACTTTTTTGACAGACTGTGCGATTGCGGCAGCATCGCAAAACATGATGCTTGCTCCTGGACATTGGTCCATGAGACCACAACTTGCTCAAACAGCAGCCTCCACAGCCTTTGATGCTTCCAGGATACATCATATCAACAGAGGCTATAATTTTAGAGCTCATCATCAAGCCAAGTTGGCACTGAAGATTCAGAATGCATCTTTTAGCTACAGGTGTTTAAATTCAGGTGTAGGAAGTTTTCAACTACATCATGCGTGTAAAAAGCAACGATTTTCTCAAACATAAGTAGATCACACATATATAAAATATATAATGATTCCTCAGAACATGTGGAACCACGTCAGAGTGCATGATACTCAGAGTTCAGACCTTATGTACATAACCACGAGTTCGACAGTGCAGGATAGCTTGACAGACTAGTTCAGACTTGAGACGACACGACGTATTTACAATGCGATGGAGCTGGATATACGTAGGTAGGAGTACCATAAAATAAAGTAGTGGCAGTCTGGTACGCAGTGGCGAACAGGCAGGGTATATACTACTAGTACTACCGGTAACGGAGTAGGCGCACGTACGATCGGGCCATCACGCACGGGTTCAGACAAGGATCGGAAGGACCTGCATGATCTTGCACCATGGCTCCTCGTCGGCGCCGGCGCCAGCGTAGGGCTCCTAGACGCGGAAGGGCGGCGCCACGACGTAGAAACCGTCTGGCACCGGTACATGCCCCTCCATCTCCACCTCCACCTCCACCTCGGGCTGCACCTCCAGGTCTTCCACCCGCTCCGGCGATGAAGGCGCAGACGAGGACGAGGAGGAGGACGAAGACGGCGGCGGCGATCGGCGACGGTGAACGCGACGGTGACGGTGACGGTGACGGCGGCGGCGGCGGCGATTGAGCTGGTCGGTGAGGCAGTAGAAGAGAGGGTGCAGCGACCAGAGGAGTACTGCCGCGGCGACTACCATGGCGCAGATCTCGCCGGCGGAGAGGTGGTGTCCGCCGCCGCCGTGGTCGCTGGTCGCCGGGGCGGTGGTGGCGTTGCCGGTGCATGGCCGGGCTGCGGCAGAGCAGTTCATCGTCGGGCAGGGCGTGGCCCTGCCCTCGTGGCACGAACAAACGCAGCACGCAATGGTGGTCGTGGCCGAGTCGGAGGTGTTGCCGGGCTGCGCTTGCTTGGCTTTCCCGAAAAAAGGGAACCTCTGCTGCGGACCGCCGCCGTCCTCGTCAGGCGCGGGCTGGCTGTTGGAGTTTGCGCTGCTCACCACGGTGCACGGATCGGCCGGGCAGTTGGGCAGCGAAGGGCACGGCGTCTCGCCGGCGCACCCAGGGCACGGCGGGCACGGCTGCTCGCAGTAGAGCTGCTGCCCCTGCCCGGCGGCGAGCAGCGCAGCCAGCACTACAGCGAGGCGGAGGAGCAGGCGCTCCATGGGAGCTCCCATGGCCGGCGCGAGGTGGGAGAGCGGGGGGCTTTTCTTGCAGGTGCAGCGGGCGCCAGGTGGGAGGGAAACAGGGGAGGTGAGGGCGATCGAGGAGGGAGGCAGAGAGAGCGGCCTACTATAAGTGAACCCCCTCCGGTCCGGTGGATGACGCGAGGAGAAATTTCCTCGAGGCGAGGTGAGGCTTACAGAAATGGAAAGCCGCGTCTGCTACGCTCGATCTCGAAGAGCACTGGGGAGCACGGAATCGCGCGTAACGGGATGTAGTGAGGCGAAAGAGAGGATTACGAACTAAATATCCTTTAATCTTTTATGCAGGTGCCAAAAATTGCAGAGGAGGTAAGCACTAGCAGTAAAACTTTCAAAATATGCAATTTGAAATATCCTTGCATGTATTCCTTTGGAAAAATCAAGTTGGAGGATTTTCTAGTATAAAATTGCAGAAGCAGGAATCATAGCTTGTTCAACTTACTAAAGAACAGCCCTGACAACGAGATACCATGCAATATTTACTTTAATAAATGTCATTTCGTAGTTATCAGATAGTTGAACTATGACACAATGTTAGACAGAAGCTGAGAATAACCTAAATGCAGAAGTCAACACTACACTATTACTGTCTGATTCCGACACACCGGAAGAGAGTCAAAATCTCACTGAAGGAAACAACAATGTGAAGCAATCACGAAGAATTGAGATCAACAAATTGCAAGAGAAACCATCCCAGGAAGATATCAGCATATTCCTGGAAAATAAGATAGACAACCAAAATTGCACACTAATAAATCTGAAATTGCGGTTTATGTGTAGCAGCAACAACTACAGAACATATAGTAAACTACCGGTATTAGTACAAAATTTGGAATATCATGTTGTGGTCATTTTAAAAGTTGTAACACAACATTGACAACAACTTCAACTCTCATAAAAGAAACAAAAATTATGAAACCTAAGATAGCTAACATCCTTTGAAATAGCATACTAAATCAAATGGTATGACTAAAATTGCACAACATTGATATAAATCAAATGGTATGACTAAAATTGCACAACTTTGATATAAATCAAATGGTATGACTAAAATTGCACAACATTGATATAAATCTTGTAGCATAACAAACGCAACAAGTTCAATTTCATGTTGCAGCAAGGTGTATGAAGAGATCAAGCACCACCACATTATTAGAAAATAAGTACTATATTGTTTTGAAGCAAAATAAAAAATTACTCCCACCATAAAAGAAATATAAGAGTGTTTACATCACTACTTTAGTGGTCTAAACGCTCTTATATTTCTTTACAGAGGGAGTACACACCAAATATATAAAATTTGAATGACAACAAAGAGAGAAAATACAAATTCATTTTGAAGCAAGATATATCAACTATTCAACTAGGAATAGTACTGTAAATAACAAGTTGAACTGATGCGTAAAATCCAATCATTCCTAAAAATGCAACAACAAATTGCAACACAATAATTATAACTTACAACAAAACATTAACAACAACATAAACTATAAAACCTATAGATCTAGCATAGGTACTTAGGTATCAAAAATACATAAAGGTACATGGCATTGTCTATAATTTCATAATAATTATTCAAAACTTGCAGAATATCATTGACATCAACTAGAAGTTCATCTAAGAACATGTACATACATGCCTTCATAGATAACAATATAACACCTAAGAACTCACTGTCGTAGTAGCAATCTCACAACATTAGACCAAAACAACAGTCACTATAGATAACTGAACAAAAAAAGTGAATTTGGGGATTTAAACAGAGCACAGGAAAATCTGACAAATCAAAAAAGCTACACGCTTAAACAGCAACAAAGTCCAAACAAATCAACTAAACTCCAGAAGATATAATCCATCAACTAAGCTAGCACGGATCTAATCCATCAACAACGAACCCTAACCATACATTTCTTACATAAAAAAATCACAGATGCCAAGCATGAGGGTATAAATACGTGAAACACAGATTCGCTCGCGAATGAAGCAGACGAACCCTAACCAAGCAATCCAAGAACAAAACCTGAATAATAACACACATAAAAACTCAGAATTGACACAAAACCTTAAAGAATAAGTAAAAATTTAACAAGCAACAAGGGGAGAATCAGAACGAGCGCCAAAATCGATCAAGCCTAGCTCGGGTGGAAGAGGAGATGAGCAGAGCGAGGCAGAGCGATGCAGAGAGAAGAAGCGACTGAGTGAGGAGAGGAAGTGACTGCGGTGGAGTCGAATAGATAAGAGAGACGAGGAGACGGTCAAAGCTCCCCAACGCGGGCTGGGGTACGCGAAACAATGGGCAAGGAAACACTAACGAGTGATGCACGAGCCCAACAAGCCATTCGACTCACCCCAAATTGAGGTCAGTCGATTAGAAGATAGCCCATTACAAAAAACAACACATCCAGAAAAAAAAAGCACGGATGTCAATGCAGAATCAAATGGCCACAAAATCGACTAACCCAAAAATGAAATTTCAGCTGACTGAAATGTAGCTATAGTGGATCTCGTTCCCATGCCACTTGGCAATGGTTGACTAGTGAATCACATCGCCATGCATGCACGACCTCGGCTGCGTCTGGGTCCTGCATGCAGCCGTCCGATGTCCTCCACCTGGCGCCTCTGCGTGCGGTGGGATCCTTGGGCCATGAAGGCCACGGTGCAGCCACCGAGCGTGGGATATTTAGAACATCGACAGCTGCAAATCCAACCCCTCAAATGGTGACCGGTCACGCTTCAAATTTACTTCTCTGCATTTGGACACCTCATACTTGAAATCTTAAATTCATACAAAGCATGCAAACGAGGCAATTCATGTACTATGTTGATCAAATAACCTATACTAGCTACCATAATCCTCGTCAGAGATGTTCACTATCTCCGTGCCCGGCTCCGGGTACGTGGGAGGCAGCCTCAACTCCGGCTCCTCCGGTTGCTCTGTGTCGGCCTCTGCCTCCATCTCTGTGTCAAGTTCGACGAAAAGAGCGTCGGTCGCCACATGTTCCTGCCGGATGAACTGCTGGTTGGCCTCGACATAGGCCTCATCCTGGATGGACTACAGGCGGATGGCCTGTGATAAGCCACAAGCATAGGAGATCGCAACAGTTTTCGAGGGTAGAGTATTCAACCCAAATTTATAGATTCGACACAAGGGGAGCCAAAGAATATTTGAAGGTATTAGCAGCTGAGTTGTCAATTCAACCACACCTGGAGATTAATTATCTGCAGCAAAGTGGTTAGTAGCATAGTAATATGATAGTTTTGATGATAGTAGCAGCAACAATGTAACGGTGACAGTGATAGTAGTGATTTTGTGGCAGTAACGATAGCAGTAGCGACAGTAGTAACTTAGCAAGAACAATATAAGGTAAATTCGTAGGCATTGGATCGGTGACTCGTTGGATGATATTCATCATGAGACAGTCATAACCTAGCGCGATACGGCACTAGCTCCAGTTCATAAATATAATGTAGGCATGTATTCCGTAAATAGTCATACGTGCTAATGGAAAGAACTTGCATGGCATCTTTTGTCCTACCCTCCCGTGGCAGCGGGGTCCTATTAGAAACTAAGGGATATTAAGGCCTCCTTTTAATAGAGAGCCAGAACAAAGCATTAACACACGATGAATACATGAACCCTCAAACTACGGTCATCACCGGGAGTGGTCCCGACTATTGTCACTCCGGGGTTGCCGGATCATAACACGTAGTAGGTGACTATAACTTGCAAGATGGGATCTAGAACATGGATATAATGGTGATAACATAAACGGTTTAGATCTGAAATCATGGCACCCGGGCCCAAAGTGACAAGCATTAAGCATGGCAAAGTCATAGCAACATCAATCTCAGAACATAGTGGATACTAGGGATCAGGCTCTAACAAAACTAACTCGATTACATGATGAATATCATCCAACTCCTCACCGATAAGCGAGCCTACGAAGGAATTACTCACTCCCAGTGGGGAGCATCATGGAATTGGCGATGGAGATGTGTTGGTGATGACCAAGATTTTAGATCCCCTTCTCCAGAGCCCCAAACGGACTCCAGATCTGGCCTCCCGATGAAGAACAGGAGACGGCGGTGGCTCCGTCTCATGAAAAGCGATAATTCTTTCTCCCTGATTTTTTCCCTGGAAATATGTGATTTTATAGCATTGGTTTCAGGGTCATCGGGGCCACCAGGTGGGGACAACCCACCTGGGCGCGCCGGGGAGGGGGGGGGGCATGCGCGCCCTGGTGGGTTGTGTCCACCAAGGTGCCCCCCTCAGTTGGCTCTTGGCTCCAGAAATTCTCTTTATTGATATAAAAAATCCTCGCAAAGTTTCGTTCCATTCCGAGAACTTTTATTTCTGCACAAAAACAACACCATAGTTGTTATGCTGAAAACAACGTCACTCTGGGGTTAGTTTCATTCAAATGATGCAAATTAGAGTCCAAAACAAGAGGAAAATCGTTAGGAAAAGTAGATACGACGGAGACGTATCAGCCCGCTGCTCGACATCTCCGCCGCTTGGGTGACTGCGAACTCCGCCAGGACGTCCTCCATGTCGAAGCGCGGTGCCCCCTCCTCCGGCTCCAACGAGTCCGAAGGC
The DNA here is from genome assembly GCA_900231445.1 of Triticum turgidum subsp. durum. NCBI lineage: Eukaryota > Viridiplantae > Streptophyta > Magnoliopsida > Poales > Poaceae > Triticum > Triticum turgidum. The sequence goes on from LT934114.1 coordinate 760,895,987, forward strand.
ATCGACTACGATGCGGGCGGCGTGCCTCTCCCGGATCTCCTCCTCAATCTGGAATCGGCGCTCTGGTGTGAGCATAGCATAGGTAGTCTTCTTTTGCCGGGCTATGATGAAGCCGAAAGGCATAGGGAGAGTGAGGTGGAGCGGAACAGAGGTGGATGGGCTTGGGCTGGCGGCTAGGATAGGAAGGAGATGGATGTGGCTAGGGCTGGGGGGATGCTGTCCGGCCTAAATAGCCGGACTTTGGCCCTCGGGCGGCGAGCCGGGGCGGCGCCACGCGGTGTTCACACCCCACCGGACCGTCGGGTTTTTGGGTGTTTTCCAGTGGGACTTATGTGTCAGTCTGACGTGGCGGATGCGCCCGGGCCGCCCATATGCACCCCATATTTGGCCTGGATATGAGGGTGCCAGTCATTTGAGGCGCCCGTTGTCGATGTCAAAACTGGCAGATCTCGGGTAGGGGGGCCCAAGCTGTACGTCTGAGGATCAATGGTAACTATGGACAAAGGACACAGTGTTTACCCAGGTTCAGGCCCTCTTGATGGAGGTAAAACCCTACTCCTTCTTGATTATATTCGAGGGTATGGAAGTTACAAGAGTTGATCTACCTCGAGATCGATTCGGCTAACCCTAGATTGGCTAACCTAGTGGTCTTGCCTCCGATCCACCCTCCGGGTTTATATAGACAACAGAGGGGCTTAGGGTTGTACAAAGTCAATTTTACAGAAAGGAATAAGATATCCGGACACCTATACTTGCCATCCACGCATACGGGAGTCCCCACCGGACACGAGAGATAATCTTCTGTCTTGTATCTTGGCGGCCCATCAGTCCGGCCCTCATCAATGGCCCATCAGTCCCACAGTAGCCCCTGAACCAGTCTTCAATGATGATATATTCGTCATTCTAATTGTCTTCGGCATTGCAAGACGGGTTCCTTGAAGAATACACATCAGCTTTCCTCTGTAAATGAACTGTATCCGGCTTTTCATGATAAACACAACCCTTAGACGCGAAGGCAGGACATAAAAAATAAGAATAGTGTCTTTATTGACAACTTTAAGTCTTGATGAAGCGTCAGACTTGACCCTTCAGTATGTTGAACCATTTTACACTCCACGTTTCATGTTTTGAGGGTGAACCCCTCGGCATGTCTCGTCAAAACAGAGATTGTGCCCACATATTATGGGATTGCGTCATCAATAAGTTTCGGGTAATCCAACCGAGTGCGGCGCATACCCACATTGGGAATAGGCGAGGTTTTAAGGCTAGTGGGGCGGGCGCTTGGTATTCACGGCCTTTATAAGTAGGTAAAAATCGATCTTTTCTACCCCACGGCTTCTTCCTTCCTCAGCCTCCCACCTTCGAGCTCCAGCCCCCAAGCTTCGACCTTCCTCACCGCCACCAACCTCTCCAGCCATGTCCGGATCCGGCTCTCAAGGCAAGTGGATGGCCTCCTCTGTAACGGAGAAGGCCATCAAGGAGCTCTGGGAGGCGGGGTACCTGAGTGCGGACATTGCGCACAGGATCCCTACCAAGAAGCAGGTCATCCCCACTCCGGAGCACGGCGAAAGGGTGGTATTTATCCCTCACTTCTTTCGCGGACTAGGGTTTCCACTTCACCCTTTTGTCCGCGGCCTCTTGTTCTATTATGGGCTAGATTTCCACGATCTAGCCCCAAACTCCTTCCTCCACATCTCGGCGTTTATCGTCGTGTGCGAGGCCCTCCTCCGCATCCCCCCCCCCACTTCGAAATTAGTCCAAGTGATTTGTTCGCCCACAGGCCACATAGCTTTTGCATTTTCCCACCATATAGCAGCAGCTCCTTCGAGATAGTGGGTATCCAATGGAACCTTGTCAGCTTCTTCAGTACGAGCAATCTCAAGTTTCTTCTCAATAGTTTGCAACCAATCATCGGCTTCCAAGGGATTAACCACTTGACTGAAACTAGGAGGCTTAGTCCTTTGAAAATCTGACAGCTTTGAGTGATGACCATTCTGATTTCCATTCTGCCCAACCATAGCTTGCACACTTTTTAACAGCTCAATCAGATCGTTGTTCCGTCTTTCCTCCAACATGTGCATACTTTGTTCAATGGAGGGCGGATTTGGCAGTGGAAGCGGTGGTTGTGGATAAGGCTCAGGGGAATGTCCTGCCTGTCTTGCTGAGCGACGAACAGGGACATCCTCACCAGCCTGTGTGCTACTGCCTCCCCACGTCATCCTGCTGTTTGTTTTTCCCAATAAAAGCAACTGCAATGAGCAACATCCAAAAATGGGAAGAAAAGCCAGCGACAAACCCGAAAGAAGCGAAACAAAAAAAAATCGAGAAACACGGTGAACAATAAAAAGCTCCAACATAATTATACACAGACTCGTACATGAAAGGTAGACATCTTGACGGGTGCGACCACTCGCATACATGAAACAATACACCATGACTCATACAACTACATCCGTACATCACATGACCACTTCGGATACTCAGATGCTCTAGGACTCTGCCAGCGCTGCTAGGTCCTCTCTTGGGTCGGACTCAGATCCTGAACTGATGATGTTAACTGAGACCTCCGGGTTAAAGGTAACACGACAGCGCTGCCTCGAGGGCTCTCCCTCAGAAGTAAGCACGGGATGAGAAGGGATCATGGGAGCTGTGGGGGTAGCGAGAAGGGATGCCTACTCAGCAGGGACACTGTGTGGGTTCACGGTCGAGGTGCCCGAGCTACTCGGATGAGTAACTTATAGGAGAGCTAGAACCAGGGACAAATAAGGAGTAAATCCCATCGAAGGTGGAGTGGGGTAGGATCTAGCAGCAACTAAAGCAGTGCAAGCACGAGTCAGCTCTCGAGCCAGCTCGTGAATCAGAAGATAACTAGCAGTGATATATCGAGAAAGGTGTCCAGTGTTAGTATCGGACGCCAGATCAATGACAGGAAAATGGACACGACCATTATCGTGCAAAGATGGGTAGTAGTGAAAACCTGGGTGAGTCTGCATTCGAACCTCGGTATAGCATAACTCAATGAGAATCTCGAACGCAGCAAACTGAACGGCCTGAGTGGCGGTGGAAGCATAACCGCTCTGAGAGGTACGAGTGTAAGAGCCTGATGACGAACTGGTGCGCAGAGTAACCACGACGTGGTACTCGTACACTGAGTCGGCTAGACGCTCCCGGTACACTCGATACGCTGGGTTGTCACCGTGAGGGTAAAGTCCACGCCATACATTCTGAAGAAGATGCGGCGAAGTGTATGGCAATAGCTCCAACTGGATCGGATACAGCACTGGATCCATCTACACTCACAACCATTAACCGGTTAGAAATAAAAATAAACCAAATGCATGCAATGCAGCAACCAGATGCAAACACTACCGACACTCAATTAGCAAGCTAGCTAACGTTCAACTAATGTGTCGGGGTCTAGCGTGTCCTATAGTCAGCGCGGCTCTGATACCAAGCATTGTAGCACCCCGGCTCAAAGCAACCGGTTTACCTTGCATTGCCAACCTAGAGATCATGTCTTCTGGCAATACACAACATCTTGGTACAGAAAACAACCGCTTTATTGATGCTAGCGGAAACATGGTGCAATATTACATCAAGCAGCAAGGCCAAGTGGCACACACGGTGCGGCTGAACAATATTTACATTATTTCGTGAACATAAAGTGGCCTCGATCACGACAACTACGCGGCAGCAGAATGACAATGAAGCGGGACTCCATAGCACAGGGACACCGATGTGGACACAATCTAGACACGGTAGCACTTTGATCCAGTTAGACTTTCCTGAAATCTGGCATAACGTGCCAAGTCAGTACATTGAATGTACTTGCAAGCTCACAACAAGCATAAACATAATGACAAACAATATCATGACATTTTATCCAATTAAATGCAAATAACAACATGCTACTCATGCCATGCAACCAAACTCATGCTACTCATGCCATGCAACCGAACTTGTGCACCGAGTCCCTCGGTCTCTCTTACCAATGGGTTACCTCGTAACCCAACGGTGATCATTCACGGATCACAAATGGAACCACACTAGGTTCAATGGGTTACCTCGTAACCAAACGGTGATCATTCATGGATCACATTAGAACTACACTTGGTTCAACGGGTTACCTCATAACCAAATGGTGATCATTCACGGATCACAAACGGAACCGCACTAGGTTCAAACAACGGTCAGTCTCACTGACATCATCAACAATCAACAAGGGCCATGCAAATAACTCAGTGTGCAAGGTTACTTTATAAAAGTTGATCCATGGTGTGACCTACTTACGAGTTGTGTCCGTAACCGAGGATGCGGCTATTGGTAGATTAAATACACTCTGCAGAGGTAGCGGACTGTGCCCACACCACGGAACCCATGGCCTCGCACTCCCATTCGGGTGGACCAACGGCATTCCAATGGAACTTCCCCATTGCCAAGACACTCTCTCGGCCACTCCGACTAACTCCCCACTGGGCTAAGTCATGGGTGGCCCCGTGCCTACCAAAGGCATCAACGGCCACCGTCGTGGCAAAACACGGCCACTATCGTGGCAAAACATAAACGGTCCCAAATAGGGACAAGGTACCATCTCAACAACAACGGGCACACAAGGTTATGTCTGCTTACCAGGCTAGGGTACTACACGCCCATAATGTTCCCTCGTTGGAGGCACCGACAAGAGGCATGACAACGGATCGACTAAAGGCCTTCCCATAAAGGCAAATGTGGTTGTACTGGGAAAAACTCGATTCAGCGGCACCATGACCCGATCAACTTTATGTTCAAGTTCAATTAACATCACGTTTAACTTGAAATAAAATGCTCAAGTCACCATATGCCATGCTCATGCAACCATATGACATGCATCATATATCACTTAGAATAAACAGATCAACCTCATCAAAAGTTCTACTTGCACAAATCATCACTAAACCTTATTGATTCTTTCTCACTGGTTATTTGCACTCATCATTTTTAGTTTATCATTTACCATATGAAATCCATTATGCACATACGAAAAATAATACCGATGCTAGCCATAACATAGTCATAGCAAAATCACATAGTCAAACTACTCATGCTAGATCACACTAGTCCAAGTACTCACTTTGTTGGAAATATGCCCTAGAGGCAATAATAAATTAGTTATTATTATATTTCCTTGTTCGTGATAATCGTTTATTATCCATGCTATAATTGTATTGATAGGAAACTCAAATACATGTGTGGGTACATAGACAACACTATGTCCCTAGCAAGCCTCTAGTTGACTAGCTCGTTGATCAATAGATGGTTACGGTTTCCTGACCATGGACATTGGATGTCGTTGATAATGGGATCACATCATTAGGAGAATGATGTGATGGACAAGATCCAATCCTAAGCCTAGCACAAAGATCGTAGTTCGTATGCTAAAGCTTTTCTAATGTCAAGTATCTTTTCCTTAGACCATGAGATTGTGCAACTCCTGGATACCGTAGGAATGCTTTGGGTGTACCAAACGTCACAACGTAACTGGGTGGCTATAAAGGTGCACTACAGGTATCTCCGAAAGTGTCTGTTGGGTTGGCATGAATCGAGACTGGGATTTGTCACTCCGTGTAAACGGAGAGGTATCTCTGGGCCCACTCGGTAGGATATCATCATAATGTGCACAATGTGACCAAGAGGTTGATCACGGGATGATGTGTTACGGAACGAGTAAAGAGACTTGCCGGTAACGAGATTGAACAAGGTATCGGTGTACCGACGATCGAATCTCGGGCAAGTACAATACCGTTAGACAAAGGGAATTGTATACGGGATCGATTGAGTCCTTGACATTGTGGTTCATCCGATGAGATCATCGTGGAACATGTGGGAGCCAACATGGGTATCCAGATCCCGCTGTTGGGTATTGACCGGAGAACGTCTCGGTTATGTCTGCATGGTTCCCGAACCCGTTGGGTCTACACACTTAAGGTTTGATGACGCTAGGGTTATAAAGGAAGTTTGTATGTGGTTACCAAATGTTGTTCGGAGTCCCGGATGAGATCCCGGACGTCACGAGGAGTTCTGGAATGGTCTGGAGGTAAAGATTTATATATGGGAAGTCCTGTTTTGGTCACCGGAAAAGTTTCGGGTTTTATCGGTAACGTACCGGGACCATCGGGAGGGTCCCTGGGGTCCACCAAGTGGGGCCACCATCCCCGGAGGGCTGCATGGGCCAAGTGTGGGAGGGGACCAGCCCCAAGTGGGCTGGTGCTCCCCCCCACAAGGGCCCAAGGCGCCTAGGGTTTGGGAAGGGGGCGCCCCACCTTGCTTGGGGGGCAAGTTTCCCCCTCTCCCCCCTTGGCCGCCCCCTAGATGGGATCTAGGGCTGGCCGCCGCCCCTAGGGGTGGAAACCTAGGTGGGGCGCAGCCCCCTCTCCCCCTATATATAGTGGAGGCATAGTAGCAGCCCAAGACACAAGTTTCTTCTCTTGTTGGCGCAGCCCTACCTCTCTTTCTCCTCATATCTCGCGGTGCTTGGCGAAGCCCTGCTGGATCACCACGCTCCTCCACCACCACCATGCCGTTGTGCTGCTTCTAGATGGAGTCTTCCTCAACCTCTCCCTCTCTTCTTGCTGGATCAAGGCATGGGAGACGTCACCGGGCTGTACGTGTGTTGAACACGGAGGTGCCGTCCGTTCGGCACTAGGATCTCCGGTGATTTGGATCACGACGAGTACGACTCCTTCAACCCCGTTCTCTTGAACGCTTCCGCTTAGCGATCTACAAGGGTATGTAGATGCACTCTCCTTCCCCTCGTTGCTGGTTTCTCCATAGATAGATCTTGGTGACACGTAGGAAAATTTTGAATTTCTGCTATGTTCCCCAGCACACTTCTGTAAATTAAGCATTTTACTCATGACAAAATAACTAACACAAGCATTATTCATAAAATAATTATATGCAAGAAATAACTTATGTTCAAGTTGGAAAATCATGGATATTGCAAATACACCATGAAAATGTTGGTGTGGCTTGCCTTAGTTCATAGGAGCTTCACACTCCTCTTGGATCTCTTCAAGACAAGCTTCTCCCTATGGAAATAATTAAAATGGCAAAAAGAAAACATCAAGAACAATTCTGAAAATTACCAAAAAATCTAGAAAGCAGAGGAAATTCTCATCTTTGGTGTGCTACTAGGTCTTTCCAGTAGGAACACAATGCAAAAAGAATCAACTCATTTGGACTTGTGCTTTAAAAGTTACAGCAGGCCAAAGTTTCTGGTCAAATTTGATTTAAATTTGAATAAAAAGAAAACCAGGGGGTGACGTCGACGACGCACTTCAGGAATGCGGCACCACTCATACCTCTTCGGGCGCGGGCTGATAGGCTGACAGCGGGCCCCACTGGCCAGGTCGGAGGGAGAGAGAGAGAAAGACAGAGGCGAGCGGCGTGTCGGCGGTGCGTTCTCCGGCGAGGAGTGCCCGATGGCTAGATCTAGAGGGATAGAAAGAGAGAGGAGGTCAGAGTGCACCTGCCTGTACCCGTAGCTTGGCTAGGGGTGGTCGAACGGGGTTGAAACGGGCCTCTCCAGCAGCGGCAGGAAGTAGAGATCACCGGAGTTGGGGACGACGATGTCGTGGGGCTTCACCAGGGGCTCCAATGGGGTCGGACGACACCAACTGTGAACCACCAGCAAGCCGCCTAGGGAGTGGGTTGAGCTCATGAGGCACTGGAGGGAGGTGGATGGGCTACAGGGAATCGTCGGCGAGCTCGGGTTGGGGCAGCATCCGGAGGCCTGCCCGGCCGGGCTACCACTTACCTACGAGCTTCTGGAGGTTGTGGAAGTGAGAGGTGATGCTCAAGGAGTCGGGAGGGGGCCGTATTTATAAGCGGGCGAGAGGAGGGGATCGGGCTCTGCCGGAAGGCTCTGGACACAGCGCCCGGTGACGAACGACATCAACAAGAGGGGGAGAAGGCGACGCAGCTCACATGGGCACTGTGGAAGGGCGGATACGAGCACAAGAGCGAGGAAGGTGACGAGCACAGTGGCACGGGCGCACTGTTGGCTTGGCCGCTCCATGCCCGTGCTCACTGCAGCGAGCTCCAGCGTCGGCGAGCGCCAGGGAGGAGTTAAGAGGGTTGGGACGATGATGGTGGCAAGTTTTGGCAAGGTACGACGGTCGGGGAAGCGAGCACAAGCGCAACAACAGCTCGGGCGCGTCGCAGAGCGCGTCGGCAGCATGCCAGCATGCTTGGACGAACGAGGTCACCGCGTGAACAATGACATCAGGCCGCGCTAAGCTTAAACTCCATGTATGGCGTGTAGTCCTTGGTGGTTTGAGTGGTTCCAACACTCTGAGTTGAACCCAGGAGCTGTGTGTGCGTGGTTTACTTCCTGGTAAGTTTCTGGACAGTAACTTGTGAGGTTTACTGTGAGTGATCCAGTAAGAATTATAGGCTGGGCTTTGGGGGTTAGCTATCTCTTAGGAAGGTAATGAATCTCAAGAAAGATCAGCCTCATAGGATCAAGGAAAAACATACTTGCTGTGTAAAGTGCATATTCTGTCTAGTACAAAAATGATTTTCTGTAGCAGAAATATTCCAAAAAGTGATGCAATATTTTTGCTCAGAGAGGTGCCCTAGGGTTCAAAGAATATTTGGAAATTTTCTCAGGATTTTTGGAGCAATAAAAATGGGGTTGCTTTGGAGCATACTTCTATGAAGTGAGTTCTAGAGAAGAAAATGAATATTTTTCCTTTATGAAAAATATTCCTTGGGTCATTCTTGGGATTTTTCAGAGAAGGAAAGGTGAGTTAGAGATGGATGGGTCACTTGGGTGAAATTCAAGGATATTCCCAAGTGTTCAAGTCCATATTAATTGATTCAAAACTCCAAAGCCAAAGTAAAGGCAAAGAAGTCCGGAAAAGGAGGGATGGCAAATCCAGGCTGTCACAATGTGTTGCAGGGAAACAATGGGAAGCACTGAGGTTTACAAGATGGTACAAACTATTATACCTTGCCTTTTTTATTCCTTTGCCCCGTTTCCAATATAGAGAAGATATTTATGCACATCCTTGTTTTCAGGCCTTTCCAAAGCAGTTCACTAATGATTACCTCTCAAACCACCTCTATGGTCAGGAGGCGAGGAAAGTTTTCATACAACACCCACAGTTCAATATTGAAGTATTCCTGAAGAGGATTAAGGATGGACGGTCAATCATCCACATGCACTGGCCTAAAGTTGCAAAGACCCAACATGAATGAAGGCTCAATATTCGCCATCCGCTTCAGCAGTTTTCCACATGAGATGCATTTGTCTATGTACCGTCTATGATGCTAATTTTGAAAGGTTCTAGATGTTGCATGTGGAACTTGGTGCTAGTGCAGTTGTGTAATGGGGTAGCTGAGTGCTGAAGCTATATCATGTTGTACTCGGATGTATTTCAATTATGAAAGCCTGCTTCCTTAATATAGAAATGAAAATATATTATGTGCTTAATATGAATGTGAATTAGATTAATAAATGGATTATTAATAATAGGGCAATTAGCCTGCTAATTGGGTTTTCCTATTGCAAATGGTTATTGAGAAAACACCGTGGGCGATGACCTCAGGCAACTCACACAGTTTCTAGGAATAAACCGTGTTGGATCAATGAACAATCACACACGACATTTTCTTGAAAACGTTTGCGTTACGCCACCTTGCGCAAACATTTTCCTTGGAATGACTGTGTGGGATGTATATACGAACGGAAACGTTTAGCAAGGACTGACTGTGTGGGATGTACTTATGACCGTAAACCATTTCACCTATATAATTGTATTTTTTTAGCATTACTGTACGTATAACTGTATTTGGTCGCTCGCCGGTCGCACACAACCTCATTTTTTTCGAGCGTGTGTGCCAGGAAGGCATATCCCCGATGGTTTCTGGGTCGTGCGGGAAGGACCCTCCTATCGCAGTCACTCACTAGGTGACGGTTCTGAACACCGTCACGGAAGGGGGTTAAAAACCGTTTATATAGCCCCTCGTTGTACTAGTGGCATCACAAGAAGCTTCCAAGCAAAGTGACTAGGGAGTTAGTTGCAAGATGATGTATTATGGAACGAGTAAAGAGACTTGCCGGTGATGAGATTGAACTAGGTATAGAGATACCGACGATCAAATCTCGGGCAAGTAACATATCGACATAGAAAGGGAACTACATATGTTGTAATAAAGGTTCGACCGATAAAGATCTTCGTAGAATATGTAGGAACTAATAACCCACAAGTATAGGGGATCACAAAAGTTTTCGAGGGTAGGGTATTCAACCAAAATATTGATTCGACACAAGGGGAGCCAAAGAATACTCCCAAGTATTAGCAGCTGAGTTGTCAATTCAACTACACCTGAAAGACTTAATATCTGCAGCAAAATATTTAGTAGCAAAGTAGTATGGAAGTAATGGTAATGGTGGAAAAAGTAACAATAGCAATTGTAACAGTGGCAACGACAAAGTAACGTAACAAAGATCAATATGTGAAAATCTCATAGGCAATGGATCAGTGATGGATAATTATGTCGGATGGCATTCAGCATGCAACAGTTATAACCTACGATGACATAGAACTAGCTCCAATTCATCAATATAATGTAGGCATGTATTCTGTATATAGTCATACGTGCTTATGGAAAAGAACTTGCATGACATCTTTTGTCCTGCCCTCCCGTGGCAGCGGGGTCCTAATGGAAACTAAGGGATATTAAGGCCTCCTTTTAATAGAGAACCAGAACAAAGCATTAGCACATAGTGAATACATGAACTCCTCAAACTACGGTAATCACCAGAAAGAATCCCAATTATAGTCACCTAGGGGTATGTGGATCATAACTCATAATAGGTGTCTACAACTTGCAAGATCGGATCAAGAACACAAATATATTCATGAAAATATAATAGGTTCATATCTGAAATCATGGCACCCGGGCCCTAATGACAAGCATTAAGCATAACAAAGTCATAGCAACATCAACCTCAGAACATAGTGGATAGTAGGGATCAAACCCTAACAAAACTAACTCGATTACATGATAAATATCATCCAACCCATCACCGTCCAGCAAGCCTACGATGGAATTACTCACGTACGGCGGTGAGCATCATGAAATTGGTGATGGAGGAAGGTTGGTGATGATGATGGCGACGAATCCCGCTCTCTGGAGCCCGAACAGACTCCAGATCCGGCCTCCCGATGAAGAACAGGAGTTGGCGGCGGCTCCATATCGTAAAACGTGATGAATCCTTCTCTCAGATTTTTCTCTCCCCAAAT
>LT934114.1:760907410-760956538 GCA_900231445.1 Triticum turgidum subsp. durum
GCGCGCCCAGGGGGGTAGGGCATGCCCCCACCCTTGTGGACTTCTGGCGGGTCTCCTCTGGTTGATTCTTTCGCAAATATTTTTTATTTATTCCAAAAGTATTCTCCGTAAATTTTCAAGTCAATCTGAGAAATTTTATTTCTGCACAAAAATAACACCATGACAATTCTGCTAAAAACAACGTCAGTCCGTGTTAGTTCCATTCAAATCATGCAAATTAGAGTCCAAAACAAGGGCAAAAGAGTTTGGAAAAGTAGATATGATGGAGACGTATCAACTCCCCTAAGCTTAGCCCATTGCTTGTCCTCAAGCAATTCAGTTGACAAACAGAAATGGAGAAAGAAAAACTTTTACAAACTCTATTTGATCTTATTGTTGCAAATATGTATAGACAGCATCCAGATTTTCAGCAAAGATTATGAACTAACCATATTTACTATAATAATTAGGTCTCACATTTACACATATCAATAGCATAATCAACTAGCAAGCAATAATAATAAATCTCGGACAACAACACTTTTTCAATCATGATATGATATAATAAAATGGTATCTCGCTAGCCCTTTCCAAGACCGCAAAACATAAATGCAAAGCACCCCTAAAGATCATGGACTGACTAGACATTGTAATTCATGGTAAAAGAGATCCAATCATACTCAATATCAATTAATAACAATGCATACAGATGACAGTCTTGCTCTCTAAATGGTGCTTTTTATAAGAGGATGATGACTCAACAATAAAAGTAAATGGATAGGCCCTTCGCAGAGGGAAGCCGAGATTTGCAGAGGTGCCAGAGCTCGAGCTTTAAAACAGAGATGAATATAATTGAGCAGTATGCTTTCATTGTCAACATAACAACCAGGAGATCTCGGTATATTCCATGCTAGATACATTATAGGCAGTTCCCAAACAGAAAGGTAAAGTTTTTTTACTCCCCCTCCGCCAACAAGCACACTCCATGGCTGGTCCGAAACAACAGGTACCGTCCATACCAACAACAGTCCTGTCGGAGTTTTGTTTGATATTTATATTTTTATTTGATTTGAGCATGGAACTAGGCATCCTGATTACTAGCCACTTTCTCGTGAATGACAAGTGAATAAACACTCATCGTGAGAATGATCCACCTAGCATGGAAGATATTGACAACCCCCAGTCGCTACATGAGCGACTCGGGCATACAAAACAGATTATTATTTGAAGGTTTAGAGTTTTACACATGCAAATTTACTTGGAACGCCAGGTAAATACCGCATATAGGTAGGTATGATGGACTCATATGGAACAACTTTGGGTTTATGGAAGTGGATGCACAAGCAGTATTCCCGCTTAGTGCAAGTGAAGGCTAGCAAAAGATTAAGGAGCGACCAACTAGAGAGCGACAACAGTCATAAACATGCATTGAGATTAACCAACCATTGAGTGCAAGCTTGAGTAGGATATAAATCACCATGAACATAAATATCGTGAAGGCTATGTTGATTTTGTTTCAACTACATGCGTGAACATGTGCCAAGTCAAGCCACTTAAATGATTCAAAGGAGGATACCATCCTATCATAGTACAAAACAACCATTTTAATTTGCATGTTGGCACTCAAGACAAACCATTATAAACTCCTAGCTAATTAAGCATGGAATGAGTAACTATAATCTCTAATTGTCAATGCAAACATGTTTCATTCATAATGGGCTGAATCAAGCACAATGAAATAATCATATTTACAAAAACAAAATAGGTCTAGTTCGTACGAGCTTTTCTCCATCTCAATCATTTCATCATATATTGCCATTATTGCCTTTCACTTTCACTATCGAACGGTGTGAATAATAATAAGCGTGCATGTGCATTGTGTTGGGGAAAGTAGTAATTTGAAAAAATTTCCTACACACACGCAAGATCATGGTGATGCATAGCAACGAGAGGGGAGAGTGTTGTCTACGTATCCTCGTAGACCGAAAGCAGAAGCGTTAGAACAACACACTTGATGTAGTCGTACGTCTTCACGGCCCGACCGATCAAGCACCGACACTACGGCACCTCCTAGTTCTAGCACATGTTCAGCTCGATGACGATCCCCAGACTCTGATCCAGCAGGGTGTCGGGTAAGAGTTCCGTCAGCACGACGGCATGGTGATGATCTTGATGTTCTACCATCGCAGGGCTTCGCCTAAGCACCGCTACAATATTATCGAGGACTATGGTGGAGGGGGGCACCGCACACGGCTAAGAGATCTTGGAGATCAATTGTTGTGTCCTAGAGGTGCCCCCTGCCCCCGTATATAAAGGATCCAAGGGGGAGGGGGCGGCCGGCCAAGGAGGGCGCGCCAAGGGGGAGTCCTACTCCCACCGGGAGTAGGACTCCCTTCTTTCCTAGTTGGAGAAGGAGAAGGGGGGAAGGAGGAGGAAGAGCGGAAGGAAAGGGGGCGCCGCTCCCCTCTCCTTGTCCTATTCGGACTAGGGGGAGGGGGCACGGCCAGCCCCTTGCCTCCTCTCTTCCTCTCCACTAGGGCCCATGTAGGCCCATTAAGCCCCCGGGGGGTTCTGGTAACCTCTCGGTACTCCGGTAAAATCCCGATTTCACCCGGGACACTTCCGATATCCAAACATAGGCTTCCAATATATCAATCTTCATGTCTCGACCATTTCGAGACTCCTTGTCATGTCCGTAATCTCATTCGGGACTCCGAACAAACTTCGGTACATCAAAACTCATAAACTCATAATATAACTGTCATCAAAACCTTAAGCATGCGGACCCTACGGGTTCGAGAACTATGTAGACATGACCTAGAAATGTTTCCGGTCAATAACCAATAGCGGAACCTGGATGCTCATATTGGATCCTACATATTCTATGAAGATCTTTATCGGTCAAACCGCATAACAACATACGTTGTTCCCTTTGTCATCGGAATGTTACTTGCCCGAGATTCGATCGTAGGTATCCAATACCTAGTTCAATCTCGTTATCGGCAAGTCTCTTTACTTGTTACGTAATGCATCATTCCGTAACTAACTCATTAGCTACATTGCTTGCAAGGCTTATAGTGATGTGCATTACCGAGAGGGCCCAGAGATACCTCTCCGACAATCGGAGTGACAAAACCTAATCTCGAAATACGCCAACTCAACATGTACCTTTGGAGACACCTATAGAGCTCCTTTATAACCACCCAGTTAAGTTGTGACGTTTGGTAGCACACAAAGTGTTCCTCTGGTAAACGGGAGTTGCATAATCTCATAGTTGTAGGAACTTTGTATAAGTCATGAAGAAAGCAATAGCAACATACTAAACGATCAAGTGCTAAGCTAACAGAATGGGTCAAGTCAATCACATCATTCTTCTAATGATGTGATTCCGTTAATCAAATGAAAACACATGTCTATGGTTAGGAAACTCAACCATCTTTGATTAATGAGCTAGTCAAGTAGAGGCATACTAGTGACGTTAAGTTTGTCTATGTATTCACACATGTATTATGTTTCTGGTTAATACAATTCTAGCATGAATAATAAACATTTATCATGATATGAGGAAATAAATAATAACTTTATTATTGCCTCTAGGGCATATTTCCTTTAGTCTCCCACTTGCACTAGAGTCAATAATCTAGATTACACAGTAATGATTCTAACACCCATGGAGTCTTGGTGCTGATCATGTTTTGCTCGTGGAAGAGGCTTAGTCAACGGGTCTGCAACATTCAGATCCGTATGTATCTTGCAAATCTCTATGTCTCCCACCTGGACTTGGTCCCGGATGGAATTGAAGCGTCTCTTGATGTGCTTGGTCCTCTTGTGAAATCTGGATTCCTTTGCCAAGGCAATTGCACTAGTATTGTCACAGAAGATCTTCATTGGTCCCGATGCACTAGGTATGACACCTAGATCGGAAATGAACTCCTTCATCCAGACTCCTTCATTTGCTACTTCCGAAGCAGCTATGTACTCCGCTTCGCATGTAGATCCCGCCACGACGCTTTGTTTAGAACTGCACCAACTTACAGCTCCATCGTTTAATAAAAACACGTATCAGTTTGCGATTTAGAATCGTCCGGATCAGTGTCAAAGCTTGCATCGACGTAACCATTTACGACTAGCTCTTTGTTACCTCCATAAACGAGAAACATATCCTTAGTCCTTTTCAGGTATTTCAGGATATTCTTGACCTTTGTCTAGTGATCCACTCCTGGATTACTTTGGTACCTACCTGCCAAGCTTATTGCTAGGCATACGTCAGGTCTGGTACACAACATTGCATACATGATAGAGCCTATGGCTGAAGCATAGGGAACATCTTTCATTTTCTCTCTATCTCCTGCTGTGTTCGGGCATTGAGTCTGACTCAACTTCACACCTTGTAATACAGGCAAGAACCCTTTCTTTGCCTGATCCATTTTGAGCTTTTTCAAAACTTTATCAAGGTATGTGCTTTGTGAAAGTCCAATTGAGCGTCTTAATCTATCTCTATAGATCTTGATGCCCAATATGTAAGCAGCTTCACAGAGGTCTTTCATTGAAAAACTTTTATTCAAGTATCCCTTTATGCTATTCTGAAATTCTATATCATTTCCAATTAACAATATGTCATCTACATATTATATCAGAAATGCTACAGAGCTCCCACTCACTTTCTTGTAAATACAGGCTTCTCCAAAAGTCTGTATAAAACCATATGCTTTGATCACACTATCAAAGCATTTATTCCAACTCCGAGATGCTTGCACCAGTCCATAAATGGAACGCTGGAGCTTGCACACTTTGTTAGCACCTTTTGGATCGACGAAACCTTCCGGTTGCATCATATACAACTCTTCTTCCAGAAATCCATTCAGGAATGCAGTTTTGACATCCATTTGCCAAATTTCATAATCATAAAATGCGGCAATTGCTAACATGATTCGGACAGACTTAAGCATCGCTACGGGTGAGAAAGTCTCATCGTAGTCAACTCCTTGAACTTGTCGAAAACCTTTTGCAACAAGTCGAGCTTTGTAGACAGTTACATTACCATCAGTGTTAGTCTTCTTCTTGAAGATCCATTTATTTTCGATGGCTTGCCGATCATCGGGCAAGTCAACCAAAGTCCATACTTTGTTCTCATACATGGATCCCATCTCAGATTTCATGGCCTCAAGCCATTTTGCAGAATCTGGGCTCATCATCGCTTCCTCATAGTTCGTAGGTTCGCCATGGTCAAGTAACATGACTTCCAGAATAGGATTACCGTGCCACTCTGGTGCAGATCTTACTCTGATAGACCTACGAGGTTCGGTAGTAACTTGATCTGAAGTTTCATGATCAATATCACTAGCTTCCTCACTGATTGGTGTAGTTGTCACAGGAACCGGTTCTTGTGATGAACTACTTTCCAATAAGGGAGCAGGTACAGTTACCTCATCAAGTTCCACTTTCCTCCCACTCACTTCTTTCGAGAGAAACTCCTTCTCTAGAAAGGATCCGAATTTAGCAACAAAATTCTTGCCCTCAGATCTATGATAGAAGGTGTACCCAATAGTCTCTTTTGGGTATCCTATGAAGACACATTTCTCCGATTTGGGTTCGAGCTTATCTGGTTGAAGTTTCTTCACATAAGCATCGTAGCCCCAAACTTTAAGAAACGACAATGTTGGTTTCTTGCCAAACCATAGTTCATAAGGCATCGTCTCAACGGATTTTGATGGTGCCCTATTTAACGTGAATGCGGCCGTCTCTAAAGCATAACCCCAAAACAATAGCGGTAAATCAGTAAGAGACATCATAGATGGCACCATATCTAGTAAAGTACGATTACGACGTTCGGACACACCATTTTGTTGTGGTGTTCCGGGTGGCGTGAGTTGCGAAACTATTCCACATTGTTTCAAATGCAAACCAAACTCGTAACTCAAATATTCTCCTCCACGATCAGATCGTAGAAATTTTATTTTCTTGTTACGATGATTTTCCACTTGACTCCGAAATTCTTTGAACTTTTCAAATGTTTCAGACTTGTGTTTCATCAAGTAGATATACCCATATCTGCTCAAATCATCTGTGAAGGTGAGAAAATAACGATACCCGCCACGAGCCTCAATATTCATTGGTCCACATACATCAGTATGTATGATTTCCAACAAATCAGTTGCTCGCTCCATAGTTCCGGAGAACGGCGTTTTAGTCATCTTGCCCATGAGGGACGGTTCGCAAGTACCAAGTGATTCATAATCAAGTGATTCCAGAAGTCCATCAGTATGGAGTTTCTTCATGCGCTTTACACCAATATGACCCAAACGGTAGTGCCACAAATAAGTTGCACTATCATTATCAACTCTGCATCTTTTGGCTTCAACATTATGAATATGTGTATCACTACTATCGAGATTCAATAAAAATAGACCACTGTTCAAGGGTGCATGACCATAAAAGATATTACTCATATAAATAGAACAACCATTATTCTCTGATTTAAATGAATAACCGTCTCGCATCAAACAAGATCCAGATATAATGTTCATGCTCAACGCTGGCACCAAATAACAATTATTTAGGTCTAAAACTAATCTTGATGGTAGATGTAGAGGTAGCGTGCCGACCACGATCACATCGACTTTGGAACCATTTCCCACGCGCATCGTCACCTCGTCCTTAGCAAATCTTCACTTAATCCGTAGTCCCTGTTTAGAGTTGCAAATATTAGCAACAGAACCTGTTGGGGATATTACCACTAGGCGTAAACCGGCCTGCTTGGGCCGGGTTAACTTCATTAGTTGTATAAGCAGATGAAGGCCCAAGGCCTGTAGTCGGTTTAGAACTTGTAGCCGTAAACCGGCCTGATGTATAACTTGTATTGTAGGAGAGATACTAATCGGGATACGAGTATGAACCGGTTGGGACTCTATGGACCGACGGGCGTCACCCGTGTATATAAGGGGACGACCCGGCGGTGGTTCAAGACAGACAACCACAACTCGAGCCTAGGCGAAGCTTGTTTGCTCCCTAGCCATCGAGATCATATCAATTCCATCACAACTAGACGTAGGCTTTTACCTTCATCGAAGGGGCCGAACTAGTATAAACCCTCGTGTCTTTGTGTCCGCTTTAACCCCTTCAAGTAAACCCGTAGCGATGGCTCCACGACTAAGTCCTTTCACTAGGACATCTGCCGTGACAAATCCACGACAGTTGGCGCCCACCATGGGGCCATCGCACGATGGTTTGACGATCTTGGAGGGCAAGCTCAAGGGACTCGAAGGCTATGTTGTGGGCCGGATAACCAAGAGTCGTCGTGGCAGGATCTACATCGACGACGCAGGATGGGGTCCCGAGGCCGATTCGATCGAGTACGGGTACCGGGTCCCCTTTGGTGGCATACACGTTTTCATCGGCAAGATCGGTGAACCTGGGCCTGAGCCGGACATCTACACCGACCTCGTCGAGACGGCTCAGCGTGCGAGATCTATCCAGGCGAAACCGGCCGTGAGGCGTGCCTTCGTTGGAGTCATCCACGGAGGAGAGCGTGAGAACGAGTCAGAACACGGTAGCGAGACTGTCGTCTATTCCAGCGACGAGTCCTCGACCGGAGAGACCGAATCACTATACCAGTTGCAAGACGACCAGGTTAGGGGCTGTTCTGATGGCGACAGTATTCCGGACCCCCCGGGCCAGGTCAACCGGGTTGGAATATTCATGGCCGGCACCCAGGCGGCGAATCACTCTTCGACCGCCGCAGCAATGCTCTCCGGATCAGCAGCGGCAGCGGCAGCAGGGGCAGGAGGCCTTGTGCGCCCGCCGGTTCAAGTTCTATCTGATCTGTTTGATGCACTAGCCGCACTTATGGCAGAGGCCAATCCGGCGGATCAGGAGGCCCATGATGCAGAGATTGCAAAGGTGAGAGAGCAGATCGTGCAAGCCAAAGCGGATCTGGCAGCAGAAAAAGACAGGATGGCTGCAGAGCGGGCCGCTTTGGACGCCCAGGCCTATAAGCTCATGCTTGACCAGAATGCATCACAGGAGGTCTTGAAGCGGAAGCACAGATCACGCCTGCCGTTAGGGTTTGACCCCCGAAATCTCTTTCATACTCCTGGAGCTGGACCCAGTAATCCGCCGCAGTACCTGGAGACAAACCGGATTGAGGCACCAGGACCAGGGGCGACGGTCCAACCTCGCCTGATGGAACCTCCTCAACAGAACATTGTGGTTCCTCCGCCGGTCCAGACGCCCCCGGGTCATTATTCTAATCCTATGGACAACCTCGTGGCAGCCGCCGCGCGATTAGAGGCTATCCCGGTCGAAGGGGACTCTCCGCAAGCGATAGAGACGCGCCGGGTTAAGGAGCTTCTCCGGACCGTGCTGATTCAGCAGGAAGCATATTCGTACAGCCGTGATCGGATTCACTCTATGACCCGTCCAAGCCGGAGCTATAGCAGGTGCATGGATGAACCGGCCATATCGAGCAATGCGCGAGGCCGTGAAGCGGCCCGTGGCAATAACGCGGTAGGTGGTGTTCGCGATGCTCAGGATGTGGTGGACCGGGCCCGAGCACGAAGGGAGGCCGAGTTAGCAGCACAGAATGATGCGGGTCAACTGACACCGGTTCGTCCTACTACCTCCGCCGGACCAGGGGTCGCATCCGCTTTGGGAGTGCCTTGTTTAATTCCTGCTTTACGCAATGTGCGCCTGCCCAAAGATTTCAAGGGTCCGCGCAAGGTGCCGAATTACACCGCTGATTTATCTCCTGAAGCGTGGGTAGAAAGTTATGAGATGGCCATGGAGATGCTAGATGTGGATGAGACCGCATGTGCAAAATACTTCACCATGATGCTTGAAGGCACGGCTCGTACTTGGTTGAAGAGCCTGCCGCCCAACTCTATCAGCTCATGGGCCCAGTTGCGGGCCCGGTTTATCCAGAATTTCAAGGATACATGTAAGCAGCCCAAGTCCATAGTAGACCTGGCGGCTTGTGTCCAGGAGGACGAAGAATCAACGACCCATTGGGTGTGCTGCGTTTCGGAAGTTTTGCACTCGTCTGACAGGATCAATGCTGACTCTGCGATCTTAACCCTGGAAGGCAACTACCGGTTTAAGACTTTAAAGTTGAAATTGGGACGCATGAAGCGTTTCTGTAATGACATGGGAACTCCCATGGCCGCTTTAGTGAAGTATGCTGATTCGGACAGTACCAAGGATCCCGAGACTGATGATGATGAAGCAGGGAAGGGAAAGAAGAATAGCAACTCCAAGGGGCAACAGTACAAAGCGGCGAGTCATGGAAACGGAGGCAAGCGCAAGGCGGATGGCAGCATGGACTTTGTGGCCAACACTAATGCACAGGACAGGGGGTAGCGGCGCAGAGGTAAAGCGGCAAATCACAATGGGGCTCCCAATCCTAACGCAAACCGTTTGAATTATTTGTTGAATCAGCCTTGCCCAAAGCACGGGACGAAGGAGGCGCCGGCTAACCACCTTTGGAAGGATTGTTATATTATGCAGGAGTTTAAAAACTCTAATGCCTTCCGATATGACCACGGGTCAGGTGGCGGTTCAGGATCCGGTTTCCATGGGCCGGGTCACAATGGAGCTTCCGCTTCAGGTCTCAATCAGGGCGGTCACAACAACTAGAATAATCAGAACGGCCAGCAGCAGCAGCAGCAGCAGTCGGGTTATCAGAGCCAGCCAAAACAGTTGAACAATGGGCAATATCATGTTTTCACAACTAGCTTGGATAAACGCGACCGAAAACTCCACAAGCGAGCGGTGAATTCTGTTGAACCGGCCTTACCACGTTACTTACGCTGGTCAGAGCAGCCTATCGTGTGGAGCAGAGAGGATCACCCGCCCCGGGTTGATAATCCAGGCCAGCTAGCATTAGTGGTAGACCCTCAGGTGGGGGTTTATAAATTCACCAAGGTACTCATGGATGGAGGGAGCAGTATTAACATACTATACTATGAGACATTCCGCCGCATGGGTCTAACAGACAAGGATCTTAGACCGTCTAATATGGTGTTCCATGGTGTGGTGCCTGGCAAATCTGCATATCCTGTTGGTAAGATAGCCCTGGATGTGGCTTTTGGGGACGAGCACGACTCCCGGTCGGAAAAACTAACATTTGAGGTGGTGAAGATCCGGAGCCCGTATCACGCCTTGTTTGGCCGGCCGGCTTATGCCAAGTTCATGGCGCGGCCTTGTTATATTTACTTGCAGCTCAAGATGCCGGGTTACAAGGGGACAATAACGGTTCATGGGAGCCGTAGGGTCGCTTTGGAATGTGAGGAAGGTGATGCGGCTTATGCAGAGTCGGTCTGTGCCACGGAGGAGTTGAAGTACTATAAGGACAATGTTGATCCGGCGGATATGACCCCTTTGAAGAAGCCAACTACAGAGCATGATTCGGATCTGAAGTTCAAATCGGCAGCAGAGACCAAGCTTGTCGACTTCGTGCCCGGCGATTCGTCCAAGCAGTTCACTGTCAGTGCCAATCTGGATCCCAAATAGGAAAGCGCGCTCATCGAGTTCATCCGTGAGAATCGGGACATCTTTTCATGGAAACCGTCCGACATGCCAGGTGTACCGAGGGAACTCGCTGAGCACACTCTTAATGTGGATCCTAAGTATAAACCGGTGAAACAATTCCTCCGCCGGTTTAACGAAGAAAGGCGCAAAGCCATTGGAGAGGAAGTGGCCAGGCTTTTAGCAGCTGGCTTTATCATTGAGGTGTTCCATCCAGAGTGGCTTGCTAATCCGGTGCTGGTTCTTAAGAAAAATGGCACTTGGCGTATGTGTGTGGATTACACAGATCTTAACAGGGCTTGTCCAGCGGATCCTTTTGCCCTTCCCCGCATCGACCAGATCATTGATGCCACGGCGGGTTGTGAGCGTTTGAGTTTTTTGGATGCATATTCTGGATATCATCAGATCAAAATGGCGGTTAAGGACCAGGAGAAGACAACGTTTATTACTCCCTTTGGAGCCTTCTGCTATGTATCTATGCCCTTCGGGCTCAAGAGTGCCCAAGCCACCTATCAACGGTGTGTACAGAATTGTCTGCATAAACAGATCGGCCGCAATGTGCACGCCTATGTGGATGATGTTGTAGTAAAGTCAAAGCAGAAGGAGACGCTGGTGGATGATTTGAAGGAAACCTTTGACAACTTGCGAGTGTACAAGATGATGCTTAATCCGGCCAAGTGTGTCTTTGGTGTTCCGGCAGGCAAGTTACTGGGATTTTTTGTGTCCAACAGAGGAATTGAGGCTAATCCGGAGAAGATTACGGCTATTACCTCCCTGGCTAAACCGAAGTGCATTAACGATGTTCAACGTTTGGCGGGCCGAATCGGCGCACTGAGCCGGTTTATCAGCCGCCTCGGAGAGAAGGCCATCCCTTTGTACCAAATGCTGAGGAAGACAGACAATTTCGTCTGGAGTCCGGCTGCTGATGAAGCATTTGAGGACTTGAAGCGGCAATTAGCCAATCCGCCTGTTCTTGCAGCTCCGGTTGACAAGGAGCCACTATTATTATACGTAGCAGCCAATGCTCGGGCAGTTAGCGTGGCTATTGTGGTGGAACGCAAGGAGGCAGGCAAGGAATATCCGGTTCAGCGGCCGGTTTATTATATCAGCGAGGTGCTTATTGAATCCAAGCAAAGGTATCCGCATTGGCAGAAGCTGGTCTATGGTGTTTTCATGGCCAGTCAGAAGTTGAAGCAGTATTTTCAAGGGCACACCATCACAGTGGTCAGTTCGGCTCCCTTGGGTGATATCATACAGAACGGGGAGGCGACTAGCCGGATTGCCAAGTGGGCTATAGAGCTTGGGCCACACGGACTGAAGTATGTACCTCGGACGGCGGTGAAGTCTCAGGCACTTGTTGATTTCATCAATGACTGGACGGAGTTACAAGCACCAGAGGAGAAGCCGGATCACACATATTGGACTATTCATTTTGATGGATCCAGGCAATTGGAAGGCTCGGGGGCTGGAGTCGTATTAACTTCCCCACGAGGTGATAAGTTTTGTTATGTTCTCCGCTTAATGTTCCCTTGTACTAATAATGCAACTGAGTACGAAGCCTTGCTCCATGGTCTCCAGGTGGCTAAGGAGATGAATTTAAGCCGGGTTAAGTGCTTCGGTGACTCAGACCTCGTGGCTCAACAGGTGTCTGGCACTTGGGATTCTAAGGACCCGCTCATGGTTGCATATCGTCGGGAAGTGGATAATATTGCGGGTTGCTTCAAGGGTTATCAAGTGGATCATGTGGACCGTCGGAAGAATGAAGCGGCGGACGCTTTAAGCCGGTTGGGCTCTCAGCACAAACCGGTCCCGCCTAATGTCTTTCTGGATGTATTGCACAACCCGTCAGTCAAGCTCCCAGGTGAAGCGGATTTGGCTATTCCTGATCGGGAGGCTCAATTGGTGGCAGCCCTGCATGTTATTCCGGATTGGACAGTTCCTTATCTTGCGTACATGAACCGGGGGGAGTTACCAGAGGATGAGATTTTAGCCAGGCAGATAGTCCGGCGATCCAAGTCTATGACGATTGTCAATGGTGAATTGCATCATTGCAGTGTATCAGGGGCGTTTCAACGTTGTGTTTCTCCTGAGGAAGGCTGTGAAATCTTAAGAGAAATCCATGAAGGGGATTGTGGACACCACGCCGGTTCAAAGTCTCTGGTGGCAAAGGCGTTTCGTCACGGGTTTTACTGGTTGACAGCGCATGCTGATGCGGAGGACTTGGTTAAACGGTGTGATGGATGTCAGAAATTTTCAAGGCGTGCTCATGTGCCAGCTCAAGAATTGAGGATGATCCCAATAACGTGGCCGTTTGCAACTTGGGGGCTGGATATGGTCGGACCTTTTAAAAGATCCAAGGATAAGAAAACCCACCTTTTGGTGGCAGTTGACAAATTTACCAAGTGGGTTGAAGCGGAGCCTGTCAGCAAGTGTGATGCAGCAACAGCGGTGCAGTTCATCAAAAAGGTGATTTTCCGGTTTGGCTTTCCACACAGTATCATTACTGACAATGGTACCAATTTATCCAAGGGCGCTATGAAGGAGTTCTGTGAACGTGAGCACATCCGACTTGATGTGTCGTCAGTGGCACACCCCCAGTCCAATGGACAGGTAGAACGAGCTAATCAAGAAATCTTGCGAGGCATCAAACCCCGGCTTATGGTCCCATTGCAAAGAACACCAGGATGTTGGGTTGAAGAGCTACCATCTGTGCTATGGAGTATCAATACTACGCCAAACCGATCCACAGGATACACACCGTTTTTCATGGTCTACGGAGCAGAGGCAGTTCTCCCTAGTGATATCCGGCATGATTCGCCTCGTGTGGCAGCTTATGTTGAAGCAGACAATGAGACAGCACGGCAAGACGCTTTGGACCTATTGGACGAGGAGCGTGATCTAGCGGCTGCCCGTTCGGCGATTTACCAACAAGATCTTCGTCGCTATCACAGTCGCTGGGTTAGAACCAGAACTTTTCAAGAAGGAGATTTGGTGCTTCGACTCATCCAAGACCAGACAGATATGCACAAGTTATCCCCACCTTGGGAGGGACCTTTCGTGGTCAGCAAGAATCTGCACAACGGGTTGTACTATCTGATTGACATTCGAGAGCATCAAGACTCACGCACATCAGAGGAGGAGACCAACAGGCCGTGGAACATAGGTCATCTTCGGCCTTACTACACTTGAGCCATCGGCTCTATCTATGTACATATCATGACAGTGTATATATTATCTTTGCTATAATAAAACCGGAGCCTCAGCTAAAGCGGGGTCTCTGTCTTTCTTATCATGCGTGGTTACATGGAGTGGCTCTGTTTTTAAAAGCGGCCTCCGGTTTACCCCTTGACATTTGCTTTTTATATATCACTTGGGGCCTTGGTCGTGTCCGAACCAACGCGACACCTCTTGATAGACGACAGCCACCAGATCACTTGGGGACATGGTCAAGTCTGAACCAGTCACGCCTCTTGATCGGCCTAAGGCCACAAAATCACTTGGGGGCTTGGTCGAACCCGAACCATTGCCACACCTCTTGATTTGGCATATATGCCACGAATCATTTGGGGACCTGGCTGACTTGAATCATTGTCACTCCTATTGGGGGCTTGGTCCTGTCTGACCATGGTAACACCATCTGATCAGCTCAGTATAGCATATTTTTGCAAACGGTTTTTATCATTGCCTTTGCTTCCATGTTATTTTCATGGCTTGTTTGTTCTTTGTTTTTGTTGGATTTCTTTTATGTCAACAAACACCTTTTTCCCGGTTCAGCCGATGGATTTGATTCCCCTTTAATCCGGAGAAGTATGCCCGGTTTACCTTTTCCTGTTAACATCATGGAGTAACAAGGGGGCTTGTATTGATTCAATACGGTTTATACCGGAGCTGTTTTCTCCCCCCCTGTTGACGGTAATGGTTTATAAAACCTCCGCTTCAAGCTTGGCTAAGCCAGCTTAATGCCCAGACATGGCAGGTATTTTGTATCACCTATTTGTTACATTACTGATACACATATCAAAATCATAAACCGGCTGGCGGTATAACCGCCACCGAAGTTCAAATTTTTCTGATTGCAGGAAATATGAATTGAAGTTTTTCGAACAAAAGCTTCAGTACTTATGCACGAAGGCATATTCAAGGCAGAAGTATTAACTATCCTATTACAAGGCAACACGGTGCCCAAATAAGATCATTGTTATTTTGAAAAGATGCCAAAGACAGCTATCCAAACCGGCTTCTGGTTCAAGCCTGCTCCTCATCATCCGCCGCTTCAGCTTCCTCGTCTCTACCCATTGGCTGGAAATCAACAGTGGTCCAGTCGATTCCCATTAAAGCTTGGAAAATAGCCTCTTCATGGATCAGGGAAGACGGTTCAATATCAGGAGCATAAGTATGCTTACGGATTGGAGGAATCAGATTCTCCGCTTCAAGAGTTGGGGCAGGCACTCGCTTGTTCTGATTGTTGTATTGCGCTTGATAATGTGTCAAGTCTGCCTCTTCAGCTAATTGACAAGCCAGAGGTCGCACTGCACGGTTTATTACCCTCAGATCATCTTCGTTAAATTCAGAGTCATCTTCCTTTAGGCTGGGATAGCCTTGAGCTGCTTCCACAGGGTCAAAATCTGGCACCCATGCCTTTGCCCGGATCAAGGCGTTAATAGCTCCGGTTCGAGCAGCGGATTTTTTCAGCTCCTCAATCCGGGTCGGAAGCATCGACAACCTGTTAAGAGTGTCCTGGATTAAAGAAGGTGCCGGGTTGTTATGAGAGGCTGTGGTGATGATCCGCTGGGCTCCGGTATATAATTGTTCCACTAAGGTGTAGGCAGCCTTCAGTTTCTTCCGCACATCGTTTCCTAAGTGCCCGATGCGTGTGCCTACAACAATATAGGGACGGTCTCAAACCGGATTTACACTACAGCAGGTTCAAATTATCACAGAAGTTAAAAGGAGCTTACCAAAGATTGCAGCGGTCATGGAGTGTATTTGCCGCTTTACGGCCGTAAGTTCATCCACCACCGGTTTAAGGGCAGCTTCAGCATTTTCCGCTCTTTTGGTTAAAGCGGCCTTTTCAGTGGCCCAATCAGCCCGCTCTTTCTTGAAGCCCTCCTTCAGCTGTTTAGCGGTGCTCAAGGCGCTGGTTAATTCTTCCTTTGCCTTGTCTGTTTCAGCCTGTTGGGTTTTCAAGGCCTCCTGCAAATCGGCAATCCGGTCCTCTTTGATTCTCACCTCAGCCTGCATACAGACAGCATTTAGCTTTAAACAAGCGGTCCAAGAAATTGAAGTATCAACCACATAACAAAGTTATACGCCTGATACTTGGGGGCTAATGCACCTTCAATTTTTATATATTACTAGATTTCAAAGTCCCAAGCTCAATACAGGTATTCAACTTGGCACTTGGGGGCTAATGGCTATTTGATCAAATTATGTTCTAAATTTTCTATCGGAGCCCCGGTTTAATTATGCTAAGTTAAGCTGGCCCTTGGGGGCTACACTGATGGATTTCAAAGTGTTGAGGATTGTGTTCAAGTCCCGGTTTGACGAAGGTTACAAACCGACCCTTGGGGGCTAGGAGGATTGACACAATGGCAGTAAGTAAAGAAGTAAGTTACCTCAAATTTATCCCTCATCATCTTCACCAGACCAGCTTCACAGTCGCGGCTAGTATAAAGCCGGTTTAAATAGCCGGAATGAAGATCTTGGGCACTCAGAGCAGCATATGTCTCCAGTTCAACATCCCACTTTCCTTTATTCAGAGCGGAAAAATCCTCTTTTATGGTATGCTTGGTTAAGGTGACAGGATTCCCGGGTTCAAAGGGGCCTACACCGGTAATCACAACGTCATCATCTTTGCACTCACCGGTTTGTGTTGCTGCGGTCGGTTTGTCAGCAGGGCTGTGGGATTTCTCAATCCGGGCGGAGCTGGCAGGCGGGTCAGCAGAGACTGAAGTGTTAATAGGCCTCTCTTCAGGAATAGCATCATCTTGCAAAGGAGGATCATTGGGAATATCTTCAGGGGAAAACTCTTCAAGATCTGGCGCTTTGTCATGTTCTGGGGCTACATCTTCTTCAGCCGCTTTATCCAAGCGGGCCTTCTTGCTTGGTTTCGGCTTGGCCCTGAAAGAAAAACAAAGAGTCAAGGAAAAGCATAAGCCATTACACAGTATACTGGAAGCATATGTTCAGTTTAGCTTACCCAAGAACTATTTTCAATGGTGGCAGCTGAGTGGCCGACGATTCACCAGAAGATGAATGAGAAGTAACCTGATAATCGGAGTCGGATGGATTAAGAGGTTGACGGAAGAAACCCGCTTTAGGATTTAAATCAATAAAAAGGTCGGAGACCTCGGAGCGGCGATTTCGAACCGGACTGTTTGGTAAACCGGCAGAGGTAACTACCTGGCCACTGTGCCGGGTTGTGCGGCGAGCTTCATGTTGCTGAGTCTTCATAAGAAATTTGGGATCCAAATAAGCAAGAGGATGAGAAAATTTAACTTTCCGGTTTGCCTGGCGAAATTTTGGCAAAGGCAAGATTTCTGAATCGGAAGAGAGAATAGTTACCTCAATGAATTCCGCATTGCTGGCTTCAGCGTCGTCCTGACAAGCATCATCATCAATAAGGCGTGTAAAAAGTAAGCCAAGTGAATCAAGTTCTACCTCAAGGTCCGGGTTACCCACATCATCATCAATAGTTGGGTCAGATGAAGCGATGGTTTTTCTCTTATGAGCTGGCTTCTTGATAACCTTGGTCTTGGGCCGGGTTGACCGCCCTGCTTTCTCCGTTTTGTCTTGTGGAAGCTTCTTGCTCCAAAACGGATTATCGCCCTGGATCAGCAGTAATCAAATATCAGACGGATAAAGCGGTAATAGGCTCAACAATAGAGCAATTAAAATCTTACCGTTGGCGGTTTGTTGGTGGTGCAGTAAGGAAGTAGGCCGGTTTGAGCACAGAGGTGCTCCGGTTCATTCAGCATCTTCTTTACAGAGTCTGTGACTTCATCGTTGGAGAGTTGGATTTTGGTGTGTCGGAGTGGGTCATCGACGCTATCAGTATATTTGCACATCAAACTGGGGCGCCGGCTCAGAGGCAGTATGCTCCATGATATCCAACAGCATGCAAGGTCTATTCCCGTTAAACCGTTGGCCATAAAGGCTCGGAGCTTGGACAGTTGCGGAGCATATTTAATTCTCTCCTTAGCGTTTAGTCTTTGTGGAAAAGGGTGAGTGTTGCTGAGCCGTTCCAGACGGAAGCCAGGCAAGGGATTTTCATTGTCAGGGGAGGTGTCCTTGCAATAAAACCAAGTTGCATTCCACTCTTTGGGGTGAGTATGGAGTTTGACGTGGGGATAAGTGATCTCTTTCCTCTTCTGGATGGCCATACCGCCCAATTCAGTATTGGGGCCGTTGGTAAACTCAGTGCGACGGTTTAAGTGGAAGCAATCTCTAAACAAATCGACTGAAGGCTCCTCTTGAAGGTATACCTCAGAGAGCACTTGAAAGTGACATAGATTGGTAACAGAATTGGGGCCAATATCCTGTGGACGGAGCTGAAAGTTGGCTAACACATCCCGGTAAAATTTTGAACCGGGCGGATCTACAGCGAGCTCACAAAAAACAAAAAATATTCCGAAGAGTAAGGCGGAACGGAAGTGAAACATTGAGCGGGTATGTGCGTGAGATCTATGGACTTAGATGAGAAATTACAGGCGGATGCTTAGAGATTACTACTAAACACAGCAGGGGTTCACAGATTCATTCAAGAGTCAGAGAACAAGTATGAGCAAGTGATGAACACAGCACGAACATGGAACCCTAAGAACAGATCTAGGTCAAGAAGAGGAGAAAGCTTACCAGAAATGGAGAAGATGCGGAAAGATACCACAATGCTCTGGTGCGTTCAGGTTGATGCGGCGGACTAAGACAAGGCAGAGGTCGACGGCGGTGGCGGAGCTCCAAGGCTGGCGACGCAAGGAAGACGAAGAAGAAGGGACGAAGGGAAAGGAAAGGAAATGACCCTTCGGTCTTATTTATAAGGCAACAGAGTTAGGTCAAGCGCGCGAATCCAGGAGCTATTATTAAAGGAGGGCGTTATAAAGGGTAAAATTCATGATGACGTCATGCCAGTTTACAGCAACCAGAAATGATGACGACACGGCGGTTTACCAATTACCCGAAGATGTCCAAGACACCAGATTTTGTGAAGGATTGACATGAACCGGTTCAAATCAATCTGGGGCCTAATGTTGGGGATATTACCACTAGGCGTAAACCGGCCTGCTTGGGCCGGGTTAACTTCATTAGTGGTATAAGCAGATGAAGGCCCAAGGCCTGTAGTCGGTTTAGAACTTGTAGCCGTAAACCGGCCCGATGTATAACTTGTCTTGTAAGAGAGATACCAACCGGGATACGAGTATGAACCGGTTGGGACTCTATGGACCGACGGGCGTCACCCGTGTATATAAGGGGACAACCCGGCGGCGGTTCAAGACAGACAACCACAACTCGAGCCTAGGCGAAGCTTGTTTGCTCCCTAGCCATCGAGATCATATCAATTCCATCACAACTAGACGTAGGCTTTTACCTTCATCGAAGGGGCCGAACTAGTATAAACCCTCGTGTCTTTGTGTCCGCTTTAACCCCTTCAAGTAAACCCGTAGCGATGGCTCCACGACTAAGTCCTTTCACTAGGACATCTGCCGTGACAAATCCACGACAGAACCAGTATCAAATACCCAGGTGCTACTACGAGCATTAGTAAGGTACACATCAATAACATGTATATCACATATACCTTTGTTCACTTTGCCATCCTTCTTATCCGCCAAATACTTGGGGCAGTTCTGCTTCCAGTGTCCAGTCCGCTTGCAGTAGAAGCACTCAGTCTCAGGCTTAGGTCCAGACTTGGGTTTCTTCTCTTGAGCAGCAACTTGTTTGTTGTTCTTTTTTAAGTTCCGCTTCTTCTTCCCTTTGCCCTTTTTCTTGAAACTGGTGGTCTTATTGACCATCAACACTTGATGCTCCTTCTTGATTTCTACCTCCGCAGCCTTTAGCATTGCGAAGAGTTCAGGAATAGTCTTGTCCATCCCTTGCATATTATAGTTCATCACAAAGCTCTTGTAGCTTGGTGGCAGTGATTGAAGAATTCTGTCAATGACACTATCATCAGGAAGATTAACTCCCAGTTGAATCAAGTGATTATTATACCCAGACATTTTGAGTATGTGTTCACTGACAGAACTATTCTCCTCCATCTGACAGCTATAGAAATTATTGGAGACTTCATATCTCTCAATCCGGGTGAGGGAGTCCTGGACTAGGGGGTGTCCGGACAGCCGGACTATCATCGTCCGCCGGACTCCAAGACTACGAAGATACAAGATTGAAGACTCCGTCCCGTGTCCGGATGGGACTTTCCTTGGCGTGGAAGGCAAGCTTGGCAATACGGATATGTAGATCTCCTACCATTGTAACCGACTCTGTGTAACCCTAGCCCTCTCCGGTGTCTATATAAACCGGAGGGCTTTAGTCCGTAGGACATAACCTCCATTACAACAATCATACCATAGGCTAGCTTCTAGGGTTTAGCCTCCTTGATCTCGTGGTAGATCCACTCTTGTAATACACATCATCAATATTAATCAAGCAGGACGTAGGGTTTTACCTCCATCAAGAGGGCCCGAACCTGGGTAAAACATCGTGTCCCTTGTCTCCTGTTACCATCCGCCTAGACGCACAGTTCGGGACCCCCTACCCGAGATCCGCCGGTTTTGACACCGACATTGGTGCTTTCATTGAGAGTTCCTCTGTGTCGTCACCGATAGGCTCGATGGCTTCTTCAATCAACAACGCTGTCCAGGGTGAGACTTTTATCCCCGGACAGATCTTCGTATTCGGCGGCTTCGCACTGCGGGCCAACTCACTTGGCCATCTGGAGCAGATCGAAAGCTACGCCCCTGGCCATCAGGTCAGGTTCGGAAGCCTAAACTTCACGGACGACATCTGCGGGGACTTGATCTTCAACAGACCCGAGCCACAGCCGAGCGTGCCGCGCTGTCACGATGGGCATGATTTAGCTCTGCCGCCGGACAGTGCCTTGGTGGCCGCACACGAATCCGCTCCGGCCCTCAGTCCGGAGCCGATCGCCCAGATCGAGGACCGATGGCTAGACACCGCCTCGGGGGCTGCAACTTCCGCGGCGATGGAGCCGAACTCTGACTTTGTCCCCCATAAAGCTCGTGACTCCGAGGTGTCGGACTCCCTGCCGGACTCCGAACCTCCGGCGCCTCTGCCAATTGAATCCGATTGGGCGCCGATCATGGAGTTCACCGCGGCGGACATCTTTCAGCACTCGCCCTTTGGCAACATCCTAAATTCGCTAAAGCATCTCTCGCTATCCGGAGAGACCTGGCCGGACTATGGCCAGGATGGTTGGGATGCGGACGACGAAGAAATTCAGAGCCCACCCACCACCCACTTTGTAGCCATGATCTAACCGACATGCTAGACTACGACTCCAAAGACATCGACGGTATGGACGACGATGCCGGAGACGAACAGGAACCAGCGTCTACAGGGCACTGGAAGACCACCTCGTCATATGACATATACATGGTGGACACCCCAAAAGATGGGGACGGCGAAGAAGCAGCGGAGGCAGATTCCTTAAAGAAACAGCCCAAGCGCCGGCGTCAACGGCGCCGGTCTAAATCTCGCCACAGCAAGAATGGAGATTCCGGCACAGGAGATAATAACACTCCTGACAGTGCCGAAGACAATCCCCTCCAGCAAGATTCAGCGCAGGAGGATGCAGAAGCAAGCCCTCGTGAGAGAGCGGCAGACGAAGAGGTCGAGGATGATAATTACATGCCTCCCTCCGGAGACAAAGCAAGCCTCGGCGACGACGAATTCGTCGTGCCCGAGGATCCCGTCGAACAAGAGCGTTTCAAACACAGACTAATGGCCACGACAAATAGCCTAAAGAGAAAGCAGCAGCAGCTTCAAGCTGATCAAGACCTGCTCGCCGATCGATGGACCGAGGTCCTCGCGGCCGAAGAGTACGAACTCGAATGTCTCTCCAAGAGCTACCCAAGACGCAAGTTGCTCCCCCGATTAGAGGAAGAAGCATACATACCTTCATCACCAGTGCACAATACGGCCGAACGACCACCCCGTGGTCGGGACAGAGAGGCATCCAGGCCCTCCACCAAGACCGTACCCCGGCACCGCTCCAAAAGCGCGAAGCCAAGAGGGAACGCGCCGGACTTGCGAGATATATTGGAGGACAAAGCAAGGCAATCCAGATCCATCTACGGATCACGTGGGCGCCCCACGACCCACGACGAATACCGTCGCGCCAGATACAACAACCCCCGCCGGGCCGAACACAGCAGACAACGCTCACTCGAGCTACATCGTGATATTGCTCAATATAGAGGCGCCACACACCCGCTATGCTTCACTGATGAAGTAATGGATCATCAAATCCCTGAAGGGTTTAAACCCGTAAACATTGAATCCTACGATAGCACAACAGACCCCGCGGTTTGGATTGAAGATTATCTCCTTCACATCCATATGGCCCGCGGCGACGATCTCCACGCCATCAAATACCTCTCACTCAAGCTTAAAGGACCAGCTCGGCATTGGCTTAACAGCTTGCCCGCAGAGTCAATTGGGTGTTGGGAAGACCTGGAAGCCGCATTCCTCGACAACTTCCAGGGCACATATGTGCGACCACCAGACGCCGATGACCTAAGCCACATAATTCAGCAGCCAGACGAATCGGCCAGACAGTTCTGGACACGGTTCTTGACAAAGAAAAACCAAATCATCGACTGTCCAGATGCAGAGGCCCTCGCAACCTTCAAACATAACATCCGCGACGAGTGGCTAGCCCGGCACCTAGGACAGGAAAAGCCGAAATCCATGGCAGCCCTCACATCATTAATGACCCGCTTTTGTGCGGGAGAGGATATCTGGCTAGCTCGCAGCAACAACCTCAGTAAAAATTCTGGCAGTCCGTATACTAAGGACCAAAATGGCAGGTCGCGTCGAAGCAAAAACAAACGCCGTATTAACGGCGACGACAAGGAGGATACGACAGTCAACGCCGGATTCCGAGGCTCTAAACCCGGTTAGAGGAAGAAGCCATTCAAAAGAACCATTCCGGGTCCGTCCAATTTGGACCGAATCCTTGACCGCTTATGCCAGATACATGGCACCCCCGAAAAGCCAGCTAACCACACCAACAGAGACTGTTGGGTATTTAAGCAGGCAGGCAAGTTAATTGCCGAAAACAATGACAAGGGGCTGCATAGCGATGACGAGGAAGATACCCGGCCGCCGAACAGTAGAGGACAGAAGGGTTTCCCCCCACAAGTGCGGACGGTGAACATGATATACGCAACCCATATACCCAAGAGGGAGCGGAAGCGTGCACTAAGGGACATATATGCGATGGAGCCAGTCGCCCCTAAGTTCAATCCATGGTCCTCTTGCCCGATCACTTTCGATCGAAGAGACCATCCGACTAGTATCCGCCACGGCGGATTCGCCGCATTGGTTTTAGACCCAATCGTCGATGGATTTCACCTCACGAGAGTCCTGATGGACGGCGGCAGTAGCCTGAACCTGCTTTATCAGGACACAGTGCGCAAGATGGGCATAGACCCCTCAAGGATTAAACCTACAAAGACGACCTTTAAAGGCGTCATACCAGGTGTTGAGGCCAATCGTACAGGCTCAGTCACACTAGAAGTGGTCTTCGGATCCCCGGACAATTTCCGGAGCGAGGAGTTAATCTTCGACATAGTCCCGTTCCGCAGCGGCTATCACGCTCTGCTCGGACGAACCGCGTTTGCAAAATTCAACGCGGTGCCGCATTACGCATACCTTAAGCTCAAGATGCCAGGCCCTCGTGGAGTCATCACGGTCAACGGAAATACGGAACGCTCCCTCCGAACGGAGGAACATACAGCGGCTCTCGCGGCAGAAGTACAGAGCAGCCTTCTAAGGCAATTTTCGAGTCCGGCCGTTAAACGGCCGGACACGGCCAAACGCGCCCAGAGCAACATCAACCAAGACCACCTGGCACGTTCCGAGCACGCGTAGCAATGCGGCCCCAACCCCAGCCCTCGCATGATTGCAAGACCAACCCTCCGCGTACATCATTATGCTCTGGAGATACCATGGGCCTGGGGGGAGGGGCACGACCACAATAGCCCCAGAGTGCGGCTCGACCACACCAGGGGCTCACAAGTGTGTCGCCTTTTTATTTTATTTTCCTTCTTTGTATACACAGGACTCCGTTCACCAGAGGTTCCGTCCGGCGGCGAACCCGCCGAACTCACGATGCAACAGTCAGGGAGGGAAGAAGGCTGCGACGAACACTCAGGTGGTATCCATTACGAGCATTAAATTCAATTATATACACCAGTCTGCAGCCCACCCCTGGAGGGGGACATGTTTATTTAGTCCAATCCCTTGCTTACCGCACTATTTGTATCCTTCCGCACTCATAGCAGAATTCCTTGAATAAATAATGCAGCATCTTTTGCCTGTTGTTGCATTACTTTACACATATGTTCATTAATGACATCTTGCACCCGTATATTTTGGTACAGCCGAATACACCAGGGGCTTACGTTCCCCGCATTATGGTGTGATAAGTCTGAACACTTTCACAAGTGCGGCACCCCGAACTTATAGCATTATATGAATCGGCTCCGAATCATGTCTTGGGTCAATAGTTGGGTTTGCCCGGCTCCCACGTTTTGGTGCCTTACGTTCCGTTCTGTCGGCTAAGGTGGCACTGGGAGAACCACTGAGATTGCGCCCCGGTTGAGCTGGGCGAGCGCCTCAGTGGAGAAAGCTAAAACTGACTGGCATGATAAGGCGAGAGACTGGTCGCTGTTCGAGAGGTCTTTTTGGGTCCCTAAAGACTCATGCCGCTTCGAGCGAAGTACCGGATAATGTCCGACGAAGGCGTGGATAGCGCCCCGAATTCGGTCTTCCGAATACTAGGGGCTTCGCCGAAATTTAAAATTATAGAATTCTATGGCTAAGTGAGAGTGTTCAAGCATTATAAGTCCGGTTGCCTTGTTCGTTGTGTTGAGCGCCTCCCTAGATGGACCCAAAAATGGGAACAAGAGTGCTCAAGTTATCCCGAACACCCCAGCACTTGCGGCTCGAGGGCTGAAGCCAACGACTTGCCATCTCTCAGATTTTATAAATGGCCGCATAGACGGTAATATTTTAAATTAAACAAGCGTTGCTTACAGCGCATATGAACAAAGTTTTCAGCGCACAGGATAATACATAGCGAGTTTTACTCAATAATTACATCTCTAGGGCACTCATCTGCAATATTGCGGGCACCCTTCAGGACAGTTTTATAGTACATTTCGGGCGTACGATACTCCTTGCCCGCTGGCGGCGGGTCAGTAAGAAGCCTCTCCACATCCAGCCTGCCCTAGTGCACCTTTGCGCGGGAAAGAGCCCGACGAGCACCTTCAATACAGGCGGAGCGCTTGACGACCTCCACCCAGGGGCACGCATCCACCAGCCGCCGCACGAGGCTGAAGTAGCTCCCAAGCATGGCCTGTCCAGGCCACAGCCGGACTATGAGGCCCTTCATGGCCTCCTCAGCCGCCTTGTGGAGCTCGACCAGCTGCTTCAGCTGGTCCCTAGGGGGCACCGGATGGCCGGCCTCAGCGTACTGAGACCAGAAGACCTTCTCCATTGAGCTCCCCTCCTGGCCACGGTAGAATGCGGCGGCATCGGATACACTGCGCGACAGATCTGCAAACGCCCCTGGAAAGCTCCGAATTCGGGTAAGTGTCAGGTAGTTTACATTAACATGCTTGCTTTGCATGAAAAATGCCTTACCCGCCGCTATCTTCTTCACATCTTCAACCTCCTGAAGGGCCTTACGGGCCTCGTCCTTGGTGGACTTGGCACTTTCGAGAGCCGTGGTGAGCTCGGACTCTCGAGTCTTGGAGTCGCGCTCCAAACTCTCATGCTTCTCCATGAGAGCCTGGAGCTCTTGCCGCACTTCCGCCACCCGCGCCTCCTGCTTCTCTCGCTCGGCCCGTTCCGCGGACGCATTGCGTTCGGCCGCGGACACAGCCTCCTTCAGGGTTGCCACCTCGTTAGTGGCCCCTG
Organism: Triticum turgidum subsp. durum; assembly: GCA_900231445.1. Taxonomy (NCBI): domain Eukaryota; kingdom Viridiplantae; phylum Streptophyta; class Magnoliopsida; order Poales; family Poaceae; genus Triticum; species Triticum turgidum. The sequence goes on from LT934114.1 coordinate 760,933,076, forward strand.
CAGTACCCACGTTATCCTTGTCATTTTTATTGCAACCTAAATCCTTTTCTGTAAGGTAAATCTTTAAAGTGGTGTTACTCACCTTCTTTGTCCTCGAGCTGCTTCTTGGCACGGCCGAGCTCTTGCTCGGACCGCTCGAGATCCTTCTTCAATGCATCGACCTCCGCAGTCAGTGCGGCAGAGGTCTGCAGCGCAGCCTGCAAACCCATATTGACATATTTTTTAAGCTACCCTGCGTATATCTTTTTAGATCCTCAGTCCGACTTTTCTTTCCGAACGCCGAACTGAGCATCAGGGGCTACTGTCTATGCGGTATTACATTACATAATTTTAACTTCTTACCTCAAAGCCTGTTAGAAGGCTGCTGCAGGCTTCGGTCAGCCCGCTCTTGGCGAGTTGAACCTTCTGAATCACCGCACTCATGATAGTGCGGTGTTCTTCCTCGATGGAAGCGCCTTTGAGCGCCTCCAACAAGTTGTCCGGCGCCTCCGGTTGGACGGGGGCCTCCGGTGTCACGGTCTTGCCCTTCTAGCGAAGGGGCCGCCCACCGGACTCTGGAACCACTGCAGGTTCCGGCGTAGAGTCCGGCGCAAAGTCCGGGAGGCTGCCTTGCGGCGCCTCCGGAGCATGCTCCTGATGGGTCCCTTCCCGGGATCCCATCTCAGCGTCCTCAGCGGCACGAGGGGTGGAGGCAGTCGGAATGGATTCCACATCCGACGCAGCCAACGACCCGCTCGACGAAGCAGGGAGATCATCGTCGGCCGGACTGCAGGCAGTATGCGGCGTTAGAAGGACACTATGTGACAAAAAGAAATTGCAGATCATTCAGGAATCCGGATACTTACGATCTCTCCTGAGGCCTGGCCCTCGAGGGCCACTCTTCATCGCCAACGTTGGTGTTGGCGGAACTGTCCGAGGGAATAGTTCTTCCCCTCTTGGACCCTTCGGCCTCCCCTGTTGGGGAGGCCTTCCTCTTTCTCTCTCCCTCCTCTGGGAGAGGGTCTTCTTCCTCCTCCTCATCCTCGGGAGAGGAATCCGCCTCGGAGTCATCGGACACCTGAAAACGGGAACTCTTTCGAGTACCCGTGGCCACCTTCTTGGCCTTCTTCTCCAGCACCACGTGCGGTGCCGGAACCAACAACCCCGCCAGACGGGCGTCCACTGGGTCTTCTGGCATGGGAGCCGGGCAGACGAGCTGCTCGGCCTTCTTCATCCATTCCTGTCAAAGGAGAAGGGAGATTAAAAACCCGCTTAGGGTCGAACTATTAACAACAAGTGTCCCATAAAGGGGTAGAATCACTTACCTCGTCAGCTGGACGCTGCGAGTGGAATCCGCGATCTTCCGTCGCGGATGCGGGGGCTTCGGCGCCCTTAAACAGCACCCTCCAAGCGCCTTCGTACGTTGTGTCGAAGAGCCCGCTCAGCGCCTGGTGCTATTCCGGATCGAATTCCCACAGATTGAATGCATGTTCTTGGCATGGGAGAATCCGGCGGACGAGCATGACTTGGACCATGTTAACCAGCCTGAGCTTCTTGTTCACCAGCTTCTGGATATAGGCTTGGAGTCCCGTCAGCTCCTTCGAATTGCCCCACAGCAAGCCCTTCTCTTTCCAGGAGGTGAGCTGCATGGGGATACCAGATCTGAACTCGGGGGCCGCCGCCCACGAAGGGTCGCGCGGCTCGGTGATATAGAACCACCCCGACTGCCACCCCTTGACGGATTCCACGAAGGCCCCTTCGAACCAAAGGACGTTGGGCATCTTGCCCAACATGGCGCCTCCGCACTCCGCTTGAGTGCCCTTCACTACCTTCGGCTTGACATTGAAGGTCTTGAGCCACAAGCCGAAGTGGGGCTGGATGCAGAGGAAGGCCTCGCACACGACGATAAACGCCGAGATGTTGAGGATGAAGTTCCGCGCCAGATCATGGAAATCCAGGCCGTAGTAGAACATGAGCCCCCGGACAAAGGGGTGAAGTGGAAAGCCCAGTCCGCGGAGGAAGTGGGGGAGGAAAACGACCCTCTCATGTGGCCCGGGGGTGGGGATGAGCTGCCCCTTGCCGGCAGCCGGTGCGTGACGTCGCCGGAAAGGTATCTGGCGCTGCGCAGCTTTGTGATGTGCTCCTCCTTAACGGTGGAGGCCAGCCATTTACCTCCCGCTCCGGACATGGTCGGAGAAGGTCGAGGCGAGATGTGCGAACTTGGGCGCTGGAGCTCGAGTGCGCGGAGATGGATAAGCAAAGGAGGAAGAAGGCGTAGGTGAAAAGATGAATCCTTATCCCTTATATATAGGCGGACGAAGACTATGCGTCCCCACTAGCCTGGTAAAACTCGCTTATCCCCCAAGCGCCACCATCAATGGCACGGTTGGGTTACCCACGTCCGTATTGATGAGAATCCCGGAATAAGGGGAACACGATCTCTGCTTCGACAAGACGTGCCAAAGAAACCGCTTCGCTAAACGCGCTGAGGTGGTATAATAAAAAACGATTCAAGTAAAGGCTTGGTAGTGGTGTGACGTCATGCCACAAAATATGTTAGCAGATTGAACTTGTGTATATATTATTCTCTCTACGGTGGAATGTGGAATTTATTTTGCAGAGCCGGACACTATCCTGGTGTTCACAATCTTCTCCGGATTATTCAAAGGAGGAACCCGCCTTGCAATGCCGAACATTATGCGCGCCGGACCCATCGTCATTGAAGCCAGGTTCAGGGGCTACTGTGGGAGTCCTGGACTAGGGGGTGTCCGGACAGCCGGACTATCATCGTCCGCCGGACTCCAAGACTATGAAGATACAAGATTGAAGACTCCGTCCCGTGTCCGAATGGGACTTTCCTTGGCGTGGAAGGCAAGCTTGGCAATACGGATATGTAGATCTCCTACCATTGTAACCGACTCTGTGTAACCCTAGCCCTCTCCGGTGTCTATATAAACCGGAGGGCTTTAGTCCGTAGGACATAACCTCCATTACAACAATCATACCATAGGCTAGCTTCTAGGGTTTAGCCTCCTTGATCTCGTGGTAGATCCACTCTTGTAATACACATCATCAATATTAATCAAGCAGGACGTAGGGTTTTACCTCCATCAAGAGGGCCCGAACCTGGGTAAAACATCGTGTCCCTTGTCTCCTGTTACCATCCGCCTAGACGCACAGTTCGGGACCCCCTACCCGAGATCCGCCAGTTTTGACACCGACACCGGGCATTCGCTTGAAATATTAACTTCAACTCCTGGAACATCTCATATGCTCCATGACGTTCAAAACATCGTTGAAGACACGGTTCCAAGCCGTAAAGCATGGCACACTGAATTATTGAGTAGTCATCAGCTTTGCTCTGCCAGACGTTCTTAACATCGTCAGTTGCATCTGCAGCAGGCCTGGCACCCAGCGGTGCTTCCAGGACGTAATTCTTCTGTGCAGCAATGAGGATAATCCTCAAGTTACGGACCCAGTCCGTGTAGTTGCTACCATCATCTTTCTACTTAGCTTTCTCAAGGAACGCATTAAAATTCAACGGAACAACAACACGAGCCATCTATCTACAACAAACATAGATAAGCAAAATACTATCAGGTACTAAGTTCATGATAAATTTAAGTTCAATTAATCATATTACTAAAGAACTCCCACTTAGACAGACATCTCTCTAGTCATCTAAGTGATCACGTGATCCAAATCAACTAAACCATGTCTGATCATCACGTGAGATGGAGTAGTTTCAATGGTGAACATCACTATGTTGATCATATCTACTATATGATTCACGTTCGAACTTTCAGTCTCCGTGTTCCGAGGCCATACCTGTATATGCTAGGCTCGTCAAGTTTAACCCGAGTATTCCGCATGTGCAACTGTTTTGTACCCGTTGTATTTGAACGTAGAGCCTATCACACCCGATCTTCACGTGGTGTCTCAGCACGAAGAACTTTCACAATGGTGCATACTCAGGGAGAACACTTCTTGATAATTAGTGACAGATCATCTTAAAATGCTATCGTCAATCAAAGCAAGATAAGATGCATAAAGGATAAACATCACATGCAATCAATATAAGTGATATGATATGGCCATCATCATCTTGTGCTTGTGATCTCCATCTCTGAAGCACCATCGTGATCACCATCGTCACCGGTGCGACACCTTGATCTCCATCGTAGCATCGTTGTCGTTTACGCCATCTATTGCTTCTACGACTATCGCTACCACTTAGTGATAAAGTAAAGCAATTACAGGGCGTTTGCATTTCATACAATAAAGCGACAACCATATGGCTCCTGCCAGTTGCCGACAACTTCGGTTACAAAACATGATCATCTCATACAATAAAATATAGCATCACGTCTTGACCATATCACATCACAACATGCCCTGCAAAAACAAGTTAGACGTCCTCTACTTTGTTGTTGCAAATTTTACGTGGCTGCTATGGGCTGAGCAAGAACTGTTCTTACCTATGCATCAAAACCACAACGATAGTTTGTAAAGTTAGTGATGTTTTAACCTTCCAAGGATCGGGCGTGGCCACACTTGGTTCAACTAAAGTGAGAGAGACAGACACCCGCCAGTCACCTTTAAGGACGAGTGCTCGTAACGGTGAAACCAGTCTCGCGTAAGCGTACGCGTAATGTCGGTCCGGGCCGCTTCATCTCACAATACTGCTGAACCAAAGTATGACATGCTGGTAAGCAGTATGACTTGTATCACCCAGAACTCACTTGTGTTCTACTCGTGCATATGACATCTACGCATAAAACTTGGCTCGGATGCCACTGTTGGGGAACGTAGTAATTTCAAAAAAATTCCTATGCACACGCAAGATCATGGTGATGCATAGCAACGAGAGGGGAGAGTGTTGTCTACGTACCCTCGTAGACCGAAAGCGGAAGCGTTAGAACAACGCAGTTGATGTAGTCGTACGTCTTCCCGGCCCGACCGATCAAGCACCGAAACTACGGCACCTCCGAGTTCTAGCACACGTTCAGCTCGATGACGATCCCTGGACTCTGATCCAGCAGGGTGTCGGGGAAGAGTTCCGTCAGCACGACGGCGTGGTGACGATCTTGATGTTCTACCGTCGCAGGGCTTCGCCTAAGCATCGCTACAATATTATCGAGGACTATGGTGGAGGGGGGCACCGCACACGGCTAAGAGATCTTGGAGATCAATTGTTATGTCCTAGAGGTGCCCCCTGCCCCCATATATAAAGGAGCCAAGGGGGAGGGGGCGGACGCTAAGGAGGGCACGCCAAGGGGGAGTCCTACTCCCACAGGGAGTAGGACTCCCTTCTTTCCAAGTTGGAGAAGGAGAAGGGGGGAAGGAGGAGGAAGAGGGGAAGGAAGGGGGGGGGCGCCGCCCCCCTCTCCTTGTCCTATTCGGACTAGGGGGGAGGGGGCGTGGCCAGCCCCTTGCCTCCTCTCTTCCTCTCCACTAGGGCCCATGTAGGCCCATTAAGCCCCCGGGGGGTTCCGGTAACCTCCCGGTACTCCGGTAAAATCCCGATTTCACCTGGAACACTTCCGATATCCAAATATAGGCTTCCAATATATCAACCTTCATGTCTCGACCATTTTGAGACTCCTCGTCATGTCCGTAATCTCATTCGGGACTCCGAACAAACTTCAGTACATCAAAACTCATAAACTCATAATATAACTCTCATCGGAACCTTAAGCGTGCGGACCCTACGGGTTCGAGAACTATGTACACATGACCTAGAACTGTTTCCGGTCAATAACCAATAGCGGAACCTGGATTCTCATATTGGCTCCTACATATTCTACGAAGATCTTTATCGGTCAAACCACATAACAACATACGTTGTTCCCTTTGTCATCGGTATGTTACTTGCCCGAGATTCGATCGACGGTATCCAATACCTAGTTCAATCTCGTTACCGGCAAGTCTCTTTACTTGTTACATAATGCATCATTCCGTAACTAACTCATTAGCTACATTGCTTACAAGGCTTATAGTGATGTGCATTACCGAGAGGGCCCAAAGATACCTCTCCGACAATCGGAGTGACAAAACCTAATCTCGAAATACGCCGACTCAACATGTACCTTTGGAGACACCTGTAGAGCTCCTTTAGAATCACCCAGTTACGTTGTGATGTTTGGTAGCACACAAAGTGTTCCTTCGGTAAATGGGAGTTGCATAATCTCATAGTTGTAGGAACTTTGTATAAGTCATGAAGAAAGCAATAGCAACATACTAAACGATCAAGTGCTAAGCTAACAGAATGGGTCAAGTCAATCACATCATTCTTCTAATGATGTGATCCCATTAATCAAATGACAACACATGTCTATGGTTAGGAAACTCAACCATCTTTGATTAATGAGCTAGTCAAGTAGAGGCATACTAGTGACGTTAAGTTTGTCTATGTATTCACACATGTATTATGTTTCTGGTTAATACAATTCTAGCATGAATAATAAACATTTATCATGATATGAGGAAATAAATAATAACTTTATTATTGCCTCTAGGGCATATTTCCTTCACATTGGACTAAGATGGAATCTGCAAACATTTATTCAAAGGAGAAGACAAGGTAATATGGGCTCTCTGTTAGATCAACAATAATGCATATGAGAGACACTCAACATTTTCATCATGGTCTTCTCCTCACGACCCAAAGAAAAGAAAAGAATTTCAAAGAAACACACTGAAATATTTTGGAGTTTTTTTTCCTGAAGAAATCAAAAACAAGAACAAGAAAAACTATTTACACAGGAAAGCTCCCAACAAGCAAAAGAAGAACAAGAAATCTTTTTGGGTTTTCTTTTAATACTACAACTAAATAAACATGGAAAAGAAAACTAAACAGAAGGTACAACTAATTATTTTTCTCAAAGTTTTTCAAACACACAAGAAGAAAGCGAGAAAAAGAAATAAACTAGCATGGATAATACAATGAAAAAGTATGAACACCGACAACTAGAATAGGTGTGTGAACATGAATGTAATGTTGGTGAGAGAGACGTACTCCCCCAAGCTTAGTCTTTTCTCCTAAGTTGGTCTATGCCCGCGGATCAAAGTAGCCCTCTCCTGGGTACTGAGGGGATCCTGAGGGTTCCACTGGTTAGCTAGCTCCTGTGGCTCCCACTGATAAATAGGCTCCTCGTACGTATCAGGTGATGGTTCTAGTTCAGGAACTAGGGATCACGTCCACTCCCAGTATGCATAAATGTCCTCGGGCATGATGACGTACCTGCCTCAATGAATATCGAACAAGGAAGGTGCAGGCAAAGTAATAATCTGACAAGTACCCTAACTGAACAATAGGTTATAGTGGAGCCTCTTATCATCATCTTTAGAAATAAAATCATGTGCTACCATACTATCATAGTCTAAATATCTAGTGGGTAGCAGCATTTCTTCCCTTTCATCTAGCCTAATGGGTATCTCAAAATGTTTAGCAAGGCGAGAGGCATAAATACATCCAACGATAGGACCCCTCGAACCGTTTAGTGTGACACTCCAAAAAATTTGTGATTTTAGTTTTCAGAGAGAGAGCCTTGCTTGGTTTGAAGAAGGTCATTTAAACCCTTCTTAAAAACCCTCTTGCTAAGTTTGCCCTCTCAAAAATATTTTTCTTGGATTTAGTTTCTTTTTTAAAAAAAGAAAAGAAAATCTTTTGTCTTTGGGCTTTCATTTGATTTTTGATCCACTTTTGTTTACCATGCCTCCTATGGTAAGATTTCCCCAAAAAACCCCTCCTCCCACTTGGGTACAACCCAAACTTTCTGTCCAAACTAATAAAATCCATTTTTGGATTTTATTCCAATTATTTCTCCTTCCAAAATAATTCTGTCCTTTCTTTTGAACCTAGGTGATTTGCAAAGCAAGGACCCTAAGGCATTTGATCCTTGATCCCAAACCAACTCCCCTGGGTAGTCCTTAGTACCCACAACCCAGAACCGTCTTGATCCACTCTTCTTCTTTTCAAATATTTCAAATTTCCTTCACTGCAAGTTTGGACAAGATTTGCCAAATTTGGTGAAATTCATATCTACACTTCTCCAAAAATTCCACCAAAATTCAGGCAACCTCTAGTTGCAATGAGAGACCACTCCACCAAAAATCAGCTCATGGAAATATCCCTACATGTCTAGATCATTCTGTCGAACACCTTGCATGCATGTTTCTGTTCATCTTCAGTTAAGTTCAGAGTTTTAGTGTCGATCTTCGTCAGAAATTCAGTCACATGTCCACAGTGCCCTTGGCACGTTGCTCGCAGCCTGGCCTGCTTGTCCGGAGCTACACAAGCGTGCTTGGCGCCTCCATGGCGTCGGTGGCACCCTGGCCCGCCTGCGCCGGCGTGTCTTGCGGCGGCCGAACCACCGTAGCGACCGACAGAGCAGAACGGCGACATAACGCCGTTCGGCGCCTCCCAAACCCCCTGGTGGCTCCGCGTGGCCATTTCCTCGCCAACGCACGCATGCAGCACTGTCGCCGTGGCGCGGCACGCACAGAGCGTGATCCCTGCCGCCGACGGGCCCACGCCGCCCCGTTCCGTTGAGCTCCCCCTAAGCAACCAAATCCCGATGCGGTTAGCACCTAAACGGAACCAGGCAACACCCACGATGACGCTCAACCTCTGAGCCCTCCCGTGCAACCGTAGTGCTGCCATAATCACCTCGCCAGAGAACTCCGTTCACGGCAACCGACTCGGGCCGACTATATATAGCACCCCCGAGCCTGCTCTCGCCCCCGCATGACTCCACCACCTCACTAGACCCTGCCTGGCCACTTGAGGAGCCTCGAGGGACCCTTCTTCCCCGATTCCGTCCACCTCGTTCTGCCTCGGCCTGCACCTCGATTCGCTCCGGTGAGGCCGTCTCCGGCGCCCTAACTTCGTCGGCAACCCTCTCGGGCAACTAAGAGTCTAACCCCCACTCCAATTTGATCTTCACAGCTCTCTCCGACGAGGTCCACGACCACCCGAACCACCGTCCGCCGGAGCAAGGGCCGCCGTCGACACAGTGCTCGCCGGCGACCACTTCCACTTCCCATAGACGCGGAAGGACGTGCTGATCACGAAGGTACCGTCCGATCACTCTATCTCGCCTTGGATCGCCGCCGGCGACCACCGCACCTCTCGGGAGCCGTCGCGCTCTGTTTCTCCGTTCGAAATTTCAAACCCAACAGGTGGAGCCCGCCTGTCAGCCTCACAGCCGTTTCTTTTAAACGAACCGTTTTCTGGACTTTTCTGCAGAGCCCCCTGGAAACTTTCTGTTTCATTACAGATGGGTCCTTGGACCAAAACTCTTATAACTTTTTAACAGAAAGTGATTTTTGATTGATTCCTTCTCTGTCATCTTTATTTTTCTGTCTAGTTTTTTGTTATATTTATTTGAAAAATATGTGGAATACTTTTCTGTACACTCACGGTATTTACGTTACGTACGTATTTTTCTTATACCGTAGATTCCGAAGGAAGCAACGGGAGCCACAAACTTCACACAGTTAAACTCCGACTACTCCGAACCAGGCAAGCATGTTTGAACTCTTGATATGATGAGTGGTTGTTGCATGTTTGCATTTTATTGTAGTCATGGCATGTTTATGAACATTTCTTGAATGTTACATTTCATGCACAATAGTGGAAAGTAAGTTTTGGAAAAGCATTATGTTGTTGGATACATATTTGCATGGCCATGTGTTGGCATGAGGATGGTAAGATGGCAGTGTTGTGACATGCCAGTCTTATGCCAGATTATTTGACTTCCGTGTCATCGTGAAACAACTCACATTTCCATTCATCCCTTCCTGTACTATCACATGTTTTCTGAAAGGAATATGGCATAGTAAGTTGCAAATCTTTTTCCTAATACACACCAAATAGAGAGGCCGGGATGAGGGTTCCATGGCCCTGGATTAAAGCCCGTCATCCGGTCAGGGGGCATGGGTGTTTCCGGTTGGGACCGAGAGGGGGGCACCCCTTAGAGCGCGCGTATAGAAATTTGATCCCATGCTATTCGAGGTTGTGGCCTCCCCGTCTCAAAGTTTTTCTTGGACGTTGTCCAGGGTGATTCCTGGCATCGTGAGGTGAAATGGGTGTGTACTAGTTAAATGTGTTTCTACCGAAATACCATAAACGGAACTAGTCCTTCGTGACTACGGAAATCCGTTGGCTGTGGTTAGTTCATACAAACTCTGCAGAGTCTCAAATTCTTGAAATCATCTTGTTCTTGATCAAGTACTATATTCATCTTATCTTGTCAGATATCAGTCTCAGTGACAAAACCCCGATGGAATACATGTGTGATAAATCCGGTTAAAGATCTTTCTTGTGGATGGACTAATCTCGTTATTTACATTTATTGTAAGCCCTGTCTGTGATGTCGCTCAGACGTCCGACGGTGGCATTCTTGTTATTTACATTTATTGTAAGCCCTGTCTGTGATGTCGCTCAGACGTCCGATGGTGGCATTCTTGTTATTTACATTTATTGTAAGCCCTGTCTGTGACGTCGCTCAGATGTCCGACTGTGGCATTTCTCTTATAAGCCCTGTCTGTGACGTCGCTCAGATGTCCGACTGTGGCATTTCTCTTATAAGCCCTGTCTATGACGTTGCTCAGATGTCCGACTGTGGCATTTCTCTTATAAGCCCTGTCTATGACGTCGCTCAGATGTCCGACTGTGGTATTTCTTTTGTCCGAACTGTCTTGTGAGTACTTTCAAAGTATTCACCTGGCTTGTTGATTTGGCCAGATGATGATGAAGGCTGTCGGTGTCAAAACCGGCGGATCTCGGGTAGGGGGTCCCGAACTGTGCGTCTTAGGATCAATGGTAACAGGAGACAAGGGACACGATGTTTTACCCAGGTTCGGGCCCTCTTGATGGAGGTAAAACCCTACGTCCTGCTTGATTAATATTGATGATGCGTATTACAAGAATGGATCTACCACGAGATCAAGGAGGCTAAACCCTAGAAGCTAGCCTATGGTATGATTGTTGTTGTTGTTTCTATCGACTAGCCTGGCCTTGGTTTATATAATGCACCATAGGCCTAGGATAACAAGAGTCCTAGCCGAATACGCCGGTGGGGGAGGAGTCCTTGTCTTGATCGCCAAGTCTTGTGGAATCTTCCTTGTATGCGGTAACTGTCTGGACTGGCCCATGAGTATACGGCCATGGGGATCCTCGGCCCAATCCAACTGATCAGGATACGACGTGGTGAGTACCCCCTAGTCCAGGACACCGTCAGTAGCCCCCTGAACCGGTCTTCAAGTTGGGGATGCTCCTCGATTCTTCCGAACTGTTCTTCATCTTCGGTCGTCGGTCTTGAAAACTGGTTCAACAAATCTTCTCATCTTCGATCTTGAGGATCGCCAAAATGCATTCGACGAGTTTATACGTTGGGTATCCGAGGAGCCCCTTTAAGTTTCCGGCCTTTATCAATGCCTTGCTATTTTTATGCCACACCTCGGGTTTGAAGTTGTTCCCGGGCGGCAACGTCCTCTTGCGTCCGAGCTCCAACGCCAGACTGCATCCGAGGTATCTTTTGCAACCGAGCACCAATGCCGGACTGCTTCCCAGCTCTAACGCCGGACTATGTATCCGAGCTCCAACGCCGGACTATATCCGAGGTGTCGTAGATAACCTTGGTTCAAAGAAGTTTGAAGGAGTTTAGCCAAGCTTAATGCCGGAAATGCCCTCTATGGAGCCAGCTACTAGCACCCGAGCTTTATGCCGGACTACTGCCGAGGTGGTTAAGCACCTCGGTCATGGGCTGATTTTTGGTCAACGTTTTTTATTGATGCAATTTATTCTCTGACGAGATATATAGCCAGTAGCCCTCAAGGTGGGTATCGGTCTAAAACCCGAGATGCACATGAAGGATGACATAAGACCGCTGATCCCCGTAGCCGCTGAGACTCAGGTTGATTTGCAAAATCGGTCTGAGGATCAAGTCCTAGCTCGGCAGAATACTTCAGGACACAAAAAGCAGTGTGCTCAGTCCTCGAGACTCGGGTTGGGTGCGGCCGACCAACCTGAGGATCAAAATCTCCTCGGAAACTGTATTGCACTTAAAATTTTCTGCATAGAACAGGCAATGTAGTAGCCCCCGAGACACTGGTCGGGTGGCAACACCAGATCATTGGATTGATGTGCCCCTTTAATATTTGTAAATAATAAGCCCGAAGCCCAGTATCCCCCGAGCCTTAATGCGGGCACGGGAGGCCGAATTAAGGATCGATATCCATAGTAAAATCACAAATTATGTGTAATGACTCTATGTATCCAAGTACTTTACGTCATTAATGCTCGGATCCGCATTGTACAAAACTTTGTTGACCGACCATCGACTTCCACCTCCTCGGCCAATAGCCGAGGAGTGTTTGTCCTACTTTATAAAGCCTTTATGAGGGCAAAGATTTACAACAAACAAGGCAATCTGGCCATACGGTTTTATAAACAAAGGTACGCGGAGAGACATGTTATATTTACTGTTTAACAGAAGAAATGTCTTCCAGAGAAAATAGTCCCGCTATCGGTTCCTTTCTTTGGGTTGTCATGCTAAGCATGATCATGAAACCTCTGCTCCAATGTAAGAGCAAAATATCGAGGATTTAGTTTGGGAGGCCAGTTAATAGCCACCGATAGTGTTCGGCGACAGTCGAGGTCAAGCCGGAAATACTTCGGCCAATGAATGGCCCATCATTTAATATAGTCATCGGATCGCTGACCAGTTTACACCTATTGTGACAGTCAGTTTTCGGCTTTCTCCACTGAGGTGCTTGACCATGCGAGCTGGAAGCACAATCGCAGTGGTTCTCCCTTTGCACACCTAGCCGAACAAAGCGGAATGTAGGAGGCAAGCGCGGGAGCCGGGCAACCTAACTATTGACCGAAGACACAATTCGAAACTGATGCATATATAGCAATATCCAAGAATGTTTTTGCCGAATCTAAAAAGGTGTCCGGCGTTCAACTGCGAGACTTGTGCTGAAAACACACAAATAGTTTAAAAGTACCATGGGCTCGAAAAGCCAAAAAACTTATTCAAAAGATTAATGTCCGAACTAGATCAAGTGTTCGGTGCCAATCCGAAAATTGGACTTTAGAAAAAAAAGGTGCTTCTGCCGTGCTTTAACATGACACATCCTATCTCAAAACTTCAAGCGGGTCAGCCTACGGCTAGGCCAGTTTAGCAAACTAAACTCTAGCGGCTTTGAGAGAGAAATTAGGCTCCCCGGCTAGTGACCGCACACTTGTGTCGAAAAAAGGAGTGATAAATAATAATAAAAACTTTGCAACGGCTAGGAAGAGAAACACTTAGTATGAAACGGCTCAAATAAACATAAGAGCCCCCAAGTGACTTGGGTAAAAGTTGACTGTATAATGTAAGGTGACATGTAGAATGCCTTCTAGCCGGATTGTAGATCGTTTGTCGTAGCAGACCTTTTCGCTTCAACCTCTGGACCCAATAGTCCGGAGTGTGTCCGAATACCCTCGCGGTTATAAAAACCGGGGCATGCATGGAGACCAGGCGTAGGGGTCATTGGTGCTTTATCAGACAAGTGCCCAACTAGTTATGTTATATTACATGGTTAGTAAGAAACATCTTCCAGGGAGAATAGTTCTGTTAGGGGTTCCTTTCCCTGGGAGACATGCCCTAAAGTGCATGTCCGGACTGCGAAAAGAGCAGAAAAACATCTGGGGGCAGGTAAATAAATAGGTAAGAAATCATCTTTTAGTTCACCGACCGAGTATTCCCTTAAGAACGCTAGCTTTCAGCTTCACCCAGTCTGAGGTACACATCCGGCTGACCCGGCAGTAACAATCGCAGAGGTGCTCCCTTTACCACCTAGCCGAACAATCGGGAACGTAGGGGTAAGCACAGGAGCCAGGCAACCCAGCTTGGCCAAAACTTAAGTCATATCGATGCATATAATGGTGAATAAAAGGTACATGCGGAAGTGTGACACATGTATTGGGCATAAAGCCTGAATTAATAAACTTCTGTTAAAGAAGCCCCCCAGGTATAATGAGCGCGGGTAGCGCGTCAAGTGTGTGCGAACAAAGTTTCGACAAGGAAGATTTTTACAAGCAACTTTTTTCCGAGAAGGTATAATGCTTGGTCGAACCGAACACAAGTTAGAAATTTTAAAACTTTGAGCATGAAGGCAACTTAGCTGGTTAATGTGTTCGGTATTGACGATGCGGTCCGACGCCTAGAGGAGTCCCAGTCAGTCCCGTGCGATCCTGTTTTGGTCATTGTATTATCCGCTTCCGCAACCCCAGAATAAATTCATCGAGCCTCACCTCGACGCTCGATGAGCTGCCAGTTAGGAGCCAAGTTATCCACCACCACTTTTACCTCGAGCTAGTAGCATGCCACCACATCCCTGTGTCATAACCGCCCTTATGTAAAATATTGGCGAGCTTGTAATAAATTGTTGAGCAGCCTCAGCTCAACCCTGTAATATATTTAATGCTACTGGCCCTCTGATCATCAAGCTTTTGTCTACCAGTGAGGATGATTTTCCTATACTGGGATTGAAAGATCGATTTTCTCAATAATTATTTTATTGAAAAACAGGTCGTGACAGACTTGGTAACCAGAGCCAGGTTGACTGTAGGAAGCCACTAGGTGCGATCGCTAATTTAATTATTAGCATGTCAGAGTTTATTCATGTTTTACAAATGTAGTCATTTTTCTAACAGTCGGCATAAAATTTATGATCTGATCACTCAGAAGTTTTGCCTACTTTTGTAGATGGCCGGCAACGACTGCAAGTCTCAAATGTTCGCCAACGTGCCTGAGGGGTTCGTCAAACTCCTCTCCTTCATCGTTTAGGTCGCGATGGGGCCATCCGTGCGCCCAGTCTTCAAACTTTATCCACACAAGATCAACGACAGTCTGACCATGCACCAGGACGCGGTGCAATTCAGGGGAGGGAGTGCTGAGATATGCCACTTCTGTTTCTTGGGGAGAGCCATGCCTACAGAGAGGCATGCTATGCAGATGGCAGCCCGCGAGGCGATAGCTCGTCTTCGGGATGTCCTTCCTGCAATGAAGACCCGTCGCTACCGCTACCTTCCATGCCATGTGCCTTACACCTGTCACTACTCATTCTCTTGCCCCAGAGGAGAGCGAGACGAGGCCTTTGAGATGCTTGTCGAGTACCTCCGAGCCCTGGAGGCAGCCTTCGACAGCATGGTGGACGACCTCGTAGCTGCCCGCATGGACTCAGTTCATGGCTGTGCTGCTAACAGGAGGGAACTCCTACACACCGCTCCACCGCTGACTTTTATCTCGTCCTCAGCTTCTCATTCACCTACCATTCTCGCCACTGCACGTCGTTTGCCTACCACTGAGGAATTTAACCAGGCTGTTGCACCCACTCCCGTTCGCGCTGCACCCCCTATTGCACCCACTCCCGTTCGCGCTGCACCCCCTATTGCACCCACTCCCGTTCGCGCTGCACCACTTATTGCACCCAATCCCATACGTGCTACTCCACCTATTCCGCCCACTCTTCTTCAGGGTACTCCGCCTACGGCACCTGCTCCATCAGCTCAGCGCAGCATTCCTCGTCTGGAACCTATTAGCAAGGAGGAAGTTGATTCCCCAGCGTCACTGCGTCTCACCCTCGGCAGGCCAACGGAGATCCTCACCATCTCCGACTGAGTACGCGTAGACGCCATGCGATGTATCGACTTGTGTAATATGTTTATATGTACATAGGTTGTGAGAAGTAGCCTGTTTGCGCATCATGTAGGATCTGGAGGAGTGCACTAGTTTAAATAACATGTCAGGATTATGTAAGCATATCCTGAGTGATGTAATGTATAATTATGCTTGCGTGTAAGATATGTAATAGTCCTTCTCCGCGCGCAATCGTGTTTTTTCAGAGTATCCTGGAGTTTTAAAACTTTCTTGGTGTGTGATTTTATTGACTTTTGCAACTCTCTTCTGTCTTACGAGTTTCACAAAATGTATCCCCAAAGTGAAAAATGTCTCGTCCATGGACGCGCTCCATGCCAAATCAGCCAGAAGAAAATTATGGCACACCGCAAAACCACAATTTCACTCAGAGTCAGACAAGTCAACCGGACAGTGAAACAGCTTTTACCCAAGTGTGTCGTCTGTATGAACAGAGTCAGCAACAACACCAGGAAATGATGAACCAATTCATCAATATGGGAAGTAACCGTGGTTAGTATCAACAGCAATCCAAATTATCTGAGTTATAGAAGGCGCGTCCTCCAACATTTTCTCATACCGACAAGCCTCTTGAGGCCGATGACTGGCTTCGAGACATGGAGAGAAAATTAATTATTGCACAGTGTTCAGACCGGGAAAAAGTATTATATGCACCACATTATCTCACAGGAGCAGCTGCATCGTGGTGGGAAAACTTCCTGCACATGCACCCCAACAAAAATGAAATCACCTGGGAGAATTTCAAAGAAGGTTTTCGTGGGGCACATATTCCTAAGAGCGTCATGAAAATCAAGAAGAAAGAATTTGATGAACTCAAGCAAAGGGCCATGACAGTATCAGAATATAACAGCCAATTTACTCTGCTATCCCGCTACGCCAATGAAGAACGCATGACCGAGAGCAAGAAGATGGAAAAATTTCTTGGAAGGCCTGGCACCCGCCCTTAAGTGTCAGCTAGTTATGCATACCTTTCCAGATTTTAAAACACTAGTGGATAAGGCCATTACTCTGGAAAATGAGCGACGTAGCCTGGAAGATTTCCGCAAACGAAAAAGGGACCAGACTACTTTTGCTCGCAATCCCAGAAACAAGACGGAAATTCAGAGGGGTAGAACACACAAAACCCCGACGGAAAATTCACGTCCAATCAAGAACTTCCATGCAAGAGACAAAGAGTTCACCTATCGCCCAGGCGTTACCTGTTATGCTTGTGGAGAAGAAGGGCACTATGCCAAGCAGTGCCCCAAGCCAAGGAGCTCAACCCCGAAGCTCAATAATGGTGGAAATAATTCAGCACCAAAGCGAAGCAATTTCAACCCCAACAACAACCACCGGAAAGGTCACTTGAACCACGTGACCCGAGAGGAAGCACAGGACGCCCCAGATATCGTACTCGGTACGTACCCCGTCAACACAATACCTGCCATGGTTTTGTTTGATTCTGGAGCTTCTCACTCATTCGTTTCGAAAAGTTTTGCTTTGCAAAATGATTTTTCGATGCTTCCCCTGGAAAAAATCAATGATCATCAAGTCCCCTGGAATTAAGCAAGTGACCCAGAGTTACTGTCAAGGTGTGGTTATTGAATTTGAAGGATTGAAGTTTTACACCAACCTTATTGTATTGGAAAGCAAAGGACTGGATGTCATCCTAGGAATGGATTGGTTAACCACCAACAAAGGCTTTGTTGACTGCTTCAACCGTACCATGATTCTCACACACCATCATGGGAAGAAAATAAAAGTTTCAGCCAAGGAAAGACAAATACCTCGGCAACCTAGATTAAACAAGGTGGACGTTTCTGAGCTGAACAAGGTTCTAGTAGTATGTGAATTCCCAGACGTATTTCCAGAAGAACTACCAGGCATGCCACCGGACCGAGAGATAGAATTCAGCATTGAGCTAGCACCCGGAACCGCTCCCATTTATAAGAAACCATACAGAATGGCACCGTCCGAACTAGTAGAGTTGAAGAAGCAGATAAAACAATTATTGGAGAAAGGGTACATACGAGCCAGCTCCTCACCTTGGGGTTCTCCAATTTTATTTGCCAAGAAGAAGGATGGAACAATGAGGTTGTGTATTGATTATCGAGCTCTCAACATGGTCACAATCAAGAACAAATACCCAATGCCCCGAATAAATGATTTATTTGATCAGCTCGCACAGGCCAAAGTCTTCTTAAAAATTGACTTGAGATCAGGATACCATCAATTAAAAGTGCGAACAGAAGATATTCCCAAGACCGCTTTCACCTCCAGATATAGGCTGTATGAGTTCACAGTGATGCCATTCGGGCTAACCAACGCCCCCGCATATTTTGTTCACCTCATGAACAAAGTATTTATGAAGTATATGGACAAGTTTGTTGTGGTATTCATCGATGACATTCTGATATATTCCAAAACACCAGAAGAGCACGCCGAACATCTCCGGATTGTACTCGGAGAACTCAGGAAGCATCAACTGTACGCCAAATTCAGCAAATGTGAATTTTGGCTAAGGCAGGTGGGTTTTCTGGGCCACGTACTAACCCAAGAAGGTATTGCAGTAGACCCGAAAAAAGTCAAGGACGTACTTGGCTGGAAACCACCAGCTAACGTAATGGACGTACGGAGTTTCTTGGGAATGGCAGGCTATTATCGGAGATTTATTGAGGGATTCTCCACTATAGCAGAGCCCATGACACAATTGCTCAAGAAAGGCAAGAAGTTTGAATGGACAGAAGCATGCGAGAAAAGCTTCCAAGAGCTAAAGAGCAAATTAACGACGGCACCAGTATTAATTGTGCCAGATATACACAAGAACTTTGAGGTATATTGTGACGCATCCCGGAAAGGCCTCGGGTACGTATTGATGCAAGAAGGCAAGGTAGTTACGTATGTCTCCAGAAAACTACGCAAGCATGAGGAGAATTATCCCACTCATGATTTGGAATTAGCAGCGGTCATCCATGCACTCAAGGAATGGAGACACTTCCTACTTGGAAATCGTTGTGAGATATACACAGACCATAAGAGTCTTAAGTATATTTTCACACAGCCAGAGCTAAATCTACGGCAACGACGCTGGTTAGAGTTGGTGAAGGATTATGATGTCGGAATCCACTATCATCCCGGAAAAGCAAATGTTGTGGCAGATGCACTTAGTCGGAATCCCAGCACGGACGACGACAGTATGCCAAAGTTGAGGCCAGAATTTCAGCAGGAATTTGCCAGACTCAATTTAATAATGGTTACCGAAGGAAGCGTGTCAAATGTAGAAATACAGCCTACCCTGATGGAAAAAATCAAGGGAGCCCAACACGGACACCCCAGCATTGAGGGCATAAAAAGGAAAGTGATTATGGGCAGGGCCTCAGAATTCAACATAGATGAGCAAGGAATATTGTGGTACGGAGAGAGGCTATGCGTACCAAATGTCAAGGACCTCAAACAGCAGATATTGGCTGAAAGTCACACAGCTCCGTATTCCATCCATCCTGGAGGGACAAAAATGTACAAAGACCTTCAGGAAAAATTTTGGTGGCACGGTATGAAGAGAGATATAGCCACGTTCATTGCATGCTGTGACTCTTGTCAACGCATCAAGGCCGAGCACCAAAAACCAGCCGGACTGTTACAGCCCAATAAGATACCCGAGTGGAAGTGGGACGAGATTGGAATGGACTTTATTGTCGGACTGCCACGGTCACGACACGGAAATGACTCCATATGGGTTATAACCGACAGATTAACCAAAGTGGCACATTTTATTCCGGTAAGGACAACTTACACCACTCAGAGACTGGCCAGACTTTATCTTGCCCGTATTGTCTGCCTACATGGAGTCCCTAAAACTATCATCTCCGATAGAGGCACACAGTTCGTCTCTAGATTTTGGGATCACCTGCAACAGGCACTGGGAACCCAACTAGCTAGCCTTCAGTACCGCATACCATCCCCAGACTGACGGGCAGACTGAACGCGTGAACCAAATTCTAGAAGACATGCTAAGAGCCTGTGTCCTCACCTACGGGAACAGTTGGGAAGAAAGTTTGCCATATGCAGAGTTCGCATACAACAACAACTATCAAGCCAGCTTGCAAATGGCACCCTTTGAAGCTCTATATGGGAGAAGATGTCGTACCCCGCTAAATTGGTCAGAGACCGGAGACAGCCATATCTTCGGCCCATACATGCTCAAGGAGGCTGAGGAGAAAGTTAAAACAATTAGAGATCGGCTCAAAACAGCTCAGAGTCGCCAGAAGAGTTATTACGACCGAAAGCATCGGGAAATCAATTTTGAACCCAGAGAACTGGTGTACCTAAGAGTTTCTCCTATGAAGGGTCTGCAATGATTCAGGATTAAGGGGAAGCTAGCACCAAGATTCATTGGACCATTTCATATAGTGGCCTGAAGAGGCACGGTAGCCTACCAGCTGGAACTACCCGGAGACTTATCCGGTATCCACAACGTGTTTCACATCTCTCAGTTGAGAAAATACATGAGCAACCCAGAGAAGCAAGTGTCGCATGAGAATATTGACGTACAGCCAGACCTCACCTACCGGGAGCACCCCATAAAAATATTAGAAGCATCTGAGAGGAGGACCCGACAGAAAACCATCAAGTTTTTCAGAGTTCAGTGGAGTAATCACACCGAGAATGAAGCAACTTGGGAGAGCGAGGATTTTCTTCAGACAGAGCACCCACACCTGTTTAACGATCAGCTGAAATCTTGGGGACGAGATTGTTCCTAAGGGGGTAGGTGCTGTGACACTCCAAAAATTTTGTGATTTTAGTTTTCAGAGAGAGAGCCTTGCTTGGTTTAAAGAAGTTCATTTAAACCCTTCTTAAAAACCCTCTTGCTAAGTTTGCCCTCTCAAAAATATTTTTCTTGGATTTAGTTTCTTTAAAAAAAAGAAAATCTTTTGTCTTTGGGCTTTCATTTGATTTTTGATCCACTTTTGCTTACCATGCCTCCTATGGTAAGATTTCCCCAAAAAACCCCTCCTCCCACTTGGGTACAACCCAAACTTTCTGTCCAAACTAATAAAATCCATTTTTGGATTTTATTCCAATTATTTCTCCTTCCGAAATAATTCTGGCATTTCTTTTGAACCTAGGTGATTTGCAAAGCAAGTACCCTAAGGCATTTGATCCTTGATCCCAAACCAACTCCCCTGGGTAGTCCTTAGTACCCACAACCCAGAACCGTCTTGATCCACACTTCTTCTTTTCAAATATTTCAAATTTCACTCACTGCAAGTTTGGACCAGATTTGCCAAATTTGGTGAAATTCATATCTACACTTCTCCAAAAATTCCACCAAAATTCAGGCAACCTCTAGTTGCACTGAGAGACCACTCCACCAAAAATCAGCTCATGGAAAAATCCCTACATGTCTAGATCATTCTGTCGAACACCTTGCATGCACTGTTTCTGTTCATCTTCAGTTAAGTTCAGAGTTTCAGTGTCGATCTTCGTCAGAAATTCAGTCACATGTCCACAGTGCCCTTGGCACGTTGCTCGCAGCCTAGCCTGCTTGTCCGGAGCTACACACGCGTGCTTGGCGCCTCCTTGGTGTCGATGGCGCCCTGGCCCGCCTGCGCCGGCGTGTCTTGCGGCGGCCGAACCACCGTAGCGACCGACAGGGAGCAGAACGGCGACATAACGCCGTTCGGCGCCGCCCAAACCCCCTGGTGGCTCCGCGTGGCCATTTCCTCACCAGCGCACGCATGCAGCACTGTCGCCGTGGCGCGGCATGCACAGAGCGTGATCCCTGCCGCCGACGGGCCCGCGCCGCCCCGTTCCATCGAGCTCCCCTTAAGCAACCAAATCCCGACGCGGTTAGCACCTAAACGGAACCAGGGAACACCCACGACGACGCTCAACCTCTGAACCCTCCCGTGCAACCGCAGCGCCGCCATAATCACCTTGCCAGAGAACTCCGTTCACGGCAACCGACTCGGGCCGACTATATATAGCACCCCCGAGCCTGCTCTCGCCCCCGCACGACTCCACCACATCACTAGACCCTGCCTGGCCACTGGAGGAGCCTCGAGGGACCCTTCTTCCCCGACTCCGGCCACCTCGTTCCGCCTCGGCCTCCACCTCCATTCGCTCCGGTGAGGCCGTCTCCGGCGCCCTAACTTCGTCGGCAACCCTCTCGGGCAACTAAGAGTCTAACCCCCACTCCAATTTGGTCTTCACAGCTCTCTCCGACGCGGTCCACGACCACCCGAACCACCGTCCGCCGGAGCAAGGGCCGCCGTCGACACAGTGCTCGCCGGCGACCACTTCCACTTCCCACAGACGCGGAAGGACGTGCTGATCACGAAGGTACCGTCCGATCACTCTACCTCGCCGTGGATCGCCGCCGGCGACCACCGCACCTCTCGGGCGCCGTCGCGCTCTGTTTCTCTGTTCGAAATTTCAAACCCGACAGGTGGAGCCCGCCTGTCAGCCTCACAGCCGTTTCTTTTAAACGAACCGTTTTCTGGACTTTTCCGCAGAGCCCCCCTGGAAACTTTCTGTTTCATTGCACATGGGTCCTTGGACCAAAACTCTTATAACTTTTAACAGAAAGTGAGTTTTGATTGATTCCTTCTCTGTCATCTTTATTTTTCTATCTAGTTTTTTTTCATATTTATTTGAAAAATATTTGGAACACTTTTCTGTACACTCACGGTATTTATGTTATGTACGTATTTTTCTTATACCGTAGATTCCGAAGGAAGCAACGGAGCCACAAACTTCACACAGTTAAAGTCCGACTACTCCGAACCAGGCAAGCATGTTTGAACTCTTGATATGATGAGTGGTTGTTGCATGTTTGCATTTTAGTGTAGTCATGGCATGTTTATGAACATTTCTTGAATGTTACATTTCATGCACAATAGTGGAAAGTAAGTTTCGGAAAAGCATTATGTTGTTGGATACATATTTGCATGGCCATGTGTTGGCATGAGGATGGTAAGATGGCAGTGTTGTGACATGCCAGTCTTATGCCAGATTATTTGACTTCCGTGTCATCATGAAACAACTCACATTTCCATTCATCCCTTCCTGTACTGTCACATGTTTTCCGAAAGGAATATGGCATAGTAAGTTGCAAATCTTTTTCCTGGTACACACCAAATAGAGAGGCCGGGATGAGGGTTCCATGGCCCTGGATTAAAGCCCGTCATCCGGTCAGGGGGCATGGGTGTTTCCGGTTGGGACCGAGAGGGGGGCATCCCTTAGAGCGCGCGTATAGAAATTTGATCCCATGCTATTCGAGGTTGTGGCCTCCCCGTCTCAAAGTTTTTCTTGGCCGTTGTCCAGGGTGATTCCTGGCATCGTGAGGTGAAATGGGTGTGTACTAGTTAAATGTGTTTCTACCGAAATACCATAAACAGAACTAGTCCTTCGTGACTACGGAAATCCGTTGGCTGTGGTCAGTTCATACAAACTCTGCAGAGTCTCAAATTCTTGAAATCATCTTGTTCTTGATCAAGTACTATATTCATCTTATCTTGTCAGATATCAGTCTCAGTGACAAAACCCCGATGGAATACATGTGTGATAAATCCGGTTAAAGATCTTTCTTGTGGATGGACTAATCTTGTTATTTACATTTATTGTAAGCCCTGTCTATGATGTCGCTCAGACGTCCGACGGTGGCATTCTTGTTATTTACATTTATTGTAAGCCCTGTCTGTGATGTCGCTCAGACGTCCGACGGTGGCATTCTCGTTATTTACATTTATTGTAAGCCATGTCTGTGACGTCGCTCAGATGTACGACTGTG
>LT934114.1:760956814-761008062 GCA_900231445.1 Triticum turgidum subsp. durum
CTGTGACGTCGCTCAGATGTCCGACTGTGGCATTTCTCTTATAAACCCTGTCTGTGACGTCGCTCAGATGTCCGACTGTGGCATTTCTCTTATAAGCCCTATCTGTGACGTCGCTCAGATGTCCGACTGTGGTATTTCTTTTAAGCCCTTTATGTGGTGTCGCTTAGACGCCCGACTATGGCATGATTTTTATTTGTTTACCTTTCGAGGCGTCGCTCCAGACACCCGATCGGTCTTCAGTTATTTATTTTATTTATCAAGTCCTGCAATATTATTGCTGTTGTATGAGCATCATTTTGTTCATGACGCATTCATGCATCCATTGATTATATCTTTTGTCCGAACTGTCTTGCGAGTACTTTCAAAGTACTCACCTGGCTTGTCGATTTGGCCAGATGATGATGAAGGCGATCTCATGGATGAAGAGTTTGATAGCGAGTCCGACGCCTAGAGGAGTCCCAGTCAGTCCCGTGCGATCCTGTTTTGGTCATTGTATTATCCGCTTCTGCAACCCCAGAATAAATTCATCGAGCCTCACCTCGACGCTCGATGAGCTGCCAGTTAGGAGCCAAGTTATCCACCACCACTTTTACCTCGAGCTAGTAGCATGCCACCGCATCCCTGTGTCATAACCGCCCTTATGTAAAATATTGGCGAGCTTGTAATAAATTGTTGAGCAGCCTCAGCTCAACCCTGTAATATATTTAATGCTACTGGCCCTCTGATCATCAAGCTTTTGTCTACCAGTGAGGATGATTTTCCTATACTGGGATTGAAAGATCGATTTTCTCAATAATTATTTTATTGAAAAACCGGTCGTGACATTTAGACTCAACCGTCGAGCAAGCATTGCACCCAAACTAAAAGTTCTATCACGAAGTAAAGCATGGTGCAAAATAGCAAGGTTGGGGGCACTAAGGCCTCCACTCTCCCCACGACCAATCAAACATCTCCCCGCAAATAATGAATAATAACATAAGACAGGAAAATGTAAGCTAGCCACTCTCGCTTCCGACACCCCTCTCTTTTCCCCTACGGTAACTTCATCAATAAATCTCCCACATCTCTAGGACGTGGTTCACTGACGCTGCCCTCATTAGGTACTTTGCAAAAATAGCAAAAATCATAAAGTGTCATTCTCTTAGGCACATCATATAAGTGAAATTCTACCATAGGAGAATCTTCCCTATAACGTAAGTGAAAAATTTGTAGCACATTTTGGCATTATTATATTAACATAAGCATTGAACACTGAAGGCTAGCCCATACAAGCAAACACAAGAAATCAAACAAAGACATTTAGCATAGGAGTAGATCGGAATCAAACTAAGACAAAGAACACCTGACATGAAAACAAATGTCTCCAGACACTTATTGAATTTAAACCAACCTTAGAAAACTAAAAAGGGTTTTCTCAACTATCAATTATCTCTTTCCTCGGCTTCCTACACGTATATAGCCATAAACGATATCTAGGAGGAAACCTGGGAACTATATTAGCTTAGGGGATCGAGTAGCGAGCGCTCTCCTCGGCAAAGCAGACAAGAAGCAATTCCACCATTGGGAACGACATGCCCCCTTCCCTAGGGCTAGAGGTATTTACACGCTGTTTGCACAAAGTATTAGTGAGTAGGAGGTATTGGTCACACTTATCATGGAGGAAGTTGGTGATGCCTGCATTCTCTGCCAAATAATAAAAATCATCATAAATTCCGGCAGCCCCTAAGAATGCATCGCTTGACCATTCACATGGTCGAACCTCCACGGTGCGAGGAAGGTTGTACTTGGACTTCTTCTTCTCCTCATTCTCATTTTCTTTAGAACCCCGGCTTGAAGAGCCTCTCAACCATCTCTTCATCATTTCTTTTCTCTGAAATTTCTGAAATTTTTAGTGACTCAAAATAAAAGTGAACAAAACTCAACAAAATTGATAGCAACTACTCCTACAAGTGGCTAGAGGCTATATCATGTATCAAAACTACTTGGGACCATATAAATTTGACATGCAAGCTCAAGAACAAGGTCACCACACCAGAAAAAATTTGCAATATATAAAGCACTAGAACAAAAAAATAATACTCCCTCCGTTCCAAAATACTTGTCTATCTAGGCTTTTCAAATGGACTCAACATACGGATGTATGTAGACATATTTTAAAGTGTAGATTCACTCATTTTGCGCCGTATGTAGTCACTTGTTGAGATCTCTAGAAAGACAAGTATTTAGGAACGGAGGGAGTAGGACCATTGGAGGAGTCACGTACCGAAGAACAATTGCCCAAAACAATTTTGCAAATGGAGCTTTGCATGAGGAGATCGAAAATGGCAGCAAGATGAACAAAAACACGAGTTTGAGCAATGAGATGGTTTTTTCTGGAGGAAGACAAAGTGGATGGGTGCTGGAATAAGTGAGGGGGACCCATGTGGGACCCACCAGCCACCAGGGCGCGCCCAAGGGGGGTGGGTGCACCCGGGGCTTGTGGCCCACTGGTGCATCACTACTACAGGATGCTGCTAACGCGACACTACGATTAGAGACCCTTCGATGAAACTGTGTGCGATGCAATAATCGCAAATGGTGGTGTAAAAAAACGTCAAAAAGGTGCAAAATGTTTGCGATGGAGGATGCATCAAACACGGTTCAGATTTTAGTTGCGTGTGTGATGCAGGGCATACAGTTCAGTTCAATTAACCGTTTTCGATGAGGAGGAACAAAAGAAATGGATAACCAGATGAAGGTGTGTGCAATGTACAATATACGGTTCACTTGAATGAACTGTTTGTGATTAGGCAACACAAAAGAAACGCTCAGCCAGATCAAGGTGTGTGCGATGTACAACATACAGTTCACTCGGATGAACTGTTTGTGATTAGGCAACACAAAAGAAACGGGCAGCCAGATCAAGGTGTGTGCGATATACGACATGCGGTTCACTCGGATGAACTGTTTGCGTTGAGACAAGAGAACATAAATGGTTCAATATAACAAATACCATAAATATTGCAAGGTTCAAATTCAAATATTACAACACCCAAATTTAAACATTGCAAACCGCGTCATTTTTGAAAAGGGATCAGCCGCTGACAAGTCATGTATGGGTTTGACACAATGACTTCCAATTGCTTTGCCATATGCTCTTCCAATACGAAGTTTGGCATTTTTGGAGGCACTTCCATTCTGCAGTACCTGCCGGCTCTGATAATCATACCATTCATCTTTCCTAATTAAATGCGTGTTCAACCTCAGTACCCTCAACACCTTTGCTCTGACAAGAAAGAACTTGGCGAGTTTAATCTCCGATAAGGTCCCTCAGTAGGAGTTCAAAGTAATATTTGAGAGATGCAGATCCAGGCATTCGATATGATTGTCGTTATAAACATTATACACCTCCGGGCCTATTATTATCTGCAAAAGAAGAGAACGTGTTAGTGCCTACATGCAGTTTTGAACACTTCTACATGCCCATTTGGTTTGCAGGATTTGTAAAATGCACCAACATGCCATCTTCAATCTGGCATGATTAACATGGGCATTTGATTACAATCTAAAAATATGTAGCCTTCTTCACAAGAGGTTGGATTGGATGCAAAATTCCCTAAGAAAACTAGTACATATGAATCCAAAGGAGAAATGCTTATGGACGACTGTAACCATATGAATGAAGCAACCAATATGGGGTGGGGGTATATGTCCTAAAATCCTCCAAAATTCCTTCAGAAATCGTAGTACATTGTCATTGTAAACTTGGAATAGGTGCAAAAAATTGAACTCCCTTGTGGTTAACATTTAACAGGAAAGGAACATCACCTCTATATAGAACTTCTTCAGGCACGGAAAGCATCTCAGGCAACTGACAACTTGGTCCAGGTTGGGGCCGACAGATTCTAGTGCCAAGACCTCCACTGTGCCCAGAGTCTGGGTGAAGCTTCGCTGGATGACAGACGAGCATACATCTTCAAAACTAGTAATAACATTGATATCAAGAAGGAGAGGTATAAGGCGACTGTTGTACCTGAAAGTTGTAGTATTTGACAGATGAGTAGCCCACCACTTTCAATTTCAGCGTAGAAATGACATTGATTCTTGTTGGACCTTGTTGATCAACTACAAGTAATCTCTCAAGTGAAGGTGTGTCCTGGATGACCATATTGTGGTCCACCTTTTTGTGATCTCTCGTTGCAGCACCAGCAACACACATAAATAGTCCGGAGAGTCCTGGAGGTGATGTGCAAGGTACTCGACCAATTCATCGACTGAAGCCAAAGGAACTCGAGTGCAGTACAGCCGCGGAGGAGGCGCTCCATGTCATCCTTTGGGTTGCGGACGGCGACGAGCTCGAGGTGCTTCAGTCATGGTAGAAAAAGAGTGAGCACATCATTAAGGGGGGATGGCAGTTCATGAACTTGGTGAGGCGCAGCATGGGGAGAAGCGGAGCGCAGACGTTGGCAGCAAGCGCATATGCCCACCATTAAAACTGAGATTCTCGAGTTGATCTATGGCGGGGGATCGGAACCACTCGTCAAGCTTGGCTTGGTCCTTGCCATTGGAATGGAACTTGCCCGTGATAACACCTTTGATTGGGCCATGGTGACTTCCGAGGATCTGGGAGAATGCATCCAAGCTTTGGCGATAGCCATGGCAGAGCTTGTGGGCATCGAGGAGGTCGACAGGGGTGAGGAGCCATAGGGGCACCACCATCGGGAAAAGGCGGCTGTCCTCCCCCAATATTTGATTGGGAGGAGGGATATGATGACTATCAACATATCATTAGGGAGGTTGTTAATGAAGTCTAGGCCTACTGGAGTCGCTTGCGGTTCTTTCTCGACCCGCCTCCGCTTGTTGGCAGCCTCGTTCTCCACCTCGGCGGCGACAGAAACCTCTGTATCCATATTCACACCGTGCTCCAGTGCTTCAGCAGCCCCGATGTCACCAATCCCTCCGATGGGGCGCTTCGGCGGCATCCTCGTACACTGACGGCTTTGAGGACTCAGAGCGGCGTCGAGGATGCAGGTGGAGAGAGAGGAATTTTGTGTGTGGTGAGGATGGGGGGATGTGGCCGCTCGGCAGCGCCATTAATATAGACCAATGGGAACGAGGCGGGCGGCGGTCCAAGGCTGTCTCGCTTCCCGATGAGAACGACTGCTTAATCTCTAGTATGAATGCAATCTATGCTTAATTAATGAATTTAGTTGCAAAAAATAGATAGTGCTATTGATTTTTACCTGCATATTTTGACAAATCACAGTCTCTTGGCTTAGCCCCGAAGTCTGGCTTTAATTTGCATACTGTAATCTGAACCGTTTGCGTTGAAGTGATGCACATATCCTGCATTGAACAACTTGTATGCTTCCCGGTGAACCTGCGCACTGGACTGCACTCGCACGCCTACCGTTCAGTCAATCAGCTATCCACACGGAACCTCCTATAGCCATTAAAACCAAGACACGTGGCGTCACGTGAATGGTTAATAGAACACACACGGTTTGAATTATACAAACGTTTGAGATATTAAAGTGGCACCTATATTTTTCAAAATGCCTTTGTTGGCTCTCATTATTCGAGTGCGCCTTCTCTCAAAATGGACACGAAAAATACCACAGCATGTCGGGTGCCATTCTATGATAGCATGCCAAGTTTCATGAATTTCAGACGAGTTTTAGATTTACTAGAATTTAAAAACAAAGTATCTCAACGTTTTGCCGGGAATCAACGGTGCCCTGTTGTTTGAAATTCATTCCCATTTCTTGCATGGGACCTAAGCATGCACCCAAGGACACAGATTTGATTAATCAACCAATTTATATGCACTGGAGCATGCGCATGTAGTTCAGATTTGAATTATGCACATAAATGCATTGAAAACTCAGTTAATGCATAAAATGTCCAAACGAACCCCGAAAAATCACAAAAATCAACACAACACTCTTGTTGTTCTATGTTGACACGAGAAAAAAATTTGAAAGCAATAAGAGGCAATGGATATTGTTTCGTCCCCAAAGGTGGGACGTTCCCTATCGAAACCATCATGCTTGTTGTGATAAGCTCTGGTTTGTGAGAAGCATATACCCAAACCTGCCCCAAATGGGACAATTTTTTTACCACGGCATGTTGATGCCGCTCCATGATACCATGCCAAGTTTCATGAATTTCAGACAAGTTTTGGATTTACTAGAATTTAAAAAACAAAGTATCTCAATGTTTTGTCGGGAATCAACGGTGCCCTAGTGTTTGAAATTCATCCCCATTTCTTGCATGGGACCTAAGCATGCACCCAAGGACACATATTTGATTTTTCAACCAATTTATATGCACTGGAGCATGTGCATGTAGTTAAAATTTGAATTATGCACATAAATGCATTGAAAACTCAGTTAATGCATAAAAATGTCCAAACGAACCCCGAAAAATCAAAAATATTGACACAACACTCCTGTTGTTCTATGTTGACACGAGAAAATTTTGAAAGCAATAAGAGGCAATGTATATCGTTTCGTCCCCAAAGGTGGGACGTTCCCTATCAAAACCATCATGCTTGTTGTGATAAGCTCGGGGTTGTGAGAAGCTTATACCCAAACCTGCCCCAAATGGGACAATTTTTTTACCACGGCATGTTGATGCCGCTCCATGATACCATGCCAAGTTTCATGAATTTCAGACGAGTTT
Source organism: Triticum turgidum subsp. durum (assembly GCA_900231445.1). Taxonomy (NCBI): domain Eukaryota; kingdom Viridiplantae; phylum Streptophyta; class Magnoliopsida; order Poales; family Poaceae; genus Triticum; species Triticum turgidum. The sequence continues at coordinate 760,963,478 of LT934114.1, forward strand.
TGGATTTACTAGAATTTAAAAACCAGGTATCTCAACGTTTTGCCGGCAATCAACAGTGGCAGGGTGGTTGAAATTCATTCCCATTTCTTTCATGGGACCTAAGCATGCACCCAAGGACACAGATTTGATTTTTCAACCAATTTATATGCACTAGAGCATGTGCATATGTAGTTCAAATTTGAATTATGCACATAAATGCATTGAAAACTCAGTTAATGCATAAAAATGTCCAAACGAACCCCGAAAAATAACAAAAATTAACACAACACTCCTGTTGTTCTATGTTGACATGAGAATATTTTTGAAAGCAATAAGAGGCAATGAATATCGTTTTGTCCCCAAAGGTGGGGCGTTCCCTACCGAAACCATCATGCTTGTTGTGAGAACCTCTGGTTTGTGAGTAGCATATATCGAAACCTGCCCCAAATGGGACAAAAAATTTACCATGGCATGTTGATGCCTCTCCATGATAGCAGGATGCTGCTAATTAATGCATTAGTTTTTTACCATGGCAAGTTTCATGAATTTCAGACGAGCTTTGGATTTACTAGAATTTAAAAACCAGGTATATATCTCAATGTTTGTGGCCGAGTGATGGTGGCAGGGTGTTTGACATTCATTCTAATTTCTTTCATGGGACCTAATTAAGCATGCAACCAAGGACACATATTTGAATTTTCAACTAATTTATATACATTAGAGCATGTGCATGTAGTTCAAATTTGAATTATGCACATGAATGCATAGAGAACTCAGTTATATGTATAAAAATGTCCAAGCAAACCCCAAAAAATCCCAAAAATTGACACAACACCCCTGTTGTTCTATGTTGACACTAGGAAAAAAAATTGAAATCAAAAAGATGCAACAGATATTGTTTCGTCCAGAAAGGTGAAACGTTCCCTACCGAAACCGTCATGCTTGTTGTGAGGGAAGCTCTAGTTTGCGAGAAGCTTATAGCATAACCTATCCCAAATGGGACAACATTTTTTACCCCAGCATATTGATGCCGTTCCATGATAGCATGCCAAGGTTCATGAATTTCAGACGATTTTTGTACTTACTAGAATTACAAAAGAAAACACCTTAACATTTGCCGGAGAGCCACGGTGCTGTGGTGTTTGAAATTCATCACCATTTCTTGAATGGGACGTAAGCATCAATCCATGAACACATATATCATTTTACAACCCATTTTGGTGCATCGGAGCATGTGCATGTGGTTTAATTTTGAATTGTGCACCTGAAATTCCTACGAAACCAAGTCACCGTATAAAAATGTCCAAACGAACCCTGAATAATTCCAAATTTTTTGATGGTAGACCTATAGTTGCATGTTCGGTACAGATAGAAGTTCTAGCAATTCAAACACCATCCTTTGCAGCTGTGACCCCATTATGTAATTCAAATCAAGATGAAAAATCAACTAGATCCCACACAGTTTATTATCACCAACCGTGTGAGATGCAGTACACAATATCCTGGAGCACCATCGGTGTATAGTACGCCTATGGCTTACTCGAGAAGGTTCGTCAACTACAGTCCACAGCCCGCTCTGAATAAGGGACTGTGTCTGATGACACTTTGCGCGCCAGTTTTTTCGCTGAAGCGATTCCAAATTTTCGGCTTCTGCGGAACTACCTCCCCATCCCCTCTCCCTTACCAAAAGCCACATTTCCCCTGTTTCCGCCTTCCTTTGCAAGTTGAAACCTTCACTCCTTGCTTGTAGCACCGCCTCCTCGCTAGCGACCCTCCTTCACGCTGCTCGGCCTCGCCTATCTAGGCAGGTAATCCACACTTGAACCCCGTCCTCCTCCTCCTTCCACATCCCACATGCCCCGATCACCGGCGTGAGCGCGACACTTTCCACTCAAATCACCGACCCCTCCACTAAATAAGCGCCATCCTAAGCCATGGTGCACGCAGTATAGTGAGGATCTCAAGGAGCATTTGGCAGCGGAGAAGCAAATCGCGGCCGCACGCGAATGAGGTCGCGATGGCTGCCATTCGTGCCGACCCCCAGATCTTGGAGGAGCACCTCGCTGTCAAGGCCACCGTCGATGCCTCACGCGCCGACGCTGCAACGCGGTTGGCTGCTTTAAATGACAGTTCGTGGTGTTTTCTCCAGGCCACCGTCGGTGCCTTCGACGAAGACTACAAGTGTTTTCTCACTGTGCATGTGCTTACCTCATCTCGAGAGCCAGCAGGTTGGTGTCTGGAGCGGCTTAGGCAACTCACCACTACGACGAGGGCACTCACGATGTGGAGGCCTCGCCCTCTTCCATGTCCAAGGAGCCAATCATCATCGATATCTCCGATAATGAGTAGCTTGTCTTATTAGCTCACTATTAGGACCCATGTTCAGTTTGCTGGCTACTACCTTTCCATAACAAATTTTAGTGAATTGTGCGATCTACTTTTACCATGCAATCTTCTGCTCTAGTGTATATGTTCTATATGTCGTGCAATGTGGTGTTCAGTTAACTGTTTGGTTCAATTCTGCAAATGTGATGTTCAATTCTTTAGGGTGCAATTTTCCAAGTTGTCAAGCATGCTTGGTTTGGTTAACTGTCTAATCTTCTATTAGGAGTATGTTATATTGCGCAATATGGTGCTCAGTTAATGTTTGGTTCATCTGTTGTGGTCTTTAGTTAACTATTTGGTTCAATTATGCAATGCGATGTTCAATTGTTGTGTGTGCATTCTGTTATTGTATACCATGTGAGAAATAAATCGAATTTGCCTGTACTAAATACATGAGAAACAAATACAATTGCTATATCTCCAAGTTGTTAAGCATGCTTGGTTTGGTTAACTGTCCAATCTTCTATTAGGAGTATGTTATATTTGTGCAATGTGGTGCTCACTAAACGGTTGGTTCATTTGTTGTGGTGTTTAGTTAACTGCTTGGTTCAATTCTGCAATGCGATGTTCAATTGTTGTGGCTGCATTATGTTATTGTATACCATGTGAGAAACAAATCAAATTTGGCTGTACTAAATACATGAGAAACAAATGCAATTGCTATATTTCCAAGTTGTTAAGCATGCTTGGTTTGGTTAACTGTCTGATCTTCTATTAGGAGTATGTTATATTTCTGCAATGTGGTGCTTAGTTAACGGTTGGTTCATTTGTTGTGGTGTTTAGTTAACTGCTTGGTTCAATTCTGCAATGCGATGTTCAATTGTTGTGGCTGCATTCTATTATTGTATGCTATTATACCTTGTCTTTTTTATTCCTTTTCCCCATTTCCAATATAGAGAAGATATTTATGCACATCCTTGTTTTCAGGCCTTTCCAAAACAGTTCACTGATGATTACCTCTCAAACCACCTATATGTACAGGAGGCGAGGAAGGTTTTCATACAACACCCACGGTTCAATACTGAAGTGTTCCTGAAGAGGACGAAGGATGGACGGTCAATCATCCACAGGCACTGGCCTAAAGTTGCAAAGACCTTCAGCACCAATGAATGCTCAATATTCGCCTTCCGCTTCAGTAGTTTTCCGGATGAGATGCATCTGTCTATGTACCATCTATTATGCTAATTTTGAAAGGCTCTAGATGTTGCACATGAAACTTGGTGCTGGTGCAGTTGTGTAGTGGGGTAGCTGAGTGCTGAAGCTATATCATGTTGTACTTTGATGCATTTCAGTTATGAAATCTTGCTTCCTTAATATTGGAATGAAATATATTATGTGTTTAATATGAATGTCAATTAGATTAATAAATGGATTATTAATAATAGGACAATTAGCCTGCTAATTGGTTTTTGCTATGCAAACGGTTATTGAGAAAATACCGTGGGTGATGACCTAAGGCAACGCACACAGTTTCTTCTACGCACCGTGTGTGATGCATTCAATAATGCAAACGATAAAATTATTAATATTGTGTGCGATGGGAAGGCCATCACAAACCATTTAACGGGGAAAATTGTGTGTGATGTACCTACGAATGGAAACGTTTTCCTTGTAGGGACTGTGTGGGATGTATGTACGAACGGAAATGTTTCGCGGGGACTGACTATGTGGGATGAACTTATGTGTGGAAATGATTTCTCCTATATAATTGTATTTTTTTTTGAGCACTACTATACATATAACCATATTTGCTCGCTCGCCAGTCGCACACGGCCTCATTTTGCCGAGCGTGTGTGCCAGGAGGGCATATCCCAGACGGTTTCTGGGCCATGTGTGAAGGACCCCCTAATCTCTCACACTCACTAGGCGACGGTTCCGAATGCCGTCACGGGAAGGGGTTTAAAACCGTTTGTATAGCACCGACGCGTACCATTGCATCCCCCTGGTGTGTTCTTAGTGCCAAAAAAACTCAAACATTCTATAAAAAGCATACTAAGTTTTCAGGGCATTTGAAGAACTTTTATTTTTGGGACATTTTTTATGGGTTAATTATCCTTTTGCCCTTAGTGGTGTCCATGTGCTCAGTTTTGCCCTCAGATGCGAATTGTGCTCAGTTTTGCCCCTAGTCCGTGCGCACCGACTTTGTTCCGTGAACTCTGCCGTCTCCATCAGGTTAACGTTTTGACTCATCCCTTACAGGTGGACCAGGCGGCAGAGACGGCCAGTTCTATTCAGGCTGTTGCACGCATGGCTTGTGGGACCCAGCAGAGAGCCGTTGCGGGTGTGCTATATAAGTGGGCGACACACAGCAGTGGTGACCACGGCGACAGAGAGCACGACGGTAACCACGGCGAGAGAGAGAGAGAGAAAGAGAGAGAGAGAGAGGCGGTGGGAAGCTAGCTGTGGAGGGCGTGGCGGCATTGAGATCCCCTTCGGCTCCGAGCTCCATGTCTTCCTCAAGCTCCCGCGCCACCTCGTGGATGTAGAGCCGGGCGCGTGTGGACATGTCTGTCTTTGTCTGTCCGCGGTGTCGCGCGGGTATTGTTCGGAAGGTTTCTCACACACCAAGGAACTAGAATCGTCCGTTCTATGTGTGCAGTGAGAATGGGGTAAGAATAGGGGCAATTGCACCATTTCGTGGTCGGGATCTTTGAGCAATGGGTTGATCTGTTTGGTGTTCATGCAGGTGACATGCTTATTTCTTTGGGTCAATGCTCTGGCCAAGACTCTGATGAATGAATTGCAAGAAGAGAATGAAGAATGGTTGAGCATGCTGCCACAAACGGCAGTGGCCGCAGCACGAGCTCCGGAAGAAGAGATGGAGGGTGAAGCATGCACTGACAGAGAGCTAGCTGTTGAGCTTAGGATGTTGAAGAAGAAGGTTAGGATGCTTGAAGATCAAGCACTACCAATACCCATTTGCAAATACTTTTGGGCATTTGTAGGTATGGTAATCGCACTAGTTGTAATGTTGAAAATGTATGGAAAGGCATGAATTATGGAGGAATTTGTAAGCTTGAAATTTTATGAGAAATTCACCTAGTTTCAATGTTGGTCAAAGTTGTTTAAATGTTGAAAAAAAAGAAGTGACCAACATTTAAATATGTTGAAAAAAGGAGAAGAAATGAGGAATTCAGAAACTTTTGATTAATGAAATGCAGCTCTCTGTTCTGCCTTTCTGTCAAAAAAAAGGTTGCTCTTGGGCCAAATTCAGAGCGTAGAGCCAAGTGCAGGCTAGACTAATGGGCCAACTGCATCCAATTAGGCCCATTCGGGGGTTCTCTTGCATGTTTTTCTGTTTTCTGTTCTGATTTAATTTAGGCAGTAAATCATAATGTTGAAACTTTTTGTGGAAGCTAATTGAATTATTCCAGAGCCAAACAATTAAGGTTAGAATTTTTTTGGAGCTGTTAGATATTTAATAGCATTGAATTACTCCAATTCAAATACACCATGATTTAAATCAAAGACCAAAATGTCATGGAAAATGTGCCTCAGCTCTGGTAGAGGTTTACACCCGGTGCCAAAATAAATGAACATTTTTTAAGGGCATTACATTGAGAAAAAAATAATTTGTCTAAAAATGAAGGGTGGAAAATGCACAAAAAATTGGTGCGGCTGGAGACTTGAACCCAGGACCGCGTGGGTTTGTGGCATTTAGGGATTTGCTGGTAACCGCTAGGACAGATGGAAAGACTTTGACATGGTTAGGGAAGGAAGGTATACATAGTGAGACCGTGAATGTTTGCACACGCATGAGAGTGGTTTTCCTTTGTTTTGCACTGAAATTTTGGAGGGTTGGAAGGTTCAAAACATATGTTTGCGCTGCCACATGATATTTGTTAGAGTGGCACTTGGTTTAGGGTTAGAGTGGCACTTGGTTTAGGATTTAAAGGGAATAAATTTGCATGTTAGTCAATGACTTGTTTTTTTTTGAATGAAAGAGAGGGCTTCTCACCCCCTCTGATTTTCATTAATGAAAACCACAAGTTCTCCAACTTCATGACTTGGTTTAGGGAAGAAATGATATGTTTGGGCACGGACATTTTTTAACACACATAATAAACCCTAATAACTTAGATAAGATGCAACACACCGTACCCTTAAATTAAGCAATAATAATAAGTTCACGGACACATGACGAAACATGACACGACACGACACAACATAGAAAAGCAACAAAATAAAAATGAAACATGACGAGCTTGACTCCGGGCTTGAGCATCTTCATCTTCACCTCCTTCTTCCACCTTGGCCGCGCGCCCCTTCAACACCGTCTTCAACTTCACACCTCCTCCTCCTTGTCGTAGGGAAGGGAGTGCATCTGGCCTGGAGTGGGGAAGATGCTCTCGTAGTTGGTGTAGATGTTGTACACGATGAAGAAGATGGCCTCGCAGCCGCACCAAAAGACTTGGCCGAGGAGCTCGTGCGTGTCAAACGGGTTGGTGAAGGTGACCGTGAGCAGTAGGAGGATGCCGCCTCGATCACGAACCTCGTTGAGGGTGAACATCCTAGGCGAGCCCAGTGGGAGGTGGGCATAGCCGGCTCTGAGGAAGGTGCGGGTGAGTTCGACGGAACCCCTCCACCTTGAAATAGCCCACACACGGAGCTCCCTCTCCACGAGCATGCCCAGTGGGTAGCACAGCTCCGGCATGACAGGCAGACGGTTGAAGGTCGGCCCGTTGAACTGCATCTTCACTTGGTCTCGCTTGGGGAGGGCTCGGTCGCTTGGGTGTTTGAAGTTGGAGATAATGGATCGAATCTGGCTTGTGGGTGGGAGAGGAAGAGAGGCACCCCATTTATAGGCCTGTGGGTGGGAGAGGAAGAGAGAAAGGATGAGAACGGTGCATGTGTGAATCCGGAAGTGTGTGTGTATCCGTTACGTTTTGCACTCTTTAATTTTTGCATGAAAATGATGCATGGGGTGCGTGCATGCATCTGAATCACTGCATAGCTCTTTGACCGTGCCCGTGCATCTGACTCGCTACCCTGAACCACTGCCGTAATGCGTGCATGGCCACCTAGCTCGCCTCGCTAGCCTAGCTCGCCTAGCTCGCCTCGCTCGCCTCGCTCGCATGCATGCACGTCCGCCTCCCGTGCATGCAAACCCATGTCGCCGCCTCCCATGCATGCAAGGCCTGGAAAGGCTAAGATGGGCTATTTACTATGGTCTCAGGCCCAGACAACGAGACGGCCGAACGGTCCATCCAGCGCGCTCAGTATTTTTTTTAAAAAACAATCTCCCAGCCAATCAGATTGCATCTCGCGGATCGCCCCCTCCTCACCGCAGATTCCTTCTAGAAGGGTTAGATCGACGGCCCTTGATCGCCGCTATGGTTAATGGACGGTCCTTGTTCAGCTCTAGGGTTAGTGGGGTTTGGGAGGGGTTTTGAGCGGTCAAAGCTATGTTTGACCGGATTACAAATGAGCATAATAAGTTAAATAAAAATCAGAAAAATAAAAAACATGCGCACATAGTCTTCTTATGTCATATACTAACGATTTAAGTTGATAAACAAGGTTTACATACATTTAAACGATAAGTTCATGTGTATTATGTGATATCTCGAGTATCTCAAACTCTCTTGTATGAAGTGAAGAGAAGTGTTTTGGGGAAATGAACATGAAAAATTCAAAAAACTCACCACAGCTTCATTTTGGAGTGACTAAGAAGGATCCAGGCTTAGTTTTTCATTTTGATGTTTTAGACTCGTTTAAATCTTGGTCAAAGTTAAGTTTGACTAGAATTCAAATGAGCAAAAAAATAAAAAATAATAATGGAAAATCCAGCGCACATAGTCTGTATATATAGAATATATGTGTAGGAAAGTTATTTGGCTGATTTAGACAAGGTCGAAAAAAACCTTGCTTAGAAATGAGGCCGTTTACCCTACCTTTGGACCCCTCTTTTTAGCACATTTTTCATGAAAATTTCAAAAACCTCACCACAGCTTCATTTTGGATTGACTAAGAACGATCCAGGCTTAGTTTTTCATTTTGATGTTTTAGACTTGTTTAAATCTTGGTCAAAGTTAAGTTTGACCATAATTCAAATGAGCAAAACAAATAAAAAATACAACAGATTTAAATCAGCCAAACATGTGCTGATTCAAACATGTGCTCATTCAAACATCATCCAACAGATCTAAACATCATGTCAAACATAGTTCTAACATAGATCCAACTTCATCCAATAGAAATACAACATTATTCATAATGTTTCATAATTATTCATAGCGTTGGGGCTTCTGTCTGTTCCTTGAGCTTCTTGCCATCACTTTGCTCCTCGTGCACCTTGGGCTCATTGCTTCTTCTCTTCTCCTCTTGGTTGTCGGTACCTTGCGCATCTTCTTCAAACATATCATAGAGCAAAGGGTAATGAGATCATGTCAAGTGATAAATGTATAGTAGTATTTGACCCTTGCAAGATTTACATACCTAGTAGAACTCACAAGAACAGAAGGTTGGTCACCATTTGGAGCCTCACTTGGATCATCATTTGGAGCCTCACTTGGATCACCATGACCACCATTTGGAGCCTCACTTGAATCATTATTTGGAGGATATTTTGGATCATCGTAAAAATCATGCGGCTATTGACCATCATCATTTGGAACCTCGTCAAAATCCTCATCTGATGCAACCAGCTGTTGACCATCATTTTCATCATCTGTTGAGGCAACCGGCTGCTGACCAACATTTCCATCGAAGCCTTCATCGAAACTCTCTCCGAACACTGGATCTACTGTGTTATCACAATATTTATCGAAATGACCAGACCACCACACCTTGTGCACTTACGCTTCCTTGCTCCAAGTCCAGCTCCTTCGCTGCGCGGTCTGATTCGACTCTTCCTTGGTCTACCTGCTGCTCTATTCAGAACTGGAGCGCAAAGCTTGAATCCAGGGTCCACCATGTCCCATTGTTGTTTTTCCTCCATAGCAGGCAAGGCATAAGCATATGTGGCTTTGAACCTTGCAACAGAGTAGTAATCATGCACATACTGTTGTATGTTCCCTGTTGGACCTGGGAGAGAAGTGATCACAAACAAGGCATGAATGCATGGCAACCCAGTTATCTGCCATTGTCTACAACTGCAAGTTCTAGCTTCTAAATCCACTGGATATCACCATTTCCGGATCGTTGAGTTGAAAGACTCTGCTAGATTATTATGCACATAGTCAACTTTGCTCAGTTCACTGAATTGGCTTCTGGCCCATAACTTGGAGTGGTGTGTTTCCAAGTATTCTTTCACTTTGGGATTCATGTATAACTTCCTCAAGTGGTGGTTGTGCTTCTTCACACTACAAGTCAAAGATGCTGGCCATAAATTGTCGGTATACACCTTTCCTTTGAATTTCTTCATGAAATTTGTAGCAAGGTGACGCATGCATTCCCTATGCTCTACTCCAGGGAACACATTGTCCATGGCCACTTCTAAACCTTTGCAGGCATCTGTATGAATGAGCAACCCATTGGGATGTGCAATAGCCCGGCGCAGATTATGCAAAAACCAAGTCCAGCTTTCCTCAGACTCTGTCTCCAACACACCGTAGGAAACTGGAAATACAAAAGTGTGTGCATCAACTGCACAAGCTGCTACTAACTGTCCTTTAAACCTCCCTGTGAGAAAAGTGGCATCAATAGCCAAATAAGGCCTGCAGCCTGCCCAAAAAACCCGGCGACAAGCCTCAAAGCAGACAAAAACCCTCCTAAAGCATTCCTTGGTCTTTGTTACTCCCCTGAATGTGTACTCCACGGTGTGGTGATCAATATCTGCAATACTACCTGGGATTGTCTTCTCCACTTCACCTTTGACTGAATACAACAATTGGAAACTTTTGTGCCAGTTACCATAAATAGAATCCATAGCATGTTGTTTACCATTGAACAACCTCATGTATGGTAAATCTATCTTGAACTTATCTTTGATGTTCTTCTGCCATTCCTTTGGACCCACTTGCTGGTTTCCTTTCACCCACTTCTTTACTTCCTCTGCCACCCATCTTGACTTGGCTCTACTGATTGTATCCTTCCTAAGGGTTGATTCCTAGAATGTGTGCTTAAAAGGGTTCACTTTGACCTGAACATTAGTGCTATTTCACATTTTAGAAGCGAGCAGCCTCCATGGACAACCCTCAGTCAGACAGTGCACTCTGTAACGTACTTGATCACTCTTGTCAACTTTGAAAGTATGTTCTACCCTCCCGTGGCAGCGGGATCCTAATGGAAACTAAGGGATATTAAGGCCTCCTTTTAATAGAGAACCAGAACAAAGCATTAGCACTTACTGAATACATGAACTCATCAAACTACGGTAATCACCAAAAAGAATCCCAATTATCGTCACCTTGGGGTATGTGGATCATAACTCGTAATAGGTGTCTACAACTTGCAAGATTGGATCAAGGACACATATATTCATGAAAACATAATAGGTTCAGATCTGAAATCATGGCACTCGAGCCCTAGTGATAAGCATTAAGCATAGCAAAGTCATAGCAACATCAATCTTAGAACATAGTGGATACTAGGGATCAAACTCTAACAAAACTAACTCGAGTACATGATAAATCTCATCCAACCCATCACCGTCTAGCAAGCCTACGATGGAATTACTCACGCACGACGGTGAACATCATAAAATTGGTGATGGAGGAAGGTTGGTGATGATGATGGTGATGAATCCCCCTCTCCGGAGCCCCGAACAGACTCCAGATCTGGCCTCCCGATGAGGAACAGGAGGTGGCGGTGGCTCTTTATCGTAAAACGCAATGAATCCTTCTCTCTGATTTTTCTCCCCGAATAGGGTTATATGGAGTTGGAGTTGAGGTCGGGGGGTCTCCATGGGACCCACAAGCTAGTGGGGGCGCCGAGGGGGGTAGGGCGCGCCCGCCACCCTTCTGGACTCCTGGTGGGTCCCCTCTGGTTGATTCTTTCGCCAATATTTTTTATTTATTCCAAAAATATTCTTCAGAAATTTTTAGGTCAATCCGAGAACTTTATTTCTGCACAAAAATAACACCATGGCAATTCTCCTGAAAACAGCGTCAGTCCGGGTTATTTCCATTCGAGTCGTGCAAATTAGAGTCCAAAACAAGGCAAAAGAGTTTGGAAAAAGTAGATACGATGGAGACATATCAGGAACCAATATGGGCATCTAGGTCCCGCTATTGGTTATTGACTGAAGATTCGTCTCGGTCATGTATACATCATTCTCGAACCCGTAGGTCTGCACGGTTAACGTTCACTGACGATATAGTATTATATGAGTTCTGTGAATTGGTGACCGAGTGTTGTTCGGATTCTCGGATGAGATCACAGACATGACGAGGAGTTTCGGAATGGTCCGGAGGTAAAGATTGATGTATAGGATGATAGTATTTGGTCTCCGAAAAGGTTTTGGAAAGCACTGGTTATTTAGCAGATCACCGGAAGGGGTTTCGGGAGGCCACGGGAAGTTACTGGGCCTAATAGGACAAGGGGAGGGGAGCACACCAGCCCACAAGGGGCTGGAGCGCCCCCAACCTGGTCGTCGGCCTTGTAAAGGAAAGGGATGGGTTGGCCCCCTCCTTCTTTCTCCACGGAAGAAAGAAAGGGAAAGGGGGGCGCCCTAAGGCAGCCGCCCCCCTTTCCTTTTCCCCATGCGCCAAAGAAGGAAGGGGGCGTGGCCAGGGCAAGCCCTATGGCTAGCCGCCGGACCCCTTGGGGGCGCCCTAGGCTGCCTCCCCTCCTCCCCCCCACCTATATATATGAGAGGAGGGAGAGGGGCAACACAGACCACGATCCCCAAGTCGTGTGCGGTGCCCGATACGTCTCCAACGTATCTATAATTTTTGATTGTTCCATGCTGTTATATTATCATTCTTGGATGTTTTACAATCATTTTATAGCTACTTTATATCATTTTTGGGACTAACCTATTGACATAGTGCCCAGTTCCAGTTGTTGTTTTTTGCTTGTTTTTTACTTTGCAGAAAATCAATACCAAACAGAGTCCAAACGCAGAGGAACTTTTTGGAGATTTTTTCTGGACCGGAAGACACAAGATGGGCCAAAGAAGTACCAGAGGGGTGCCCCGACGGGGGCACAACCCACCTGGGCGCGCCTGGGGGCCCAGGCGCGCCCTGGTGGGTTGTGCCCACCTCGTTTGCCTCCTGCACCGCCTCTTCGCCCTATAAATACCCGAATATTCCAAAAACCCTAGGGGAGTCGACGAAACACAATTCCAGCCGCCAAAAGTTCCAGAACCATGATATTCAATCTAGACACCATAACAAAGGGGTTCATAATCCTCATTGGTGCCTCTCCGATGATGCGTGAGTAGTTCATTGTAGACCTACGGGTCCATAGTTAGTAGCTAGATTGCTTCCTCTATTTCTCTCTATTTTGATTCTCAATACAATGGTCTCTTGAAGATCTATTTGATGTAACTCTTTTTGCGGTTTGTTTGTTGGGATCCGATGAACTTCGAGTTTATGATCAGATCTATTTTATCCATGAAAGTTGTTTGAGTTTTTATCTCTTATATGCATGATTACTTATAGCCTCGTATTTCTTCTTCAAATCTTTGGTTTAATTAGGCCGACTAGATTGATTTTTCTTGCCATGGGAAGAGGTTCTTTGTGATGGATTCGATCGTGTGGTGTTCTTTCCTAGTGATAGAAGGGGTAGCAAGACACGTATTGATTGTTGCTATTAAGAATAACAAGATGGGGTCTATTCCTACATGAATAGATCTTTTCTACATCAAGTCATTGTTCTGCATTACTCCGTTTCTCCATGAACTTAATACACTAGATGCATGTTGAATAGCGGTCGATGTGTGGAGTAATAGTAGTAGATGCAGGCAGGAGTCGGTCTACTAATATTGGACGTGATGCCTATATAATGATCATTGCCTGGATATCATCATAATTATTTGAGGTTCTATCTATTTCCCGACAATAATTTGTTTACCCACCGTATGCTATTTTTTCGAGAGAAGCCACTAGTGAAATCTATGGCCCCGGGTCTATTCTTTATAACATTTGCTTCGAGATCTATTTTTATTTGCTTTTGTTTTCAGATCTATTATTCTAAAAACCCAAAAATATCTTGATGCACTTTTTATTTATTTATTTTATTTGGTTTTATCGAGAGATCTATTTATCCAAAATCATACAAACCAATCTATCTTTTACCTGAGAGGGATTGACAACCCCTCCCACGCGTCGGGTTGCAAGTATTTGTTCTTTGTGTGCAGGTACTGATTAATAGTGTTGCTTGGTTCTCCAACTGGTTCGATAACCTTGATCTCATCACTGAGGGAAATACCTATTGTAGTTGTGCTGCATCATCCCTTCCTCTTTGGTGAAATATTGACGAGGAAATGAGCCATCATGCCCCCTCTCCCTCTAGTTCTAGTTCTTCCTCCGTCCACGTCTGTTTTGCTTGGCGAAGCCCTGCGGATAGATTCACCACCACCGTCATCACGCTATCGTGCTGCCGGAACTCATCTACTACTTTGCCTCTCTTGCTGGATCGATAAGGCAAGGACGTCATCGAGCTGAACGGGTGCTGAACGTAGAGCTGTCGTACGTTCGGTACTGATACATCTCTGTCATATCTACTTTTCCTAATGCCTTTCCTCTTGTTTTGTACTCTAAAATTTGCCTGATTTGAATGAAACTAACCTAGACTAACGTTGTTTTCAGCAGAACTACCATGGTGTTGTTTTTGTGTAGAAATAAAAGTTCTCGGAATGGAACAAAACTTTTTGGAGATTTTTTATGGAATAAAATAAAAATATTGGAGCCAAGAACCACCGAAGGGGCCCCCCTGGGTGAGCACAACCCACCAGGGCACCCCCCTCCTGGCGTGCCCAAGTGGGTTGTGCCCACCTGGTGGCCCCGTAGACCCTGATTCCAACTCTATAAAATCCCATTTTCGGAGAAAAAACCAAGGAGAAAAAATTATCGCGTTTCACGAGATGGAGCCGCCACCACCTCCTGTTCTTCATCAGGAGAACAGATCTGGAGTCCGTTTGGGGCTGCAGAGAGGGGGATCTTTGATCTTTGTCATCACCAACCCTTCTCCATTGCTAATTCCATGATGCTCCCCACCGGGAGTGAGTAATTCCTTCATAGGCTCGCTGGTCGGTGAGGAGTTGGATGAGATTCATCATGTAATCGAGTTAGTTTTGTTAGAGCTTGATCCCTAGTGTCCATTATGTTTTGAGATTGATGTTGCTATGACTTTGTCATGCTTAATGCTTGTCACTTTGGGCCTGGGTGCCATGATTTTAGATCTGAACCGTTTATGTTATTGATACGTCCATTTTGCATCATGCTTTTATATCAATATTTATTGCATTATGGGCTATTATTAAAAATTATATCTCAATACTTATGGCTATTCTCTCTTATTTTACAAGGTTTACCATGAAGAGGGGGAATGCCGGCAGCTGGAATTCTAGCTAGAAAAAGAGCAAAACATTGGAAACCTATTATGCACTGCCCCAAAAATCCTGAAACTCCACGGAAGTCAGTTTTTGAATTAATAAGAATTATTGAGCGAAAGAAACACCAGAGGGGGCCCACACCCTGGCCAGGAGGGTGGGGGGCGCTCCCCCTGTCTCCTGGGCCCCTTGGTGGCCCTCCGGTGTCCATCTTCTGCTATATGAAGGTTTTTACCCTGCAAAAAAATCAGAGGCAAGCTTACGGGACGAAACTCCGCCGCCTCGAGGCAGAACCTTGGCGGAACCAATCTAGAGCTCCGGCAGAGCTGTCCTGCCGGGGAAACTTCCCTCCGGGAGGGGGAAATCATCACCATCATCATCACCAACGATCCACTCATTGGGATGGGGTCAATCTCCATCAACATCTTCACCAGCACCATCTCCTCTCAAAACCCTAGTTCATCTCTTGTATCCAATCTTGTATCAAAACCACAAATTGGTACATGTGGGTTGCTAGTAGTGTTGATTACTCCTTGTAGTTGATGCTAATTGGTTTACTTGGTGGAAGATCATATGTTCAGATCCTTAATGCATATTATTACTCCTCTGATTATGAACATTAATATGCTTTGTGAGTAGTTATGTTTGTTCCTGAGGACATGGGTGAAGTCTTGCTATTAGTAGTCATGTGAATTTGGTATTCGTTCGATAATTTGATGAGATGTATGTTGTCTTTCCTCTAGTTGTGTTATGTGAACGTAGACTACATGACACTTCACCATTATTTGGGCCTAGAGGAAGGCGTTGGGAAGTAATAAGTAGATGATGGGTTGCTAGAGTGACAGAAGCTTAAACCCTAGTTTATGCGTTTCTTCGTAAGGGGCTGATTTGGATCCATATGTCTAATGTTGTGGTTAGGTTTACCTTAATCCTTCTTTTGTAGTAGCGGATTCTTGCAATAGGGGTTAATCATAAGTGGGATGCTTTTCCAAGTAAGGGCAGTACCCAAGCACACAGTCCACCCACATATCAAATTATCAAAGTACCGAACGCGAATCATATGAGCATGATGAAAACTAGCTTGACGATAATTCACATGTTTCCTCGGGAGCTCTTTTCTCATTATAAGAAATTGTCCAGGCTTGTCCTTTGCTAAAAAAGGATTGGGCCATCTTGCTACACTTTATTTACTTTCATTTCTTGTTACTCGTTACAATTTATCTTATCACAAAACTATTTGTTGCCTACAATTTCAGTGCTTGCAGAGAAAACCTTACTGAAAACCGCTTGTCATTTCCTTCTGCTCCTCGTTGGGTTCGACACTCTTACTTATCGAAATCACTACGATAGATCCCCTATACTTGTGGGTCATCAAGACTCTTTTCTGGCGCCGTTGCCGGGGAGCGTAGCGCTTTTGGTGAGTGGAACTTGGTAAGGAAACATTTATATAGTGTGCTGAAATTTTCTATCACTTATTACTATGGAAACTAATCCTTTGAGGGTCTTGTTCGGGGTATCTTCACCCCGACCAGAATAGCAAAGATTTTCTCCTCAACCTACTGAACCTATTGAAAATATTTACTTTGAGATTCCTTCGGGTATGATAGAGAAACTGCTAGCTAATCCCTTTGCAGGAGATGGAACATTGCATCCCGATTTACACCTTATCTTTGTGAATGAAGTTTGTGGATTATTTGAACTTGCAGGTATTCCCGATGATATTGTCAAAAGGAAGGTCTTCCCTTTATCTTTGAAGGGAGATGCATTGACATGGTATAGGCTATGTGATGATACGGGATCTTGGAATTATAAACGATTGAAGTTGGAATTTCACCAGAAGTTCTATCCTATGCATCTTGTTCATCGTGATCGTAATTACATATATAATTTCTGGGCTCGCAAAGGAGAAAACATCTCTCAAGCTTGGGGGAGGCTTAAGTCAATGTTATATTCATGGCCCAATCATGAGCTCTCCAGAGAAATGATTATTCAAAAATTTTATGCTCGGCTTTCTCTCAATGACCGCAACATGATTGATACTTCCTGTGCTGGTTCTTATATGCTGAAGACTATTGAATTCAAATGGGACTTATTGGAAAGAATTAAACGCAACTCTGAAGATTGGGGTTCCGACGATGGTAAGGAGTCAGGTATGACACCTAAGTTTGATTGTGTTAAATCTTTTATGAATACCGATGCTTTTCGTGGATTTAGCGCTAAATATGGACTTGACTCCGAGATAGTAGCTTCTTTCTATGAATCTTTTGCTACTCACGTTGATCTCCCTAAGGAGAAGTGGTTTAAATATAATCCTCCCATTGAAGTAAAAGTAGTTGCACCTATTACAGTTGAAGAAAAGACTGTCACCTATAGTGATCCTATTGTTCCTACTACTTATGTTGAGAAACCTCCTTTTCCTGTTAGGATAAAGGATCATGCTAAAACTTTGACTGTTGTTCGTAAGAGTAATACTAGGACTTATACACCTCCTGAGCAAATCAAAGTTGAACCTAGTATTGCTATGGTTAAAGATCTCTTGGATGATGATTTAGATGGGCATGTTATTTATTTCTATGGAGAGATTGCTAATATTGTTAGACCAGATACTGAGATACATAGACCTGTGGTAGGCATGCCTATTATTTCTGTTAAAATAGGAGATCGTTGTTATCATGGCTTATGTGATATGGGTGCTAGTGCTAGTGCAATACCCTATGACTTGTATAAATAAATTATGCATGATATTGCACCTGTTGAATTGGAAGGTATTGATGTTACTCTCAAACTTGCCAATAGAGATACTATTTCACCAATTGGGATTGTTAGAGATGTTATAGTCTTGTGTGGGAAGGTTAAATATCCTGCTGATTTTCTTATTCTTAGTTCCCCACAAGATGACTTTTGTCCCATTATTTTTGGTAGACCCTTCTTGAATACAGTTAATGCTAAGATTGATTGTGAAAAGGATACTGTTACAATTGGCTTAGAGGGTATGTCTCATGAGTTTAATTTGGCTAAGTTTCATAGACAACCTCGTGATAGAGAATCAACTAGTAAGGATGAGATTATTGGTCTTGCTTCTATTGCCGTGCCTCCTACTGATCCGTTAGAACAAATATTTGCTAGACCATGAAAATGATATGTTTATGAAGGAAAGAAGGGAAAAGGTGTTCCTTCAAAAGGAACCTATGCTGAAACACAACCTACCCGTTGAAATTCTAGGGGATCCCCCTCCACCCAAGGGTGATCCTGTGTTTGAACTCAAACCATTACCTGATAATCTTAAGTATGCTTACCCTGATGAAAAGAAAATATATCATGTTATTATTAGTGCTAACCTTTCAGAGCAAGAAGAAGAAAGATTATTGAAAACTCTGAAGAAGCACCATGCTGCTATTGGATATACTCTGGATGATCTCAAGGGAATTAGTCCCACGTTATGTCAACACAAAATTAATTTGGAGGACGATGCCAAACCAGTTAGAGATCCTCAACGACGACTGAATCCTAAAATGAAAGAAGTGGTAAGAAAGGAGATACTAAAGCTCCTTGAGGCAGGTATAATTTATCCCGTTGCTGATAGTGATTGGGTAAGCCCTGTCCATTGTGTTCCTAAAAAGGGAGGTATTACCGTTGTTCCTAATGATAAAGATGAATTGATCCCGCAAAGAATTATTACAGGTTATAGGATGGTAATTGATTTCCGCAAATTAAATAAAGCTACTAAGAAAGATCATTACCCTTTACCTTTTATCGATCAAATGCTAGAAAGACTGTCAAAACACACGTTTCTTCTTTCTAGATGGTTATTCTGGTTTCTCTCAAATACCTGTATCAGCGATAGATCAATCTAAAACTACTTTTACTTGCCCTTTCGGTACTTTTGCTTATAGATGTATGACTTTTGGTTTATGTAATGCACCTGCTACCTTACAAAGATGTATGATGGCTATATTCTCTGGCTTTTGTGAAAAGATTTGTGAGGTATTCATGGATGATTTCTCCGTCTATGGATCCTCTTTTGATGATTGCTTGAGCAACCTTGATGGAGTTTTGCAGAGATGTGAAGACACTAGTCTCGTCTTGAATTGGGAGAAGTGTCACTTTATGGTTAATGAAGGCATTGTCTTGGGGCATAAGATTTCCGAGAGAGGTATTGAAGTTGATAAAGCTAAAGTTGATGCTATTGAAAAGATGCCATGTCCCAAAGACATAAAAGGTATAATAAGTTTCCTTGGTCATGTCGGTTTTTATAGGAGTTTCATTAAGGACTTTTCTAAAATCTCTAGGCCTCTGACTAATTTATTGCAAAAAGATATTCCTTTTGTCTTTGATGATGATTGTGTAGAAGCATTTGAAATACTTAAGAAAGCTTTGATCACTGCACCTATTGTTCAGCCACCTGATTGGAATTTACCCTTTGAAATTATGTGTGATGCTAGTGATTATGCTGTAGGTGTTGTTCTAGGGAAAAGAGTTGATAAGAAATTTAATGTTATCCAGTATGCTAGTAAAACTATTGATACTACCCAGAGAAATTATGCTACTACTGAAAAAGAGTTCTTAGCAGTTGTGTTTGCATGTGATAAGTTTAGACCTTATACTGTTGATTCCAAAGTTACTATTCACACTGATCATGCTGCTATTAAATATCTTATGGAAAAGAAAGATGCTAAGCCTAGACTTATTAGATGGGTTCTCTTGCTCCAAGAATTTGATTTGCATATTATTGATAGAAAGGGAGCTGAGAACCCCGTTGCAGACAACTTGTCTAGGTTAGAGAATGTTCTTGATGACCCACTGCCTATTGATGATAGCTTTCCTGATGAACAATTAGCGGTTGTTAATGCTTCTCGTACTGCTCCTTGGTATGCTGATTATGCTAATTACATTGTTGCTAAATTTATACCACCTAGTTTCACATACCAGCAAAAGAAAAAGTTCTTTTATGATTTAAGACATTACTTCTGGGATGACCCACACCTTTATAAAGAAGGAGTAGATGGTGTTATTAGACGTTGTGTACCTGAGCATGAATAGGAACAGATCCTACGAAAGTGTCATTCTGAATCATATGGAGGACACCACGCTGGAGATAGAACTGCACATAAGGTACTGCAATCTGGTTTTTATTGGCCCACTCTCTTCAAAGATGCTCGTAAGTTTGTATTATCTTGTGATGAATGTCAAAGAATTGGTAATATTTGTAGACATCAAGAAATGGCTATGAATTATTCTCTTGTTATTGAATCGTTTGATGTTTGGGGCTTTGATTATATGGGACCTTTTCCTGCCTCTAATGGTTACACACATATTTTAGTTGCTGTTGATTACGTTAATAAGTGGGTAGAAGCTATTCCAACTAGTAGCGCTGATTATAACACTTCTATTAAAATGCTTAAAGAAGTTATTTTTCCGAGGTTTGGAGTCCCTAGATATCTTATGACTGATGGTGGTTCACATTTTGTTCATGGTGCTTTCCGTAAGATGCTTGCTAAGTATGATGTTAATCATAGAATCGCATCTCCTTATCACTCGCAGTCTAGTGGTCAAGTAGAGTTGAGCAATAGACAGCTCAAATTAATTTTGCAAAAGACTGTGAATAGATCTAGAAAGAATTGGTCCAAAAAAACTTGATGATGCATTATGGGCCTATAGAACTGCATACAAAAATCCTATGGGTATGTCTCCGTATAAGATGGTTTATGGAAAAGCTTGTCACTTACCTCTTGAACTTGAACATAAAGCATATTGGGCTATTAAAGAGCTCAACTATGACTTCAAACTTGCTGGTGAGAAGAGGTTATTTGATATTAGCTCACTCAACGAATGGAGAACCCAAGCCTATGAGAATGTCAAGCTATTCAAAGAAAAAGTCAAACGCTGGCATGATAAAAAGAAACAAAAGCGTGAGTTTAACATAGGTGATTATGTGTTATTATTCAACTCTCGTTTAAGATTTTTTGCAGGAAAACTTCTCTCTAAATGGGAAGGTCCTTACGTTATCGAGGAGGTCTATCGTTCTGGTGCCATAAAAATCAACAACTTCGAAGGCACAAGTCCGAGGGTGGTGAACGGTCAAAGAATTAAACATTACATCTCAGGTAATCCTATCAATGTTGAAACTAATATTGTTGAGACCGTAACCCCGGAGGAATAAATAAGGGACACTTTCCAGAATGTTCCAGACTCCAAAAAGGAATAGGTATGTGGTACGGTAAGTAAACCGACTCCAAAACAATTCTAATGGCAATTTTTATAAGTTTTGGAATATTTAAGAATTTTAGAAAGAAAGAAGTAGTCCGGGAAGGACACGAGGCTTCCACGAGGGTGGAGGGCGCGCCCACCCTTCCTGGGCGCGCCCCCCTATCTTGTTACCACCTCGTGTGCCTCCCAGACTCTGTTTTCTTGCACGTTACATATTTTGGTCGGTAAAAATTCATTATATAATCTCCCGAAGGCTTTGACCACCGTATCATGCAAATATCCTCTGTTTCCGTTTCGAGCTATTTTTCTGACAGATCTAGAGCATCATGACGTCTCCAAGCGCTCCCAAGGACAAGTTTTTTGAGAGGGTTATCAACCCCTATCTCGCGGAGGTGCTGCAACACCCTCAAACCATTGAGATGCGTGAGGGGGTGCTGCACATCCGCGATGTGGAGGGACCAAGGCGTACCGGAAGCGTGGAGACAAAGCTCGAAGCCATGGAGCAACAAGTTTTCAAGTGCCAAGGGATGGTGGAGCGTGGACTCAACGCCAACCAGATGATGATCACGGAGTTCACCAACAACCACAAGCTGGATGCCAAGGTCATTGGGGAGACCATCTTCAAGTTGCAAGTGAAAATCGAGCACCTCCAAAGCCCAGATCTATGACCTGCAAAACCAAAATTGTGAGTATGAATATAGATTAAAAAGGATGAGTTTGACTGTAGATTTGAGGATCCCGGAGACTCGCCCATCCTTCTATGATGGTGAGCCTATGCCTTGGAAGATGGACGACAAGCCTACATCATCAAAAACTCCTACTTCACCATCTCTGAGGACATAATCACATGGGTATGGGCACTCCCCTTGGCAACTGCCAAGCTTGGGGGATGTTCCCCGGTATCGTATCACCATCACACTCCTATCTTTACTGTTTTATTTAGTTCGATCCTTTTAGTAGTATCTTGATCTAGTAGATTGAAGTTTTGATACCAAGTAGTTTTGAGTTTTGCTTTGTGATCTCTTTATGTAATCGAGTTCGTGAGCTATCTATAATAAAGATTAGTGTTGTGTCAAGGGCTTTGCTATATTGCTATGATCTTGAGAAAGTAGAAGGAATAAAAAGAATAAAAGAGCTCATGTTGATCTTATGGATAGTAATGACTTCACACATAGAAAGTATGAGGCATAAAAGTTGTTGAGAGTTGACAAACGTAGTTTTGGTCATCGTTGCAATTAATAGGAAGTAATAAGGAAAGAGAGGTCTCACATACAAATATATTAGCTTGGACATCTTTTATGATTAGGAGCACTCATTAAGTATGACATGCTAAAAGAGTTGATGTTGGACAAGGAAGACAACGTAATGGTTTATGTTTTCTCACATCTCAGTTAAAGTATATTATCATTGACCTTCCAAACATGTTGAGCTTGCCTTTCCCCCTCATGCTAGCCAAAATTCCTGGCACCAAGTAGAGATACTACTTGTGCTTCCAAATATCCTTAAACCCAGTTTTGCCATGAGAGTCCACCATACCTACCAATGGATTGAGTAAGATCCTTCAAGTAAGTTGTCATGTTGCAGGCAATAAAAATTGCTCTTTAAATATGTATGACTTATTAGTGCAGAGAAAATAAGCTTTATACGATCTTGTTGTGGAAGCAATAAAAGCGACGGACTGCATAATAAAGGTCCGCATACAAGTGGCAATATAAAGTGACGTTCTTTTGCATTAAGATTTTGTGCATCCAACCCTAAAAGCACATGACAACCTCTGCTTCCCTCTGCGAAGGGCCTATCTTTTACTTTATGTTTTTTTACTTTATGCTTGAGTCAAGGTGATCTCCACCTTTCCCTTTTCATTTTATCCTTTGGCAAGCATATATATATATATATATATATATATATATATATATATATATATATCCAATTGGATGTAAGTTAGCATGGACTATTATTGTTGACATCACCTAAAGGTGAATACGTTGGGAGGCAACACAATAAGCCCCTATCTTTCTCAGTGTCCGGTTGAAACTCCATAACCACAAGTATTGCATGAGTGTTAGCAATTGTAGAAGACTACATGATAGTTGAGTATGTGGACTTGCTGAAAAGCTTTATTCTTGACTCTTTCTGATGTTATGACAAATTGCAATTTCTTCAATGACTGAGATTATAGTTTGTTAGTTCCCAATGAAGTTTCTGAACCATACTTGTTGATTGTTACTTGAGCATAAGAAATTACAAGATAAAATTGTTGTTATAAGAATGATCATGATGCCCTCATGTTCGTATTTTATTTTTATCGACACCTCTATCTCTAAACATGTGGACATATTCTTTCGATATCGGCTTCCGCTTGAGGACAAGCGAGGTCTAAGCTTGGGGGAGTTGATACGTCCATTTTGCATCATGCTTTTATATCAATATTTATTGCATTATGGGCTGTTATTACACATTATATCTCAATACTTATGGCTATTCTCTCTTATTTTACAAGGTTTACCATGAAGAGGGGGAATGTTGGCAGCTGGAATTCTGGCTGGAAAAGGAGCAAACATTGGAAACCTATTCTGCACTGCCCTAAAAATCCTGAAACTCCATGGAAGTCAGTTTTGGAATTAATAGGAATTATTGAGCGAAAGAAACACCAGAGGGGGCCTACACCCTGGCTAGGAGGGTGGGGGCGCGCCCAGTAGGTAGGCGCGCCCCCTGTCTCCTGGGCCCCCTGGTGGCCCTCCGGTGTCCATCTTCTGCTATATGAAGGCTTTTACCCTGGAAAAAAATCAGAGGCAAGCTTACGGGACGAAACTCTGCCGCCACGAGGCGGAACGTTGGCGGAACCAATCTAGAGCTCCGGCAGAGCTGTCCTGCCAGGGAAACTTCCTCCGGGAGGGGGAAATCATCACCATCATCATCACCAATGATCCTCTCATCGGGAGGGGGTCAATCTCCATCAACATCTTCACCAGCACCATCTCCTCTCAAAACCCTGGTTCATCTCTTGTATCCAATCTTGTATCAAAACCACAAATTGGTACCTGTGGGTTGCTAGTAGTGTTGATTACTCCTTGTAGTTGATGCTAATTGGTTTACTTGGTGGAAGATCATATGTTCAGATCCTTAATGCATATTATTACTCCTCTGATTATGAACATTAATATGCTTTGTTACTAGTTACGTTTGTTCCTGAGGACATGGGTGAAGTCTTGCTATTAGTAGTCATGTGAATTTAGTATTCGTTTGATATTTTGATGAGATGTATGTTGTCTTTCCTCTAGTGGTGTTATGTGAACGTCGACTACATGACACTTCACCATTATTTGGGCCTATAGGAAGGCATTAGGAAGTAAAAAGTAGATGATGGGTTGCTAGAGTGACAGAAGCTTAAACCCTAGTTTATGCGTTGCTTCGTAAGGGGCTAATTTGGATCCATATGTCTAATGATGTGGTTAGGTTTACCTTAATACTTCTTTTGTAGTTGCGGATGCTTGAAATAGGGGTTAATCATAAGTGGGATGCTTGTCCAAGTAAGGGCAGTACCCAAGCACCGGTCCACCCACATATCAAATTATCAAAGTACCGAACGCAAATCATATGAGCGTGATGAAAACTAGCTTGACGATAATTCCCATGTGTCCTCGGGACCTCTTTTCTCGTTATAAGAAATTGTCCAGGATTTTTTGCTACAAAAAGGATTGGGCCACCTTGCTACACTTTATTTACTTTCATTGCTTGTTACTCGTTACAATTTATCTTATCGCAAAACTATCTGTTACCTACAATTTCAGTGCTTGTAGAGAAAACCTTACTGAAAACCGCTTGTCATTTCTTTCCGCTCCTCGTTCGGTTCGACACTCTTACTTATCGAAAGGACTACGATAGATCCCCTATACTTGTGGGTCATTAGTTATCACCATTATATCTATGTTCTAGATCCGATCTTGCAAGTTCTAGTCACCTATTATGTGTTATGATCCGTAAACCCCAAAGTGACAGTAGTCGGGATACTTTTCGGTGATGACCATAGTTTGAGGAGTTCATGTATTCACTATGTGCTAATGCTTTGTTCCAGTTCTGCATTAAAAGGAGGGCTTAATATCTCTTAGTTTCCATATGGGCACCGCTGCCATGGGAGGGTAGGACACAAAATGTCATGCAAGTTCTTTCCATAAGCACGTATGACAATTTATGGAATACATGCCTACCTTATTTTTATAAACTAGAGTTAGTGCCTTATTGCCCTAGGTTATGACTGTTCTATGATGAATATCATCCAACGAATTCATCGATCCTATGCCTACGAATTCTCTTATATTGTTCTTGCTAAGTTACTACTACTGATGTTACTGTTATACTTGCTACAAAATCATTGCTATAACTGTTACCGTTACTATTGCTATTGCTACTACTTCAAAACTATCATATTACTTTGCTACTGATCATATTGCTGCAGATAATTAATCTCCATGTGTGGTTGAATTCACAACTCAACTGCTAATACTTGCAATTATTCTTTGGCTCCCCTTGTGTCGAATTAATAAATTTGGGTTGAATACTGCTACCTCTTGAGCACTGCGTTGGTTTTCCCTTGAAGAGGAAAGGGTGATGCAGCAAAGTAGCATAAGTATTTCCCTCAGTTTTTGAGAACCAAGGTATCAATCCAGTAGGAGGCTCCTCACAAGTCCCTCGTACCTACACAAACAAACAAGAACCTCGCAACCAACGCGATAAACGGGTTGTCAATCCCTTCACGGTAACTTGCAAAAGTGAGATCTGATAGAGATAATAAGATAAGATAAATATTTTTGGTATTTTTATGATATAGATTGAAAAGTAAAGATTGCAAATAAAGTAGATCGTAAACTTATATGATAAAAGATAGACTCAGGGGCCATAGGTTTCACTAGTGGCTTCTCTCAAGATAGCATAAGTATTACGGTGGGTGAACGAATTACTGTCGAGCAATTGATAGAGAAGTGCATAGTTATGAGATTATCTAGGCATGATCATGTATGTAGGCATCACGTCCGTGACAAGTAGACCGAAACGATTTTGCATCTACTACTATTACTCCACACATCAACCACTATCCAGCATGCATCTAGAGTATTAAGTTCATAAGAACAGAGTAACGCATTAAGAAAGATGACATGATGTAGAGGGATAAACTCAAGAAATATGATATAAACCCCATCTTTTTATCCTCGATGGCAACAATACATACATGCCTTGCTTCCCCTGCTGTCACTGGGAAAGGACACCGCAAGATTGAACCCAAAGCTAAGCACTTCTCCCATTGCAAGAAAGATCAATCTAGTAGGCCAAACCAAACTGATAATTTGAAGAGACTCGCAAAGATAACCAATCATACATAAAAGAATTCAGAGGAGATTCAAATATTTCCCATAGATAAACTTGATCATAAACCCACAATTCATCGGATCTCGACAAACACACCGCAAAAAGAGTTACGTCGAATAGATCTCCAAGAAGATCGAGGAGAACTTTGTATTGAGATTCAAAGAGAGAGAAGAAGCCATCTAGCTAATAACTATGGACCCGAAGGTCTGTGGTAAACTACTCACAACTCATCGGAGAGGCTAGGGTGTTGATGTAGAAGCCCTCCATGGTCGATTCCCCCTCCGGGGGAGCGCCGGCGAAGGCTCCAAGATGGGATCTCGCGGATACAGAAGGTTGCGGCGGTGGAAATAGGTTTTCGTGGTGCTCCAGGATGTTTTCAGGGTATGGATGTATATATAGGCTAAGGAGGTCAGTTAGGGGAGCCACGAGGGGCCCACGAGGGTGGGGGCGCGCCCACCCCCCTAGGGCGCACCCTCCTGCCTCGTGGCCGCCTCGGCTGCTTCTTGACATCCACTCCAAGTCTCATGGATTGCATTTGTTCCAAAAATATCGCTCCCAAAGGTTTCATTCCGTTTGGACTCCGTTTGATATTCCTTTTCTTCGAAACACTGAAATAGGCAAAAAACAGCAATTTGGGTTGGGCCTCCGATTAGTAGGTTAGTCCAAAAAATGATATAAAAGTGTAAAGTAAACCCATAAACATCCAAAATGGGTAATATAATAGCATGGAACAATCTAAAATTATAGATACGTTGGAGATGTATCAAATACTCTACCCTCAAAATTTGTTGTGATCCCCTATACTTGTGCGTAATAAGGTAGTTGATCAGGACGGATCATGAAGCAGATTTTTTTTTGTTTTCCATGCAACGTTTCGCAACAGGCAGTTCTTGATGTCTACTAATATTACCAATCCTTTGGCATTCATCACAAGGAAAGACAAACTTATGAGCATCTTTGAATAGTAGGCCAATAAAAACCAGATTGTAATACCTTGTGTGTAGTTCTATCTCCCGCATGGTGTCCTCTATACGCCTTGGAGTGACATTTCCGTAGGATTTGCTCCTATTCATGCTCAGGTATACAATGTCTAATAACACCATCTACTCCTTTTTTATAAAGGTGTGGGTCATCCCAGAAGTAATGTCTTAAATCATAGAAAAACTTTTTCTTTTGTTGGAATGTAAAACTAGGTGGTATAAATTTAGCAACAATGTAATTAGCATAGTCTGCATACCAAGGAGTACTACGAGAGGCATTTGTGACAGCTAATTGTTCATCACGAAAGCTATCATCAATAGGTAGTGGGTCATCAAAAATATTTTCTAACCTAGACAAGTTGTTTGCTACTGGGTTCTCAGGCCATTTTCTATCAATAATATGCAAATCAAATTCTTGTAGCAAGAGAACCCACCTAACGAGTCTAGGTTTAGCATCTTTCTTTTCCATAAGGTAGTTAATAGGAGCATGATCAGTGTGAAAAATTATTTTAGAATCAACAATGTAAGATCTGAACTTATCACAAGCAAACACAACTGCTAAGAATTCTTTTTCAATGGTAGCATAATTTCTTTGAGCATTGTCTAGGGTTTTACTAGCATAATGGATAACATTTAATTTCTTATCAACTCTTTGTCCTCGAACATCACAAACAGCATAACCACTAGAGTCACACATAATTTCGAAGGGTATGTCCAATCAGGGGGTTGAATAATAGATGCAGAGATTAAGGCTTTCTTAAGTATATCAAAGGCTTCTACAAAATCATCATCAAAAACAAATGGAGCATATTTTTGCAAAAGATTAGTAAGAGGCCTAGAAATTTTAGAGAAGTCTTTAATAAATCTCCTATAGAAACTAGCATGACCACGGAATCTTCATATACCTTTGATATCTTTAGGACATGGCATTTTTTCAATTGCATCAACTTTAGCCTTGTCAACTTCAATACCTCTTTTGGAAATTTTATGCCCCAAGACAATGTCTTCATTAATTATGAAGTGGAACTTCTCCCAATTCAAGACAAGATTAGTTTCTTCACATCTCTGCAAAACTCGATCAAGGTTGCTTAAGCAATCATCAAAATAAGTTCCGTAAACGGAAAAATCATCCATGAAAACCTCTACAATCTACTCGTAAAAGTCAGAGAATATAGCAGTCATACATCTTTGAAAGGTAGCAGGTGCATTGCATAAACCAAAAGGCATACGTCTATAAGCAAAAGTACCAAAAGGGCATGTAAAATTAGTTTTTTTTTCTTGATCGTCTTTTAACACAGGTATTTGGGAAAAACCAGAATTTCCATCTAGAAAGCAAAAATGTGTATGTTTTGATAGTCTTTCTAAAATTTTATCAATGAATGGTAGAGGATAATGATCTTTCCTAGTAGCTTTGTTTCATTTTCTGAAGTAAATCACCATTCTATAACATGTGATAATTTTTGTGGGATAAGTTCATTTTTATCATTAGGAACAACAGTAATACCTCCCTTCTTAGGGACACAATGAACAGGACTTATCCATTTACTATCTGTTTTGGGATAGATTATACCTGCTTCCAAAAGCTTCATTTATTACCACTTCCTGATTTAACCGTCGCTGATGGTCAACCACTAGTTTATCGTCAGGTTCCATCTTAATTTTGTGCTGACATAAAGTGGGACTAATGCCCTTAAGATCATCAAGAGTATATCCAATAGTGGCACATGCTTCCTCAGAGTTTTCAATAATCACTTTTCTTCATGCTCTGAAAGGTTAGCACTAATAATAACAGGATATATCTTCTTTTCATCAAGATAAGCATATTTCAATTTATCGGGTAATTGTTTAAGATCAAACAGGGGATCGCTCTTGGGTGGAAGAGGAGCTCCAAGGGTCTCAACAGGCAAGTTGTGTTTCAAAACAGGCATTTGGTTAAAGAATATCTCATCTATTTTGTTTCTTTCATTCATAAATATATCATTTTCATGGTCTAGCAAATATTGTCCTAAAGGATCAGAAGGAGGCATGACAATAGAAGCAAGACCAATAATTTCATCTTTACTATGTAAATTTTTATCACGTGGTTGCCTACGAAGTTGGGAGAAATTAAACTCATTAGACACATCACGAAAACTAACACCAATGGATATAATAGGACAAAAATCATCTTGTGGGGAACCAAGGAGTAGAAAATCAGTAGGATATTTTATTTTCCCACACAAGACTTCAACATCTCTAACAATCCCAGTGGTGTGATAGTATCTCTATTAGCAAGTTTAATAGTAACATCAATATCTTCTATCTCAGCGGGTGCAATATCATTCATAATTTCTTGATATAAAGTAAACGGGATTGCACTCACACTAGCACCCAAGTCACATAACCCATGATAAAAATGATCCGATATTTTAACAGAGACAACAGGCATGCCAACAACATGTCTATGTTTATCTTTTTCATCAGGTTTAGCAATCCTAGTAGCATCATCATAGAGATAAATAACACGCCTATCAATATTATAAACCAAGAGATCTTTAGACATAGCAACATGAGGTTCAATTTTGATTTGTTCAGGGGTGTGGGTGTTCTTGTATTACTTTTGCGAACCACAACTGAAGCTTTAGCATGCTCCTTTATCTTAAAAGGAAAAGGTGGTTTCTCAATATAAGCAGTAGGGTTAACTGAATCAACATGATAAGTAATGGCTTCTTCTCTAGCTTCAATTGGTTCTACTACTTTTACTTCAACGGGAGGATGATATTTAAACCACTCTCCTTAGGGAGATCAACATGAGTAGAAGATGATTCACGAAACGAAGCTACTATCTCGGAGTCAAGCCCATATTTAGTGCTAAAATTCTAAAAAGCATCGGTATCCATAAAAGTTTTAATACAATAAAATTCAAGATTTATACCTGACTCCTTACCTTCATCGAGCTCCCAATCTTCTAAGTTGCATTTAATTCATTCCAAAAGATCCAATCTGAATTCAATAGTCTTCTTCATAAAAGAACCAGTACAAGAAGTATCGAGCATGGATTGATCATTACGAGTAAGACGAGCATAAAAATTCTGAATAATAATTTCTCTTGAAAGCTCATGATTGGGGCATGAATATAACATTGACTTACACCTCCCCCAAGCTTGAGCGATACTTTCCCATTGACGAGGCCAAAAATTATATATATAATTCTGATCACGATGGACCAGATGCATAGGATAAAACTTCTAATGAAATTCCAATTTCAATCGGTTGTAATTCCAAGCTCCAATATCATCACATAGCCTATACCATGTCAATGTCTTTCCCTTCAAAAATAAAGAGAAGGCCTTCTTCTTGACTTCATCTTCAGGTAATCCTGCAAGCTTAAATAATCCACAAACTTCATCCACATAGATTAAATGCATATCAGGATGTAGTGTTCCATCTCCTGCATAAGGATTAGCTAGTAGTTTCTCTATCATACCCGAAGGAATTTTATAATAAATATTTTCAGTAGGTTGAGGAGCAACATTCTTTTCTTTTGATCGATGTGAAGATACCCCAAACAAACCCCTCAAAGGATGATTTTCCATAATGACAAGTGACAGTAAATTCCAGCACGTAATATAAATTTTTCCTTACCAAATTCCACTCACCAAAGGCGCTTCAATCCCTGTAAATGACGCAGAAAACATTCTTGATGACCCACAAGTATAGGGGGTCTATCGTAGTCCTTTTGATAAGTGAGAGTGTCGAACCCAACGAGGAGCAGAAGGAAATGGCAAACGATTTTCAGCAAGGTATTTTCTGCAAGCACTGAAATTATTGATAACAGATAGTTTGGCGGTAATATAATTCATAAAGGGTAACAAGTAACAAGTGTAACAAAGGTGCAGCAAGGTGGCCCAATCCTTTTGATAGCAAAGTATAAGCCTAGACAAACTCTTATAGAAAGCAAAGCGCTCCCGAGGACACATGGGAATTATTATCAAGCTAGTTTTCATCATGCTGATATGATTCACTTTCGTTACTTCCATAATTTGATATGTGGGTGGACCAGTGCTTGGGTGTTGTTCTTACTTGGACAAGCCTCCCACTTATGATTAACCCCTCTCGCAAGCATCCGCAACTACGAAAGAAGAATTAAGGTAAATCTAACCATAGCATGAAAATCTGGATCCACATCAGCCCCTTACGAAGCAACGCATAAACTAGGGTTTAAGCTTCTGTCACTCTAGCAACCCATCATCTACTTATAACTTCCCAATGCCTTCCCCTAGGCCCAAATCATGGTGAAGTGTCATGTAGTCAACGTTCACATAACAACACTAGAGGAAAGATAACATACTTCTCATCAAAATATCAAACGGATACCAAATTCACATGATTACTTATAACAAGACTTCTCCCATGTCCTCGGGAACAAACATAACTACTCACAAAGCATGCTCATGTTCATGATTGGAGGAGTATTGAATATCATTCAGGGTCTGAACATATGATCTTCCACCAAATAAACCAATTAGCATCAACTACGAGGAGTAATCAACACTGCTAGCAATCCACAGGTACCAATCTGAGGTTTTGAAACAAAGATTGAATACGAGAGATGAACTAGGGTTTGAGAGGAGATGGTGCTGGTGAAGATGTTGATGAATATTGACCCTCACTCAATGAGAGGATCGTTGGTGATGACGATGGCTTCGATTTCCCCCTGCCGGAGGGAATTTTCCCCGGCAGAACAGCTTCGGTGGAGCCCTAGATTGCTTTTGCCCAGGTTCCGCCTGAGACGGCGGCACTTCATCCCGAAAGCTTCCTTGTTTTTTTTCCTAGGTCAAAACCCCTCATATACTAGAAGATGGGCACCAGACGATGGCCAGGAGGCTCACGAACTCAGGGGGTGCGCCCTGGGTGTAGGGCGCGCCCCCATGCTTGTGGCCATCTAGTGGGTCCCCTTCTGTTGTTTCTTTGCCCAATATTTTTTATATATTCGAAAACAATTCTCTGAAAGTTTCAGTACATTTGGAGTTGTGTAGAATAAGTATCTCAGATTTGCTCCTTTCCGGTCCAGAATTCCAGCTGCCGACATTCTCTCTCTTCATGTAAAACTTTTAAAATAAGAGAGAAAAGGCATAAGTATTGTACCATAAAGTGAATAACAGTCCATAATGCGAATATCAACATAAAAACATGATGCAAAATGGACGTATCATTCTTCTCAAAAAACGAAATGGTAGTTTGATCGATTGACTGTGCCCATTCGGTTTTTCCAAAAAAAACCAGTCTCCCCCCACACACAATGCATTCATTCACATTCACCCACCTTGCACAGATAACCACCCCTCTCCATCACTCTTCTCCATCCAAGTTCATCCTTCCCACACAAACCAAAGAAACCCTCCATCGCGCCATGGCATTTGTCCTCGGATGGGACCAGACGCAACAGGACATCTTCGACGGCGACAACACCAAGCTCTCCTACACGCGCGAGGTGAGCTCCTGGTTCAGCAGCATTGCAATCCTCGAGAACCATGCGTGTGTGCTGAGGGCTTGCACCATGCATGAGGAAAGAGCAACACTGCCTGACCTCCACCACCTACTCATCGAGAACTTGGTCTGGGCAATGGGGGAGGTCAGGGATTCCCCGGATCCATTCCAGCGGGCACGCTGGTACATGTACCAAAATCGTGACAAACTCCACCTGGACTATGAGCTCGACGGAGTGGTGCCCCTGATGCCCATCCCTCTAATGGAGATGGAACTGCCGCAGATGGAGCATCAGGTGGAGGCGTCGCAGATGGAGCAGCAGTAACAGCAGATGGAGGAGAAGATGCAGCAGTGGATGGAGGTGGAGACAGGCACAAGCAGGAGGAGGAAGAAGAAGAAGCATCTCCACATCAGGGGGTCGTGCATCGACCACTCCATCTTCTGAAGCTGCGGCAAGAGTGAATCTGACGCAGCACTTAGTTCTTAGTTAATTTCTGCAGCAAGATCTGAACCAATATATGGGTTTAGTTAGTTTCTGAACTTAGTAGTGTGGCTTGTGTCTGAAGAACTAGAACTATGTGTCCTTTCTATCTGAACACATCTATTTATGGTATCTATCTATTTGAATGTTTGTGGTCATAGTATCTGAATATTTGTGATCATATTATCTGAATCTTTGTGCTGACAATATCTGAGTGTTTGTGCTCATATTATCTGAATATTTGTGCTGACACTATCTGAATCTTTGTGCTCATATTATCCATTATAAATGTCAAACTACCGTGCTTTAGGTTTCAATGGAAAGAACTATATATGTTCTATAGGTGATAATGTAAAGATAAAGTGTCATAAAATCTATGTCTCAAACTTTTTTCAGTCAGCTTACTATGGAACTATATGTGTGCTCTAGGCGTCAATGTTAGTATAGTTGGATTGAATAAAGCCCGAACATTGCAAGTCTGATATTGAAAGTTCTCTCCTAGTTAGAGACACTTGTTGTCTTTAATCAACACAGTTTGAACATTAAATTGACCACACCTACTGACACTTCCCATCAGTCAAATCACTTAAACCCATGTACACTGACTCACTCCTTCGGTGGTCAACTCGTCCACTGCATCACTCAACCCAAAATTAACTCATGCACTCACTGCACAACACCCTGCAAATTTCAGTAGTGGAATTTAGTGTTAGTTTCATTCAGTCCACAAGGATAATTCAACTACATCTATCAATCAGTGAAGTAACTAACACTGAGTAATTAGTCATTTGCAAACCCTAAAATTTAGTCAAATAGGACATGAAAATTTAGTGACAACAGTAAAGATTCAGTTAACCAAATCTTGTTGTGAACTGATTCAGTTAACTGCAGTCATTCAGTTAAGTTAATCTTGTTGTGAACTTATTTAGTTAACTGCATTCATTCAGTTAACTGAATCTTGTTGTGAAATTATACAATTCACTAAATCTTGTTGTGAACTTATTCAGTTAACTGCATGCATTCAGTTAAGTGTATCGTGTTGTGAACTAATTCAGTTAACTGCATGCATTCAGTTAACAACTATGTTCGGTGACAGACAATAATGATTTAGTTAATAGCTAGGTTCAGTGACACACAACAATGATTCAGTTAACAGCTCGGTTCAGTGACAGACAACAATGATTCAGTTAACAACTAGGTTCAGTCACAAATAGCAAGATTCAGTTACCTAGCTAGGTTCAATTAACACCTAGGTACAGCGACAGACAACAAAGATTTAGTTAACAACTAGGTATAGTGACAACAAAATTTCAGTGGACTAGGTTCAGTTAACAACTTTGTTCAATCACAAACAACAAGGTTCAGTTTACTGCATAAGTTCACAACAAGATTCGGTTAACAACAAAATTTGCTAGAATTCCAGCAAATCTTTGTTTCAAAATCTGAAAACCCTAGAATTCCACCAACAAAATTTGCTACTAGAGAGAGAAAGGCAGGCCAGCTAGGGCTGGACCAGCACCATTGGACAGTAGCTCAACGAATTTTGCTCCAAATGTGGCGACGATGAAATACTCTATGATGTGGCCACACAATGTTCCTCCTCGCCGCGGGTGCCCTCTGCCACGCTGGCTAGCCAATTTGACTGGCTCTGTTCACCACACCTTGCCCCCCACAACTCCCTCGCGGATGGATCCGGAGCCACCACCGCCGCCATGCTTGCGAGAGAGAGGAGAGGGATAGAGGACGAGGGATGGGAGTGAGGGCCGGCCCAGTCGCTTCGAACAGAGCCGTTAACGGCGTGCCGTCACCATTGTCGGCTCGCGAGTGATCGGCCACGTGAAAACGCGCTCAGAAACGGGTATGTGTTTTTTTGCCACTATCTGTTTTTCGGTTCAGTGCAAAGTGTCATGTTTTGTAACGGTGGTTTTCTTCTAGCCGTGACACGAAAATGGTGGTTCTGTGCATTTTATTTTATTTTTGCCAGGGTGGTTCTGTGCATTTTATTTTATTTTTGCCAGGGTGGTTCTGTGCATTTTAGTCGTAAAAAATGGGGGTGAAATTGCCATGACATCTCTACCAGTGTACTGGTGTATTTGGTCATGACACGAAAATGGGGTGAGACTCTAAACACAAAATTCTTGTGTACCTCTACTGGGTCACGGCATGTCAGATAATGATGGATAGCTAAAAATGAAGAGAAAGGGGTCCCATCGTGGACTGCGAGGTGCTGGTTCCCGGCCTAAAGCGTGGCAGCCGCGGGTGCGGGCCGGTTCTCCTCGAGGTGGTGGCGTGCGACATGACTGCGCAGGGAGGGGTGGATGCGAACCCCATCACTCAGCGCGCGCGAGCCGTGACCGACGCGAGCAACGGCGGCAGGCCCGTCCCGTACGCGCCTCCGTGTGGCATAGAGCCGCCCAGCCCTTGGAGTTGGAGGAGTGGAATTCCGGTCCGTCTCACTTGAGATCTCGCGCAATGGCATGGCATGGCACTTGAGATCCGTCTCACTTGTCTTTCTATAGATTTTCAGAAAGACAAATATTTAGGAATAACCTTCAATCCTTGGCCATTGCCACGATGTGAACGGATAAACAAACGGCAAACATAAAACGGGCGGATCTGTCCGGCTGTAATTTTGCTGCAGTTTTGATTTGACGACCCCGCCCGCCCGGCCGCGCGTCCCGCGTCACGCGCGCAGGTCGCTGTCGCTCCATGCATCGTTGCTCCTTTTCTTCCTTTTTTGACGAGGGACATCGTTGCTCTTTTTTGTTAGTCGTCACGCGCGCACGTCGCCATCGCTCCATCGTTGCTCTTTTTTGTTGTTGTTGTTGTTTTTCGTTGTTTTTATAGGAACATTATTTCTTCATTGTTTTGTTTTTCTCTTTTCTGCCTCCGTTGTAAGAATTCAAAGAGCTTGTCCGTTTTCATTGCACATACATTCTTTGCTTCTCGATTCTAGCTTTTCCTAGCTCAGGCGTTCGGGTCAGCTTCGCACAAGGATTTTGTGAGGTTAAGAGCTGGAGAGATTCAGGACAGGCCGTAACAGTCTTACACATGCATGCACAGCTTAATAACAAAATTGCTAGTATTAAACATAACATTTCAATCCTTGGCCATTGCCACGATGTGAACAGATAAACAAACGGCAAACCATTCAAACAATTTCTCAACCGTCTGAACACTTGTCAGTTTAACGCCCTGCCGATGGAGTCTGATTAGTACAAATTTGAAACGTGCAGCTTCTTTCTTGTCCT
Organism: Triticum turgidum subsp. durum; assembly: GCA_900231445.1. Classification (NCBI taxonomy): domain Eukaryota; kingdom Viridiplantae; phylum Streptophyta; class Magnoliopsida; order Poales; family Poaceae; genus Triticum; species Triticum turgidum. Next base: position 761,000,033 of record LT934114.1, read on the forward strand.
ACAAATATGATGACAAGCATGTAAGAATAATTAATAAAGTAGTTATCAAATCAACAGATGCCAACTTGATTCAATAATTAAGGGATCAAAGAAGAAAGTGCTTACTACTAGTTGTACACTTGTTATTTGGGCTGCTGCAGACATACAAAAATTGCTCCTTTAATACTCAAGAACAAAAAAGAAAGTCTAAACAAGCTCCTATATGCAGAGTGCATACTAAAATCCTTATGGAAGGGCAACTAATCCAACGACCCATATCCTATATATGTGCTTTGAGAGAACAATACCAACTTGCAAGCATCTACTCCCTCCGTTCCTAAATATAAGTCTTTGTAGAGATTTCACTATGAACTAGATACGGATGTATATAGATGCATTTTAAGTGTGGATTCATTCATTTTACTAAAATCCTAGGTATCAGCTTATGGAAGGGCAACTAATGCAACTACTATATAATGATTATCCAACTTCCTAGGTACCAGCCTACCAGGCATCGACAGTTCTGATTATGCAACTAACTATAAAGGCATCCTATTCTTAGGACATGTCACATGTGTACGTCTTCCCTGCATCCAGCGATTTATCGAGGAATGTTCTAGCTAGCTAGTACAAGCATTGAGAGAAGGAATTCCTTGAGGGAAACATTGCTACTAGTTATGTTATCTTTCAACATGTCACTACTCGCTGCATCTTCACAAAATAAAGGAATAACAAATAAGTAATGACATCAATCTGCTATTCTGTGCGCTGGATAATGAGAGCAAATGGAAGGACCTGGTGGAGCTGGCTAATGAGATCACCCTGCCGGAGCTCGACCTCCACCGATGGCTGCGGCCCTTGTGGCTACAACTTCCGCTTCACTCCTGCAACCTTAGCTCGCGGAAGGCAGAATTGGGCTACAGGGCATTAGGGGATAATTAAACTGATCTGTTGTGAAAGAAAGAAATGAAAAGGCAAAACATATATTAGCATGAGCTTTATCCAGAAAAACAAATTTATCATAGTTTATCTTTGGCCCACATTATAGCATAAATAAGAATAAATAACAACATCCCCTATTTTAGTAAGTTCGGCTCTACATCTACAAGACAGAGTAAACAATATATTTCGCATGGTTAAATTAGCTAGATTAGGATCTCGAAATGTATCTCACCCTCTGGGGCGCATTTGAACAAACAATTATAAAATTCTATCACGGTAGATTGTAATTGACCAAAAACATTCATAGATGATATAGCAAAATCATTTCCATGAAAAGCTGTTATAAAGTTCTATGACAGGAGATTGTAAGCATCTCCTAATCAAGCCGAACTATCTAATTAGAAGGTGTGGAAGGACTACACGCTAATCTTTGAACTCAAATTAAGCATGGTCACTCCCCAACCAGAACACATGCATCACTAACCACGACCACTCCAACCAAGCATCTCCAGCTCGCTAATCAGGAGCCATGGGAGAGAAATATAGATTGTACACTAACTACTATGGCTCAAACGATTAGCAATTGAAAAGCAAATCACAAGAACTAAGGTGGCAACAACAAGAAGAGAGACAACCTGAGAAAAATTATAGGAGCAGCACACACTCCTGAAACCAGATGGAACAAGCCGTACAACCCCCACCACCACCTTCAGGAAATCCGGAATAATCTAAATGCATAACCAAAAACAGCATAGAAAATTGCGAAGATTAACAAAGGTACAATATTGATGATTCATCTCATGATAAAAAAAATTACAAGGTAATGGAGAACAGATGGGGAGTTGCAATAACTGCGGACAGGTTGGGGATGGCGAGGTCGTCGAAAAGTACGTCTAGCTCTCGCGCAATGTGGAAAACTCTGAAGCATAAGCATCAAATCTGGTATTTCTACTTGCTCACATTCTGAAAATCAGAACATTTGAAATGTATATATATTTCAGTACAAGAAAAAGTAAAGCGAAAAGCTCATGGAAAGGCTAGTGGCATAGGTAACACTTAACACGTCACATCAGCCAAAACACTCCTTTTGCTTTTCTATACCAAACACCATGTATTCTAAATGGAATTAATTGAGCAGGACAACCTCATCTCAAATTACACCTTAAACATATAGAGAGAATTCCTTATTTGACACTCTCTTAAAATTGTGTTCCTTATTTGACACTCTAAAATTTTTCTTCCCTATATGACCTATAGTCTTAATTTCTTTCCCTATATGACACTCTAGTTCATTTTGTACATGTGAAAAGACCTTTTCGCCCCTGTACATAATGTGACCAGAAATATGTAGCATTGAGCCTAATTAGGGAAAATTCGTTTCTAAGAGTGAGCACAGCTGAACATGTTATCTCCTCCGTTGGTCTTTTTTGGGATGCATGTGTATTCTGTATACCTGAGCGCATGCATCCAATGTATTTAGAACGTATTCAGCTGTGGGTCTAGTTTCATGCGGTATGGTTTGTGAGTGTGACTGTTTGACGTACTTTTGTACGTGTGCTTTAACACTAAAATGCATTCTTAAAAATGAATGAATTTTTAAGCACTTTTGTGTGTGCTTCGGTGATCACCTACGTGCATGCCATCATGGCCCATGCAAGACCTATAGCTGTATGGAAAGAAGTTGCATGCTAGCACGAACGTACGCCCGGTTTGGTGCAGCCAACATGCGTATGTATATGAATCGGGTCATACGAAGCTAGAATACATGTATTCGCTTGATCGTCAGGATGCGCGTATGTATTTAAATATCTATGCTCCGGCCGGCAAGCTGGCCGCGTATATGTACACAAATACGTATACACAACTAGCCAGGTCAATTAGCACATGAACCATCAAAGGCCTCGGTCATGATTTCTTAGCACAGTAGTAAATCGAGTGGCATGACAATACCAGCATATATGATGTCACATATGGATAACTCGACCAATTTTTTTTGAAACAACTATTATCTTGTACATATTTGCGGTCACATTATACATATGGGTAAAATGGTCTTTTCACGTGAACAAAATGCACTAGAGTGTCATATAGGGAAAGAAATTAATACTATAGGTCATATAGGGAAGAAATTTTTTTCTAGTGTCAAATAAGGAACATGATTTTAAGGGAGTGTCAAATAAGGAATTCTCTCTAAACATATATCTCTTTTTTGCCATGCCTACCAGCTAAAACATTCTCAAGTTCGCATAGCACAAATTTATTTGTGGTCATATTAACAGGGCAATAACATTACTAGCATGAATTTTATATATGCGAGCCTCACAAGCTGTTGATGCAGAATCTAGCAAATGACAGTCACATGCCTAAAATAATTATCTTGGATCATCTTAGGCAATGTTCCAACAAAGAAGGCTATGACCATTCATTATCACCCCATAGCACAAACCCTTCGACTTTCAAGTCAGCTACACGATCACCCCAAAGAACCAGTCTGATCTCATGGGCTAAGAATTAGAGAGAGCTTACAAATTAACTGCATCAAGCATGGGTACGGATAACACATGGAAAGGAAGACCAGAGAGAATCTTTAATGTTTTCAGCAATGCATGCAAGATAACACGTTTGTCTATCTGACACTATTTGATTATATACGAAGAGACTACAAATCAAACATAACAATTAAATCAGGAGTAAGAACACCATAAGAAAATCTTCTTGGTATGCAAAGAATTAATCAAATTGGTCTAAAGCAGAGATATATGTACAGCCGTTCCAGTAAATCCAATGAAGGTACATACCACATTCTTTTCTATTCTAGATGTGGGTGTAATTATAACATCCGTCACAATCCTCGGATTCTGAGACCAAAAACTACAGGTGTAGTGTAACTAGAACAGCCATATGCAAAATTTGACACGGCTTGTGTGTATCCTTCACATGTTATGTAAGCAAGAACATGAGACAACCTGGAAATTGTTGGCTAGGAGGGATAAAAGGGAAGAGAAGATAACAGGGGTCATATGCGTGCCTGCGTTAGGTTTTTTCACCCGTCTAGGAAATAAATCCGCACCGAAACGAGCAGCAAACTCCATCTCATTCCCTCAGGCCCACACATACCACGGGCCACCCATCAGCCACCTCTCAACCCTGCACAAAGGTGACACAAGTAATGAGATCACATGGTATAAAAATTGAAAGGCAGTCAAAGAGTACTACAGTAATTTGATCCGATGGTTAATGGACCATTTCAACCCTCGAATGGCCTGAGGATGCAGGTTGCCCAGCCTCTTTTATAAGTGGAATTGGTCGAGAGTTGATGGTTAATAGACCATTTGAACCCTTGAACGGCCTGAGGAAGCAGGTTGCCCAGCCTCTTTTATAAGAGGAATTGGTCGAGAATTATATAATAAATAGTCAAGTATGCCTAGTCATATTGTTGATGTTATCGCCACCATAGTCTGTTATTCAAAGGCGAATTACTTAGACTAGCATGCATAAATAGTTAAATACAGACATGACTCATCTCACAGTAGAAGACAACAATGACCATGACGAGCTTTAATGAGAACCAACTTGAAGGATCTACACAAATCAGTCAAAACAAAGCATGAATGAGCTCAGACACATTGTTCCCTAGTTTGCCAGTAGCTTTTCCAATATAAAAGGTTAGAACAGGTGCTAGCATTATAAAAGTACTCTTTTAAGCAAAGGGAACACATTTTCCGGCTAATTTCAGAAATTACATTGCATGCAATGTAACAGCTTGAGAATAAATACTGCAGATTATACAGGTGTGTTATCTGATATTTCCAGTCTATATTTTCATGAATGAAACTAGCAGAGAACACCAATTACCAAATAGCCCAGTAGTACAGAGAGAAAACAATAACTGACATGATGTCTGCACTATACGGCCTCTCATGATTATAATTCATTCATAACAATTAGTAAATTCAAATGTGGCTCTGCAAAGATCAACCCACAGTGGACGTCTTAAACACGTCTTGCCAGCTAAGCCTTAATACAAATTTCCAGATGTGAGCCACAACAGCGAGTTTTATAATTAATTCGTCAGAAAAAGTAAAGCAATATAAATCGAGATACTGGAATCACATGAAAAGTCTGTACCCAAATGTCATAGCATAATTAAACAAATGAGCATGAAACCCTTCATAATTCTAATTGTGTGTGTGTGTGCTCCAGAGTAGTATATACTAGTACATGTTTAGGCTCATAGAAATTGTAGAGAAGACCTGATGGGTGAGAATAAATGCCAAGGTCGGCATTTGGCCGATAATTGGTCACATACTAGTTGTTGGGGCGCCACCTGGTGGCGCCTCCTGAGGCGTTATTGGACGCACTAATCAAGCTTCCGTAGTTGATAACGCGCTAATAGTGTAGACATGCGACAATTGTAAAAATATATCACAACTTTACCAATAGCTGCAAACAATAGTACTATCAAACATTTTTTGGTCTTTTTAAAATCACATTCATACCTCTTGAACCTCTTATCAAGAGACCAACCCATTATTCATGGCTAAACCAGAAAGTGTCATTCATGCACATCAGGAAAGAACATTAATAACTAAGATAGCACTCGCATTAAGATCGGTCAACTGATAACCTAAAAACTCAGGGTACGAATTTGGTGGTTGCCAAGCCACTTTCCTGAACACAACAAAAGCAAACATACATTATCATCACATCAAGCTGATTTGTTAACTCCATAATTAGACACAGCTAGCAACAAGCAACAGGGAGCACAACATCAATTCATTTATGGCAGTTTGTGCATCCTTTGAATAAATAACAAACAAAGATGATAAATAGCAGTTCAAATAAACTCAAACTTAGTTCTGAGTCCAGACTAATGTTTTAAGTTGCCATGGTAACCCCTACCTGCTGATTCCTAAAAGAAACAAAACTGAGTCCTCTGGATCGTCCAGTCTTCCGATCCCACATAATTCTAGCATCTCTACATAAGTTATCAAGCTAAAGTGGTAAAGCAAAATATACTGTACAAATGGGATGAAGTACACAGAGCTATCAAACACGTACGAATAGACAAAATATGCCAAGAAAAAGCAAAGAAAGTGGCATCCATAACCTCCGGGAAAAGATCCCCGAAAAAGATGCTTAAGACCTGCAAGAATAAACAGCCAGACCTTGCGAAAGGAAAAAAATCACTTATAATAATACATAAAAGTTAGTAAGCTAGTTAAACAGTAACAGGAAAAATTACAATAAGATCATTATCTAATTCAGTCATTAGTGTGACTGATACTGTTAAAATTACATTGAAAAAATGTCCATCGGCCAGCTAACGCTAAACTACCGGTGCACCACCAACTTGTGTATTCGGTGATCTAAGAATAATAAGATGGCATGGCCTTAAAACTGATGGCAAACAGACAGTAGAAAAATCTCATGATGACGAATTATTTTACTGTCAGTAATTAAGCGCTACTTTAAATTGAGATCTCGACTTCAGATCTTTCGGTAATGAACTCTTAGCAAAAAGGCAATGACTTGCTAAAGGAAAAAAAATACAAATGCAGAGACCAAAAAACTGGTATGACCTGAATACACAAGCTGTTATTAACCAAAGCCTGACAGAAATGTGAGGCGACAATGCACCACCACAATGTAACCAAAGCTTGGATTACAGATGTAGCATACATGTGACAATGCACCACCAATATATTTCTGTCTACACTAGAAATGTGTCCATATGTCATCTTCTATTTTTTATGCCCGGTACAGCAGCTCTGAATCCAATTGACACCAAATACGTCCATAGCATCAAAACCTAAATAAAAGAAATAAGGTTGGGGGTTGGGTGGAATTATGAGGTGTTCATTTAGCACAAATTATCAGCAATGCTTTCTCACAAGCCAAAGGCACAAAAAAAATCTTGAATCTAATTCTTACAAAAGTAAGGAGACAGAAGGGGAAGGACCCGTTGGCCTTCTTTAATAGAAGCAAGAAACTCTTGTCTTATTGAATTTAATGCCTAGTGGTAGGGTCAATTAACACAAGTAAAAAAATGTTCGCATACTCAGGTATAACCCACGAACCAGTTCCTCTGGAAGCTTATTGTTCTCTTGAACACAAAATTCTTCTCCTCCTTCACCAACTTCGCAATTAAAGCCAAGGGCTGCACAGATATAAATAAACGAGATCAGTGTGTTATCCTTTGGCATCACCGGACAACATAAGGGGGGGTAATATCTTCTACATAAGGTCCAGATTGCTTTGTTGATGACACTTGCAGAAATGCTAAAGAGAACTTGGTACACAGTACATACAGAACAATAACACAATGAAGTTACAACATAATGGATACCACCTCCCAAATTCAAGAAATTACACACCGCATAGGAAATTGCATTCCAATTAATAAGGAAAAAATATGACCATCTAAATAGGAAAGAAAGACCACAGTAAATAGAAAGTTCATAGATGCCGACAGACAAAATATGATCAGATAGCAACAATAAATTTAATATATCAAGTGGGGATAGAACTTGAAAGGAGTGAGAAGAACATGGTTGAATTAAGAAATGAAAAGTTTTCAACACATATATTGAGTGATAATAGAAGATGGAAAACACATGCATGATAGTGCAAAATGATGACATAAGGCATAAATAGGCCAAGACAAAATGCAGTTGAGGAAGAATAAAATTGCATCACAAATTTCATCAGGAATGCTAATGCTCTGTTTGGATGTTTGCATTGGGAGCCTTGGCATTGCATTGGGTTGAATACCAATATCAGAGTATATTCATATTGAGATTGAATGCCAATATTTTTGTTTGAATGCCAAATGTTGTTTGGATGATCAAAGTGAGAAATTGAGTGGAGACATGCTGGCCACCAGAGATCGAGATGGAGGCAGGGCGGGAGGGTAGCGCCAGCTGCTGGAGCTTGGGGTGGAGGTGGGCGAGATGGGCTACCTGCGCCTGGTTGCTGAAGCTCGGGGTGGATGCACTCTGGCCGCCGAATCTCGGTGTGGAAGCGGGGCGGGAGGGTGGCGCCCTCTGGTGGTGCTCGGGGTGGAGGCACGCCGGCCCTCAGAGCTCGGGGTGGAGGCGGGGTGGGAG
>LT934114.1:761008378-761071944 GCA_900231445.1 Triticum turgidum subsp. durum
CGGGGTGGATGCACTCTGGCCGCCGAATCTCGGTGTGGAAGCGGGGCGGGAGGGTGGCGCCGGCCAGTGGTGCTCGGGGTGGAGGCACGCCGGCCGTCGGAGCTCGGGGTGGAGGCAGGGCAGGAGGGTGGCACCGGCCGCAGGAGCTCGGGGTGGAGGTGGTCGGCTAGGCTACCCGCGCCTGGCCACTGGAGCTCGCGGTGGAGGCAGGCCGGCCCATCGGATCTCGGGGTGGAGGTGGGCGGGATGGGGTGCGTGCGTCGCCGCCGTTCCTGGGCACTCACTGTCACGGGCGAGACCTGTCTCGAGTGGGGATGGGAGGAATGATCCTGGTTTCCAATACCTACCGATGTCGAGCACTTACCCGCTGAATTGGGTTGGGCGTTTTTTGCGTTAGCAAAGCCTTGCTCGATATCGAGCCCGAATGCCATAGACGAATGCCAAGGCCAACCAAACGGTGGCATTCGGGATATTCGGCCCACACGAATGCCAATACCCAATACCAGGCATGAATGCTAACATCCAAACGGAGCGTAAGATATATTGAAGGACCAAAGATGTATACACCATGGTGAACTATTAAAAATAAGTAAATAACAATCTCAGTGAGTAAAACCTGCTTTGAGCAAATTGTTCTGACTGCACAACTATGTGCTAGAATGAAAATGAGTAAAACTTGCTTGCTTAAATGTTGGTACACCTATGATTCATTGACCTGCTCCCGTTGGGATTTAAATAAAATGCTAGTATATCATGGTCTCCTACCTCATCGTCATGAAGTACTGGAACAATCACAATATGACAAGGACGAACTGAGAGTAAATCGAGGAAAACACACATACTGATTGGCTAATGCAGTCCGTCAACTTACCGAGAACAACGAATGTGGATCACGGTGCCACAATGCCGTTTTTTGGCTGGACGCAGTACTTCTTTGGGCTCGTTTTCTTAACCTACAGACCTAAGGTTGCACTGATTTAGTAACTACCAGTACAAGTCTACAATACAATTATTTTGATAGAACTCTGTTACTAACCAAAGTGTTGACAGGAATGTGAGCGACAACCAACACCAAAGATAGGTACCTGCAAAACAAAATAAGCAGTACAAAAAGGATAGTTAATCAGGTGAAGACGAAGCAAAGAAAAATGAAGCTAAAATCCAAGAAACAAATACCCAGCAAAGAGCCAAATAGAGGTAAGAAACAAAATCTTGAAGATGTAGTAGAGGTAAGAAGAAGAAACCAAAATAGGAATAGGACCTGAGAACAGAGATGGCAACTGATCGAGAATAGCAGCAGCACAAGCAGCAATACAACTTGCATCACACACATCTAGCAACATTATATGCAGCAGCACATGTAGTAGTCGCACATGCACAAAGAACAATAGCAGCACATGTAGTAGTCGCACATGCACAAAGAACAATAGCAGCACAAAATCAAGTGGAGATCGAGAGAGGAAGCATGAGTTCTGACCTGCCTAACGAAGACAAAACTGAGCCGAGGAGGATGCACGGGCGACGGGGGTGCGGCAAACGTGCTGGCGCAGTGGCGTTCTCGGTAGGCCTGGTTCTTTGGTCCTCTGCTGGTGGACGATCTCATGCACGTGGCGAGCTCCCTGGATCATCACCTAGAAGCACCGAAGCAGGCGCGTCATACTTAGATCAAAGCCGAGAACAATCAGATCGGTCCAGATCGAGCAAAGTAATAGTGGCTTACATATCGAGGAGGATGTCCTCGTCCTCTTCGCCGGTGTTCTCTTCCTCGCCCGCAGACTGACAGCACACGCGGGACGGGACGAGGTGGCTGCTGGTGATGATGGTGGGATCCAGTCCGGACCGCCGCCCGGACACGATATTTAGTAAGTAAAGCAACTAATTTATCCACCTCTTCATCCTTGGAATCCCTCATATTGAAAAGTATATGCATGAACAAGGTCCAAGTCTAAGCATCAGAAAATTATTCAGAAGAAAAATATAACAACAAAACAATTCTTGCCTGATGGATTTCATCGTTTTGCTCTACATACGCTTCCTCAAATCCCACATCATGCCCTCCTCCTATAGGGGATTTTAAAATATGTAAATGTCAGACATGTGTAAATTCAAAGATGCACATACAGGTTGCAGTCGTACCATGGACAGTTAGTCTAAGTCAAATCAGTAGATTATGTATCATTTATGTGAAGATGAGAGAAAGAAATCTACAGGGCTTGGAGGGTCGGCGAGGTTGGAGGGACATGGCTCGCCACCAGTGGAAGATTCACGATGGTCGATGGAGGTCATTCGCCTCGGCCGGCCTCGATCAGCACAGTTCTTGCACGGCTTGGTCGCAGTGGCACATGAGCATGTCTACAACAATAAGAAAACCAAAGCAGGGCGTACCTGCACTTGTCGCACAACACGGCCAAGCCGCCGGATCGCAGCCGCCAGACCTTCCTCCACTCCTCGCCAAAGAGGATCTCGTAGTCGATGAGGCGGGACGCCCGGACGACATCCTCCGTGGGGGCAGCTGGTCATCCTCCGCGGCGTCCACGCCATCGACGCTTTCTTCTGGCAAGGCCACCCTGCAGCTCCTTCTGACATGGGCGAGGAGGCGGCGGCGGCAACCCTAGCAATCTACCCGAGACGAAAAGAGGTCGCGTGCGTCGGCAGAGAAGGGGCTCAAGGCGATTGATTTTCTCCTTTGTTTTTCTTCTAGGCACCTCGAATGACGTGGGACGGAGAAGACGAAAAGAGGTCGCGTGCGAGGAAGGAAGGGCATCGAGGCTTGCGTCACGGGAGGGCGTATCTGGGGAGATATTTCCTTCCTCTCTCTTTCTTCTGGACGAAGGAAACTACCACACACTGAATTTACATCGATCGCTCCACTAACAAGCAATCGACGTGGCATACGCGAGGGGGCGCCCTTACCGCGACTGTTAAAGGGTTTAATGTTACATCTAATATTTGGCAAAGTATGCCTAGTCATACAGCCCAGCATTAACATTGATAGTTAAAGAAACCAAAAGACCATAGAGAGATATCGAGATGAATAACTCAAAACATCTGTGCAATCAATCAAAAAGCACTAGCTACAAACAATTAAACACACACACAAAATGGTAACAATGTAAGCAGAAAATGAGGCAATGACAAGTATTGTAATATGAAGTCTCTGTCTCTGGCCGATTAGCAAGCACCGTAGGCTCTAGCTGGCGAGACTAAGACGCAGCACTTTCATTCATGCATCCCTGGATGTTCAGGATCTCCAGGACTAGGCTCCTGGAGACAAGGGAATTGACAACGCCGTTCTCCATGACAGCAAAGCAGAAACAGAGCTCACAGTGGTGGGGAAAGGAGTCACCAAGCAGTACCGTGGACGCCGAGGTAGGGGCGGGTGGGGTGGTGATGCTGCAGAGCGCCGCAGCAAGGGAGTGGCACGCCGTGCGACCACCGGCGGTTGACTGACGAGGACGAGGTCTTGGTCGCCCTTGGCGGCGAGGAGCGGGAGCCAGCGCGCGAGCTGGGCCCCGGTAGGCGTTCATGTGGCTGCCGACGAGGTGGACGCAGTGGAAGGGCCCCGGGTGCGCCTCGAGAATGTGGGAGACGGTGGCGATGGAAGCCGGCGAGTTGGCGGGCGTAGGCAGCCAGCCGTGGCCCTCGGGGATCGGAGGAGGTTGGTGTCGCTTAGAACGAGGGGCGGAGAGCCAGAGCATGCGCTAGTGGAGGAGAGCACGGTGGTGCGCGCGGCGTCCTTGGAGCTCAGGAGCTCGTCAGGGAGTAGTCTGATGCGGTCTACGCCGTCGGAATCGGCTGTTAGACTGAATACCGCTTCTACAGGCTACTCAACGACTGCATCTATCCATGCAGCATGCAACGTCGGCAAGTCCTACTAGATAGGATCTCTAACTGTAATTGGTTACAGAGTGTGCGTGCGTGTGTATCTTCTTCTCCTCATCCTCCCTGTAACTCTATATATTGTACCCCTTGAGGATGAATACAACACGCTGATTACTTCTTCTATGCACACTAAATACATTCTACATGGTATCAGATTAGATCCTTCGGCCTCCATGGCTCCTACCACACCTGCCACCGGCGCGGCCACCCTCGGTGCTCTCTCCGATGGCACCAGCGCCTCCACGGCCGCCGGCACTACTCCATCCTTCTCCACTTCCTCAACCTCCTCGTCCGAGTTGGCTGGCTCTACCTCGTCCGGCCCCAACCCGTACGCACTCGGCCTCTTCGGCATCCGCTCCGTGATCGACTACAAGCTCGACCTCCACACCGGTCCCTACTCCACCTGGCACGATGATATGGAGCTGCAGGTTGCCAAGTTCGGCCTTCTCCATCACCTTGAACCTGATGCCGCTGCTCCGCCCGGTGATCCGACCTGGCGCCTCCTCGACCTCGACATCAAATCGTGGATCCTGGCCACGATCTCCGACGAGCTCAAGGCCATGGTGAAGGGCAAGCCCTCCGCCCGCGATGTGTGGGCCGCCATCGAGGCGATCTTCACCGGCAACCAACGCGCTCGCCAGATGCAGCTGACCACGGAGCTCCTCCACCAGGTCCAAGGGAACCAGCCCGTCGCCTCCTACTGCGGTCGTATCAAGGCCATCGGCGACGCGCTCGCCGACGTCGCGCTGCCCCAGTCCGACGACGCGCTCATCGTCGCCCTCATCCGCGGCCTCCACGCCCGTCACAAGATGACGGCCAAAATCATCCAGCGGGAGGCGGCCACGATCTCCTTTGCGGAGGCTCAGAACATGCTCGTCCAGGACGAGACGATGGAGAAGTCCGCCGACCGGCTCACCTCCAACACCGCGCTCCTCTCCGTCAATCGGTCGGCGCCCTCCGGTGGTCACGGCGGCCAGGGATCCTATGGTGTCTCCGGCGGCCAGGGCTCCTCTGGTGTCTCCGGTGGCTCTTCTAACGGCGCCCCCAACCCCGGCAGCTACGGCGGCAGTGGCCTCCCGCCGGGTACTCCATCGCCCAATCAAGGTAAACCGAAGCGCAAACGGTTCAGCAACCACGATGGCTATGGCTGGTCTCCACCGACTGGCGTCCGTCCTTGGACTGGTGTCGTCCAAGCATGGCCGCAGCAGCTTGTTCCTCCACCTCGTCCAGGCAGTGGCGGCGCTCCTGGGCTCCTCGGACCTCGGCCCATGCCACCCCAGGCGTACACCATGTACGCGCCGCTCCATCCTCCTGCGCCTTATGGTGGTCCGGCGGGCTTTGCGCCGTTCCAGTACGGCCAGCCTCCACCGCCGCCCACGTTCCAGCACGGTCTTCCCCAACCCGCCTTCGCCCCGCCGACTGCACCCAGCTTCGAGCAGTCCGCTCTGATTGGAGCGCTGCAGGACATGTCGCTCGCCCAGTCCGGCGGCTGGTACGCGGACTCTGGTGCCTCTGCCCACCTCTCGGCAACGCAAGGTATTCTCTCTCACGCTAGCCCTGTTGCTCATCATGCACCGGTTATTGTTGGTAATGGCGATCACCTTCCTGTCACCCACCTCGGTTACTCATCTATTCCTTCCCTCTCCCGTCCCCTGTATTTACAACATGTCCTTGTTGCCCCAAACGTCATCAAAAATTTATTATCTGTCCGTCGCTTTACTACTGATAATCTCGTTTCTATGGAATTTGATCCTTTCGGTGTTTCTGTGAAGGACCTGCGAACCCGGGCTCTTCTTCTCAGATGTAACAGCAGCGGCGACCTCTACCCGATCTTTCCGTCAACATCTACCGACCCGCCCGTCGCGCTCGTCGCCGCCACCTCCAACCTATGGCATCGTCGATTAGGCCATCCCGACGTTTCTTCCAATTTTAATAAATCTTTTCCTTGTAATAAAACCGACGGCCTATGTCATGCTTGTCAATTAGGAAAACACACGAGATTGCCCTTTAGCTCGTCAACAAGTTTGACTTCCGCTGCATTTGAGCTTGTACACTGTGATCTATGGACAGCACCGATTCCTAGTATATCTGGTTGCAAGTATTATTTGATTATTGTTGACGATTTCACACACTTCATGTGGAGTTTTCCTATGCGTTTCAAATCTGATGTACACCCCGTTCTCTCAAACTTTCATGCCTTTGTTCGCACTCACTTCCATTGCTCCATCGGCACGATCCAATGCGACAACGGCAAGGAGTTTGACAACGTCGCCAATCGCACCCTTCTCGCTCCATTCGGGACTTCTCTCCGCTTTTCTTGTCCCTACACTTCACCACAAAACGGCAAAGCGGAGCGAGCTATCCGAACCACTACGTTATTCGCACAATCCTAATCCAAGCTTCCATGCCACCGCCCTATTGGGCTGAAGCCCTCACCACAGCCACCCATCTTCTTAACATTCGCCCCACAAAACCCCTCTCTCTCTCCACACCGCATGAAGCCCTATTTCGTGTCCCTCCGTCGTATGATCATCTACGCGTATATGGTTGCCTTTGTTTTCCAAACATCAGCGCCCAAACCCCGCACAAACTTGCACCACGATCTCTTGCGTGTGTTTTTATTGGCTATGCCACGGAGCACAAAGGCTACCGCTGCCTCGACCCAAAAACACAGCGCGTACACATCTCTCGACATGTCACGTTCGATGAGAACAAATTTCCGTTCGCCGAAACCCACACACCCGATCCTCCCTCCTACAATTTCGCCCACGATCACAGCGATCTCCTCCTCCTACCCGACGCGATTTCCCCTCTGCATGGCCTCGATTCCCGTGGCCATGCACGCCCCGCCGAACCGCCTACGTCTCCGCAGCCTGGCCCAGCGTCCCCTAGCCCAGCCCAGACTCCCGCTTCTTCCTCTCGCTCTGGTCCATCTTCTCCCGAGCCTAGCGCCCCTCCCCCTCGCCGCAACCCTCCCTCTCGCCCCACTAAACCGCCACCGGTGCCCTCTACTATCCAAACCAGATCACAGCACGGCGTCTTCCGACCCAAACGGATCTTCGATCTCTCCGTCACCACGCCTCCCTCCCCCATACCCCGCAACTATCGCGCCGCCCTCCTTGACCAGAATTGGTCCGACGCCATGCATGCCGAGTTCACTGCCCTTCTTCAGAATCACACCTGGACGCTTGTTCCCAAACCTCCCGGCGCCAACATTGTCTCTGGTAAATGGGTATATCGACACAAATTCCATTCTGATGGTTCCCTTGCTCGTCACAAAGCTAGATGGGTTGTTCGCGGCTTTTCTCAAGAACACGGCATCGACTATGATGAAACATTCTCCCCTGTCGTCAAACCAGCCACAATTCGTATCGTTTTGTCCCTCGCCGTCTCATCTCATTGGCCAATTCATCAACTCGATGTTAAAAATGCGTTTCTTCACGGCACTTTAGCAGAGACTGTATATTGCCAGCAGCCACAGGGATTCGAAGACCCCTCTCATCCCCACCATGTTTGCCTTCTTCAAAAATCCTTATACGGCCTCAAACAGGCTCCTCGCGCGTGGTTCACCAGGTTTTCTTCCTTTATTTCTACCATCGGTTTCTCTGCTTCTAAATCTGATTCCTCCCTATTTACTTTCCACTCTTCTACAGCCACTGCCTATATTCTTCTTTATGTCGACGACATAGTCCTCACAGCATCTTCCACTGAATTCCTTCAGCAGGTCATTTCTACTCTCAGCTCCGAATTCTCCATGACAGATCTTGGGCCTCTTAGTCATTTCCTCGGCATCGCTGTCTCTCGCTCTCCCGACGGCCTTCATCTATCTCAGCGCCAATATGCCCTTGAACTCGTCCAGCGCGCGGGCATGTCTGAATGTAACCCCGTCACTACTCCCATCGACTCCGGTTCAAAAATTTCCATCAACGACGGCGATCTCTTAGACAACCCTTCCGACTACCGTAGTCTCACCGGCGCCCTTCTCTATCTAACTCTTACCCGTCCCGACATTACCTACGCCGTTCAGCAGGCATGTTTGTTCATGCATGCTCCCCGCTCCACGCACCTAAATCTTGTCCGACGTATCCTCCGGTATGTCAAAGGTACACTCCACTTCGGCACCTTAATCACTCCCTCCTCCAGCACTTCCCTCACCGCTTACTCGGATGCCGATTGGGCCGGGTGTCCCGACACCCGCCGATCGACCACCGGTTTCTGTGTTTATCTCGGTGACAATCTTATTTCGTGGTCGTCCAAACGCCAACTAACCGTGTCCAGGTCTAGTGCTGAAGCGGAATACCGCGCGGTCGCCCATGTCGTGGCTGAGACATGTTGGATCCGACAGCTCCTACAGGAACTTCACCGGCCGCTCGACAAAGCTTCTGTTGTTTATTGCGATAACATTTCTGCAGTGTACCTCAGTGCCAACCCCGTGCAGCACCGTCGTACCAAACACATTGAGATCGATATTCACTTTGTTCGAGACAAGGTTCAGGTTGGCGACATTCGTGTTCTCCATGTGCCCACGTCTATGCAGTTCGCCGATGTGTTTACAAAGGGCCTCTCCTCTACAGCGTTCTTGGACTTCCGCAACAGTCTCACCGTCGGCGAGCCTCCCGCTGCCACTGCGGGGGGGTGTTAGACTGAATACCGCTTCTACAGGCTACTCAACGACTGCATCTATCCATGCAGCATGCAACGTCGGCAAGTCCTACTAGATAGGATCTCTAACTGTAATTGGTTACAGAGTGTGCGTGCGTGTGTATCTTCTTCTCCTCATCCTCCCTGTAACTCTATATATTGTACCCCTTGAGGATGAATACAACACGCTGATTACTTCTTCTATGCACACTAAATACATTCTACATCGGCGATGAAGGCGATGAGCCGGCCCTTGCTGCTGGCGATGTACGTTAGCACGTCCTCCAAGGGTCACAGCCCCCGCGCCGCGACGCGGACGCCGTCGCAGGATCGACGTTGGTAAATGGTCTCGGGTCGGCCATGGTCAGACGGCGGCGCCGGCGGTGAGCGGCGAGGGTTTCGGGATTTGGGGTTTCTGTGTGGCAAGCGAGACGTGGACTGTGGACTATGGGGCCGATCGTGGGTCACACTTTCTATATTATAGGAAGGACCGAACGAAAAAGTTTGGAACGAGATCCCTTTGTCTACTTGGTGCTTCATCACAAGGTACCTTCAAGACCTCGAGATTGCAGTGAAAAAGAACACTACCGCTGTGCCGAATGTAGGCGCCCGGCCACGGCATAAGGTATGGATTCCACCTGAGGAAGATGTGGCAAAATTCAACGTTGATGGGGGTATGTCGAGACAGGGCCATGTTGGGGCAGCTGCGGTGATCTGCAGAGATAAGGAGGGTCTTTTCCTGGGGGCCTCGGCACTGGTTTTCGATGGTCTAAATGATGCAGTTGCGCTGGAGGCACATGCATGCAATGAAGCTTTAGCGCTGGCCATGGATCTACAGCTAACAGACTCGCTGATTGCTAGCGATTGCTTGGAGGTGGTGAACAATATAGGAACATCATCGGCGACACATTATTCACCAGTGCTACATGAAATACCGGCAAGGATAAGGGACTTCAACCACGTCAAGTTCAAGTTTGAACATAGAGAAAATAATTTTGAAGCCCATGCATTGGCGAAAGCAGCGTCTTCTCTTCAAATAGGGCGCCATATTTGGCTAGGGACCGTACCAGACATTATTTGTATTCCGATGTTGATTACTGCTTAATAAAGTCCCTAGTTACCCGTCAAAAAAAAATCTACTGCCGAGGGACGTAGTACGCCCTGCACCGTACGTTGGCGATCTGACGACTGGCCGTGAGGTGCGCTCTTTCCTTCGCTCCCGTTCGTGTCAACACGAACACATGCGGCCCAACAGAACGTCATCGATTCATCGCTCGCCTGAGCTCTCGTCTCGCTTCAAAAAAAAAAAAACAATCCTCGCCTTAGGTTCGCCGGCGGGGAGGAGCAGCTCCGGGAGGACGCGACGCCGCCTAGTCGTGGGGGCAGCGGAGCCAGCCGCCGCTCCTTCCAGGTGCGAAGCCGCCTAGCCGTGGAGGCAGCGGAGCCAGGAGCTGCCTCGTCCAGGGCGAGATGCGTCGGAGCCATCGAGGCCGTTGAGCTGCGGAGCCGGCCCCGTCGAGGTCCTCGGAGATGCGGAGCCGGCGCCGTCGAGGCCTTGGAGCCGACGCCCCCGAGCTGCCGAGGCCACGAAGGCAACGTCGTCAAGGCTTCTGCGGCCATCTTCTCTGCTGCAGTGCTGCTTGCATTTTGTCTTGATGTACGAATGTTTCCAGAGTAAAAAAAAGAAGAAGCTACGGCAGCATTTTGAATGAATGTTATGATCGAATTAGTCTTCTAGTTTGTACTTCTACATTTGCAGAATTGGCCAGACTTGAGTGGTACTTGTACATGTGCAGAGTTGAACAGATTTGTATTGGAAATTTGAATTGTTCTTATGACTGAAGAATTGTTCCAGTAAACTGCGTGTGCCTATGCAGAAAAGAACAAACAACTTGTGTCGTGTGTGTTCCAGTAAACATGGATTAGGTGCAGGTGCTAATGAAATTTTAGAAAGTACACAACTTGGTTATGAGTATTACTCCATGCCTTGGAAACAATCACATGACAAGACAACAATGTATCTCCTGAACCTACAGATTTCACTACCATGCAGGGAATCAAATTAGCCCTTTGTTCTCACTACTATGCAGGGAATCTACAGATTTCATTACTATGCAGGGAATCACTACAGATTTCACACCATATCTAACTTCAGGAGGACAAGAAGAAAATTCAGGCAAATTTACTTATTGGAATTAGAATCATGGTGCGTCGTGTTAGCCTCGCCTTCCACCTCAGTTGCTTCTTCCATCAGAAAAAGGGATGCCTGATCAAAGTTCAACAGGCTGCTCTTCCATGAAAAAAAGGGAAATTGATCAAGTTCTAAAATAAACTGATGGTGGAACTTTGATCAATTTCAGTGTTTTATTCATGTGTTAGGCGTCAGGAGAAAGGACTATGGAGACTTACCTGAGATTGGCGAGCAGAGCAGTAGTCCCCGCCGGACGCTAGCGATCTCCTTTCAGTGAACTTTGCTGCCGTTTCTGTACTCTCGCGCCTTTTTCTGTGGCCTCTCGCGCCCTTTTCCCCTCGCTTGCATCGTGTTGGGCCGTATGGGCCGGTAGTTTTGCTGGTGATCTGAGCGACAGAGCCTTTTCTACGTTCCTGCCATCGGATGGCGGACGGACGGCGAAGGGT
Organism: Triticum turgidum subsp. durum; assembly: GCA_900231445.1. Classification (NCBI taxonomy): domain Eukaryota; kingdom Viridiplantae; phylum Streptophyta; class Magnoliopsida; order Poales; family Poaceae; genus Triticum; species Triticum turgidum. Next base: position 761,019,539 of record LT934114.1, read on the forward strand.
GTACTACGTCCCTCGGCAGTACATCGATGTAAGTCAGAGGATCTCGTTCCAAAAGTTTGTGTGGTGGCTGGCCCTGGGATGTTGGGCCAGAGCCCGACACGATTTGCTTGCGTGCCCACCTTCTGTAATTTGAAAAAAAAAGTGTTTAATTTGCACAAGACAGCTTGATGATTTCTGGTCATGGGTACATAACAAAACGGTGCTTTTTCGGTACGCTCGGCATACCGCATGCTGGTATGAACTAAACTCGGTCGGGAAGCATGGTTGGAAGGTCGTGGTGACAAATCAAATTCTGTGGAGAAATACAAGCATGAACGGAAGTGTCGAAGATTGATGTTCCATCAAAAATAAAAATAAAAATCTATGGAGGCTAGCACAACAGTCCTTGCCAACTTCAGACTTGCTCAAATACCGGAAGATGGCAGTACAATCAAAGTGTGGACTTTGTGGCTCTAAAGATTTCTGGCGGCATTCTTTGATGGAGTGTAACATGGCACACTGTGTTTGGGCATTAGAGGATGATAATCTGGTGAAAGTTATGATGTAGTGTAAAGAACCCGATGCAAAATGCTTCATTTTCTCACTGATGGAGTCTGTACCGCATGAGGATTTCATCAAGATACTTGTAACACTATGGGCAATTTGGCATGCTCGAAGAAAGGCTATCCATGAGCATGTACATCACGGGCCGTTTGCTACTAATCAGTTTGTCAAGAATTATCTAAGATTGCTTCAGATTTGCAAACCCTTGAAACAACATGCAGCTGTTCAAACACCTCTGAGACAACATCACAGATGGATCCCGCCGTCTACAGGAACTGCAAAAATTTGTGTTGATGGTGCCGTGTCACGCGACGCAATGGAAGGGACTTATAGTGCAGTTTGCAGGGATTCAACTAAGAAATATCTAGGCTCTTCGGCGATAAAATGTTAAGGTGTGACTGACCCGACATCATTGGAGGCTTTGGCTTGTCGAGAAGAGCTCGCACTTGCTCTTGACTTATCACTTGAAGACATACATATAGCTTCAGGTTGTCAAGGTGTGATTAAATATATCCATGGAAATATGGATGGACTACACTCTAGCATTATTAAGGAGATCAATCTTACATCTTAGCAGTTCTAATCTTGAGGCACATAGGGTCGCTAAACATACTCTAGGCCTTTCTTTAGCATGCCATGTATGGCTTCTTAATCCGCCGGATCTATATTCTATTCCTACGAACTTTTATAATCTATAAAGTTGAGTGTGTTTAGACTCAAAAGAATTGGCTTTCGGTTTTAATCACCACTTTTAAAAATGACTAGCAAATGTGCATGTGCGTTGCAACTGGCGAAAAACAATCAGATTATGCATATGTGGTAGAGATAAAAAATTTCTAAAACATGTGCGAGGATGAGACCAGGACCTTTAAAATGCGATTTCATAAATTACGTATGAATCATGTCATGATGAGATAAGGAACTTTTAAAGTGTCATTTCAAAAGCAAAAAATGTGATGGTCTCCTCACGACTTGATTTCCTAAGGCGCCATAACCAAATATTTTTTGTCCGAGCAAACTGCATTGATGGACCCTGCCTGAACTAGACTAATGAATGATGTGTCTCGCCTTGACCTAGGGTAACGGTGTTTACCCTGATCAGTAAAACTATGGTAACAGAATAAACATAGATGTGTATGGAGGCAAATTAGATATTAGTCATTTTCATATAGCTAACAAAAGCTTAACCGTCGGAAGTTGGGTTAATTTTTTGGGGCTCAACGTTGTTTAGAACATGGAAACCTTTTTTTAGGTGTATGTACTAAATAAAATGTAAAAACAACCTCTACAGATAAAATACGTTATGTAAGCAGGTTAGTTTTGTTCGTTATTTACAGATAAAATATGTTCTGAATACTTTCTAAAAAAATTATATACCGGAATATGTTTTGAATACACGCTCATTTTTTTCTAAAATCACGAGTATTTTTTGCGAATATTTTTTCGAAATCATGATTTTTTTTATAATAGGTACACATTTTTGATAATACTAGACATTTTATGATTTTCCAAACATTTTTTTAATTCATACAAATTTTGTGGTTTCTCAAAAACAATGTGAACGGTTTTTTAATTACTGGACACTTGGTAATTTTCCAAACATTTTTTGAATTCATGAGTTTTATGATTTCTCAAATAAACTTCAAAGCTCACAACTTTTGGAAATACCAAATTAATTTAAAGAAGGAAAGGATAAACAGAAATAAGGAAAGAAAAAAAAAGGGGTGTAATTGGCCCGGATATGGGCCGTCCCATGAACGCGTGCGGGGTGGAGGAGGCACGCTCGCTGATAAGAGAGAAAAGTAGAGGAAAAAGGAGATGTCATGGCCCGCACATGGGTCGGTCCATTAAACTTTGGGAAATCCCAAATTAATTTTAAGAAGGAAAAACAGAAACCGAAATAAGAAAAGAAAAAATGGAAAATCCTATATGATGCACTTTGCGTCAAACTGTTCAGGGTTTGCACAGAATTCGAAGCGACCGATGCGATCTGGGCCGGCCCGTTAGCGGTTACCATAGCTATTGAATCGGTTTTCATTTAGTTTTTTTGTTTTTCTTTTCAGTCTCTTTTTTATTTTCTTTTTCGTTTTTATATTTCTGTTTCTTTCTTATTTTTCTTTTCTTTCCTTTTTCTGTTTCGTTTTTCCAAAATGTGCAAAATTGAAAAATGTTGGAATTCAAAATTATTCGGAAAATCAAAAATATGTTTGGGGTTTTAAAAAAAATGTGTTTTCACAAGAAATTCACAAATTTGAAAAAATCTTCGTGTTTTCAAAAAATGTTCTCCAATTAAAAAATGTTTGTGTTTTCAAAATGTTTGTGAAAAATTTAAGATTTTCAAAAAATGTTTGTCTTTAAACAATATTCGTAAATTTCAAAAAATGTTCACATTTTTCAAGATAATGTTCGTTTTCAAAAACTGTTTGCCGTACCAAAGTTTTGTTCATAAGTTCAAAAAAATGTTCTTGTTTTACAAGATGTTTCATTTATTCAAATTTGTTCACAATTTCAAGGAAATTTCGTGTTTGAGAAATGTTCATGAATTTCGAAAAATGTTCTCCTACGCAAAGTTTGTTCACAATTTAAAACAATATTCATGTTTAAGAAAATGTTCGAGGTTTCAACATTTTGTTCACAATTTCAACAAATATTCTGATGTTTCAAATTTTGTTCGCATTTCGAAAATAGCGTAAAATAAAAATTTTGTCCACATTTGTTTTTAAAAGTTGTGTTTTATCTTTTTTGTTCTGAGTTAAAAAAAATTCCTGTTTTCCATTAAAAAATAAAAGTTGCTCACTATCTCAGAAAATATTCGGAAATTTAGAAAAAATGTTCGTGTTTTTGGTTAATTGATCGTTTTTTGTGAAAATATTAATTTTCGGAAAAAAATATTCACGCTTGTGAAAAACTGTTCGGTATTTGCAAAATTTCTTCGTGTTTTGTTTTTCAATTGGAATTACGAACCATCTTCAGGTTCACAAAAAAATTGGAATATAAAGAAACTGTGGCTTTTCAAAACTGCTCACAATTTTCAAAAATTGTATTCAAAATGGTTTCCAAATCTCAACGCCTCTACGTATTCTTATAGCTTTTCGCACCTTAAGTTTCAGTTGGCGTCGTGTGATGTGGTGGTTGACTGCTCGCTGTCGGTGTGTGAGGTTAAGGGATCGAATCCTGGCTCGCTATGCTTATTTTTGTGCCCCACGATAGGAAACGAAACAACAAACAGGTTGGTGGGCCGGCCCAGTCGTGCGTCAACTCTGTGCATCCAACTCCTTGTATGACGCAAAATGCGTCATATAGGAGGTCCCAGAAAAAAAAGGGGTGTCACGGCCCGCACATGGGCTGGCCCGTGAACGCGTGTGGGGTGGACGAGGCAGCTCGCTGTTAAGAGAGAAAAGTAGAGGGGGGGCGTCATGGCCCGGTCCATGGAGGTGTGAGGGGTGGAGGAGGCACGCTCGCTGTTAAGAGAGAAAAGTAGAGAAAAAAGTGTGATGTTAAGAGAGAAAAGTAGAGGAAAAAAGGGTAGTACTTGGGATCGAATGCAGGTCTTCCTCCCGGGTGGAAGACGGCGGCTCTAGCCATCGCAGTACATGTGACCTTCTAATATAGATTAGGGTATCATCATATAAGAGCGAACCCTACAACGACGACTTTGCAAAAAAAATTGAATCATTTTCTTCACTTATCGATGGCATCATGGGTAATTTATAGCAACTTCGAGGGCAATTTTCATGATGTACTGCCAGAAGCAATAACCCTTTTATTACTAGGTAAAGATTGAGGTTTCTCCGTTTGGGAGCATGTGCTTGTTAAAATTAGCATGACATACATTTGCAATGCATGCTTGCATTGTTTAGCTCCAACAAAATCTTATTTTACTTTCTATGTAATCTAAGTAAAACTATTCTACTCCATCCATTCCTGAATAAATGTTCTTTTAGAGATTTCAATATAGCCTACATACAAATGTATATAGACGTATTTTAGTGTGTAGATTCACTCATTTTGCTTCGTATGTAGTCCATATTGAAATCTCTAAAATAACTTATATTTAGAAACGGAGGGAGTATGTTTAATCGAGTTTATCAAAAAAACCAACATCTACAATAATAAATATGAAAACATCAACATATCAATACTACAATGTTATCATTATCATCATGGAGCGGCAAAAATACTCTATTGTTTTCAAAATATATGATGTTTTTTTATAAGTCAAACTGTTCTATGTTTGACCAAGTTTATTCAAACGAATATCAACATCTGCAATACGAAATAAGTAAAATATAAAAATAAATTTTATGTTGGATTTCATGAAACTACGAAAAATACCAGCATCCACAATACCAAAATCTTCTAATTGAGGTTCACTTATCGTAGATGACTCCTAAGTCCAAGCATTTCCAATAGAATGTCCATATCGACAATTAATTTAAACTCAACACCATCCAAATTTCGAGGATAGTACTCCCTCCTATCCTAAATATAAGATATTCCAGAGATTACAATACGAACTACATACATATGTATGTAGACATATTTTTAGAGTGTAGATTCACTCATTTTGTTGCGTATATACTCCATATTGGAATCTCTAAAAGGTCTTATATTTAGGAGTAGCTGGAGTATTTAATTGGAAAAGCTCAAATATGAATTGATATGAAGGTAAAATTCTACAAAGACTTAAATTTTAATAAAGATGATTTTTTTACGACTCATTCCTTAGTCAAAAAATAGTTCCAAATGTATTTTCCCCCTTTATTTCATTTCATTTCATTTTCACGTTTTGATGTAAGTACTAGTATTAAACTACACCTCCTATATGATTTTTATTTTTTGTGCTATTTTTTTTTATGACTCATTCCTTAGTCAAAAAACAGTTCCAAATGTATTTTCCCCTTTATTTCATTTCATTTCATTTTCACATTTTGATGGAAGTACTAGTATTAAACTACACCTCCTATATGATTTTTATTTTTTGTGCTATTTATTAAAAATAGGTAAGCTTTGTGTATTAAGCACTCAAGTTTTGATATGTATCTATGTGTATTAGTCACTCTAGTTTTCGGAAAACTTTACTTTTGCCACTCTAGCTTTTGTGCACTTTACTTATGTCACTCTAGAATTTGACTTCTCACTTTTGTCACTCTTAGCTTTTGATAATACATCACATTTGTCATTTCGTGGAAAAAGCAAAACTTTTAGATTGACAATTGCAAAACACTGTCAAAAGCTAAGAGTGGCAAAAGTGAAACGTTTCTTTTTCGCTTTTGCCACAAAATGATATTCTTGATACATTGTTAAAAGCTAAGGGTGCAAAAGTGAGATGTCAGATTCTACAGTGGCGTAAGCAAAATGGACAAAATCTAGAGTGCCAAAACCAAAGATTCCCCAAGTTTTGATGTGTTATGGCAGAATTGCATAATAGATATCTGCATTTGAAATCAGTAAAGAAAGTTGTACCGTGTAAATAGCGGGGGTCACTCTCGAATATCCATTTCTGCGCCCGAGCTCGGTGAACAGTAAAATCAAAACAAATAAAAAATGAAGTTTTTTGAATGCAATGTATTTTAGCGCCTGAGGTCCATGCCAAATTTCAGCGTATTTGGACATCTGAGTTGCTCTTAGCAAAAAAAAAAATCGGGCCCAAACAGTAAACTTTTTCACATACTTCAATTTTTTGGCTGAGAGTTGTTCAGATATCCAAGTGAGCTAAAAATTGGCATGTATATCACACATTCAAACATCTTCCATGAAAAAAATCCAGATGATTTGAATTTTGTAGTATTTGTTTTGATTTTATTGTTCATGCGCGGGAGAATATGATCCCGGGAGCCATTTAGGTGCTCTCGGGTCACTCTATTCTTTGTTGCACTTGAAGATGAAGGTACATCTTAATCCATTTCAATATGGGAGACATCAGTTACCTCTGTGAATTGTTATGTAACTGATGTCTTTTTTGAGAGCTAGGAAATTTTGTGAATGATGAATATTGTTACAAAATGTCAGATAAAATGTATATTTGTGCAGTATCCTAGGTTTTATATTCTTGATCGCGGACTGTTTCAAAAGTCCGTAAGGCCTCAGTTTAAGAGGGGGAAAGATGATCAAGAAAGGGTTTAAGGATATCTCCCTCAGCTGCATGATGACCCACAAGTATAGGGAATCAATCATAGTCCTTTCAATAAGTAAGAGTGTCGAATTCAAGGAGGAGCAGAAGGAAACGACAAGCGGTTTTTAGCAAGGTAATTTCTACAAGCATTGAAATTGTGGTAACAAGTTGTTTGATAGAAAGATAAATTGTGACAGGTAACTAGTAGCAATAATAACAATAGGTACAACAAGGTAGCCCAATCCTTTTGTATCAAAGGACATCCCAGAACGGTCTCTTATTTTAAGCAAGGTGTTCTTGAGGACACAAGGGAATTTCATTTAGTCACTTTCATCATGTTGGTTTGATTCGCGTTTGCTACTTTGATAATTTAATATGTGGGTGGACCGGTGCTTGGGTGATGCTCTTGCTTGAACAAGCCTCTCACTTATGATCAAACCCTCTTGCAAGCATCCATAACTAAAAAAGAAGAATTAAGATAAAATCTAACCATAGCATTAAGTGTATGGATCCAAATCATCCCCTTACGGAAATAGCGCATAAACTAGGTTTTAAGATTCTGTCACTCTAACAACCCATCATCTAATAATTACTCCACAATGCATTTCATTAGGTCCAAAGATGGTGAGGTGTCATGTAGTCGACGTTCACACGACACCAATAAGAGAATCACAACATACATATCATCAAAATATCAAACGAATATCAAATTCACATGAATACTTATGACAAGACTTCTCCCATGTCCTTAAGAACAAAAGTAACTACTCACAAAACATATTCATGTTCAAGATCAGAGGGGTAATGAATAGCATAATGGATCTTAACATATTGTTTTCCACCAAATAAACCAATTAGCATCAACTACAAGATGTAATCAACACTACTTGTAACCCACATGTACCAATCTGAGATTTTGATACAAAGATTAAATACGAGAGATGAACTAGGGTTTGAGATGAGATTGTGCTGGTGAAGATGTTGATGGAGATTGATCCTTCCATGATGAGAGCACTACTGGGGAAAACCTTATAGGTAGATGCTTATCAGTAGCACTAGTTCCTAGGGCGCGCTACTGCTAACTAGTAGTAGTGCTGGGTCACAACAAGCGCTACAAGTTGTCAAGTATCAGTAGCGTGGGCGTGATAACCTGCGCAACTGCTAAGCATTCCCATCGCAACTGACCCGGGCTACCTGTAGTAGTAGCAGTGGGTGTAAACCCGCACTACTACTAATTCGTTAGCAGTAGCGTGCTTCTTTGGCCCGCCGCTACTGCTACGTGTGGACGGGCCAGCGGGTGGACCCCGATTAGTAGTAGCACCGGTCTACAACGCGGCGCTACTGCTATGGTGTTTAGTAGTAGCGCCTTTTCCAATCTTGCGCTACTGCTAAGTCTAACTTATCTTCACCCGAGCGCGACCCTCACTCTCCGTCTCCACTCTCCATCTCCATCTCCATCGCTACCGGATGCTGCCACCCACCGTTGTTGCCGTCGACCGCCCCATTTGCCGCTCACTACTGCCGCCGTCGCACCCCCCCCCAGGTATATCTCCCTTCCTCTCTCCGACCGTCCTCCCTCCTCCATCTCTCCCTCTTCCTCCCTCCCACAATCTCCCTCGGACCCTCAACCTCCATCCCTCCCTCCTTCCCTCCTGCATTGCATAAATGGATGGATGAAATTAGTTTTTTTGTAATGCTTGGACAAATAGATGGATAGACAGATGAATTAAACTAGGTTTTTTTAGTAATACTTTGGATAGATAGATGGATGGATAGCTGTTAGGGTTAGAACTAGGGTATATTTGGTAATACAAACTTTTAGTTAAAAAAATTTGTTTTACAAATTTTAGTAAATGTAGGTCTTTTGAATCAGCACAATAATGTTTAGTTGATAGCTTATCAATGTAGAGAACACCTCCGAGAACATTGTTTCAGCATAATATATGCCCTTTTTAGCAAATGCCATTATTTCATTGAATATGTCCTTTTCAGCATAATATATGTCCTTTTCAGTATAATAATGCTTAGTTGATAGCTTATCAATGTAGGTCTTTTGAATCAGCATATATAATATACTCCCTCCTTCCATCTATATAGGGCCTAATGCATTTTCTAAGACCGTCTTTGACTATTGACAAGATTAATAGTACATGACATGCACAATGTGAAAATTATATCATCGAAAGCTCCTTTCACACACGAATTTAACGGTGTGCTTTGTGTAAGTTGCATGTCATATATTATTGCTCTAATATTTGGTCAAAGTTAGCCTCGAAAAGCGCATTAGGCCCTATATAGATGGAAGGAGGGAGTATGTCCTTTTTAGCAAAGGAGTAGTTAATTAGTGCCATGTAGCTGTCAAACCAGTCAACCGTATGCCAACAAAGCAAAGTATGTACACGGAATCGCCAAGAACTAATCCCTAGTGACCGTATGTGAACCCCTTAAGAAACTTTGGAGACCGTATTTAGGGTATTTTGAAAAGATGCTTTTTTTCTCTAAAAATAAAGCTCAGGAGGTGAGGGATAGTAGCGGGCCAGCAAATGAAAGAACAATCAGTCGGCTTTTCTTTGAATTAAAAACAAATCGACCTCGACTAGAATCAAAATCAGTCAAAATATTATCTGACACTCCCAACAATTATTATTAATAACCAAATAATCGGCTACTGAGCTAGCTATTCATATCAAATTATCATGTGAGCTCTCGATTAACGCGGTCAACTAGAAGGGCCCGTCGTAGAAAAATTTACCATTGATCACCGCGTGGCGGAGTATGAGTCCGGCAAACTAAGATAAGCGGGCAAGTTGTCGGGTAAGAGCCAAAGTTGCCCGTTCTCATGAAAAATCTGGATGTTGCTGCATGGCACCGACGTGGCCATGGTGTCATTCGTCGGGACGTAGCCGCTGCCCATTGGAGATTGATCTGTGGTGCCGCCTGCCGCATTAGACTAGCCACAACGGGAGTAACTTCGATAGTAACATCGAGTCCAACTCAGCAAATTTGCTTATGTGGCAATGAGTTAATAAGGAGAGATGTAGTACTAGTAACTTAGCTAGTTACTATAACATCACATGTCCCAATGCAATATGAGTCTATAACCTAATAAATGAAGCCTTGCATGTTACCACACTTATGTTACTACCCACTATTGAGGTAGTAACATAGTCTAGAAATATGTGTATGTTAGTGTATGTTACTTCTTCATTGTGGCTAGTCTTACCACTGACACTAATTGTGGTCGCCTGATCTGCCAAGCCACCGGTGGACGACGACTTGGGGAAAGGACCGATCAGCCACCGACCAGCCTGATCTGCCAAGTCACGCTGGTTAAGCCCGCCATACACCAGCCAATCTCCCGATGCACCATTGTATAATATCACGTCATAGTTAAGTCCATGCATAATGTAAATGTATAAATAGGTACTCCCTCCGTTTCAAAATGTAGCGCGCTCATGTTTTTCGAGATTCAACTTTGATCATAAATCTAACTAATGAGATCGTTTGCGGCGGGAGCGAAAACTATACCAGTGAATTTGTATTCAAAAGAAATTCAATTATATAATTTTTGCTTCCGTCGTAGTCGGTCTTATTGATTAAATTACTTGTCAAAGTTGAAGCGCGAAAATCAAGGACACACTATATTTTAAAACTGAGGGAGTAATATTTATTTTTTTATTTTATTTCTAAGATGGATCTGCGTACACTTACACTAAGTTATCTTGTTGACCCTCACCTTGATGACTTTGATTGTGAGGCTTTGCTTGATTCTGCTGGACGGGGAGACCGGCCGATGATGTCGCCAAGAACTAAGAGCATCTACAACCGGACTTGACAAATTCGACCTCTCAAACTCCCGTGGACACGACCGGGCGCATCTTCGGACACTGACCGGGACATTTCATATTTCCTTCTCCACATGCAACCCTCTCATATTCATCCTCTAAATTCATACAAAATCATGCAGAATATATAGCTACATACTACGTTCTATACTACTCAAATTTCGTCGTTGTCGGAGATGGCCTGAGTTGCCTGCGCCGGAGCCTGCGTCGCCTCCATCTACTGCCGACAGCGACGCCTGGCCTCCGCAGCCGACTCCGAGTGGATGGAGTTCAGGATGGCGTGCTGCTCCGGCCACACATCCACGTCCACCTCCATCGCCGGCGCCTCCTCCTCCCCCACATCCAGCGGCGACGCCTCCTCCGCTGGCACCTCCTCCTCCTCCTCTTCCTTGTCCACCGGCTCCTTCTCCTCCTCCTCTTCCTCCTCCGCTGGCACCTCCTGCTCGAAATCCTCCTCTGGTTCCAGAGGTATCCCCGCTTCCCTACGGATCCGGACCTGCTCAAGGAGGAAGAGACGATGCTGGATCGTGTAGTAGCGCGGCGTGGGGGCATGGCTGACAGGCTCAAGTAGCGGTGGAGGGAGGGAAGAGGCGGATGTGCTAGGGCTGGGGCTCTGGCCGGGTTAAATAGCCGGCTACACCCTCGGGCGGGGAGCCGGAGCGGCGTTCACGCGGCGACCGTCGAGGCACCCGTCGGACTGTCGGGTTTCACGGCGAGTCCGTGTGGGGCCAAGCCGTCAGGCCAACGTGGCGGGAGCTCCTGGGCTCCCCCATGTCCGCCTCATATTTGGGCTGGATATGGGGGTGCCGGTCAGCCCATGTGTTTGAGGCTGGTTTGAGAGGCCTGGTTGGGTCGAAATTTCATGACCGGTCAGTGACCGGGCGGCCCGCCCGGGCGTTCGAGATGGGTTTGAGGGGTCCGGTTGTATATGCACTAAGGGCGCACCAACCTCTGGCTGGAAACCTACGGACAATTGGTGTTGACGCAACTCGTTTTGCTAAGGGCATCTCCAACATCGACACTCAAACCGTCTGCATATGTCTCGACCACGCGGCCTGAACCACAGTAGCCATCCAACGCAGATCTGTATTGGTCCGCCGAGTGATCCGGACGTGCTTTTTTTCGTAAATTGGAGTCAAAGTGGGAGGCTGGTGGTTTGCGGGAGCCCGAACAGCAGCCACATAGGACTCTGGCACCCCGACCCACCCAATCCCCATCCCTGTCCCATTTCCTTCCACTCCTCCCCTTCTCCCCCTTGCTTTACATCAGCACTCTCCACCTTCGCCGCCGCTGTTGTATGTGTCCTGCCGTCACAGAGGCATTGCCGGACATCTGCAACCAACAACACTGACGTGCCTGCTCGCCTCTACGACGGTGTTGTCCACCCTGAAGCCATTTGTACCAAGGTACACTCCGCCCTCTATCGACGACCTCCATGACGGACACCATGCTTGGTAGGTGTTCGGCCAAATGTCATTGAGACCACGAAGTTCCTGGTTACTCTTAATAAAGAGAGCGGCAACATTTACCTTTAAAAAAGGTGTCTTTCCCGTTGGAGATTTGAACAGCAGTTAAACTGTTGTGATCCCTGTTCAGCGACAAGGCAGCCGATTCTTCGGCTTCCAAATGTATGCATACTGCGTACACAAGTGATGCATGCATGGCATAGAATAAAGACGTTAAAAATGTATTAATATTGTTATGAAAACCAAATGAAACATGTAAGCATGGATGCCAATTAAGCCAACGTGAAAGGAAGCCAGATTAAAAAATGTCACTAAGCTCCCTAGGATTGGAGGCCTCACAATCAATTGAGGTCTCCAATTGGAACATGTTCACCCAATTTTGATTGGGTCAACAATTTCTCAAAACTCTCTCATTTAATTTTGTATATAATACACTATGCTTTGTAATTTTTAAATCTTCGCAATTAATTGAGGCTTCAATTTAGAATTGGGTCACCCGATTTTGACCGGGTCAACAATTTCTCATGGAGCTTTCCCATTATATTTTAATTCTTTATGTTCCCTAGTTTTAAAGCTCGTTCATTCGATTGAGGTATTCAACTTTAGTTTACGATTTTGATCAGGACAATGATTTTTCAAATCAATCAGCAGCAACCGGCTTATAAAAACATATCAAACACCTGCAGACTCCCATCACCCAGAAAAAAGCGCCACCATGTGATACTATAGCACAAATATAGTACATGCAACCACCGATGAAAAAATATCCCAACATAAATATGGGTTGGTTAGCGGATGACACAAAATCACACCGTGAAAGGCCCACCAAATAACCGCATTATAAATAAACATAAAACACACTCCATCGACCCCTGCCAAACTAATATTCCATCAGTTTCAAAATATAAGGGATATTAGTTTTTTGGAAAGTCGATTTTCTTTAACTTTGACCAAGTTCAGAGCCAAAAACATCGACGTCCACAATATTAAACAAAAAAAATCATTTCATGACGAATATAATATTATGAATTTTGATATTTTTCTCTACAAACTTGCTCAAGCTTAAAGAGGTTTGACTTCTAAAAAAGTAATAGACCATATATTTTGAAATAGAGTGAGTAAAGAAATGTAAGAATCCCAACAAATTCAATGGCTCAACAAAGCGCGCCCAAGTACATAGATGAAGTCCGATTCCACCAATACTTTAAGCAATCCAGGTGTTTGAATAAAGGAGCCTGTTTCATTGATGTTGCACTTGTCAACAAAACCCTAGGATGAAATAAGCAACCTGGTGATCCATGGCCTTGTTGATCCATCCTCGCTGCAGGCAACTTCCACTAGCAGCGGATCTTGGCATGCAACATCTTCACACCGCATCGGATTGCAAAGGGGTTGTAAACCATATACATTAAGGCAGCGGCGGTTCTTATGGGCACATTGTCAAGGAGATTAACCAGATGGAGGAATCATTTAGGTCACTTTGAGATTTGAATTATGAGGCTCAAGGGGTTCGTCCTCTAGACAAGGGGGTTCGACGCATGTGTGAGGGGCCTGAACTGTTTATGTTTCTGCAGCTTTTAGTTTGTTCTAGGTTGAACCGCATGGCTTCTCTAATGGAAATCGGAACGTTCGGCCCTTCTTACGTTTACGAGGCTCATAAGTTGGCTAGGTTAGGCATTTCCATTGCTCATGGGAGACACATTTGGTTAGGCATTCCACATGATACAGATTTAATACTTGTAAATGTTGCCTATGATTAATAAAGCCTAGCACACTATGCTAAAAACAAAAGGCAGAACCCAGAAGTTTCTAAAAATAAAGGCAAGACCCAGGAGGTGAGGCACGTTGGTAGCGGCCGGGTTAACAAACGAAAGAACATATCCGTTGATTTTTCTTTGAATGGGTATAAAGCCAGGCTGCAAACATGTTGTACATTGGACCAAAAAATCAACTTCAACTAAACTCAAAATCAGTAAAATTATTATTAGACACTCCCAATAATTATTAGATAACAAAACGATCAACTATTGAGCTAGCTATTCATATTGAATTAACATGCGAGCTCTTGATTGACGCGGTCAACTAGAAGGGCCCGCCGTAGAAAAACTTGCCATTGATCACAGGACTTGCGGAGTATGAGCCCGAACTAAGATATGTAGGCAAGTAGTTGGGTAAGAGCTAAGGTTGCCCATTCTCATGGAAAATCTGAATGTTGCTGCATGACGCCGCCGTGGCCGATGCCATAGTGTCATTCGTCGGGAGGTAGCCGCTGCCCATTGGAGGCAGATCGGTGGTCCTGGCTGACGCAATACCACCGACATTGATTACCGTCACCCGATCTGCCAAGCCACCGGTGAACAGCAACTTGGGAAAACGACCAATCAACGTGGGGTTACTCTGGTTAAGCCCGCAATGCACCAACCAGTCTCCCGTTGCACCGTCCTGTAATATCACGTTGTAATTAGGTCCATGCACAACTTAATTTATAAATTGGTAACACAATATTTTTATTTTATATGCTAAGATGAATCACAAAGTTATTCTGGTGACCCTTACCTTGATAACTTTGATTGTGATGCTTTGCTTGATTCCGCTGGACTGAGAGACGGGGTCGATGATGTCGCCAAGAGCAAAGGGCGCACCAGCCTCGGGCTCGAAACCTACCGGACAATCGGTGTTGATGCACTTCGTTTTCCTATAACCATCATTCTGTATACATCGAGTGTCAGCAACACATATACATAAACCATTATCATGAAAAATGAGCTAGTGCCAATGTTCAATACAACTTACCGTCCACGCAGCACTTAAATGAGAGCGCGAATCACCGTGCAGGCGTGGGTACACCTAGCCAGTAGCAAATTAAATTTGGTGACAGATCTGCATTGCATTATGCATGTGGCGGCCGATTATATACTAGTAGTACCTACCTCCCAGCCGATTGCAATGATGTCGTCTCTCCCATTATTGATTTGGAATCCACCGAAACTGTACTGATCGTTGCTTAGCGACAAGGCGTACACGTCCATGGTCACGCTGACTCCGTAGTAACCACCCGATCCTTCCGCTTCCAAATGGTGATATGCATACTGCGTACACACGTACGTGATGCATGCATGACAAATAAAGACGTTAAAAATGCATTAATATTGTTATTATAACCAAATGAAACATGAACGAGTTAAGCTAACGTGGAAGGAAACACAGCAATCATGCATGCCGGATTGAAAAAACTGGAACGATTTAAGAGGGAATCATATATACATACATATTTGTCCTCTGACGCCAATCCTTGAAGAAGTCCAGGTGTTTGAACAAAGGAGCCTGTTTCGTTGATGTTGAACTTGTGAACAGAAAAGTAGGGTGAAATTAGTGGCCAGGTAATCAAAATAACAGAGTAACGAACTAGAACTAGATAGCTAGAGTTATACTACTTACATACCTCTTGGCTTGTTGGGAAGAACGGTGCTGCATTGGCTCCACCGACGAAAAACAGCAGCAGCAGCATCATCATGATCATGATGTCGACTAGAAGGTCAGCTATGTTGATCTTTGGCGGAAGAAGCGCCACAATTTATAGGGGTGCTTGGTTTCGGTTCATTTTAGGAAACCACTGCACGCTATAATGGAGATGGATTCGTATATGCGATTGGCCTCAATAAAAAGGCAGTGTATACTTTTTTGATATCTGACTTTCTATTTTCTAATCCCCGCTAGCGAATACATGGCAATTTTTGATATCTTTCCTGCGTGCAATTCTATGGTATCTCTCCCTTCCCATGTTTAGGCATACATATTTTCTTTCTTTTTTAGAAGCATGCACAAGCAGCGACCGGCTTTATTATAAATTAATAAAACCAACAAGGCCGAAACAGCGCCATATAGTTATACAATACAAACCGAAGTCTGAAGATAAAAACAGGGATACAGTACAAGTCGTGACTCATAAACGA
This sequence comes from Triticum turgidum subsp. durum, assembly GCA_900231445.1. NCBI lineage: Eukaryota > Viridiplantae > Streptophyta > Magnoliopsida > Poales > Poaceae > Triticum > Triticum turgidum. Next base: position 761,035,461 of record LT934114.1, read on the forward strand.
GCGCTAAGTTGCAAGGGATATAACAAAAGAAATCGTCGCCGTCGTCTCACGGTCCTTCTTCCTCCTCAGAGGTCGCCATATTGCTGAAAACATGGCCCATTTGAAAATATAGTTAGCAGTTTATTACAAGAGGTCCAAAGCGGCCATGCTAAGGTCCCGAAAGCTCGCCACACGAGTCTACGGAATTGGCCACACAAGTTCTGAAGAATGGCAAGCATGTCCGTCATGGAGGAGTGGTTCCAATTCACGCCAAAGCAATCCCGAATAAAACTCCAAAGAAATCTAGCCGGAGAGCAGCGAAATAAGATGTGTATCGCATCTTCGGGCACTCCACAAAGGGCACAATTACCATTGCCCGAGCCATTACGTTTTTTAAGTTTTGTCGCCAAAGGCCAGCTTGCTGTAAGTAGATTTAGGCCAGCTTGCTGTAAGTAGATTTAGGCCAATGATTTGGGCCGGTCGCTGCGCGTCCGTTCGATTTGTCCTTTTGTAACCTTTCGATTGGCACTAAAGTTATCCTTTTCTTCGCATGTCACCGAGCGAGCGAGCGTTGACCCAGCGCTGATGTGCACGACCGCCGCCGCCCGTTGTTGAGAAAAACGTAACTGGCGGCTGACGACTGCATCTCTTCCACCCGCTGGTTCCAGCGTGTGGTGACCGTGGTCTGCAACATCTTCAGCGTCTCCACCTCCGGCTCGCCACAGTCATCGGCTTGCACCATCATGTTCCCGGCAAAAAAAACTCAGCAATAAAAACACTAGTAGTCATTGATGGAAGCAAAAAAGAATGGTGGTTCCAGCAAAAACTATAGCTGGTTCCAGCAAAAGGAAGCTCATCGCTGCTGGTTGTAGCAAAAAATCTATCTGGTAGTAGCAAAAAAAAATACTGGTTCCAGCATAAAAATCACCGGTGCCATCAAAAACAACTTCGCCGGCCGTCTGGTTCCAGCACATATCAATGTGGTTGCAGCACCACCACCAAGGGATACAGCTTCGCCGGCAACGGTTGCAGCACCTCTTCCAGTCCGTTCCAACACCTCCTGCTTGTCGTCGCAGGGCCGCCGGTGATGGATGAAGCTTTTGTCGGTAATGGATGTAGCTTTCTCCGGGAACGAATGCAGCACCATCCCCAGGAGCTCCCAGCACCGCCGTAGATTGGATGTAGCATCTCCGCCATGTCGTCGCAGCACCTTTGTTGGGCGTTTCCAGTGCCTCTGTCGAACGGTTGTAGCATCTGACCCCCGCCGGGGCGTTAGCTGGTTGAAGCACCGGTGGCCATCATCACCGGCCTCGTGACAAAACAGCCGCTGCGTACTCCTCGCATCCAGCGGCGTGGGCGGGCGGCTTCTAGCCCCATCTCTACCCGATCTGGATGCAAAAAGGGTGGCGCAAGGGAGTGGGCGGGAGCGGTGGTGATTTCTCCGGTGGCTTGATTTGGGCACTCGCTGAGGTAGGGGATGAGAAAAGGGAGTGAATGAGTGGATGAGAAGAGCCTCCTGTACGCGATAAGAATCGAGGGGGGATTAGCGGTGGTGGGCCAGGTGAGCAGAATCGTGAGCATAAGCGGTGGTGGGCCAGGTGGGCTACCCAAGGAGCGTGGCCACGTGGGCAACCAGCGTGGTTTAATCCAACGTACATTACGTGTCCGGCGGAACGTTCCAGCCGGTGCCCCGGCTGGAAACGTTTACCGTAGATTTAACCGAGAAATTGTCAGAGGGTTCAAGGCCCACGTAATCTTATCTTTTGTCGGTGTTAGGTGGCAAAAATCCCCTCTCGTTAGGGTTTCTCTCTCCTCTCGGCGGCGACGCTCACGACCCCCGTAGAGAAACCGATCTCCCCTTCCCTCTTCTCCCCTCCGGTGACTGCAGGGGCTCTTGGGCCTCTCCAGCGGGTGGGGGCGAGGCGCGTTTGGGATCATACTGCCCGCGGACCAACTCTTCTTTGGGCAAGAGAATATGAGTGATGCTGCTTCGGGATCGGAGCAGGGCGCCTCCGATCTAGAGGCAATGATGAAGGAATTAGGGCTGAAGGAAGAGGGGTTCCAAGATGTTGTGATCGAAGACGAGGAGCTACCGGCGGAGGCAACCCACTGGATGGCAATCGCTAGGGTTCACACAGAGAAAACCTTCAGCCAGTATTGGTTCTTCAAGAACATGAGAATTGCTTGGGGTTTGGCAAAGGAGGTGAAGATAAGGCTGCTGGAAGACAACCTCTACATGATGCAATTTGGCTGCCTCGGCGAGTGGGAACGGGTTATAGAGGATGGACCATGGACTTTCAAAGGAAAAGCTGTGGTTCTAGCGCATTATGATGGCTTCACCAAACCGTCGACAACAGAGCTGAATAAGATCGATATATGGATGCAGATCCATGACCTCCCAGATGGCTTTTTCTCCAAAATCAAGGCTCTCTCCACTAAAGTAGGAGAGTTCATCTACGCCGAGCCGAAATCACAGGACTTTGAAGGAAACTTTGCACGGGTTCAACTGAGGATTGACGTGACAAAACCCCTCAAGAATGTCGTGTCGCCGGTGATAAAGAAGGAAACCCTTTAGAGAGTGATCTTTAGGGTGAAATATGAACGGCTCCCCGATTGGAGAGCAGTCTGCGGATACATTGGCCATCTTTTTAAAGAGTGTGGTGATGGAGTTCAAACCCCAGAATCGCTACTTTTCAAGGACCTGAAAGCGACTTGGTTCAAGGGGCGAGCAATGGACCAGGAGAAGGAAGAGGCTCAGGAGAAGGCAATGGCACTAGGGGGGCCGTGGTAGAGGGCGGTCTGTTAGAGGTCGTGGACGAGGAACAACACACCAGAATACTTCTAAAGGACACAATTTTGAACCTGAGTACAATCATCTGGATGTTGCCATGCAAGATGCCGAAAGGAACAGGAAGAGGGGGGCCGTGGCAGGTGACCCAACGGCCTCTGTACCCCCAGCGGTACCTCCAGCTGATGCAAATAGGCCATTGCTGTTGCCCCCTCTCGAGGTCCCAACAAGTCTATCATCAAAACAGGAGCCAAAGAGGAACAAACTCAGCTCGTCGACTAGTGAAAAACCCAATGGAATGAACACAGTTGCCACCAAAAACCCTGATGCGCGTTTGGCGGGCCCCAAGGGGGGTCGTGCCTAGCGCAATGAGTCTTCTATGCTGGAACTATCGTGGTGCTAGCAAACCAGCGATAGTTCGAGAGCTTCGTGATCTAACGAAGTAGTTTGCCCCCTCTGTACTATGTATCCTTGAAACTCAAATAGAGGGATCTAGAGTCGAGACTATGGTTGGTTCTCTAGGATATAATAAAAGTTTTGCCGTTAGTAGCTCGGGCAGAAGTGGTGGCTTAGGAATCTTTTGGAATGAGGAAATAAATCTTGAGATTGTCGGTTATTCCTAGTATCAAATTGTTGCTACTATTAATGATATTGTTGTTCTGGGAACAAGGGTGACTTTCGTCTATGGAGAAGCCCAAGTAAATGAAAGGTACAAGACTTGGGACACACTACGGGGATTGTTGGCGCAAGCAACATACCTTGGTTAGTCCTAGGCGATTTTAATGAAGTGTTGCAAGCCCACGAGCATGATGGAGTTGGAAACTGGAGCCAGGCACAAATGGATGCATTTAGGAATGTACTCGATACATGTGGTCTAACGGAAATAGGCCATAGGTACTAATTGGACCTTTGAGTGGAAAGTCGCAGGGGGAACGTTCCCAAGGGTTAGGCTAGACCGGGGTGTGGCAAACCCGGCGTAGTCGATCGCCTTCCCGACTGCAAGCCTCGAACACAAAACAGCAGCTACAAGTGACCACTGGGTCTGGGGCCAATCATGCAAAGCGCATGGAACAATGGCGCTGGAGATTCCATCATTGCAGTAAGCAACAAGTTGCAGTCGCTTTCGTCGGATCTCTCGAACCAGGATAGGACACACTTCGAGAACGTGCGACGGGACAAGTTGCAGTCGCTTTGTTCAGGGTTAGAATCTAACTCTAACCTCTAACTCAGTTAGAGTATCCAAACAGGGCCATATATTAAAAAGGAGCTACAGGAGTTGAGGGAGGTTCCTAATCGCACTGGGCCATTGCATGCAGAGATTACGATTGTTGACATGCTAACTGAACTATATCACAGAGAAGAAATTCTTTGGCGTCAGAGAGCCTGTTTGGAATGGTTGATGCACGGGGATAAAAACTCATATTTTTTTCATCTACGTGCAAGCCGTCGACGAAGGAAAAACCATATAAAATCACTTCCGAAACCGGACGGGCAGCTAACTGATAATGTGACAGAGATGGAGAATATGACCACTGCTTTTTATCAGGATCTGTATACGTCTAAGGGAGTCCATGACATGGAACGGGTCCCTGAAACAGTCCCAACCAAAGTCACGCAAGCCATGAATGAGATTTTGAGTGCTCCATACACCCAAAAAGAAGTGAAAACATCTTTGTTTCATATGTACCCCATCAAGGCACTTGGGCTGGATGGCTACCCGGCACATTTCTTTCAGCACCATTGGGATACTTGTGGGGATGATGTTACCAAGGCAGTCTTGAGGATTGTAGATGGCACCAAATCAGTAGAATGCATAAATGATACGATCTTGGTTCTTATCCCCAAGGTAAAAAAATCCCTCACTTATGTCTCAATTTTGCCCAATCAGCCTATGTAATGTCTTGTACAAGATTGCATCGAAGGTCATCTCTAACAGATTGAAAGTAGTATTGCCCGATGTTATCTCAGATGAGCAGTCAGCTTTGTGCCAGGCAGGCTAATCACAGATAACATCATTATTGCTTATGAGTGCTTACATTTCATGAAGAGAAATAAGGCTAAGAAGAACCAGTCCTGTGCTCTCAAGCTTGACATGATGAAAGCTTATGACAGGGTGGAGTGGCCTTACCTAAAAGCCATAATGCTAAAACTAAACTTCAATGCCCGCTGGGTGGATATTGTTATGAGTTTGGTAAGCACAGTGACTTTCTCTATGTTGTTTAATGGGAAGAAGCTTCAACAATTCAAATCTTCACGACGAATTAGATAAGGGGACCCTGTATCTCCATACTTGATCTTGCTAGCAGCAGAGGGCCTTTCGTGCCTCTTGCAATCAAAAAGTGAGTCATCAAACTTGAATGGTCTACAGGTTGCTCCTTTGGCGCCACCGGTGAGCCATCTCTTGTTCGCTGATGACAGCCTGTTATTCTTCAAGGCAAACAGTGTGGGTGCTAATGAGGTGTAGCATCTTCTGGATACCTATTGTCAGGCAACTCGACAGCGTATCAATCATGCAAAGTCATCAATTCATTTCAGCAAGGGAGTCCTTGATTCGGTCAGACAAGATATTAAAGAGGCACTCAACGTCCCTAATGAAACTCTTAACGACAAATATTTGGGGATGCTGTTTGATATTGGGAGCAAAAGAACGGTACTTTTCAAATACTTAAAAGACCGACTCAGGAGTAAGGTACATGGTTGTATTGAGCACACCATGTGTACGACTGGTAAGGAAGTATTAGTCAAGTCCGTCGCCTAGGCTGTACCAGTTTTTTCTATGTCATGTTTCAAGCTGCCAAGAGGGCTGTGTGAACATTTAAATATGCTTATCAGAAAGTTCTGGTGGGGGAGCAAGGAAGGGAAGAGAAAACCTCATTGGGTGTCCTGAAAAAGAATGACCCAAACTAAGGGCATGGGGGCACTAGTAGAAAAAGGGTCAAACGTGCAGCACATTAGTGCCGGTTTGTATTAGAGCCGGCACTAATGTATACATTAGTGCCGGTTCGAACGGATTTGCATTAATACCGGTTCGTGTTGAACCTTTAGTACCGGTTCGTGGCACGAACCGGTACTAAAGGGGTGGTGGCAGGCTGGCGTCAGGCCAGGGCCCCACGATCACCTTTAGTACCGGCACGAACCGGTACTAAAGGTTAGACCTTTAGTACCGGTTCGTGCCACGAACCGGTACTAAAGGGGTCTGACCTATAGTGCCGGTTCGTGCCACAAACCGGCACTATAGGGCAATTTTCGCATCCGATGGGAAAATGTAAAACGGCTATAACTTTTGCATACGATGTCGGAAAAAAACATATAATATATCAAAAAATTCAGCACGAAAATCCGCATCCGATGGAGACAGCCTACGGCCAATTTGGAATTATTTAGAATCCTCAAATTCCAAAAGGAAAAAAGATATGGTTAAATAATTTCAGTTTTTTTAAAAAAAATTGGTTAAATCTGGTCAAACTACTTATTCAAGAAGTATTAATGTTACTACATAATTATTCAAGAATATTAGTGTTACTAAATAATTATTTCAATTTTTTGAATTTTGGTCAAATCTGGTCAAACTATGGTCAAACTGTGGTCAAGCTATGGTCAAACTTATTCAAGAAATATTAGCGTTACTAAATAATTAATGTTTTTTAGAATAATAGTTTCAAACTCAAACGGTGAAATGTGTGACTTAATGCTCAAGCTAAACTCCTGAGGGTTAATAGGATTAACATCTTACTATTGTTAGGAAAACAACAAGTGCAGACTCGAAAACGAAGGAGAATAGAACCCGAAAGTTAAGCGTGCTCGGGCTAGAGTAGTGAGAGGGATGGGTGACCGGTCAGGAAGTTAGATGATTTGGAATGAGTGATCCATACTTGAGCAATTAAGAGAGGTGATTAAAGACTAAATCATCAAATAATTCAGAAAAATTAAAAATCAAAAAAAAAATTCAAAAAAAATTTCCAAAATTTTCAAAAAAAAAAATAAAAAAAAAACAAAACCTTTAGTGCCGGTTGGTAACACGAACCGGTACTAAAGGTCCCCCATACCGGGGCGCAAGCTCACGCCACGTGGTGGCACTTTAGCGCCGGTTCGTGCCGAACCGGTACTAAAGGGGGGGGGGCCTTTAGTGACGACAAATTAGTGCCGGTTATGTAACCGGCACTAAAGGCCCTTACGAACCGGCGCTAAAGCTCCGTTTTCTACTAGTGGGGAGCTAGGATTCAAAGACTTTAATTGTTCAATCTAGCGATGCTGGCTAGGCAAGCTTGGCGCTTATTGCAGGGTCCAGACACACTGTGCGCTCGTGTTCTAAAGAGTATCTATTACCCAAACACGGACATTCTTGAGGCCGAACTGGGGGGTCACCCGAGCTAGGTGTGGCGAGCCATTGTCGAAGGTAAGGATACTTTAAAATAGGGTTTGATCAGACGCATCGGCAACGGAGTAGACACCAACATTTGGACACACAACTGGTTACCTCGAGATGGCATGTTCAGGCCATGTGGAAGCATTGCACCGAACCCACCACATAAAGCGTCTGAACTTATTGAGTGCAACAGCCTCTTGGAACAGTCAGCTTATTCAAGCTACTTTCATGCCCATGGAGGTACAGACCATTATGGGGATTCCATTGTGCACACGGAATATACCCGATTTCTGGGAATGTCACTATGAGAAACATGGCTCTTTTTCGGTAAAATCTGCATACAAAATGCTAGTGGCTATAAAGCAACGAAGGGATGCATTACTTGACTGGTTGGTTGGTACCTCAAGTTCCAATGCCGAAGAAAGGGCTTGGAAATCGCTATGGAAAACTGAAGTACCAGGTAAAATTAGAATGTTCTTGTGGAGGCTTTCCAAGCACTCAATGCCAACAAATGACGCATGTACACATCGACATATGGCCGACTCGGATCATTGTGGGTTGTGCGGAGTCCAGGACTCCTGGCGACATTCCTTGCTGGATTAAATAGCATCGAGGAGCGTCTTGGCTTTGGCGGACGGCGAGTTTACACATAAAATCATAGAGAACACCAAGCCAAACACAAAACAGTGATTGTTTACACTGATGCAAATTTTATCAGACGAGCTGTTCGTCCTGATGGCAGTAACATTGTGGTCCATATGGCATGTGAGACGCAAGGCCATTCACGAGTCAATCTTCCAGAGCCCTCAAGCTACTCACAGTTTCATTGGCAGGTTCATGGAGGATCTTGGCATCATCAGAAACAGGCAGGGAAGCACTTCCATAAGAGTTGTCGCACAGGCCGGCCAGCAAAGGCCAAAGAAGCCACCCCGGGGTTTCTGCAAGATACATGTTGATGCAGGAGTCACTGCGGGATAGGGAGGCTCGGCAATGGCTATAACCAAATATGAAGGAGGAAACTATATGGGGAGTTCGGCACTAGTTGTCGAAGGAGTTCTTGATCCGGCCACCCTAGAAGCAGTAGCTTGCAGAGAGGCTCTCTCCCTTGCAGAAGATTTGGGCATCCAAAACTTTGTTGTGGCTTCGGACTGCCAGCAAGTTGTCTCAGACATCAACGGAAACGCACGGGGTGCATATGGAGCAATCATCACGGAAATAAACCTTAAGGCAATTACTTTTCATTGTAACTTTTATTTTGAGAGTCGTGCTGTTAATTATGAAGCACATAGCTTAGCCAACTTTTCACTTTCTAGAGGTCCGGGTCGCCACGTTTGGTTTGGTGTACCACATGACCAAAGATGTATCCCACTCCATGTGGATTTTGCTGAATAAACCTGGTTTTATCCCTCAAAAAAAGGTGGCTGGAGCTTAGAGAATTTTGCAGGGCAATGAACATCGCATGCTCAGCCCGATTTAAGTCTCTAAGGAAACCAATATTGGTAATCCCAGCATGAAGCACGTTATAGACCATGCTATAGGGATTCGACACAATGGTATACATGTTAGGTATAACGCGTACAGAGGTTTATCTGCACACCAGGCGGCCATCCAAAACTTTGTATCTTTCCAATCCGTGGTCTCAAATTTTGTGCCAAGGAAGAAGATTTCCTTTTATCTCTGGATCCTGTTCCAGATTTGAGATCCCTTAGAAGCCGAGGCAAAAAAAGAGAACAGTTTGGGATATATTTAGCCTTTAAAATCTTGGCCCACAGGCTGTCATCGTATCGGGCAATTTTCCAAATCCACTTGGTAATTCGCACTAAGTTCGTATTTCTAGTGTTAGAAATACCAAGGCCGCCCAGTCTCTTGGGTCGGCATAGATCATCCCACCAAATCATGTGGTATTTGTGCTTCTTGGCATCGACCTCCTAGTAAAATCTAATAGCATTGATTTTGTCAAATTTAACGTGGACACCTTCTCCTAGCAGGAATAATCCCCTCGCAAAAGTAGGGATAGCTGAGAGGCAAGCATTCGTTAGGGTAAGTCTGGTCGCGGAAGACATCGATTTTCCTTGCCAAGGCTCACAGCGGGAACGAATTTTGAGCACTGTGGGATCCCACTCTAATTCAATCAGAGCTCTATCCGAACAAGGAAGGCCAAGATAAGTCATAGGTAGCTCAGACTTTTTGCGATTAAGCAAATTAGCTATCCTGTTACCGACTTCAGAGCTCATCCCCATCGTAAAAACTTCACACTTCGCATAGTTACTTTTCATCCCAGACATAGCTTGAAAGCAAATAATGATAATCTTAATCATAGCTAAATTGAGGGTGTTGGGCTAGAATAAAAGCACTATGTCATCTGCATATTGGAGGTGGGACACACCTCTCGGAATAAGGTGAGGGACTACCACCTTCAGGTGGCCTGAGGCACGGGCTTTGTCAAGAATCGTTGAGAGAGAATCGGCCACGATGTCAAAGAGAAGTGGTGAAATTGGGTTGCCCTGATGGAGGCCGTGTTTGTTGCGAAAGTATCCTCCGACCTCTCCGTTAACCAAGAGGGCAGTTTCTCTGCCCTGGACCAGCGCATGATTTTGTGGATGAAAGCGGGCGCGAAGCCTTTGGGATGCATCACCTACAACCCTACCATATTGTAGGCTTTCTCGAAATCTAGTTTAAGTATGATCGCCAACAGTTTCTTTCTCTTGAGTTCATGAATAATTTCATCAAGGCACGGGACCCCTTGATACATCTCAAACGTATTTACAAATTTTTATTGTTAAATACTATTATATTACCAGTTTTGTATGCTTTATATGCCATGTTATATTACTTTTCTGGACTAACCTATTAATTTAGTGCCCAATGTCAGTTCTATTTTTTGTGCATATTTTTGGTTTCCAGAAAATCCATACCTACAGAAGTCCAAACACGATAAACATCTTGGTGATTTTTCTAGACAATAAGGGAGACCCTAGAAGCTTCGACGTAGGACGAGAAGACCCATGAGGACCCCACAAGCCAGTGGGTCACCCCGGGTGTTCGGACTCTTTGGTTTGTTCGGTTCAGTCTTTTTGGTCTTCCAAGAATTCGGTCTTCTAGAATTGAAGACCAAAATAATTCAGTCTTTTCGGTTCTTCACTATTCGGTGTTCGATTTACTATTCGGTCTTCGGTCCCGACCAAACAGACCAAATTAATTTGCTACGACTAATATCCGTGTTACTTCATGTACCAGTGCATTGCTGTTACTTCCTGTATGACTGTACCAATACATGTTTACATTTGACAGCAAGTAACAAAGTGTACATTTGGTAGTAAGTAACAAAGTACCAAAACTTATTTATATTTGACAGCAAGTAAAAAAGATTCATATGACATGAACTAAGAAGACTCATGAGTCATGGTTCAGCAACCAGATTCATGCATGCATAATCATTTATATTTGACAGGAAGTAAGAAGATAACAAGCACCACCACCACATAGTACTTGACAACATAGTACTTGACATCAACCAAATCAAGTTCAGTACATGATTTCAATGCAACAGCAAACAACAAATAGAAGGTTCCACATAAGTTCAATACTTGACATAAGAAGCAAACATCATAGTACTTGACATCAGCATAGTACTCTCACTCTCAGTTCTCAGTTCTCAAGTCTCTAGTCACAAATTACAACCACAAGATCACGAAAAAATGTATTGTATGCATGTATAAAAATAAATATACGTGTGTGAGATTGCACTAGTACAAAAAAAATGTCATGCAAGCGCACACATGTAGAACACCAAATTATACATGTTTTAAGTCAAGCTTGTTTTAGTTTGAGCAATTCTACAAAAAAAATATTACCATCTAAAACACACAATTATTCTCATGAGATTCTTTATGATATACTCCCTCCGTTTCAAAATAGATGACTCAACTTTGTACTAACTTTAGTACAAAGTTGAGTCATCTATTTTGGAACGGAGCAATATATCTTTATACTACGTGTATTTGGTTTTGTAGAGCTTAGCATATTATTCTATATAATTGGTCAAATTTAAACTAGTTTGACTTCAGATAAATCAAGATCTTCAATTATTTTGAAACGGAGAGAGTATTATTTGTCACAAGAGGCTAATGCATTATGTCCTAATTTTTTTGCGAATTTTATCTCTGCTACTAATACAGACACGAGTTGGCGCAAATATACTACTCTTGCCCATTCATCAGGAGCTCACAATTGAAGTTGGATCCTTGCCAACCCTGATTCCAATCGATTTGCCCACGCATCGCCTCCACAATTTTCATCGTAGGCCCACGCCTCCCAAGACCAATCGCCACCTACCTACCGTACAATTTTTCAGATTTAGTGTTGGAGCAAATAGGTTCGCGCATATGAATACAGTATCAGAAGGAAATGTACAGCTCGGTCACGGAGTACACACAATATAGAATAAACAAGTTGGAAACAATTACCCATATATGTACACAATTACATTAAAACATGCTCAATTTGCACGGTCATACCATTTTGAATTCAATTTTCATGGCGTATACCAAGGACATTTGTAAACCGACCACAAATTTTCTCGGAGCATGATAGCATGCGCTGACAGCTGTTCTGTGCGTGCATGTAGCTAGCGCGCAAAAGATGACTGTCAGACGACAAAATCGATGTCAACAGCTCACACAAAATTGTAATTCAACGAAATCTCAAAAAATGTTGCAGCCAGTTAGCATAACAAGGCAAACTACCGCCTTCGCCTACTGTTACAGCAAAAAGTGATCACCAGACAATAACAAAAGTACGGGACGCCTGCCTGCAACTTGCTTCGACCAAAAAATCCTGGCCCTGTGCCTCCTTAATGAGGTGGCTTTTTTTTTTAACCAATGTAGTAGAGAGTACAGCCAGGTCTTGGGCCAGGTTCGGGTCAGTGGGGAATGTGAATTAGGCCTTGGGCCCACAGGCTAGTTACCGGATAATTGAGCTGACAGGTTGAGGAACCATGCCGATCACCGCATTGCGAAATCCTTCACCAAGTTTTGACCTCCTGTGCTGTTGTATGGAAACAAAATGTAGAGCATCAGAGGGGACGAGATTTTCTATTCTATTAAGTTTGCATTCAACAAAACAAATTATCTGTGAATGGCATTTATAACACGATTAGGCATCATATACATTATTTCACGCCAGCGATTCTGAAGTATTTGCTTCTATGGACCGCAAAATTGACAAATTCCAAACAATGTACTACAGACTGAACAGCGTGACGTAATAAAGAGTTTATTGACCGCGTGTAGCTGGCTAAAACCAAACCCATAAGGACAGAAGGTAACAAAGCACAGTTAGACCGAGTAACTGTCTCTGTTTTTGCCGATATAACAGATGTAGCATCTGGATGGTAGACAGAAACTTACGAGCACTCCAAGTGAATATTCAGACAGCGTGGATTCTCCTCGCTCGGGGTGATCGTTACAGAGCCTTCTATGATTTGATCCTGCGTCACCCCTATAGGATCAGGGAAGTACAAAATTGTCTGCAAAAGACGACAATAGCAAATTTAGCAAAAGGAGCAAGAATAACCAAATAAATGAACAACGAAGTGTTTCACCAAGGAAATGGCCATTTCGATCAGAACCTGGTGCCAATGGGTTGGCTCGTCTTCTGGGGCTGTGGACAGCACAACTGTGCTATCTGATGCCCTGCGCCTTTTCTTCTGAATAATATCAAGTGGACTCGAATCGGAGGACAAATTGCTAGAAGACTCTGCAGGCCCATTGAACTCCACCTCAAACCAGAGACCAAAGCCGTGAATTGGAGCTTCACATGAGAGGTAACAAAATTTCAGATTCTTGTCAAGGAGAAATGCAAAAGTACTAGGTTTGCTACTGAGATTCAAAACATTAGATGAAGCATTCTCAATAAATAAGATAATTAGATGAAAGATAATCTGTTTGGAAAATTAGGAAAGGGGTGGAACAACATAATGAAAAGAGCAGCCATAAATTAAATTGCATTCACGATGCATAACATTAGGATTTGCACTGCCAGACAGCAGCAGTTACTGTAGCAGGACTAGCCAACAAACATCAATTCTAATTGCTGTCTAGTGATGGCTGATGGGTTGTTAGCAGTGGCAGCAAAATATCATTACCAATTTGGATGACACTAACAGGAAAAATGTTGCTAAAAAGTTGTATCGTAAGATGAACATCAGAGTATCAAACACGCTGAGGGCATAGTGCATCATTAGCACGCCAACAAACATTGTATCTTGCATTGGACCTAAATAACCCCCAATTTCAGTACAGCTTATGTAGCAAATGTAATATTTTTCCATCCTTGACACACATGAGGAAATTTTAAATTGGTCGAACACTTCAATTGGAATCGGAAATACTCACCATAAGGAAACACGCTAGAGTACTAGAGCATCAGATCATTGTATCAACTAAGTTCCTCGATGCTCAAATTTGAAATGATATCATAATACAAGATACTGCAATTAAAAAGATTCAGCACATAGGAAGTGGACTGAGAAAGATTAAATCACATGGATTACCTAACATCATTGATGAAACTTTGTACGTTGTGGTGATAGACTTGAATTCCTCAAACGTAAAAGTGTAGCAATCAATGTGCTTCACCTGTCCCCAAGTAAATATGGCCCCAATAAAACAAAAGGGTTAGACATTACAATAAATCTCAACAGATAAATACAGTTATTTATCTGATAATGTTGCAAAAACTTACCACAAATGGCCAACTTATAACATTTTCTCCACCAACTATTTCAATGGAGGGCTCCTCGGATGTGAATTTTTTGGCAAGTGGCACAAGAGCAGACACTACAGCAGCAAAGTTCAGAATCATCATTGCATGCAGAAGTCACCATGCAAAATCAGATAGTGACAGCAATGCATACTAAAACTCTGGACGTAACACGACAACAACTTACTGTTTATGCCATAAACATCACACCAGAAATCAACGCTTCCTTCATATCTATCAGAATTTGTTATAGGCGCCATGAAAAGCTGGCAAAAGAAGGACCCATAAGTATTCAGGTTTGGCCGATGACAAGCCACAAAATGGTTGCTGTTTCATCCTCAAGGAGTTAACAAGGTTCAGTTGTGCATGCAAGAATATTTCCTACCAGATGATGCCTCCTTTAAAACTTAAATAGTTAGAGCAGCAGAGTTGTTGCTTTTGCCTACTTAAGATTAAAAATAAATATCACTAACTGACTTCGCACAATAGCAAGCAATCCATTAACATATTTATTGCATGTACTAGTGAAATACTTTCGTGCTATTGTGTGGCCACGTGTGTGACGAATTAAGTTCTATATGATAATTATACCGTAGCATGAGAAGGCAGGATAAGACCCCCTGGCTTAAGCCATTTATCCCTTGCAAATAGAACGCTTGGCAGCATACTCTACAGGGGAAAAAACATCAGAAGTTTAGGAATTCACAAAGGCATAGCATATCAAAAGGCAATGCAAACAATCAACATGGCTATCAAAAAGGAACCTCGTAGAGAAGCATATAACCCATCCATTCTGATATTATTACATCAACCTTCTCCTCAACATCAACATCCTGCACAGCCAACTCAACAATAATTAACAGAAAGTGCAAACAGGGAAAATAAGAATGAAATAAATAAAATTTAAATATAGTCACAACAAAAATAGCTGAATAGAAAAGTGACATGCAAAACCAATATTAGGAAACACAAACTTTATGTCCCGCTTATGCTGACATTATTTTAACTGTAAAAAACCCAAATCTCTAAAAGAACTACATGTCTGCGCACCAGCAGAAAATGCAAATAAAACTTCCGTACAGAAACAGTATGTAGCTTTTTCAGACACAGAGATCAATAATCCCAACACAGAGTGAAAGAACTATTTACAACAAAGAGGAAATGTAAAGATAGAATCTCACCTCAACACGTCCATGAATGACAATGATCTTATCAGCTAAACTGTTCGCTTTTACAATTTCACTGGCCTGCATGAAAAGGAAGAGATCAATAGGAACGACCTTCCTGCTATTTGGGCATAATGGATATGGATATAGTAAAAACAAAAATAAACAATCTTCAAATACCCAATGTGAAGATAATGTATAAAACTATTTTTCCTTGAGCATACCTACTTGTGATAATGTGTGAATTGATATACTGAATATTTCCGTCAAGAAATTAAAGGAAATGGGTGCGAGCCTGGTTGGAAAAAAATACCCTAATTGTGCTCTTATTAGCAAAACTCGTTTCACTACATTTATGTCCATGCTAAATGGGGCAAAAAATACATTTTGACACGTTGCAGAAAAATGACAAACAAAAGGAGGAAAGGACACAGGTTGGTATCAGATTACATCTTCAGAAGTAACATGTTACCTGGGTGGCGATTTCACTAGCATCCACAGCATAAACCTGTAAAAGCATTTAAAGAGAGGCAGAAAGGTAAGGCTCACCCACTATAAGAAGGTCGAACATATAGATTAGTGAAAACAGATAATTAATATTATTGCTGGTTATACTACGGGTGATTCCACTAAAACTGAAATCTGGCAAAAGATACTTATTACCAGTCATACTAGATACATGTCACATCTGTAAGGACAAAAAAATGCAGAACTGACAGATTTAGAGTTCTCTTCTTTTCTGACAGCATGAACAGAGTTAGGCCTTGAAATTCCATATTAGAACACTTGTTGTGGCGCATGAGGATTGAGGAGGGCCATTTCATTTAAGCTGCTGGGCAATTTGCAAGCAGAGGTCTGGAAGTGCAAAACTGCTTTCAGATCTCAGCACACTGAATCTAGTACTAGTTACATTGCACTAGAGCAGGATCCCACTGGTTATGACAGCACTGTAAATTTAATTTATGCATCCCTCCAAAGACTCAGAACTAACAAAGCAAGAGAGACACATCTATCACCCAAGACAAACACTACGCCTCTAGAATGAGCGGCCACCGCAGGAGCAGAGTTATCTCGCAGCTTACTCGTTTCGCGCCGGCACGAGCGCAGAACACGGAGAGTATCCCAGTGCCACAGCCCACATCCATCACAACCTGCACAACATAACCAACACCCAAAATTCAGAACAGACACTCGAATCACCTAAATCAGCCCGAGTCAGGCGAGCATTCCTACCTTCCCCTCGATGAACTTCTGGTGGAGCATGATTGCTTCACGATACGCGTCGGTCCTGACCCTGTCCTGCCAAATCCAAATCCAGAGCGCCGCACGGGTCAGCTCCCCCCAACACAAAACGCGGCCCGGACTCGGCGACAGAGCGGATCCCCTCGGCCGGCTCTGCTCGCGGTAGGGTTTAGGGGTTTGGGGGTGAAGGGGGCTCACCTTGATCATGGACTCGTGGATGCCGATGTGGGAGTAGGACTGGAAGTAGACGCGGTCGTGCGCCTCCAGCGCCGCCGCCGGGGGGTCCCCGGCGGCGGCGGCGGGCGGGGAGGCCGCGGGGAGCTGGGGGCGGCGGCGCGCGAGAGGGGAGTGGCCGTTGAGGTGCGAGGGCAGCATGGCGAGAGGGGGAGGGGAGGGGAGGGATTCGAATGGAGATTTCGACGGCGGCTTTGGCTCCTCTGCTCGGGCTTTTCATGTCTGCTCCGTTCTGGCCAAGCTGGGAGACTGGGAGCAGGAGACTTCCTATAGTATCCTACGTTCACGATCTTCAGCTCATGCCCAAATAATCTGTCATACCACACCAAGAAAACCTACCCTATCAAGTGTACTCCCACATGGTTTTCGCTGAGATTTTCTTGCACTATCTGAACTAAACGTTTTAGTATTTGTTAGTAGGTTTTTGATTGCCATGGAGGTTCTGGTGCAGCGTACAAGAGTACTCCCTCCGTTCCTAAATACAGTATAAATCTTTGTAGAGATTTCACTATGAACTACATACAAAGCAAAATGAATGAATCTACACTCTAAATGCACCTACATTCATCCGTATGTGGTTCATAGTGAAATTTCTCCAAAGACTTATATTTAAGAATGGAGGGAGTACATCATAAAATAAGCCACGTGTTCTTTGAAGATTCAGAGTTCCCATAAACAGTACAAGATGTATTTTTTACTGAATCTGTCGCAAACTCAGGCTGTGTTCGGAGACGCTCCACTCCACGGCTCCGCTCCCGGAGTGGCCGGAGCCGTAGTATAAAATGATGGAGTGGGCAAACAGGTGCTCTGCAGATTCTTGTATTCTGCGGAGCTGGGGAAGTACCGAACAGGGCCTCAATCAGCAAAGCTTTCTTATGTACAGACCTTGCTCTTGCAAATGATTCCGATTGTCAGGAACCATAACTCTTTACAGCTTTGATCTTTGGTTGCAAATCCTGAGGATTGCCAAGCAGAGCAATTCTATGTAGGAACGGGCATGGCTATGTATTTGTCTCGTGATCACAGACCAACATATGAAGCAGACCGTCATGCTCCTTCACACACGCACACGCACACCCACACGCATGTATATCTTTTTTTGATTACATACTGCTTGATTGCTAATACTACATATCTTTGTTTTTCTCATTCCTTTCCACCAATTACAGACGTGTGTTAGCAGGATGCCTACAAAGACATAATTTTGCATTGCCTTTGTTGCCGGTTATTATGCGTTATACTATATATCTGAGGTGTCATTCCTTTCCTCTCTGAATTTGAAACTATTCTTTTCTGACTGTATGCATGTTTGGAATTTACTCCATTGAACAGGTTAGTGTACAATTTTTTCTTGCCAACAGGTCAAATAAATTATGATTTTATTAGCTATTTTTCTTTGTTGATGCCTATTATTGATTCATGAAATGATTTTCGGCTGTGGCCAATAAGTTATTTCATGCAGTACATATTTTTGCTTCATTTTTCTCTGTTAAACTTAAATTTCTTTGTAAAAGTCCAGAGCAGGTCAAGAAATTATAAGATGTGACCATTAAACTGTAGCATTTGTAGGAAACAAATTATGGAAAATTCAATGCCGAAACATGTTTTTACGTAGTTTGGTTATATTATCCTCATAAGATATATATGACTGTTGTATTAATTCCTCTCCGCATTTTTTGTCACGTGTAGTTGCAACTCAAAGATATTCATTTTGTTGGTATGCAATTTGAAAGTAATTGTGGTTGTTATTTTCATCGATCCCAACTAGCTTCCTTTTATAGATAACAAATCAATTTTACATTGATGAGGATAGGTCTTCATATATGGAGTGGTAAAGATATAGGTATTATCTAGTTTGTTTGTTTTTTCGCGCGGGGTGGGGGGGGGGGATATCATCTAGTTTAATATAAGACGGTGTTCATCGCTCGAGGCATACGCCGGGGCCCGGGGGTAATCCTCCCTTTAAGAAAAAAGAATCGGCTCTCGAGAAAATTTCGGCAGGTATATCCAACTTTTAGAGGGTTCGTGGTTGAAGGAACCTAAAGTACAGGTTTTCTCGGCTCTGCATTACATAATCGCCTATAAAAATCGGATGGTATCCTGATGTTGCTCCCGAGGCAACGTGAGGGGCTGCCCGTAGTACCGCCGGCGGCTCCCCACCGAGTCTCCTCCTTCGGCCGTGGCGGTGGACCCCATTAATAAACGGTGGTGAGGGATCTCCCATCTTTGCTACAGTGTTTGTGAAGCATGTGGGATGAAGCTACAAACAGCATTCAACTCTCCAGGTTGTGTGGCGGTTCGTGTTCGCAAGCATGTCTTTAGTTGTGTGCTAATGTCCATTAAGAAGATGCACACGACCGGTTGTAGATGGACGTACATGTCACGGAACGGTTGAGATTTCAATATCTGGTGACCATGGCGCGGTTGTGCCCCTCCCGACAACATCAATTATTTTCTTCGGCAAGTGGTTGTAGCAACACAAAAGATGACTTTGGCTAGATGATGCTTTTTCGAATACCAGGTTTGGAGCTCCGGTGGTGAAAACTCTAGCCGGGTATGGCATTTGCTAGTCGCATCTTGCAATGACGGTGCGTACGTGTCGCGTTTCTTGATGAAGGCGTTGTCATTCGCTTGTGAAGCAGAAACCATACTAAGCTATGCTGCTTTAAGTATCGTGCTAGCTCTAACTATGCTTTTGCGGACGGTTGTGGATGCCGTCCGCCTGCGTTCCTGATTATATTATACAAGTCAAAATAAGTGGCTATTACTATGGAATATCAATACACTAATGGGCAGTCAGTCGTCACCATTGCCGGTTTTTGCACACATCAGTGGAAAATAGTTCTTCTACTGATTATGGGGATTTTTTTTAAAGTACTGGTTACAGGGATTCGTGGACTAGTTTGACATATAAGACATATGAATGTAATCCATCAGACTACATGTGACCCCTTAACATGTACTCCCTCCGTTTCTTTTTAGTTTGCATATAAGATTTGATCAAAGTCAAACTTTACAAAGTTTGACTAGCTTGGGGTAGGAAAAGATATCAACATTCACACTATGAAATCAATATTGTTATATGCATGACGAATTAATTTTCATAACACATAACTTTAATATTGTAGATGTTGATATTTTTTCCTATAAAGTTAGTCAATTTTTATAAAGTTTGATTTTGACCAAATCATATATGCAAACTAAAAGAAACGGAGGGAGTACTATAGCTTTTGTCTTTTTTTTGTCGGGAGGGAGAGTGGGAGAAAAGAACGGTTGCACTATAGCTTTTGAAGGGATGAACCGCTCCGGGTCGGAGGGCGGCATGGGCAAAGATGGCCCATGGGGCACATAGAGGTTAGAGCATCTCCAACAGGCGCGGCAAAACGCGCGCCCGCGCGGTAAAATCAGTTTTTCGCGCGCGCCGGTTGGTTCCGCGCGCTCCAGCGGTGGCGGGAAGTTACCGCGCACGGGAAGCGTTTGCGCGCGCGCGGTAGAAAGCGGCACGCGGCGCGCTAGATTTGGCGCGCCGCTTCGCGCGCGCCTATAAAGTCCCGCGCTTCGCCACGCGCACAGAACAGCCACGCGCCCTTCTCCTTGCAATCTCGCCGCTTCGCACTCCACCGCTTCGCCGCGTCGCCGCTTTCTGCGCCACCATCGCGCCACCATGCCGCCGCGCCGCCGGGGTGCTTCGGGCTTTCGCGGCGTCCGCGAGCGCCCCAACGGCCGGTACTCCGCCGAGATACGGGCCGGCGACGTCCAGCTCGGCCTCGGGACGTTCCAGAGCGCGCGCGAGGCGGTCCGTGCGTACGACGCTGCGGCGTGGCGCTTGGATAGGCCCCGGTCCCAGATGAATTTCCGGGACGTCTTCACGCGAGAGGAGGCGCAGCGTCTTGCCCCTCCGTCGCGTCTCATCACGGACATGGACCGTGCCGACCACGCTCGGCGGCAGTCGCCGAGGAGGACGAGCGAGCCATGGCGGAGTGGCGCCGTCGCCACCCAAAGGACGTCGACGCCGAGCGTGCCTACTGGGCGGAGAGGACGGCAAGGCGCCGCTCGGAGCGGGCGGACCAGCGTCAGCGAAAGGCAGTGGCGAACAAGCAGTGCGACATCGTCTCTGCAGGTGGGAGGTCGTTCTTCACCTTGGACGATGAACGTTGGGACGACGTATGGCTCTCAACCTCGGACGACACCGACGAGGATGACGATGGTGATGGTAGCGACTTAGAGTAGTTTTCTATCTATGTATGCCGTAGTAGTTGCTATCTATCTATCTATGTATGTTGAACTATCTATCATCTATGCCGTAGTAGTTGCACCGATGTAAAATATCTATGTATCGCTTTTTTTATCTATGCAATTTTAATTAAAAAAATATTATAGAATGAGCGCGGGTGCTGCATTTTACCGCGCCTGCTGGAGCTGCGCGCGCACGGCTTTTCAGCGCGGCTGCTGGAGCAAACGCTGCGCGCCACGCCAAACCAGGCGATGGGCGCGCGTCAAATCCGTTTTTACCGCGCGGCGCGTTGGGCGCCTGTTGGAGATGCTCTAAGCTGAGATGATTACCTCAACTTTAGTCTCCCAAGCTGCCTAGAGAGGGTGGATCTGGACTAGGATCGCACGAGGAGGTTGTTGGGCAAATAAGCCGCGGCCACGTGTCGGGCACGACCAGCGCGTGTATGGGGTGCAAACCGATCGTGTCGGGCGCGTCGGGTCCGCGGCGTAGGCGTGCGCGCGCGTGCGTGTGTAGACCAGGTCATTGGCGATCCAGGCGGAGCGCATGCGCTGGTTTGTTGAGGGCTCGGCGCGGAGTGCGCGCGCGGAGCGCGTCGCGGGCGTGTCTAGAGCGGGCCGAACGGAGCGCGGGAGTGGATGGAGGCGTGCGGGTTGTGGCCCAGCGCTGGCCCGGGTATAAGTGTGCTACGGTGATTGTTGTAATGGTGGTGGTGTGCTCGAGTTTGAGCTTGAGTGGAGTGGCCGTTCGTGCCGCTGTGGCGTGCGTGCACGTGAAAAAAAACTCCTGTCCACTACGTCCTCTTCCTCATTCCTCCTTCATCGGTTCGTGACACAGAGAGAGAGCAAGGGTTCGAGGAGAGCGACGGTGAGCTAGGGTCAAGGCTCGGCACCAACAATTGGCATCAGAGCGAGGTGAAGGAGCTCACTGTTGGGGAATGTAGTAATTTCAAAAAAATTTCTACGCACACGCAAGATCATGATGATGATATAGCAACGAGAGGGGAGAGTGTTCGTCCACGTACCCTCGTAGACCGTAAGCGGAAGCGTTAGCACAACGAGGTAAGATCCTGGATGCCCACACACTGTGGGAGGAGGTGGCGCCGGTGCGCGACGCGGCGGTGAACGCGAAGAAGTGCAAGACGGCCAGGGCGATGATCCTCGGTGGGCTGCCGGAGGACGTGCTGCTCCAGGTGGCGAGGAAGCTCACCACCAGGGAGGTATGGGACTCCCTGAAGGTGCGTTTCGTCGGCGCCGATCGGGTGCGGGCGGCACGGCTGGCGACTTCAATTGCCTGAAGATGGTGGACGGCGAGGCCCTGGACGTCTACGCAGGGAGGCTGGCGGCGATGACGGCGAGCTACGCAAGCTTGGGGGAGACGCTCGGCGACGAGGAGCTCGTGAAGAAGCTCCTGGACACCGTCCCCGACCGCCTGTTCCCCGTCGTCGCCGGGATCGAGCAGTTTTGCATTGTCGAGGAGATGGCTTCGACGAGGCGCTCGGGCGGCTGCGTGCATTCGAGGAGAGAGTGCGGTGTTGTGGATAAGACGGCGGCGAACGCAGCGGGGAGCAGCTGCTCATGACGGCGGCTCAATGGGCAGCGCGGGAGCGACGACATGGCGGAGCTCGGGACAACGACGACGGCAGGAGCGTGGCGTCGGGCAACGGCGGATACAGGCGCGGTCGGTGCTACAAGTGCGACGAGCGCGGTCATTTCAAGAGGGACTGCCCCCAACTACAGAGGGCGCCGATGGCGGAGCAGGCAATGCTGGCGGACGTGGGCGCCGAGGACGGCGGCCTCATGTAGGCCGCGGCTTAGGGGGTGAAGTGTTGGGCAAATAAGCCGCGGCGACGTGTCGGGCACGACCAGCGCGTGTATGGGCGCGAGCTGATCGCGTCGGGTCCGCGGCGTAGGCGTGCATGGGTGCGTGTGTGTGTAGACCAGGTCATTGGTGATCCAGGTGGAGCGCATGCGCTGGTTCGTTGAGGGCTCCGCGCGGAGTGCGCGCGGAGTGCGTCGCGGGCACGTCTAGAGCGGGCCGAACGGAGCGCGGGAGTGGGTGGAGGTCGTGGCCCAGCACTGAAGATGTGAAGCACCCTCACAATAAGTTTTTCCCTTCTCTTCATAGCAGAAGTACTTGATGAATGATGTAACGCTAATTGTGTAAGTACCTCTATAACTCGCATTTGCAGCTCTATGACTTTGCTGGTACTCTTCATATCGATATCCAGAACAGCCTCTAAGTTGTTGACTGCATTTCTGTCATTTGCAATTAGACTGCGCATCTTTCCACCGGTGCTTCCTGGAGAGCTCATGAGTCGGCTCACCACTTTCAGCGGTCGGTCTACTACCTTGGTCCATGCAGCATTGCTCTTTATATCTTGTACAAATTCGTTGGAGCTGATAGGGGCAACTATTTTTGAAAGAAGATCCTTGGCATTGTATATGAATGTGCAGTTATATCTGTCGTGAGCCAGGTTCCCTAGAATTCCCAAGCCTGGCAAAACAAGATTCTCATCAATTCCTTCTTCATTTCCCCTCTGCTTACTGTGTGGCTCTAGGGTACAGCCATTCTACAGAGCATCGTATTTCTCATCAATCGGCTCTAGGCAGAGGTGGAATATATTGCTGATGGTGCCTATCGGAACCTTCAGGTTACCATCTTCATCTTTCTTCCGCTTACCAGCTACAATTTCATCGAGGAGACTTCTCGTTTTCCTCGGCTTACTGCACCCAATTACAAAAGGCAAATGGAGAACCTCTTCATCACCATTGTTATGGTTGGAGGTGTCAAAGAGGGAGGATATGCATTCCAATGCTCCTGGAAAGTGAGCAAGGTTGAGGTGAACAGCGAGGTGCTCCACAAGCCTCGCTGCAAACCATCTCATCTCTCTTTCGGCTGGGCTTCTCCAGGCAAGGGTTCCGATCAGCTTCTGAATTCTTTGTCTCGGTGACCTAATCAGCACTCTTATTAACGATATTTCCTGATCAATCAACATAGTTAGTAGCCTTCCTCCAGACGCATAGTCCTCTGGTAATTGGGAATCCAGTAAGCCGGCACCATATGTGATCAAATTCCAGCTCTCCGTGGACACAGGGTTGTTTACACACGTCTGCTTGGTTTCACGCAAGTATCCATCAAGTATTTCGAGGGTGATGCCATGCCGTTGGCTAATAGTAACTACAAGGTTTTCATCAGCAGTAATTTCAAAAATTATGCACAATAAGCATATTGCTCCGTGAGCTAAAGATATGTAGTAGTATAACTTGAGTCCCCGCTTCAAATTTGCTTTACTTACTTCTCCGTCTATGATGCCATAGTCTTGGTTTGCTAAGCGAAGAGCGAAGAGCGGATTAAACGCAACCTATAACATAAGAGCTTGCCCTTTCAGCAGCTCAATTTCTTTTCAAATCGATCTTCAATACATTTCCATTCTTTGTTGGTAAGTCTACGATGATAAGCTAAAGATCCTAGCTCACAACCGAACAACTGTTTATAATTATTCTGTTCTTCTTTGGCGCGTCCAAAACAGAACATCTCACTCTTATTGAAATTAATCTTTAGCCCAGGCAGTTGTTCGAAAAGGCATAAAACTAGTTTCATATTCCTTGCCTTAGCTAGATCACGTTCCATGAATATAATGGTGTCATCGGCATATTATAGAATGGACATCCCACCATCCACTGGATGTGGGATTAAACCACCTACACAGCCATCCTCCTTAGCTCTATTAATGAGAACGACCAACATGTCAACGACAACACTAAACAGTTGTTTCCTTGGTGTTCTATTGGTTCCACTCGCCTCTGATTGCCTTTTTGATAAAGGGAGACGATGGAACAATGGATCAATGTCTAGGTTTTCGGGTCATCTAAGGTACGACAATAGAAGTGGATGTGCTGCATGTAATAAAACCCCACGTGTAGATCTAACCTAGGTCGTGCCAATCACGGGCTCGTGTGCAACAAATGTGACACCGAGGAGTTTGTTATGTTTTGCTCTAGTGGATCATCAACTTCTCATCTGGCAGAATATCGTCACTTACTTCGGCCTAACCCGTCGTTCTTTAATTTTGTGCTAGCAGGGAAAAGTCCCCATTCGTACGACGATGAAGCACCGAGCCAGTGTCTACCTTGCAAGGGGTTTGTTCTCGGCTACAATGTGTTTAACAATCTTATATTTTTTTCACCCATTATCTACCGCCCCGCCCTCCCCTCAACCTCCCCCCACCGCCCTGGCCATCCCTCTAAGCCCGACACCACCCATGAAAACCTCCGACGATCCCCTGCACCCTCCCCACCACTAAGATAGATAATGGGGTTGTGGCTTCCCCCTAAGACAGATAATGGGGCTAGCTACTTCTTCTCTGGCGAGGTCCGGCCAAGATGAAAGGAAGAAAGGAAAAATTAACTGGCGCAAAACAAACTTTCAGGTACATGAGAAGTAGCAAAAATGAAAAACATATGGTTTGCTAACAAACTAAGTTGTGTTTAGAGAATTTAGGATAAGAAAATAGGACTGCATGCTTCCTTTACCGATCCCGATCCAACTGAAACTTTTGTTGCTACTTTGTTTCGATAAGCAAGTTGCGTGAACGTAGCACTTAATCTTCTAGGAGTAGTAGACATGCACAACCAGTGCAAGACCAACCAACTGACATGTGACCTCTAGCAACCGCGTGTCACACTCCGTTGAAGAAATGTGTCGTGCTGTTGGAGGCCTTTGAAAAAGAAAAGGGGAGACAACCCATGCCAACTCTACATCTTGGTTTCATCTCTAGCAGCACGGACGCTAAAAAACAAGAATAAGACAAGAAGAACATGCCCGCCTGTAAAAAAAAACATGAATAGATAAATATGAAAATATGAAACTACACCTTATGATGAATCTAGTGATATATGTTCGACATTCTAGATGTCAATGTTTTTCCCCACAAACTTGAATAGAGTTTACGAGGTTTGTCTTTTCCAAAATCTATATACGCTACTACTTTCTCCGTTCGAAATTACTTGTCGTGAAAATGGATGTATCTAGAACTAAAATACGTCTAAATACATCCATTTCTGCGACAAGTAATTGTGAACGGAGGGAGTACACTATGAAACAGAGTAAGTATATGAAGAGCTAGATAACCACATGGCAGTTAACAACCCAAAGGATAGAAAAACGTGGCTGCGATGTCAGAAACCAAACGCTAGAAAACAAGAGTAGACAAGCGAACATGCCCGCCTGTGAAAAATAAGTAAACATGAACAAATTCATAAAGAAGGAGCTCGTCGCATGTGAACTAGACATAATGCAGAGAGGGACGAAAACGACGTGGCATCTTCTGATGTAAACGCAGTAGCGATCCAGCATTTATCACCAGTGTTTGCTTGAGCGTCCCATGCCACCCCACACGGTTGGTGGGCGTGCGACCACCTTAGCTACCTGGCTTTCTTGTATCGCACTGGCTGGCCATCCACGAGCTGCATGCGCAGCGCAGCGGCCATGGAGAAGCTCGGCGCGAACCCGGCCAACTCCTGCCCGCTCACGCCTCTGGGCTTCCTGGAGCGCGCCGCCACCGTCTACGGAGGCTGCCCCTCCGTCGTCTACGGCAGCACCGTCTTCACCTGGTCCCAGACCTACCGCCGCTGCCTACGCCTCGCCTCCGTGCTCTCCGCCCTCGGCGTCTCCCGCCGCGACGTCGTAAGCACCCTTCCATCCCTCGTCATTTCCATGAATTGGGTTGGTGCGTGATGATTCATGGCGTGAACCAACAAACTGCTGCAGGTGTCCGTGCTGCTGCCGAACGTACCGGCCATGTACGAGGCGCACTTCGGCGTGCCCATGAGCGGCGCCGTGCTCAACACCATCAACACGCGTCTCGACGCGCGCACGGTCGCCGTCCTGCTCCGCCACTCCGGCTCCCGGCTCGTCTTCGTCGACCCGGCGCTGCTCCCGCTGCTCGACGACGCGCTTCGGCTCCTCCCACCGGAACACCCGGCCCCGCGCGTCGTGCTCGTCGAGGACCCCCACGAGAAGGAGAAGGATCAGTTCCCTCCGGGCCCGCCCACGGATCTAACGTACGAGAGGCTCCTTCAGATGGGCGATCCGAAGTTCAAGTGGGTCCGGCCGGCCAGCGAGTGGGACCCGATGGTGCTCAACTACACCTCCGGCACCACGGCTGCGCCCAAGGGGGTCGTGCACTGCCACCGCGGAATCTTCTTGGTGACCATGGTGTCGCTTGTGGACTGGGCGGTGCCACCGCGGCCAACGTTCCTGTGGACGCTGCCCATGTTCCACGCCAACGGGTGGAGCTTCCCCTGGGGAATGGCCGTCGTCGGCGGCACCAACGTCTGCCTCCGCCGCGTCGATGCCAAGGATATCTACGCCGCCATCACGGATCACGGGGTCACGCACCTCTGTGGCGCGCCCGTCGTGCTCAGCATGCTGGCCAACGCGCTGGGGGGTGTGCGCAAGCCTCTGCATAGGAAGGTACGGATCATGACTGCCGGCTCGCCGCCGCCCGCTGCCGTGCTGCATCGTGTGGAGGCATTGGGCTTTGAGGTGAGCCATGGGTACGGGCTGACAGAGACTGGAGGCCACGTCGTGTCGTGCGCGTGGAAGGGCGAGTGGAACAAGCTGCCGGCGTCGGAGCGCGCGCGGCTCAAGGCGAGGCAGGGCGTGCGCACGCCCGGCATGGCCGAGGTGGACATCGTCGACGCCGACACAGGCCGCAGCGTGCCCCGAGACGGCTCCACGATGGGCGAGATCGTGCTCCGCGGCGGGTGCATCATGCTGGGCTACCTCAACGACAGCGAGGCGACAAAGGCGGCGATTCGGGACGACGGGTGGTTCTACACGGGCGACGTGGGCGTGATGCACCCGGACGGGTACCTCGAGATCCGGGACCGGTCCAAGGACGTGATCATCAGCGGCGGCGAGAACATCAGCAGCGTGGAGGTGGAATCCATGCTCTACAGCCACCCGGCGGTGAGCGAGGTGGCGGTGGTGGCGCGGCCGGACGAGTTCTGGGGGGAGACGCCCTGCGCGTTCATGAGCCTCCAGGAAGGCGCGGCAGGCGTGTTGACCGCGGCCGAGGTCATGGCATGGAGCCGGGAGCGCATGGCGGGGTACATGGTGCCCAAGACCGTGGTATTCCGCGGCGAACTGCCCAAGACGTCCACCGGCAAGGTTCAGAAGTACGTGCTCCGGAAGCTCGCCCGGGAGATGGGACCCACTCGCAGGGGTAGCAGCAGCAGCAAGCTGTAGCATGGAAATGGGCATCTCTGAATTTTCATCTCTTTTGTTTTGTGAGTGGGCAAAGTGCTTGTCTCTGAATTTTCATCTCTGATGTACTACAAATATAAGACGATTTGCAAATCAATGGAGAATTTGGATAGCATATTTTGCTATTTTCGAATCAATAGTGGTGAGCTAAAATCTTTGATATCAGGACAAAGAAAAATAATACACTATGAATGCAAAGGAGGAATACTACATCTTACTCTGAATTCTTAGTCAGTGATCAAGCTACGTGCAAAATAGCTTAAACTATTTTGGTCTTAGCTTGGTTTACACTCAACAACTATTTGTTTGTATGCTCAATAGGGCTTGTTTTCAATTTTTGTTATAAATTTGACATCAAAACTTTAATTACCAATTTTATTCATGTTGTTGGTAAGCTATTGCGGAAGCTCAATTCAGGGGAAATATGTCTAACTGTTTTTAATCGTTCTTTTTTTCCAAAATAAGGGTAATTCTGAAGTCATTAAACTCATTACAGAGCATGCAACTCCAGAACGCCGCGGTCAGTCGGCCGTATATACAGAGGCGCGAATAAGGAGAAGCAATGTTACTTAGATTTTTTTTTTCTGACGTTTGCAGAACGCCTGCCCGTGTTATGCAACATTTCAAAGGAAAACGCCTAGCTGCGTCGATCACACCTAGCAGTAGCGACGGAAGCATTCAGAAACGACGCATCAATGTGCAATACCAGAAGTTCTTTCGGGGTTTCTTTTTTTAGAAAAATCCACGTTGAGGCGCCGGTAAATCAAAGATTTCCTGGTTGGTCGGGGAGAAATAAAGAAAATAGGGTCACTGGTGGTTTCTTGCCAGAGTTGGAAGGGATTGAGAAAATCTACCTCATCACTTGCTGGAAAAAACTTAAATGCGTAGGAGCAGAAGAGATGAAGAAAATGTTATGAAGAAATATTATGAAGAACTCGCGGATATGGCAGCTGTTTTTACAGAGCTTTCTTGTTCTCCTACTTGGTAACTGTTTCAGGTTAAGTGGGACGATGCATGCTTCTTAAACCATGACCAACAAAATGGAAGATAGGCTTCAAACAAATGATGATGTTATTCCCTTCCTGATCTGCATGCAAGTGTAATACAACTAGGCTTGTAAACAGGAGATCCTTTGACAAGTGCAAGATAGTCAAGCTGAGATTACTCGTCTTATCAAATGTGTGGAAATGTCTAAAGATGTCT
The DNA here is from genome assembly GCA_900231445.1 of Triticum turgidum subsp. durum. Classification (NCBI taxonomy): domain Eukaryota; kingdom Viridiplantae; phylum Streptophyta; class Magnoliopsida; order Poales; family Poaceae; genus Triticum; species Triticum turgidum. The sequence continues at coordinate 761,064,704 of LT934114.1, forward strand.
TCTCTCGTCTCAAGTAGGACGAAGCATACTTCTTAAATCCTCAAGAATACTTCCCAAGTGTTGTTCCTGTAAGTACCTTACTAGCTTACAAAAGCATAAACCTGTTTTTCCTTATCTCCTTATTCCAAATTGTAGCTCAGCCATTTACAGACAAAATAATAATAATGTGGGATTATGAGGCCTGAATTGTTCTGAAAATTAACCTAACTCATGCTGCCTCATCAGATTTTGCTGGATAACAACAGTACCATCGATTACTATTTTCAAAACATTCAACCATCTCCTAAAAATTAACAGAGTGAACGATGCCTTAAAGAAAATAATAAATAGATGCGATGGTGCAGAGTGCAGCACCAATCCAACTTAGGAAGTCATTGGTGATACCAAATGGTTAGGGCACTAGAATGGTTCATTCTATCACAGTTCTTTAAAATTTTCAGTTTGCCATGTTTTATGTTGTTCTTGATGATTGTTGTTTTGCTTTCAAATTTTGCCTACATTACGGGTATCATCTAATAACTCTAACTACTTGGTGTTAACACTAATCTCACTATGAACATAATTGAGCATTATGTAGCAGTCAACATGGTCCTTTGTCAAGTTTATGTGATGTTGTTTCACCATTACTGCTGGAATAGGATAGAGTCCTGCAGCAATCTGACGTTCTCTTCATGATATAGCTTAAATTAGCGTTACATCCGTTTCGAACTTCCCGGCATGACACCACTGTTGGCCTGGTTTCTACCCGAGGAGAGGCGCCTGAGGAGAGGCCACTGTGGCATTTACCATAAGTGAACAAACTACATGAGTTCGAATGATTACTTCTGTTATGATGATTACATGAAAAATTGTTGCTCCGACTAATGTTGATTAGAATTTACGAAGAATTATGAGGATGTTATCTGTTCTTTGCAAGATTTGCATCAGTCAAGTATACTCTGTTTTTCAAGTAAGCATTCTCTTCTTTTTGGGTGCAAATTGTTGCCGGCTTCAGGGTGCAAATTGATTATACTGGAGTCTTTAGTTCATACTTCAGAAAATAATTAAGGTTGTCGGAATCCGTATAGGCATATTTATTTAGAGAAACAACCGATAATCTGTCAATCGTAAGTGGCGATCACTAAGTACTAAGTCAGCAATCTCCTGACCTGAGATCCAGATATTAATTAAAAAAATTAAGAGTGGCAAAATAAACAATTATAGCATATCAGCAACCTTCAGATCCACACAAGTAACCCATCAGTTGATCCCCAGAACAGAACCGCCAGTCCACCCTCATATAATAAGAAGTCATACTATCCTCAAAAGAAGAAGAAAAATCCTGAGCAGCACAACCACCCTTTCAAACATCAAGTTACTCCCTAATTTATACAGAAACATTGATGACATAGTTCGGCGTGTATCCATCCGTTGCTTCCCCGTCATACTACAGTTAGATGTGCTACGGTCGATGTGTCAAGTTGGTCACGGAACAGGATCGGTTTGCGCAAACTGCCCCATACTCGTTTCACAAACTATGATTTTTGTATTCGGTGGACCGCCGTCCAAAGGTTCCCGATAAAGGCCGGTGCACGCGCAAGCCAGCTCAAGAAAGCCATGGCAGTAGCGTTCATGAAGCTTCCACAGGGATTTACCGAGCAAGCTCCGAAATCATTGGAAAGCAGAGTGGTGATGGCTGCTGATCCACACGCTGCACTGAAGATCAGTGTTCCGGTGACCTACGGGCAAAACATCAGGGTTAAAAGCGGATTGTTTTTACTTCTTAGGTGAAAGAAAGATACACATGATTCTTAATTTGCATATTCAAAACACAATGCATGACAGATTTTTTTAGAAAAGGACAATGCATGAGAGATGGGTTGCTGTTTTGTTTGAGGTGCCTGAGAGAATACGTACGACTTACCCAGTCCCCGAGGGCAAGTATGATGACAGCCCGGCCAGTTCGGAAGGAACGTTTGACAACAATTGCATAGGCATCCAGAATGGCCACGGCGAGGCTCCACAGGCATTGCACACTTGCTGCTGCTATGAGGTAGCTGCTCAAACGAACAAGAATAAGTTCATCTACACAAGGGCAAACAAACAAATAAAAATCCCCTGTTCCAAGTTGTAACAACAACATCGATCCTAAGTGAAAAAACTTCGATTTCCGCCATCTAACTGGGTCACGGAAATAAAGTACACTAACATACTACGAAAGTGCTTGTTTCGCATATATAGTTCTCAATATACTGTACTACCCCCAACACTAAATGCAGATCTTAAATGTTTTCCTCAAGGAAGGAAATGTATGCAATGCACACGATTGTCCATTACAAACTGCATGCATTTGTAGACACGCATGCATTTGTAGATCAGACTCCTGATTTTCGCACCAATGCTAAACATTGCTGCACCCAAACAAGACATCTAAGATAACATCACAGGACACAGGGAGCATGATCTAATCGTACTGCCTCTTTCAGGATCCCAGACTAGAAGATCCAAAAAGGCGTAGACATATCGAAATGCACGAATAAATATTAGCATTTCAGTTTGGAGAATTAAGGAGGACTCTAATAATTTCTAATGGGAAACTTGTGTCTTGCAGAGAGAGGCAGTACTGGAGAATAGGCCAATGCACTGTATTACTCCCAACACTAAATGTAGATCTTGAAATGTTTTCCTCAAGGAAGGAAATGTATGCACACGATTGTCCATTACAATTACACCATTCTGAAATCCAGATTGTTGACACACATGCATTTGTAGATCAAACACCTGATTTTCGCAGAAATGGTAAACATTGCTGCGTCCAAACAAGACAGCTGAGACAACATTTTCAGATGAATCAGCTGAGATAACATGACAGGGAGCATGATCATGCCACTATGCCATCATCTAATCGTACTGCCTCTTTCAGGATGCCAGACTAGAAGATCCAAAAAGGCGTACAAATATCGAATGCGCAAATAAATATGAGCATTTCGCTTTGGATAGTTAAGAACGACTGAATGCAAATTGGTTGGACGACAGCGGCACTTGTTCTGAAACAGAATTGAATTCCTAAGAAGACAATTGCTGAGCAGGGAGAGGAGAAGGGGGCCCCGCCCATCCATCCATCCATCCATCCATCCATCCATCAGAAAATGATTGGAGGACGCACCGGAATGTGGTGACGGAGGAGAAGTCGTCGGTGGACGCCATGACGGCGAGCGCGGCGGCCGCGAAGGCGGCCTGCAGGAGGCGGAAGATGAGGCCGTGCCACGTCCACGGGTCCCTCATGATCACCCCAGCAGGCGCGTTCCCGTCCCCGTTCGGCCCCTCCACCTGCACCGCCTGTCCCTGCGCCGGCGGCACCATCTCCACCTCCGCCTGCCCCTGCCCCTGCGCCGGCGGGGAGGGGTGCACCACCGGATGGCTGAAGTGCAGCATCGTCTCCGGCCGCTCCTCCCTGCTCGTCGTCCTCGACCCAACCAAAAGGTGCTAGGATACCTTGCTTCACCCGGTGGTTTTCTCATCTCTTTTTCACTCCCCATTGAGAGTGAGCGCGTTCAGCGAGGGAGGAGAGTGACTGAGTGAGTCGACCCTGGGTCGGATCTGCACGTGGCACACGGCATAGCTACAGCATCATAGTAGCACTGGGCTGGGCTCCACCGCGTGCGCCTGCACCCCACGAACCAAAGAGGCTCTCTGTTTCTTGACCGACTTTCGTCCGTTCGTGGTCGTCAATGATTCACACTTGACAGCACCGAGTCCGAGTGTATCGTCTATGCATGCTTTCACGCTTTGATCTATCCGGCCGTGTCCCCCTGCCATGTTTGCCCGCCGGCCTCATCGCAACACGAAGCCACTATCTACGTGACGTCTTTATCATCCACTATGCCGGTCCGATCGTCACGTTTACCTGATCCTTATACGGTCCTGGCCTCTTGCCAGGAGTGTCCGACATCACTGACGGGATCCCCCTAAAATTAAATAGTCAATCAATAACAACTCTAGAAACAAAATGTCAAGTGTTCAAGAAAAAAATGTCGAGTTCACTGGTGCCAAAGGAACATGCCAAGTATATTTGTTTGGGCCGGGCTTTAGCACAATAATTGAAACCGGGATCCAAGAGATTATACTACCTCTGTTTATAATATAGTGCGTATAGATTTTTCAAAAGGTCAAACTAAGCAAACTTGGACCAAATTTATAGAGAAAACTGTTTATATAGACACACACGGTGGCGAACATACACAACATAAACATAAAACTGATGATGTATCCAATGATATGCATTTAGTATTTTAAATATGTATATTTTCTGTATGAATGGGGTTAAATTTGTAATGCTTGAGTTTTGAAAAAATCTATATTATGAAACAAAGGGAGTATGTCACTTATTGCTGGACAGAAATAGAAATAGACGTCTATTCCCGCAACTAGGCCAGCCCACAAAACAGGTTTCCCTTTGCGCTCGTGCTCTCTGCTCGCATTTAAGTTGGTGTTCTTTTCTTTCGTGTATACTGCCTACTGAATGTCTGAACCCCAATCTTGTACGCAGCCTTTTTCATTTTCTTTGTTTAATTTCTATTTTTTCCTTTTAATTATTATTTCTACTTCCTTTGCTCTTTTTTAAATTCATCATTTACTTTGTATTGTAGAAATGTTCATTGTATAGTTAAAAAAGTATTGCATCCATAAATGTGAATTAAGTATTTCAATCAACAATCGTCACATATTTTATAATTTAAAACATGTTCATCTTATACTTTTAGAAAAGATCATCATGCAATTTTCAAAAGTATTTATCGCGCATTTTAAAAGTGCATCGTGTATATCTCAAAAATATTTATCGTGCATTTAAAATGTGCATAGTGTATTTTCCAAACAAATTCTGTTGCATATATAAAAATTATAAATAGTCAATTTAAAATTTGTCCAAACACGTATTTAACTTTTTTTTCGTCATTTTTATTTGAAAAACATATTGTGTATTTAACAATATTCATTTGAAAATATATTATCCAAACAAAAACAATTGTGTATATTAAAATAAGTTTGTCATGTATGAAAAAATTCCACGTGTATTTAAAATATTCTTGTATTTCAAAATTTTGAATCATGTATTAATGAATGATCATCGTGTATTAAAAATGCCTATCACATATTAAGAAAAAACTCATCGTGACCGAAAAGAATGTTCGCCACATATTGAAATGTTGTGCTTTGTGCTCAGTTTAAGTGAGACATAGACGCATTGCCGCAACAGGACGGTTGGGCGAGCCTGGTAGAGGTGCCTATCTGTGAAGTGATGCTTGTCACCATTAGATCTGCTACACAACTCATGGATGTTGATTGCGCAACATAAGAGCATCTCCGATAAGTGTTGTAGAATAAGCCCGAATTAATTTTTGGGCCAAAATCTTGCTCCAAGAGGTGCCTTATATGCAACCAGGCCAGCCCTTGCGCTCGTGCTCGGCTCGCATGTAAGTTTTTCTTTTTTTTCCTTTCTTCCGCGTAGACGTCCTACTGGACGTCTGGACCCCAATCTTGTATGCAGCCTTTTCATATTTTTTTGGTTTAATTACTTCTTTTCCTTTTAATTATTGTTTCTACTTCCTTTGTTGTTTATTTTTTAATTCATCATGTACTTTGTATTTTGGAAATGTTCATTGTATTAGTTAAAGAAAATAGCATGCACATAAAAATGTGAACTAAGTATTTCAATAAATAATCATCACATATTTTATAATGTAAAACATGTTCATCTTGTACTTTTTGAAATGATCATCATGCATTTTTCAAAAGTATTTATCATGCATTTTAAATGTGTATCATGTATATTTTCAAAATATTTATCGCCAATTTAAAATGTGCATAGTGTATTTTCCAAAACAAATTATGTTGCATGTTTGCAAAATATAAATAGTCAATTTTAAAAAATTTCCAAACACGCATTGAAAAATTTCCCATCATTTTGATTTGAAAAGTATGTTCATTGCGTATTTAACAATATTCATTTGAAAATACATTATCCAAACAAATTCTATTGCGTATATTAAAATATGTCCATCATGTATTAAAAAATTCCAAGTGTGTTTAAAATATTCTTGTATTTCAAAATTTTGAATCATGTATTAACGAATGATTATCGTGTATTAAAAATGCCTATCACATATTGAAAAAATGTAGCGCATATTAAAAAATACTCATCGTGACCGAAAAGAATGTTCGCCACACATTGAGATGTTGTTCTTTGTGCTCACTTTAAGCGAGACATAGACACATTGCCGCAACGGGACGGTTGGGCGAGCCTGGTGGAGGTGCCTACCTGTGAGGTGATGCTTGTCACCATTAGATCTGCTACACAGCTCATGCATGCTGATTGTGCAACATAAGAGCAACACCAATAGGTGTTCTCCAAAATGGCACCTTCAGAAAGGTAACGGCACCAAAGCGTCGCCGCCGCTCGATCCAAAGGATCATGGTTTTCACCCGGAGCTATCCGAAGGAGGAGAGTAGCCGTGACGATGCCTTCATGAAGGGGACGACGTTGCATTGGTATTATTCTCTAAGAAAAAAATGAATTGGTGCCTTGGTATTATTCTTTAAGAAAAATATAATGGAAAGAGTTAAAAACTTGCATATAACTTTGCACTTTTTGTTTTATACAAAAACAATCATGTAATAGTGTAACTTTTGCACATACTACATTGTATTTGTGTATATACATTTACTCTCATCTAACATCACAATAATACCTCGGATGAAAAAGAAAAAAAACTGAAACAAAAGGAGAAATGCATAAAAACAGAAAGAAAAAAACTTAAGAAACGAAGGACAGGGGAGGGCTGGGCAGTGTAGTTAATGGGCTTCAGCCCAGTAGCAAATCGACTGATCTAAGTATGTGGTCAGTTAAAAAAGAAACAGTCCAAACCAGCTCACAGAACAACCAAGAAAAGAAAAGCACCCCTAAAAAAACCAGGAAAGAAAATGAGCACGAATCTCAAAGCAGGAATTAACGGCCAAAAAAAGTCGACTAACATAAAAGTAAATTTCAGAAGACTTACATATGTCTAAATTGAACTTAATTTGGCTTGTCACAACGAGTATGGGTCTCATGTAACACACATTTAGACCACCGATCCCAGAATTCCTTTTCACAAAAAAGACCTTGCAAATATTTTCTATCGGAGGCAGGGCCCCAATAGATGGTCTCAAGTGGCCCGGTGACGTGGGTGCCCTAGCACCCCCTCCAAACATGCAAAGAATAT
>LT934114.1:761073219-761093104 GCA_900231445.1 Triticum turgidum subsp. durum
CCAGAAATTAAAGCTACTACAGGTGGAACTACACCACACCCAGCTCTTGAGAGCAGAAGTTCTCTCACAGAGCACCGAATAACTCCACAAATCTCTATTACTTATTACAGGAACCCATGAGGTAAAAAGGAAGGAACAAAAAGCAGAACTCCAGCTTCAGCCTTGCCCTCCTCCCAGCTCATGTGCTCCTCTCACGCCTCATCTCCAAGCAATTCTCATCAGCTCTCCACGTCGTTTATCCAGCAAAAGGATGCATCTTTGGAGTAGGGTTGCTTGAGCATCGTCACGGAAAACCTTCCACTGGTGCAAATAGCAGCTTAGCTTTGCAAGAATGCAATTCACATTTTTCCATTTCTGCCCTGAAAACAGAAATTGTTTCTTAGTCTCCATAGGCTCCACAAGGTAGCAGCAATTAGCATATTCAGAACAGGTTTTTTCTTACGCATATGCCAGAAGGCAAAAATATTCTCAAAGCTAGTTATTCTATCTATCTCAAAGAAATCAGATACAAAACCCCAAACATGTTGAGCAACTACATAGTCAAATAGCAAGTGTTGAACAGATTCATGTTCAGCATAGAAAAGACAGGAAGGATCTTCAACATTCCTCCTTTTAGCAAGATTATCTCTAGTCAGAATTTTGTTATGAACACACAACCACAAGAACACATGAAAGAACCTCTTTCCCATGAAGAAAGTAAAGTCATGTTCAATTCTTTGATGTTGGGTACCCCAGCCCCCCAAACTCTTTTTTCCTAGTAACCAGACCCCAATTAGCTAAATGATATTTGTGCTGTCCTCCCTCATTCCCCTAGAAGAAGTGTGCCATCTGAGAATTGATGGCATTGATTGCCCACTTAGGAAATTGAATAACAGACATAAGGTAGGCAGGAATACTGATCAAACAGGCACATAACAAGACAATCTTCCCCCTATAAGTAAGATATCTCCCAAGCCATCCAGAAATACCCTTAATAATCCTGTCAATAATGGGTTGGATATCTTCCCTCTTCAAATTTTCATAGTGCAAAGGCACTCCTAAATACTTAATAGGAAAGGATCCTTTTTTGCAACAGAAAATCTGAGAAAACTCATTAGCTATTGTATCCTCAATGTTGATAGTCATCAAATCACTTTTATGAAAATTAATTTTCATCCCCGAAAGGGTTTCAAAGCAAGACAGAAACCACTTGAATTTTTTGGCTTTATGAACAGAATTTTCCAAGAAGAGAATGGTATCATCTGCATATTGTAGACTCACCACTCCCCCTGGTATTACATTGGGCAGAAGCCCAGCAGTTAGATCTTGTGAGGCAGCCTTCTTTAACATTTTAGTAAAAACATCTGCTACTAGGTTGAATAATAAGGGGGAATGTGGGTCCCCTTGCTTAAGACCCTTCCCACCAACAAAGTAGTTGCCATTAGTATCATTGATCCTCACCGCAAAGGTGCTATTGATTAGAGTACATTTAATCCATGAGATCCACTTGGGGCAGAAACCCCTAGATTGTAGCATTTCGAACAAAAAATCACAGTTGACTCGATCGTAAGCTTTCTCATAATCTAATTTAAGGACTAAGCCTTGAGAACCAAATTTCTTGACCTCATGGATTACTTCATGAGCCATAACCACACTCTCCAAAATATATCTACCTTTGATAAAAGCAGTTTGATTGGATGAGATTAATCTGCGCCCCACAGGACAGACCCTGTTGGTCATAGCTTTAGAAAAAAAATTCACACCACAATTACTCAAACTAATCGGTCTAAATTTCTTCATATATTTGGCGTCAGGTTCTTTGGGAATAAGGACAATTAGAGCAAAATTTAGTCTCTACATATCAAGCTTTCCTTCCTCAAAGTCCCTAACTAAAGCCATAAAAACATTTTTGATCACATCCCAAAAAGTTTGGTAAAACAAAAAGGACAAACCATCAGGACCAGGGGCCCCATGGGCATACGACCCAAAAATTGCTTCTTTAATTTCCTCTTCTGAGAAGTTTATTTGGAGAAGGTCATTTTCTTCATTAGTAACCAGTTCATCTTCCTCCCAGAAGGAAGGTCCAAGATGAACGTTAAGTTTCTCCTCAGCACCGAACAAGTTTTTATAAAAGGATGTAGCTACATCTAACATTTCTTTGGTAGTATACACAGGACCATTATCTCCATTAAGCTCAAACAAGTGGTTTTTCCTATGCCTATAATTAGCGAGAGCTTGAAAATAGGCATTGTTCTTGTCACCATCAACAATTCTATGATCTCTAGATCGCTCCCAGAAAGCAGTCTCTTCTTTACTCCAAATTTCAGCCAGTTCTTTCTTAATCTCTGCCATTCTAGTTCTGTCCGTATCACTGATTTGATTTTTTTCCGAGAAGAAATCGAGTATGTCAAATTCAAGCAGAAGCTCTCTTTTCCTTTTCTTAATGCCCGCTTCAATATTAATACTCCAGCCTTTCGCTTTTTTCCTAAATAATCTACATTTGTTCATCCATATATCAATGGTTGTCTTACCAAGAACTAGAGACCTCCACGTCCTAATCACTAGAGTTTTAAAATCCCGGTGATCAAGCCACCATTTCTCAAAGCGAAATATTTTTGGGGAGGTAACCCTCTGAGCTCCGGTATCTAAAAGCAGAGGCGTATGATCGCTCCCAACACGTGGAAGTGCAGTTACCACCGAAAGAGGAAATTTAGTATCCCAAACGCCAGAAGTAAAGATTCTGTCTATCGTAGCAAAAATAGGACTATTCTGGTTATTACTCCAAGTAAATTTCCTGTTGGCATTCTTGATCTCCATAAGGGACCATTTGTTTATCCAGTTATTAAAGAGGAAAGAAAACTGGCTATTAATAATCCCATTATTCTTGTCCTCAGTCGATCTAACTAGGTTAAAATCTCCTCCCATCAACACTGGATATGCGAGATTTTCCATAGTATTATGCAGTTCAGCAATGAACTCTAATTTCTCTTCATTGTAAGAAGTACCATACACAGCCACTAAATGCCATAGGAATCCAACACTCTTATTTTTAACAGTAGCAACAATACAAGATTTTGTATTGACGAACCCAATGATCTCAAACAAGTCATTTTTTAGACCCACAAGGATCCCCCCAGCTGTATTTACAGCAGGCAAGAAATGCCATATAAACTCCTCTTTACCAGAAATAAACTTGAGAACGTGACTATCAATATTCTCTTTTTTGGTTTCAAAGAAACACACAAAATCCACATGGTTATTGCTAATAAAATCACTAAGGCACTGACTTTTCCCAGTTTGACCCATGCCCCTAATATTCCAGAAGGCACCAATCATTTGATTTTAAAAGGGTGTGACAAGCCACAAGGCTTCTTCTTTGTATTTAGGACAGGACTTTCCATCAACGGTCCCATAGTGCCAATTGCACCATTGATGGAAAAGCCTTTGTTAGCAGCTTGGGCACTACAATCATTTAAATTTTCCAACTCTAAGCTATCAGGGAGAACAATCTCCGGATTATCATCAGCAAACTGAAGACAATGGGCTTTTTCATCATCAACCATATGCATAATAATGTTTTTTCGATCTTGTGCGTCACTACCAATGCATAAATCAACCTTGCTAGTATTTAAAGCGAGAACCTCGGGTTCAAGGACAGCAAATGATTTACCTTTGAAAGTGTTAGGAATCTCCAAATTTTTCCTCATCTTATATGCTGCAGCCTTGTCCATAATCTTGACGTTTCCATGGTTCCTAGTGGCCGGCTTGCTTGCTAAGATTGGGCCCCACACAGGAAAATTCTTCACACTTGGTTTCTTCTTCTGCACTGATTCCACATTCTCCAAAGTTTCCAGCAACGATCTCTTAACAGATCCCATAGCTGTTGCTAAATCATCAGGAAGGCATTGCATCCCCTCCACTAAGTCATCCATCTCACCACCAGACTCCGCCATCTCAAATTTGCTTAGTAGTAGTCCATGTGCGCTGACAAGTGCTTAGAGTTTGCAGAATGAAGGTGTTTTGCAGGTGTGACACTTCCATTATCTATATCATTGGCCACCACATCCTCAGAAGTTTTGTACCTAGTTTCTTCCATAATGTCTTCATGAATGATTTCCAACAAGTTAGAGGGGTGAAATCCCACTGCAGAAGCAGATTTTATTGGTTTTGATTGACTTGAGATTGCTGCACCTTTGGATTTTGTAGGAAAGTTTGCCTTGTCTAGCTCATCAATAGGTTCCTCCATCTCATCTCCCTCAGATTTATCCTTACTTGACATATCCTCAATGTTATCCTCATTCACCTTCTCCAAATTATCTAGGTCTGGATCAATATCATCACCATCAGAGTCTTCTCCCATCTGTTCAAACCCTTCCACTGTGAAGAACATCATGTAAAGCTTCCTATTCATTTCAACCAACCTCTCGAATGGAATCTTCCTGGGATCTCTACAGGCCACTCTCACCCTGATGGTCTCATAGAAGCTCTTAAAGATGCCATTCCAGTCAACATCCACAAGGATTCCAAAGCATGCTGTAATCTGGGAAAAATACCTTCCAAGCACACCATTTGGGAGGGATCCCCTCAATTTGGACCCAGGCTTCAGTTAAACCCCCAAACTCATCCAACATTCCTTCCCATTCACATATCTAACAGAAACTCCATCAATTGGCAGTTCAAATGCAGGAAATTCAATCAGATCTGCCACATTTTTCCATGGAGGGAATCTCAGCAGAAACTTCTTCTCTCCTAGGTCTCTGATCTGCCACGGCCATTCCCTACCCTTGCAAAACACTCCATTAAGTTGCACCAGTAACTCCGAGGCAGAAACCTCGCCCTTAACCACTTTAAGCACTGCACAATTTTTGTAGTTGAGCCAGCTTAATTCAGATGTAGTACGCACATCAATATGGTAAAAACCAGGGCCAGCTGCTGCACTTCCAAAGTAGGTCGCTGTAGGATGTGGTTTAGCCCATGCAGCACAATTATTGACATTGTGACCTCCCGCACAGATAAAGCATTTCTTTGGTTCAATACAGTTCCCCACATAATGACCCGGCCAAGTACAGTTGAAACATGTCATATCCTTGTACTTGGGGTCAAGAGCTTGTACCGTAGGGACAGGAGGGGGAGGCGGGGGTGGTGCTCCAGGACCAGCCGCCTACTGCAGTGGAATCCCACGGCCAGCCTGCTTGGGGGCTGAGCTGGTTTAGCTGCACCTCCCGCCACCGAAACAACTCCTCCTGCAGCTGGAGCAGCAGCCTTCCCATCCTGCAGTGTCGGCTTCTTCCCTGGCGGCGGTCAGAGTTGACGCTGCCTGCCCTGTCCACAATCCATCCCTCCTCTGACTGCCTCAGCAAACGATCTAGGGAACCCTAGTTTTTTTGTGGATATCTTGAAGGTAGTAGGTTTGGGGTCAAATCTGCCCACCGATGAGATCAGATAGCAATCTTGCACCGTGAACTTCCTAGCTACGAACAGATCCTTCCTGACCCAAAACAATTTGGGGATCACAAACTTAGGGGTCGGAGGGGTCTGCTTCTCCTTATGTATACGCTGGCGGCGGCACGGGGAGGGAACATCCCAAAGCTGGCCGTAAAAATCCGCCACCTCTTCCCCATCCCCGCCAACAGAAATGGAAGGCGTATTTCTCCTACCCTCTTTTTTCCTGACCACACGCCCTATGATCAACGATGACGGGACTGGGGACGTCCCCACCTGTGGAGCCCCCAGCTTCGAACCCATCCCCCCCCCCGCCCCCCGCAGAAGCGAGCTCACCGGTGGTGGGATGTTTTGTCGGGACCGGAGAATCACACGAATCACTCACTATTTTTGGAATTTCAGAACCAGAATCGCTACTAATCCCACAAGGGAGAACCCTATCAACTTTTGCAGATAAATCATCACACAAAACACCAGACGAGCTCACAAGAGCGCAAGGAACGAGCTGCTTTTTGCTCACCTTAGCAGGAAGACGCTGGGTCTCCCCGCGGTCACCCGGCCATGGTGGAAGCTCGAGGGAGTGCGGCTTCCCCCTCCAGCGCTTTGCTCACAGGATGGAGTCCTGCAAGCCATGCGCGCTGGGCCCCCTTTGATTCAAGGAATCCTGGGTAGGACGGTCCCCGGCGGCAGAAACTCCAATGGTATGTTGGCGATCTGCACCACCGACGGGGCCCTGATGTTGAGCCGCGACGGGTTCCTCGTCCTGAACCTCGCCCACCTCGCCGCCTGCCTCGGATCCGTTGATTCTGCCTCCTGGATAGCCCAGAAGATGAGCTCGTAATCCATCCCCCCATCGTCGCCGACGAAACGCGCGCGTTCCTCAAACGTCGCGTGCTGGATGACCTCGACATGGATCGCCGGCCAGGTGGAGTGATACGTCTCCAACGTATCTATAATTTTTGTTTGTTCCATGCTATTATATTACCCGTTTTGGATGTTTATGGGCTTTATTCTACACATTTATATCATTTTTGGGACTAACCTACTAACCGGAGGCCCAGCCCGTATTGCTGTTTTTTGCCTATTTCAGTGTTTCAAAGAAAAGGAATATCAAACGGAGTCCAAATGGAATGAAACCTTCGGGAGCGTGATTTTTGGAACGAACATGATCCAGAGGACTTAGAGTGCAAGTCAAGAAGCAGTCGAGGCGGCCACGAGGGTGGAGGGCACGCCCACCCCTACAAGGCGCCCCCTATCTCGTGGGCCCCTCGGGCGTCCACCGACCTACTTCTTCCTCCTATATATACCCAAGTACCCCGAGAACATCAAAGGCGACCACGAAAAACTATTTCCACCACCGTAACCTTCTGTATCCGCAAGATCACATCTTGGAGCCTTCGTCAGCGCTCCGCCGGAGGGGGAATCGACCATGGAGGGCTTCTACATCAACACCATAGCCCCTCCGATGAGTTGTGAGTAGTTTACCATAGACCTTCAGATCCATAGTTATTAGCTAGATGGCTTATTCTCTCTTTTTGGATTTCAATACCATGTTCTCCTCGATCTTCTTGGAGATCTATTCGATGTAACTCTTTTTGTGGTATGTTTGTCGAGATCCGATGAATTGTGGGTTTATGATCAAGTTTATCTATGAGAAATATTTGAATCTCCTCTGAATTCTTTTATGTGTGATTAAGTTATCTTTGCAAGTCCTTCGAATTATTAGTTTGGTTTGGCCTACTAGATTGATCTTTCTTGCAATGGGTGAAGTGCTTAGCTTTGGGTTCAATCTTGCGGTGTCCTTTCCCAGTGACAGCAGGGGCAGCAAGGCACGTATTGTATTGTTGCCATCGAGGATAAAAAGATGGGGTTTATATCATATTGCATGAGTTTATCCCTTTACATCATGTCATCTTTCTTAATGCATTACTCTGTTCTTTATGAACTTAATACTCTAGATGCATGCTGGATAGCGGTCGATGTGTGGAGTAATAGTAGTAGATGCAGGCAGGAGTCGGTCTACTTATCGCGGACGTGATGCCTATATACATGATCATGCCTAGATAATCTCATGATTATTCACTTTTCTATCAATTGCTCGACAGTAATTTGTTCACCCACCGTAATACTTATGCTATCTTGAGAGAAGCCACTAGTGAAACCTATGGCCCGGGTCTATCTCTTATCATATAAGCTTTCAATCTACTTTTATTTGCATCTTTACTTTTCCAATCTATATTATAAAATACCAAAAATATATTTATCTTATCGTACTATCTCTATCAGATCTCACTTTCGCAAGTGGCCGTGAAGGGATTGACAACCCCTTTATTGCGTTGGTTGCGAGTTCTTTGTTTGTTTGTGTAGGTGCGTGGCACTTTTGAGGAGCCTCCTACTGGATTGATACCTTGGTTCTCAAAAATGAGGGAAATACTTACGCTACTTTGCTGCATCACCCTTTCCTCTTCAAGGGAAAACCAACGCAGTGCTCAAGAGGTAGCAAGAAGGATTTCTGGCGCCATTGCCGGGGAGGTCTTCACTCAAGTCTAGACATACCAAGTACCCACCACAAACTCATCTCCCTCGCATTTACATTATTTTCCATTTGCCTCTCGTTTTCCTCTCTCCCACTTCACCCTTGCCGTTTTATTCGCCCTCACTTTCCCAATCTTCTCCCCTCTCTTTCGCTTGCCTTTTTGTTTGCTTGTGTGTTGGATTTCTTGTCGCCATGGCGCAAGATAATACCAAATTGTGTGATTTCTCCAATACCAATAATAATGATTTCCTTAGTACTCTGATTGCTCCTCTTAATGATGTTGAGTATTGTGAAATCAATACTGCTTTGTTGAATCTTGTTATGAAAGATCAATTCGCCGACCTTCCTAGTAAAGATGCCGCTACCCATCTAAACAACTTTGTTGATTTGTGTGAGATGCAAAACAAGAAAGATACGGATAATGATATTGTTAAATTGAAGTTATTTCCGTTTTCACTCAGAGATCGTGCTAAAGTTTGGTTTTCGTCTTTGCCTAAAAATAGTATTGATTCTTGGAACAAGTGCAAAGATGCTTTTATCTCTAAATATTTTCCTCCCGCTAAGATCATCACCCTTAGGAACGATATTATGAATTTTAAACAACTTGATCATGAGCATGTTGCCCAATCTTGGGAAAGAATGAAATTGATGATTCGCAATTGCCCTACTCATGGTTTGAATTTATGGATGATCATACAAAAAATTTATGCCGGCTTGAATTTTGCTTCTAGAAATCTTTTAGATTCGACCGCGGAAGACACGTTTATGGAAATCACTTTAGGAGAAGCTACAAAACTTCTTGATAATATTATGGCTAATTATTCTCAATGGCACACCGAAAGATCTACTAGTAAAAAAGTGCATGCTATAGAAGAAATTAATGTTTTGAGTGGAAAGATGGATGAACTTATGAAATTGTTTGCTACTAAGAGTGCTCCTCTTGATCCCAATGATATGCCTTTGTCTACTTTGATTGAGAATAATAATGAATCTATGGATGTGAATTTTGTTGGCAGGAATAGTTTTGGAAACAATGCTTATAGAGGAAACTTTAATTCTAGACCGTTCCCTAGTAGTTCCTCTCATAATTATGGAAATTCCTACAATAATTCATATGGTAATTTTAATAAGATGCCCTCTAATTTTTAGAATAGTGTGAAAGAATTTATGATCTCTCAAAAGAATTTTAATTCCTTGCTTGAAGAAAGATTGCTCAAAGTTGATGATTTGGCTAGGAACGTTGATAGACTCTCGCTTGATGTTGATTCTTTGAAACTTAGATCTACTCCTCCTAAGCATTATATCAGTGAGTCTCTCAAAGCTATGAGAATTTCCATTGATGAGTGCAAAGAAAGAACCGCTAGATTGTGTGCTAAGAAAGATTGCTTTATAAAGGCGTGTTCTTCTAGTTTCCATGAAAATAATGATGAAGATCTTAAAGTTATTGACGTGTCCCCTATTAGATCTTTGTTTTGCAATATGAATTTTAATAATGATGGTACTGAATATGAGTCAACTTTAGTTAAAAGGCGTCCCAATGATTCGGAGTTTTAAGATCTTGATGCTAAATTTGGTAAAAGTGCGATTGGAGAGGTCAAGACTTTAAATAGCATTGAACCCACTATCTTGGATTTCAAGGAATTTAATTATGATAATTGTTCTAGAGAAGGTCGTATTTCCTTGTTGCAATCCGTTGTGAATTCTCCTCATGCTTATAGTCAAAATAAAGCTTTTACCAAACATATTGTTGATGCCTTGATGCAATCTTTTGATGAAAAACTTAATTTGGAAGTTTCTATACCTAGAAAACTTAATGATGAGTGGGAACCTACTATAAAGATTAAAATTAAAGATCATGAGTGTTATGCTTTATGTGATTTGGGTGCTAATGTTTCCACGATTCCGAAAACTTTATGTGATATTCTAGGTTTCCATGATCTTGATGATTGCTCTTTAAATTTGCACCTTGCGGATTCCACCATTAAAAAGCCAATGGGAAGGATCAATGATGTTCTCATTGTTGCAAATATAAATTTGGTGCCCGTAGATTTTATCGTTCTAGATATACATTGCAATCTTTCTTGCCCTATTATTTTTGGTAGACCTTTCCTTATAACGATTGACGCGATTATTGATATGAAGGAAGGGAATATTAGATTCCAATTCCCATTAAGGAAAGGCATGGAGCACTTTACAAAAAGAAAGTCAAATTACCTTATGAATCTATCATGCGAGCTACTTACGAATTGAGTGCCAAAGAGGGCACTACTTAGATCTACCCTCGCTTTTATGCCTAGCTAGGGGCGTTAAACGATAGCGCTAGTTGGGAGGCAACTCAATTTTATTTGTGTTGTTTGTTTTTGTTCCTGTTTAGTAATAAATTTTGCATCTACCTTCTGTTTAGATGTGTTTTTATGTTTTAATTAGTGTTTGTGCCAAGTAGAACCTATAGGATAACCTATGGTGATAGTTAATTTGATTGTGCTGAAAAACAGAAACTTTGCACCCACGAAATTAGTTTTGTTAATTCACATAAACTTGATTTTGCGTTGATTCTTTTTGCTGTAGATCAATAGACAAATTTCCCAGGACTTCCTATTTTTGTAGGATTGTTATAGTTCCATAAGTATTCAAGGGTTACAGATTGCTACAGACTATTCTGTTTTTGACAGATTCTGTTGTTCGTGTGTTGTTTGCTTATTTTGATGCATCTATGGCTAGTATGTAAGGTTATGAACCATAGAAAATTTGAAATACAGTAGGTTGAACACCAATATAAATAAAGAATGAGTTAATTACAGTACCTTATGTGGTGATTTTGCTTTCTTTCACTAACGGAGCTTATGAGATTTCCTGCTGAGTTTTGTGTTGTGAAGTTTTCATGTTTTGGGTAGAGATTTGATGGACTATGGAATAAGGAGTGGCAATATCCTATGATTGGGGATGCCCAAGGCACCCCAAGATATTAAATAATAGCCAAAAGCCTAAGCTTGGGGGTGCCATCGGAAGGCATCCCCTCTTTCGTCTTCGTTTATCGGTAACTTTACTTGGAGCTATATTTTTATTCGCCACATGATATGTGTTTTGCTTGGAGCGTCTTGTATGATATTAGTATTTGCTTTTTAGTTTTACACAATCATCCTTTCTGTACACACCTTTGGGAGAATCACACTTGATTAGAATTTATTAGAATACTCTATGTGCTTCACTTATATCTTTTGAGCTAGATAGTATTTGCTCTAGTGCTTCACTTATATCTTTTAGAGCACGGCGGTGGCTTAATTTTGAAGAAACTATTGATCTCTCATGCTTCACTTATATTATTTTGAGAGTCTTTTAGAACAGCATGGTATTTGCTATGGTTATGAATTTGGTCCTAGAATGATGAGCATCCAAGTTGGGTATAATAAAAACTATCATAGAAAGTGCATAAAACACTAGGATCAACTTGATGCTTGATAATTGTTTTGAGATATAGAGGTGGTAATGTTAGAGTCATGCTAGTGGGTAATTATGAAATTGAGAAATACTTGTGTTAAAGTTGGCAAGTCCCGTAGCATGCACGTATGGTAAAAGTTATGTGACAAATTTGTTGCATGAGGTGCTCTTTTGAGTGTCTTCCTTATGAGTGGCAGTCGGGGACGAGCGATGGTTAACTCCTACCAATCTATCCCTCTAGGGGCATGCATAGTAGTACTTTGCTTCGAGGGCCAAGTAGATTTTTGCAATAAGTATATGAGTTCTTTATGACTAATGTGAGTCCATGGATATATGCTCACTCACCCTTCCACTTTGCTAGCCTCTATTGTGCCGCGCAACTTTCGCCGGTATCATGAACCCATTATTTACCTTCCTCAAAACAGCCACCATACCTACCTATTATGACATTTCCATAGCCATTCCGAGATATATTGCCATGCAACTTTCCACCGTTCCGTTATTATGACACGCTCCATCACTGTCATATTGCTCTTTGCATGATCATGTAGTTGACATCGTATTTGTGGCAAGGCCACCCTCATAATTTTCATACATGTCACTCTTGATTCATTTCATATCCCGGTACACCGCCGGAGGCATTCATATAGAGTCATATTTTGTTCTAAGTGTTGAGTTGTAAATTAATAAAAGTGTGATGATCTTCATTATTAGAGCATTGTCCCAAGTGAGGAAAGGATGATGAAGACTATGATTCCCCCACAAGTCGGGATGAGACTTCGGACTTTAAAAAGAAAAAAGAAGAGGCCAAAGAGCCCACCAAATAAAAAAAAGAGAAAGGCCAAAAAAAAGAGAAAGGCCAAATAAAAAAATGATAGAAAAAGAGAGAAGGGACAATGGTACTATCTCTTTTTCCACACTTGTGCTTCTAAATAGCACCATGATCTTCATGATAGAGAATTTCTTATGTTGTCACTTTCATATACTAAGTGGGAATTTTTCATTATAGAACTTGGCTTGTATATTCCAATGATGGGCTTCCTCAAAATACCGTAGGTCTTCGTGAGCAAGCGAGTTGGATGCACACCCACTTAGTTTCTTTTGTTGAGCTTTCATACATTTATAGCTCTAGTGCATCCGTTGCATGACAATCCCTACTCACTCACATTGATATCTATTGATGGGCATCTCCATAGCCCGTTGATACGCCTAGTTGATGTGAGACTATCTTCTCCCTTTTTTTCCTTACAACCACCACCATGTACCACCATAGTGCTATGTCCATGGCTTGCGCTCATGTATTGCGTAAGAGTTGAAAAAAGCTGAAGTGCGTTAAAAAGTATGAACCAATTGCTCGTCTCGTCATCGGGGTTGTACATGATGGGAGTATTTTGAGTAATGAAAATGAAGCATGGCCTAACTATATGATTTTGTAGGGATAAGCTTTCTTTGGCTATGTTATTTTGATAGGACATGATTATTTGTTAGTATGCTTCGAAGCATTACTATGTTTATGTTTTATAAGCTTTTATCTTGAATCATTTGGATCTGAACAATCATGCCACAATAAAGAAAGTTACATTGAGAATTATGCTAGGTAGCATTCCACATCAAAAATTCTGTTTTTATCATTTACCTACTCGAGGACGAGCAGGAATTAAGCATGGGGATGCTTGATACGTCTCCAATGTATCTATAATTTTTGATTGTTCCATGCTATTATATTACCCGTTTTGGATGTTTATGGGCTTTATTTTACACACTTATATCATTTTTGGGACTAACCTACTAACTGGAGGCCCAGCCCGTATTGCTGTTTTTTTTTTGCCTATTTCAGTGTTTCGAAGAAAAGGAATATGAAACGGAGTCCAAACGGAATGAAACCTTCGGGAGCGTGATTTTTGGAACGAACGTGATCTAGAGGACTTGGAGTGTAAGTCAAGAAGCAATCAAGGCGGCCACGAGGGTGGAGGGTGCGCCCACCCCTACAGGGCGCGCCCCCCTATCTCGTGGGCCCCTCCGGCGTCCACCGACCTACTTCTTCCTCCTATATATACCCACGTACCCCCAGAACATCAAAGGCGACCACGAAAAACTATTTCGACCACCGTAACCTTCTGTATCCGCGAGATCCCATCTTGGAGCCTTCGCAGGCGCTCCGCCGGAGGGGGGATCGACCATGGAGGGCTTCTACATCAACACCATAGCCCCTCCGATGAGTTGTGAGTAGTTTACCACAGACCTTAGGGTCCATAGTTATTAGCTAGATGGCTTCTTCTCTATTTTTGGATTTCAATACCATATTCTCCTCGATCTTCTTGGAGATCTATTCGATGTAACTCTTTTTGTGGTGTGTTTGTCGAGGTCCGATGAATTGTGGGTTTATGATCAAGTTTATCTATGAGAAATATTTGAATATCCTCTAAATTCTTTTATGTGTGATTAAGTTATCTTTGCAAGTCTCTTCGAATTATCAGTTTGGTTTGGCCTACTAGATTGATCTTTCTTGCAATGGGAGAAGTGCTTAGCTTTGGGTTCAATCTTGCGGTGTCCTTTCCCAGTGACAGCAGGGGCAGCAAGGCACGTATTGTATTGTTGCCATCGAGGATAAAAAGATGGGGTTTATATCATATTGCATGAGTTTATCCCTCTACATCATGCCATCTTTCTTAATGCGTTACTCAGTGCTTTATGAACTTAATACTCTAGATGCATGCTGGATAGCGGTCGATGTGTGGAGTAATAGTAGTAGATGCAGGCAGGAGTCGGTCTACTTGTCGCGGACGTGATGCCTATATACATGATCATGCCTAGATAATCTCATAATTATTCGCTTTTCTATCAATTAGTCGACAGTAATTTGTTCACCCACCGTAATACCTATGCTATCTTGAGAGAAGCCACTAGTGAAACCTATGGCCCCTGGGTCTATCTCTTATCATATAAGCTTTCAATCTACTTTTATTTGCATCTTTACTTTTCCAATCTATATTATAAAATACCAAAAATATATTTATCTTATCGTACTATCTCTATCAGATCTCACTTTCGCAAGTGGCCGTGAAGGGATTGACAACCCCTTTATTGCGTTGGTTGCGAGTTCTTTGCTTGTTTGTGTAGGTGCGTGGGACTTTTGAGGAGCCTCCTACTGGATTGATACCTTGGTTCTCAAAAACTGAGGGAAATACTTACTCTACTATTGCTGCATCACCCTTTCCTCTTCAAGGAAAACCAACGCAAGCTCAAGACGTAGCATGGAGCGGCTTGGGAATCTCTCCCTCACCACGCGAACCATCTCCGCTTGCGCCTCCGGTGCCCCTCGCTCGGTCACCGGCAGCTGCGATACCGGCACCGGCGGCCGGGACGTCGTCGGCGCTGCCACCTGGTGGCCGGGCCGAACCCTTCGCACCCTTATCCCCCTCCTCGCACCCCCACTATTGCTCACGCTCGACTGGGCCGTGGGATTCGACGAATTGAGACCGCCAGAGGAGGGATGCGATGGGGCGGGATGGGGGCGGGGGCTAGATAGACTCGCATCGCCATTAATGGCGGTGGTTGTGGCGCCATTACTGTCGGTAGGTGGGGCAATGGGCGGGGTGGGGTGGGAGCGCATTTTGTCGCAAAATTCTCCCTCTTTGTTCTATCTATAACCATGTCGCGTGCACATTCATTCTCTGGATTCCTCCTCGTTTCTTCTTCCAAGCGCCACCTGAATAATACCGGCGACAGCGGCTCCGATGATGAACCACGTCATCCCGGCCAAGACGACCTGGAGCTCGGAGCTATTCACGACTCCTAGAGCAGCCGCACCGCCGATGTGGTCCTCGATCATGCCACCGCTCATCTCCTCCCTATTGTACCTGGTGACCCCCGCCGCGACGATCGCCATCAGCAGCTGCACCGTCAGGTCGATCCTCACCCTCCTCTCGGCCAGTCTCTCGCCACCGGATGCTCTTCGCACCCGTCTCCGCGGCGACGCGGTGTTCTGGGCCTCTGGCGACGAAAACGAGGCCGTGGACGGAAGGTTCCGCTGCGGGGTCCAGTACTCGTCGCGCTAGCGGGCGTACACTGCCGACGCTGTCGCACCCTCGCCTTGCGTCGCACGGCTACCTCCTTGAGCCTCTCCGTCACGAGGTCGGCAGCAGCTGAAGGAGGTGGCGGTGACGATGGCGGTGGCAGCAGGCGGAGAGGGGTAGGGACCGCGGCGGTGGCGGCGCCGGCCGGGGCTCTGAACGGCCGCCAGTACCACTAGTTGGACATGGACATGATGGTCTGGACCGTCGACCTC
The DNA here is from genome assembly GCA_900231445.1 of Triticum turgidum subsp. durum. Lineage (NCBI taxonomy): Eukaryota > Viridiplantae > Streptophyta > Magnoliopsida > Poales > Poaceae > Triticum > Triticum turgidum. The sequence continues at coordinate 761,088,903 of LT934114.1, forward strand.
CTCGACTGCCACGTTGCCTCCGACTCCTGCGTTCACCATTCACCATTGATGAGATTAGCTGAGTGCTACGTCTTGAGCTTGCGTTGATTTTCCTTGAAGAGGAAAGGGTGATGCAACAATAATAGCGTAAGTATTTCCCTCAGTTTTTGAGACCAAGGTATCAATCCAGTAGGAGGCTCCTCAAAAGTCCCACGCACCTACACAAATAAACAAAGAACTCGCAACCAACGGAATAAAGGGGTTGTCAATCCCTTCACGACCACTTGCGAAAGTGAGATCTAATAGAGATAGTATGATAAGATAAATATATTTTTGGTATTTTATAATATAGATGCAAAAAGTAAAGATGCAAATAAAAGTAGATTGAAAGTAAATATGATAAGAGATAGTCCCGGGGGCCATAGGTTTCACTAGTGGCTTCTCTCAAGATAGCATAAGTATTACGGTGGGCGAACAAATTACTGTCGAGCAATTGATAGAAAAGCGAATAGTTATGAGATTATCTAGGCATGATCATGTATATAGGCATCACGTCCGCAACAAGTAGACCGACTCCTTCCTGCATCTACTACTATTACTCCACACATCTACCGACTCCTGCCTGCATCTAGAGTATTAAGTTCATAAGAACAGAGTAACGCCTTAAGCAAGATGACATAATGTAGAGGGATAAACTCATGCAATATGATATAAACCCCATCTTTTTATCCTTGATGGCAACAATACAATACGTGCCTTGCAACCCCTGCTGTCACTAGGTAAGGACACCGTAAGATTGAACCCAAAGCTAAGCACTTCTCCCATGGCAAGAAAGATCAATCTAGTAGGCCAAACCAAACTGATAGTTCGAAGAGACTTGCAAAGATAACTCAATCATACATAAAAGAATTCAGAGGAGATTCAAATATTTCTCATAGATAAACTTGATCATAAACCCACAATTCATCGGATCTCGACAAACACACCACAAAAAGAGTTTACATCGAATAGATCTCAACAAGAGAGGGGGAGAACATTGTATTGAGATCCAAAAAGAGAGAAGAAGCCATCTAGCTAATAACTATGGACCCGTAGGTCTGTGGTAAACTACTCACAACTCATCGGAGGGGCAAGGATGTTGATGTAGAAGCCCTCTATGGTCGATTCCCCCTCCGGCAGAACGCCGACGAAGGCTCCAAGATGGGATCTCGCGGATACAAAAGGTTACGGCGGTGGAAATTGTGCTTCGTTGGCTCTCTAGATGTTTTCGGGGTACGTAGGCTTATATAGGAGGAAGAAGTACATCGGTGGCCGACCGAGGGGCCCACGAGACAGGGGGCGTGCCCTATAGGGGGGCCCTCCTATCTCATGGAGGCCTCGGCTGCTTCTTGACTTGCACTCCAAGTCCTCTGGATCACATTCGTTCCAAAAATCACGCTCCCGAAGGTTTCATTCCGTTTGGACTCCGTTTGATATTCCTTTTCTTCGAAATACTGAAATAGGCAAAAAAAACAGCAATACGGGTTGGGCCTCCGGTTAGTAGGTTAGCCCAAAAATGATATAAATGTGTAAAATAAAGCCCATAAACATCCAAAAGGAGTAATATAATAGCATGGAACAATCAAAAATTATAGATACGTTGGAGACATATCACTGTGCAGAGCATGTTCACTAGGCAGCTGGGTTGGATGGAATCACTACCTCGGATTGCCTGGTGGCGGATTTGTTCTCCATCTTCTCGAACCTGGCCTTGAACTTGGCAACCTCGGCGAAGATGTCGGGCGAGCCGGCGGCGTTAGCCTCGGAGACGCGGACCCTGCGGCGCGACAGCTTGGACATCAAGAACTTGAGCACCGCCAGGTCGAAGCGCTCGACGTTGGAGATGCAGTCGATGGGGCAGGTCTGGACGGCATCGGCGATGCGGTCCTCAGGGTCGGCCCACTGGGCGACGACGCGGGTGCGGCTGTGGACGGACTTGATGGCGAAGGTGCGGCCGGAGTGGAGCGCGCACTTGAGGCACCCCACGCAGGCAACCTCGTCGACGAACACGGCGCGCGTCTCGGCGTCATCGCCATGTCACGACGAGTAGAGTGGGCGGCCCGTGTAGCCCTAGAACTCGGACTGGCACGCGTGCTCGCGGTCATAGGCCCGGCGCTGCGCCGGGTCGGACAGCAGTGCGTACACCGACCCATTTGAATCCGTGAAATAATGAATTTTTTAAAAGAAATAGTGAATTGTGTAATAATGATTTTTTTTAAAGAAATCATGAACATTTTGAATCCGTCAACATTTGTTTTCACAATTCACTATTTTTTTTAAAATTTTAGAACCTTTTTGTAATCACGAATTATTTTAACAAACAATAAAAGAAAAGGAGAAAGTGAAAGAAAAAAACATGGTGCGGCAAGTTCCACAGATGGGCCGGCCCAAACAGGCACGCCAGGGGAAGTGTGCAAATGGACCAGCCCAAACAAAGCATTGACTTCTCTCAACGCTAAACCATGCCCATTGGTCTCGTCTGCGCAGCCAGGGCATGGCGGGCACATGGACTTGTAGTAGAGATGCTGCCCATGCCCACCGGTGAGCAGCGCAACAAGCACTATTGCGTGAGGTGGGAGAACGGGCTTGTTGCAGACTTGCAGGTGCGTAAAAGAGGGCGGGCACGAGGAGGAAAACACGGGATGGAGGCAGAGCCGATCCAAATCATTTTGGGGCCCCGGACGATGTAAAATAACTATTTTTTGTACCAAACTTTTATACATATTCTAAACTAAGTGACCACATTATAATTTTAATTAATACAATTTTAATACTCAGTCACATAAGAATGTTTTCAAATAATATATTCATTATTACACAATTGTAATATTATAAATGAAAGTTTGGTTCTACAAAATTTAAATTGTATGATTTTCCAAATCTATTTCTTTTTAAAAATTCCTTCAAATTAATTTTCTCATTTGCATAAACTATATAGTGTGTATATATATATATATATATATATATATATATATATATATATATATATATATACATACATATATATATAATAACTATTTTTTGTACCGAACTTTTATACATATTCTAAACTAAGTGACCATATTATAATTTTAATTAATACAATTTTATTACTCAGTCACATAAGAATGTTTTCAAATAATATATTTATTATTACACAATTGTAATATATATGAATAAAAGTTTGGTTCTACAAAATTTAAATTGTATGATTTTCAAATCTATTTCTTGCTAAAAATTCCTTCAAATTAATTTTCTCATATTGCATAAACTATATAGTGTATACAAATATATTTGATATATATATATATGTGTGTGTGTGTGTGTGTGTGTGTGTGTGTGTGTGTGTGTTTCTTCATATATCTTTTAATAACATGATAGATATTTCTAAATCATAGATACGAACAAATATTTTAATAGTGAATTCTAGTATATATTAGGCAACCATATTCAGAAAACTTTTAGGGTATAAAAATGTGACTTACAAGTTGGTTCACTAATAGAATCATCGAAGAACCAAACATGTTGATTCACGCTAGCAGCCTAGCACTGGTGGGCTCCACCGCGTGGGATCCAAACCAAAGAGGCTCTCTCTCTCTGTTTCTTGACTGACTCTCGTCCATCCGTGATCGTCAATGATTCACGCTTGACAGCACCGAGTGTATCGTCTATGGATGCTTTCACACTTTGATCTATCCGCCCGTGTCCCCCATACCATGTTTGCCCGCCGCCCTGATCTCAACACGAAGCCGCTATCTACAAGACATCTTTATCATCCATTATGCCGATCTGATCGTCACGTTTAGCCGATCCTTACCGAGTGCGTATTTTTAGTAAGTGTTCATAATGTATTTAAAAATGTTCACCTACAAGCGAGAGCATGGTACATGGCTCACCTCAGGGCGGCTTCGTCGTCATCTTCATGGTGGTCAAGGAGGTCGGGTGACGGCAGCGTCCTCCCGCTTCTCCTCACCGCGATGTTCTCCTATTCCTTCTTATGGCACTGTCCTCCATGCAGCTCCAGTTGCTCCTCCTCCTCCTCCGGATCCTACCGTTGCGTCAACATGGAGCATGCGACAGCGGTGGTCAAGATCCAGCTCCTCCTGCTGCTCCCGTCGGAAAGTAAAAACAAGTTCTTGAAGAGGGCGAGGGCTACTGGGCCAATGGAGAGGCGACGGTGACTCGAAACGGAAAGTGTCTGCAAC
>LT934114.1:761093523-761107768 GCA_900231445.1 Triticum turgidum subsp. durum
CGAGAGAGTGACACTAGTGGGAGGGTAGTTTTGAAAACAAAAAATAAATCACATGCGAGGGAGAGGGGAACGAGCAAGACAGTGGGTATGTGTGGTTGTGGGCGAGCTAGGCGAGAGAGTGACACTAGTGGGAGGGTAGTTTTGAAAACAAAAAAGAAATCACAACGTGATGAGATTTAATTGGAAACCAAAAACATCTTATATATTGTTAAAATGGGAGTATTTTCTTAATGAACCGGCAAGAGTAAGGCTGCACCTAGGTTTTGGCACCCACGTCCCCGCATATATGGGTCAGCCATCACGTGGCGACGCGATCGCTAGCCAGGCATGCACCTGGTGCACTTTCGGTCAATGGTTGAACAGTTGTTCATCAATTTGGGAAAAAGTTCACAGGATGTGAAACAAAAAAATTCGTAATGTGAAAAAACTTCATGAAATTTGGAACAAAAGTTCATAGGAACATGTAAAAAAGAAAAACAGATTTGGAAAAAAAAATCACAGATTTGTGAAAAAATTTCATGAATTTGATTAAAACCAAAAATGATAACAAAATGAGAAAAGCGGCAAAAACCAAGATAGGGAAATCAGATGAAAAAACCGCCTAGAAAACCGTCAGTACGTATATTCAGAAGGTTTCTAGAAAAAAATACAGTGGAAAATCAAAGAGCCACATGGGGCAGGGCCATGTACATACATAGTGTAGTGGAGGATGTACGTCGGTTAGCGAATTGAACTGTAGCTCGCGATTAATGCGCGGAATATGAATTGGGCGTCAAGCTGCGGTTGTTTCGGTAATGTGATTCGACGTTTCAAACAAAAAAGAAGGGAAAGGGGGAAGAATGGACTGGCACACGTAGCAAGAGCGGGTGTGCGCTTTGCTTGCTTTCCATTGCTCATGTCGTGGAATAGGAGCATGACCGATGTTGGCGTTGTGTTCAGGTTTATTTTTTAGGCAACGCGTTGTATTCACATGTTGTGGAACCGGTTTTCTTTTTTATTCACATGTTTTTTTGGTTTTTCTCTTTCTTTACTGTTTCTTCTTTTCTTTTGTTCTTGAGTTTTTCTTTTAAATTTCCTAAATTTTATAGAATTATTTATTTTTGTTTTCGGGAAAAATGTTCAGGCCATGCAATAATGTTCCTATTTTTAAAAAAAGTTCAAGTTTTACAAAATATGTTCACGTTTTTTAAAAAATGTTCATATTTTTTTGCATTTTTAAAAAATGTTTACAATTTGGAAAACTTTAACCAAAAAAATCAGTTTTCTCAGAAAAAAAAATCTTTGCATGGGTGACTGCAAATCTCATGTCCTACCGACTGTTCTACTTCCGCGGCAAGTACAAGAGTAGCAATGAGGAAATGAAGGAAAAAGACATCACCATATCCACACTAACCGGTGAGCGGACTACTTCCTTCTGTGGCGCAAGTAGGAGTTGCATGACCGGGTGGTGGGCATGCAGGCTCAGATGGCCACCCTTGCCCGTGCCCAGTCAGAGAGCGAGGGTTACCATATCGATAATCCTCTTCTCCTAACACTTCACTTTGATTTTTCATTTTATATCCCTTTGTACCCCTTCACCCCAATCAATTAAATGTTCTTACTGACGGGGAACATAGTAATTTTAAAAAATTTCCTACGCACATGCAAGATCATGGTGATGCATAACAACGAGAGGGAAGAGTGTTGTCCACGTACCCTCGTAGACCATAAGCGGAAGCGTTATGACAACGCGGTTGATGTAGTCGTACGTCTTCACGATCGACCGATCCTAGCACCGAAGGTACGGCACCTCCGCAATCTGCACACGTTCGGCTCGGTGACGTCCCACGAACTCATGATCTAGCAGAGTGTCAAGGGAGAGCTTCGTTAGCACGATGGTGTGATGACGGTGATGATGATGTTACCGGAACAGGGCTTTACCTAAGCACCTCTACGATATGATCGAGGTGGATTATGGTGGAGGGGGGCACCGCACACGGCTAAGAGATCAATGATCAACTTGTGTGTCTATGGGGTGCCCCCTCCCCCGTATATAAAGAAGTGGAGGAGGAGGAGGGTTGTCCCTCTACTATGGCGCGCCCTAGGGAGTCCTACTCCCACTGGGAGTAGGATTCCCCCCTTTCCAAGTAGGAGTAGGAGAGAAGGAAGGGAAGGAGAGAAGAGAAGGAAGGAGGGGGCGCCGCCCCTCCCCCTAGTCCAATTCGGACTAGGCCTCGGGGGTGCCGCGGCCTGCCCTAGGCAGCCCCTCTCTCTTTCCCCTAAAGCCCAATAAGGCCCATATACTCCCTGGGGGGTTCCGGTAACCTCCCGGTACTCCGGAAAATGCCCGAACTCATTTGGAACCATTCCTATGTCCAAACATAGGCTTCTAATATATCGATCTTTACGTCTCGACCATTTTGAGCAAAATTTGTATCACCAAGAAGTGAGGATTTACATCACCAAAACCTCCAACTCCAACATGATGTAAAATAGGGCACTAGTGCTCCAATAGGTGATGTAAAATAGGGCATCGGCACAACAACCGCTCCACAATTTCATACATATTTGAACCAAATAACAGCAAAAACGTATCAAATAACAACATGACACATGTGGTAAGCAATTCAACTATTCAAAAATAAAATCCTAGATCATCTTAAAATCATAAATCATCTTAAAATCATAAATCATCTCAAAATAAAATCCTAAATCAACTCAAAGTTCTAAATCATCTCAAAATCATCATTAATATTCGAAGATGGTAGACACGCCGGTCATAGAGGCCTCTCCTCCGCCTTGTTGACGTGTGACGGTGGGGTGCTGCCCGTAATTTCGGCGAAACTGTTAATAAAAGTATTATTATATTTCATTGTTCATGATAATTGTCTTTTGTTCATGCTATAACTGTATTATCCGGAAATCGTAATACACGTGTGAACACATAGACCATAATATGTCCCTGGTGAGCCTCTAGTTGACTAGCTCGTTGTGATCAACAGATGGTCATGGTTTCCTGACTATGGACATTAGATGTCATTGATAACGGGATCACATCATTGGGAGAATGATGTGATGGACAAGACCCAATCCTAAGCATAGCACAAAGATCGTGTAGTTCGTTTGCTAGAGCTTTGCCAATGTCAAGTATCTCTTCCTTCGACCATGAGATCGTGTAACTCCCGGATACCGTAGGAGTGCCTTGGGTGTATCAAACGTCACAACGTAACTGGGTGACTATAAAGGTGCATTACAGGTATCTCCAAAAGTATCTGTTGGATTGACACGGATCGAGACTGGGATTTGTCACTCCGTATGACGGAGAGGTATCTCTGGGCCCACTCGGTAATGCATCATCATAATGAGCTCAAGGTGACCAAGGTGTTGGTCACGGGATCATGCATTACGGTACGAGTAAAGTGACTTGCCGGTAACGAGACTGAACAAGGTATTGGGATACCGACGATCGAGTCTCGGGAAAGTAACATACCGATTGACAAAGGGAATTGCATACAGGGTTTGATCGAATCCTCGACATCGTGGTTCAACCGATGAAATCATCGAGGAGCATGTGGGAGCCAACATGGGTATCCAGACCCCGCTGTTGGTTATTGCTCGAGAGTCGTCTCGGTCATGTCTGCGTGTCTCCCGAACCCGTAGGGTCTACACACTTAAGGTTCGGTGATGCTAGGGTTATTAGGAAGACTAGTATGTGACTACCGAATGTTGTTCGGAGTCCCGGATGAGATCCCGGACGTCACGAGGAGTTCTGGAATGGTCCGGAGGTAAAGATTTATATATGGGAAGTCCTGTTTCGGGCATCGGGACAAGTTTCGGGGTTATCAGTATTGTACCGGGACCACCGGAAGGGTCCCGGGGGTCCACCGGGTGGGTCCACCTGTCCCGGGGGGCCACATGGGCTGTAGGGGGTGCGCCTTGGCCTACATGGGCCAAGGGCACCAGCCCCACATAGGCCCATGCGCCTAGGGTTAAGAGGGGGAAGAGTCCTAGGAGGGGAAGGCACCTCCTAGGTGCCTTGGGGGGCAAGTCCCCCCTCCCCTTGGCCGCCGCCCCCTCTAGATGGATCTAGAGGGGCCGGCCCCCCTTCTCCCTTCCCCCTATAAATAGAGGGGTGAGGGGAGGGCAGCCACACCCATCTCCAAGGCGCAGCCCCTCCCCTCCCCAACACCTCTCCTCCTCCGTTGTGTGCTCGGTGAAGCCCTGTCGGAGTACTGCCTCTCCACCATCACCACGCCGTCGTGCTGCCGGTGGAGCTGTCTTCCTCAACCTCTCCTTCCTCCTTGCTGGATCAAGACGGAGGGGACGTCACCCGTGCCTTACGTGTGTTGAACGCGGAGGTGCTGTCCGTTCAGCACTTGGTCATCGGTGATTCGAATCACGTCGAGTACGACTACATCATCACCTTGCAAGCTTCCGCACGCGATCTACAAGTGGTATGTAGATGCAAACTCTCTCCCATGACTCGTTGCTTAGATGAACTCATAGATGGATCTTGGTGAAACCGTAGGAAAATTTTTAATTTTCTGCAACGTTCCCCAACAGTGGTATCAGAGCCAGGTTTATACGTAGTTCTCTAATGCACGAGTAGAACACATTTTGTTGTGGGCGTTGATCTTGTCAATTTACTTGCCCCTACTAGTCTTTTCTTGCTTCAACGGTATTGTGGGATGAAGCGGCCCGGACCAACCTTACACGTACGCTTACGTGAGACCGGTTCCACCGATTGACATGCACTAGTTGCATAAGGTGGCTGGCGGGTGTCTGTCTCTCCCACTTTAGTTGGAGCGGATTCGATGAACAGGGCCCTTATGAAGGGTAAATAGAAATTGACAAAATCACGTTGTGGTTATTCGTAGGTAAGAAAACGTTCTTGCTAGAACCCAATCGCAGCCACGTAAAAGATGCAACAACAATTAGAGGACGTCTAACTTGTTTTTGCAGCGATTGATCATGTGATGTGATATGGCCAGAAGTTGTGATGAATGATGAATTGTGATGTATGAGATCATGTTCTTGTAATAGGATTCACGACTTGCATGTCGATGAGTATGACAACCGGCAGGAGCCATAGGAGTTGTCTTTATTTTTTGTATGACCTGCGTGTCATTGAAGAACGCCATGTAAACTACTTTACTTTATTGCTAAACGCGTTAGTCATAGAAGTAGAAGTAGTCGTTGGCGTGACAACTTCATGAAGACACGATGATGGAGATCATGATGATGGAGATCATGGTGTCAAGCCGGTGACAAGATGATCATGGAGCCCCGAAGATGGAGATCAATGGAGCCTTATGATATTGGCCATATCATGTCACAACTATATATAATTGCATGTGATGTTTATTATGTTTATGCATCTTGTTTACTTAGGACGACGGTAGTAAATAAGATGATCCCTTACAAAATTTCAAGAAGTGTTCTCCCCTAACTATGCACCGTTGCTACAGTTCGTCGCTTCTAAGCACCACGTGATGATCGGGTGTGATGGATTCTTACGTTCACATACAATGGGTGTAAGACAGTTTTACACAGCGAAAACACTTAGGGTTAACTTGACGAGCCTAGCATGTACAGACATGGCCTCGGAACACGGAGACCGAAAGGTCGAACACGAGTCGTATGGAAGATACGATCAACATGAAGATGTTCACCGACGATGACTAGTCCGTCTCACGTGATGATCGGACATGGGCTAGTCGACTCGAATCGTGTAACACTTAGATGACTAGAGGGATGTCTAATCTAAGTGGGAGTTCATAATTTTGATTAGAACTTTATTATCATGAACTTAGTCTAAAACCTTTGCAAATATGTCTTGTAGATCAATGACCAACGCTAATGTCAACATGAACTTCAACGCATTCCTAGAGAAAACCAAGCTGAAAGATGATGGCAGCAACTATACGGACTGGGTCCGGAACCTGAGGATCATCCTCATAGCTGCCAAGAAACAGTATGTCCTAGAAGCACCGTTAGGTGACCCACCTGTTCTCCCAGCACTGCAAGACGATTTGAACGTTTGGCAGACTCGTTCTGATGATTACTCCCTCGTTCAGTGCGGCATGCTCTACAACTTAGAACCGGGGCTCCAAAAGCGTTTTGAGCATCACGGAGCATATGAGATGTTCGAAGAGCTGAAACTAGTTTTTCAAGCTCATGCCCGGGTCGAGAGATATGATGTCTCCGACAAGTTCTACAGTTGTAAGATGGAGGAAAACAGTTCTGTCAGTGAGCACATCCTGAAGATGTCTGGGTTGCACAACCGTATGACCCAGCTGAACATTAACCTCCCAGATGAGGCGGTCATTGACAGAATCCTCCGGTCGCTTCCACCAAGCTACAAGAGCTTTGTGATGAACTACAACATGCAGGGGATGGTGAAGACCATTCCTGAAGTGTACTCGATGCTGAAGTCAGCAGAGGCTGAAATCAAGAAAGAACATCAAGTGTTGATGGTCAATAAGACCACTAAGTTTAAGAAGGGCAAGGGGAAGAAGAACTTCAAGAAGGACGGCAAAGATGTTGCCGCGCCCGGTAAGCCAGTTGCCGGGAAGAAGTCAAAGAATGGACCCAAGCCTGAGACTGAGTGCTTTTATTGCAAGGGGAAGGGTCACTGGAAGCGGAACTGCCCCAAATACTTAGCGGATAAGAAGGCCGGCAACACCAAAGGTATATTTGATATACATGTAATTGATGTGTACCTTACCAGTACTCGTAGTAACTCCTGGGTATTTGATACCGGTGTCGTTGCTCATATTTGTAACTCACAACAGGAGCTGCGGAATAAACGGAGACTGGCGAAGGACGAGGTGACGATGCGCGTCGGGAATGGTTCCAGAGTCGATGTGATCGCTGCCGGCACGCTTTTACCCACGGGATTAGTTTTGAACCTTAATAATTGTTATTTAGTGCCAAGTTTGAGCATGAACATTGTATCTGGATCTCGTTTGATACGAGATGGCTACTCATTTAAGTCTGAGAATAATGGTTGTTCGATTTATATGAGAGATATATTTTATGGTCATGCTCCGATGGTCAATGGTTTATTCTTAATGAATCTCGAGCGTAATATTACACATGTTCATAGTGTGGATGCCAAAAGATGTAAAGTTGATAACGATAGTCCCACATACTTGTGGCACTGCCGCCTTGGTCACATTGGTGTCAAGCGCATGAAGAAGCTCCATGCTGATGGACTTTTAGAGTCTCTTGATTATGAATCGTTTGACACATGCGAACCATGCCTCTTAGGCAAAATGACCAAGACACCGTTCTCCGGAACAATGGAGCGAGCAACCAACTTGTTGGAAATCATACATACTGATGTGTGCGGTCCAATGAGCGTTGAGGCTCGCGGAGGATATCATTATGTTCTCACTCTCACTGATGACTTGAGTAGATATGGGTATGTCTACTTAATGAAACACAAGTCTGAGACCTTTGAAAAGTTCAAGGAATTTCAGAATGAGGTGGAGAATCAACGTGACCGAAAGATAAAGTTCCTACGATCAGATCGTGGAGGAGAATACTTAAGTCACGAATTTGGTACACACTTAAAGAAATGTGGAATCGTTTCACAACTCACGCCGCCTGGAACACCTCAGCGAAACGGTGTGTCCGAACGTCGTAATCGCACTCTATTGGATATGGTGCGGTCTATGATGTCTCTTACCGATTTACCGCTATCATTTTGGGGATACGCTCTAGAGACAGCTACATTCACTTTAAATAGGGCACCGTCTAAATCCGTTGAGACGACACCGTATGAATTATGGTTTGGGAAGAAACCTAAGCTGTCGTTTCTAAAAGTTTGGGGATGCGATGCTTATGTCAAGAAACTTCAACCTGAAAAGCTCGAATCCAAGTCGGAAAAATGCGTATTCATAGGATACCCTAAGGAAACTGTCGGGTATACCTTCTACTTAAGATCCAAAGGCAAGATCTTTGTTGCCAAGAACGGATGCTTTCTGGAAAAGGAGTTTCTCTCGAAAGAAGTAAGTGGGAGGAAAGTAGAACTCGATGAAGTACTACCTCTCGAACAGGAAAGTGGTGCAGCACAGGAAAATGTTCCTGTGATGCCCACACCAACTGAAGAGGAAACCAATGATGATGATCAAGGTACTTCGGAGCAAGTTGCTACTGAACTTTGTAGGTCCACAAGGACACGTTCCGCACCAGAGTAGTACGGCAACCCTGTCCTGGAAATCATGTTGTTGGACAACGGTGAACCTTCGAACTATGAAGAAGCAATGGCGGGCCCAGATTCCAACAAATGGCTTGAAGCCATGAAATCCGAGATAGAATCCATGTATGAAAACAAAGTATGGACTTTGACAAACTTGCCCGATGATCGGCGAGCGATAGAAAACAAATGGATTTTTAAGAAGAAGACGGACGCGGATGGAAATGTTACCATCTATAAAGCTCGACTTGTCGCTAAGGGTTATCGACAAGTTCAAGGAATTGACTACGACGAGACATTCTCTCCCGTAGCGAAGCTAAAGTCCGTCCGAATCATGTTAGCAATTGCCGCATACTATGATTATGAGATATGGCAGATGGACGTCAAAACGGCATTCCTTAATGGACATCTTAAGGAAGAGCTGTATATGATGCAGCCGGAAGGTTTTGTCGATCCTCAGAACGCTAACAAAGTATGCAAGCTCCAGCGATCCATTTATGGACTGGTGCAAGCATCTCGGAGTTGGAACATTCGTTTTGATGAAATGATCAAAGCGTTTGGGTTTATGCAGACTTATGGAGAAGCCTGCGTTTACAAGAAAGTGAGTGGGAGCTCTGTAGCATTTCTCCTATTATATGTAGATGACATACTCTTGATGGGAAATGATACAAATCTTCTGGACAGCATTAAGGCCTACTTGAATAAGTGTTTTTCAATGAAGGACCTTGGAGAAGCTGCTTATATATTAGGCATCAAGATCTATAGAGATAGATCGAGACGCCTCATAGGTCTTTCACAAAGCACATACCTTGATAAAATTTTGAAGAGGTTCAAAATGGATCAGTCCAAGAAAGGGTTCTTGCCCATGTTACAAGGTGTGAGATTGAGCTCAGCTCAGTCACCGACCACGGCAAAAGATAAAGAAGAGATGAGTGTCATCCCCTATGCTTCAGCCATAGGATCTATTATGTATGCCATGCTGTGTACCAGGCCTGATGTAAACCTTGCCGTAAGTTTGGTAGCAAGATACCAAAGTAATCCCGGCAAGGAACACTGGACAGCGGTCAAGAATATCCTGAAGTACGTGAAAAGGACAAAGGACATGTTTCTCGTTTATGGAGGAGACGAAGAGCTCGTCGTAAAGGGTTACATCGACGCTAGCTTCGACTCAGATCCGGATGACTCTAAGTCACAAACCGGATATGTGTATATGTTGAATGGTGGAGCAGTAAGCTGGTGCAGCTGCAAGCAGAGCGTCGTGGCGGGATCTACATGTGAAGCGGAGTACATGGCAGCCTCGGAGGCAGCGCATGAAGCGATTTGGGTGAAGGAGTTCATCACCGACCTAGGAGTCATACCCAATGCGTCGGGGCCGATCAAACTCTTCTGTGACAACACTGGAGCTATTGCCCTTGCCAAGGAGCCCAGGTTTCACAAGAAGACCAGGCACATCAAGCGTCGTTTCAACTCCATCCGTGAAAATGTTCAAGATGGAGACATAGAGATTTGCAAAGTGCACACGGATCTGAATGTCGCAGATCCGTTGACTAAACCTCTCTCGCGTACAAAACATGATCAACACCAGAACTCTATGGGTGTTCGATTCATCACAATGTAACTAGATTAGTGACTCTAGTGCAAGTGGGAGACTGTTGGAAATATGCCCTAGAGGCAATAATAAAAGTATTATTATATTTCATTGTTCATGATAATTGTCTTTTGTTCATGCTATAACTGTATTATCCGGAAATCGTAATACACGTGTGAACACATAGACCACAATATGTCCCTGGTGAGCCTCTAGTTGACTAGCTCGTTGTGATCAACAGATGGTCATGGTTTCCTGACTATGGACATTAGATGTCATTGATAACGGGATCACATCATTGGGAGAATGATGTGATGGACAAGACCCAATCCTAAGCATAGCACAAAGATCGTGTAGTTCGTTTGCTAGAGCTTTGCCAATGTCAAGTATCTCTTCCTTCGACCATGAGATCGTGTAACTCCCGGATACCGTAGGAGTGCCTTGGGTGTATCAAACGTCACAACGTAACTGGGTGACTATAAAGGTGCATTACAGGTATCTCCGAAAGTATCTGTTGGGTTGACACGGATCGAGACTGGGATTTGTCACTCCGTATGACGGAGAGGTATCTCTAGGCCCACTCGGTAATGCATCATCATAATGAGCTCAAGGTGACCAAGGTGTTGGTCACGGGATCATGCATTACGGTACGAGTAAAGTGACTTGCCGGTAACGAGACTGAACAAGGTATTGGGATACCGACGGTCGAGTCTCGGGCAAGTAACGTACCGATTGACAAAGGGAATTGCATACAGGGTTTGATCGAATCCTCGACATCGTGGTTCAACCGATGAAATCATCGAGGAGCATGTGGGAGCCAACATGGGTATCCAGACCCCGCTGTTGGTTATTGCCCGAGAGTCGTCTCGGTCATGTCTGCGTGTCTCCCGAACCCGTAGGGTCTACACACTTAAGGTTCGGTGACGCCAGGGTTATTAGGAAGACTAGTATGTGACTACCGAATGTTGTTCAGAGTCCCGGATGAGATCCCGGACATCACGAGGAGTTCCGGAATGGTCTGGAGGTAAAGATTTATATATGGGAAGTCCTGTTTCGGGCATCGGGACAAGTTTCGGGGTTATCGGTATTGTACCGGGACCACCGGAAGGGTCCCGGGGGTCCACCGGGTGGGTCCACCTGTCCCGGGGGGGCACATGGGCTGTAGGGGGTGCGCCTTGGCCTACATGGGCCAAGGGCACCAGCCCCACATAGGCCCATGCGCCTAGGGTTAAGAGGGGGAAGAGTCCTAGGAGGGGAAGGCACCTCCTAGGTGCCTTGGGGGGCAAGTCCCCCCTCCCCTTGGCCGCCGCCCCCCCCCCTCTAGATGGATCTAGAGGGGCCGGCCCCCCTTCTCCCTTCCCCCTATAAATAGAGGGGTGAGGGGAGGGCAGCCACACCCATCTCCAAGGCGCAGCCCCTCCCCTCCCCAACACCTCTCCTCCTCCGTTGTGTGCTCGGTGAAGCCCTGTCGGAGTACTGCCTCTCCACCATCACCACGCCGTCGTGCTGCCGGTGGAGCTGTCTTCCTCAACCTCTCCTTCCTCCTTGCTGGATCAAGACGGAGGGGACGTCACCCATGCCGTACGTGTGTTGAACGCGGAGGTGCTGTCCGTTCAGCACTTGGTCATCGGTGATTCGAATCACGTCGAGTACGACTACATCATCACCTTGCAAGCTTCCGCACGCGATCTACAAGTGGTATGTAGATGCAAACTCTCTCCCATGACTCGTTGCTTAGATGAACTCATAGATGGATCTTGGTGAAACCGTAGGAAAATTTTTAATTTTCTGCAACGTTCCCCAACAGATAGAGCAGTGGGATGGTAGCGCACTTAGGGGAGGACGGACGAGCCACCACTGCAGCCTTACCGGCTGAAATCGCCGGCGGCGATGATAGCGTAGAGGTACGCTCGCGCGACGGTTGGGGTTGCGCGTATTTTGCTCGAATGGCCCAAGTGATGAAAATTTGCATCACCTGCTTTACATCCAGTGGCGGAGCTTGAACAAAAATCATGAGGGGGGTCATGGGGGGGAGGGGGGAGGGTTACTGGACAATCAAGCCTAATGCTAAGGGATATGCACATAATTCTGTATGAGCTGGGAGCCATGGCCTAGGTTGGCCCTCACAAAGCTCCGCCATTGTTTACATAACGGACAAAACTCGAGTAGAAATATTTGCATCTACATCATTTGTTGGAAGACCGTTTTTGATATACATGATGAATATTATAAAACCAAATAAACCTTAAAACCAGCATTGAATAGCATCGCACATTTTCTAATATACACGATGAATGTTTTTAAATAACCTTTAACTTTTTCTAAATGCATGATATATATTTTTTAAATACAAGATGAATATTAAAATAATACATAAACACTTTCATATCGAATATCGTGACAAATGCTTTTGATTTTTTAAGAAATAAAAAATACAAAAAGGGGAAAAATCTAAAAAAAGTTAACAAAGAAAAACTAGCCAAAGTTGGTTGAAATTGCACGTTAGGAAAATAAGCCAGCAGGCAGGTGCACGACAAGGAGTCAAGAGCAAATAGCGCATAGCTCAAAAGCACATGAAATCCTATTTGACGCCTTTGCGTCAGTTACAGGCATTCCTGCAAACCGGCACACATCCCTCCATCCTGGGCTCAGCCCACTGGTTGTCTTTCTTACTCTCGTCAAGCGCAAAGGTGGCTTTTATTTATTTATTATTCTAACCAATCCTGCCGGTTTAAAGAAGCTTCTAGAAGCTTCCAACCATTTTTTGTTTTGCCATCTGGTTTTCTCTTTTGTTGAATTTTTTTGCAAATTACTGGACCTCTTCACATTTGTAAACTTTTCAAATGCACCATTTTTTTCCAAATCCAACTAATATTTTTTGACTGCATGAATTTTCAAAATCTTAAACTTTTCAAATTCATAATTTTATCAAATTCGTGTATTTTTCAAATGTACGTAGATTCTTTGAATAATGAACATTTTCAAAATTTTGGATTTTATGAAGTTTTTTCAAAATTCACATTTGTTTTGAAAATTTTAGAACTTTTATGATTTTCGTGAACCTTTATAACCTTTTCAAAATTCACGGAGTTTTCCTTAAATTTATGTTTTTTTAAATTTGCAAACTTTTTCAAATTTTATGAAAAATAAATAAATTCATGCACTTTTCCCAAATTTATTAGTCATCTGACTTGTTATACCGTTCATTCTTTAGTGATGCAAAGGAGAAATACTACATCTTACTCTGGATTCTTAGTCTGTGATAACTCAAGCTATGTGCAAAATAGCTTAACCATTTTGTTCTTTGCTTGGTTTACTCTGAACAACTTTTGTTTGTATGCTAAATAGGGAATTTTTTGTTATAAATTTGACATCAAATCTTAACCAACTTTAATCATGGTGTTGGTTAGCTATTGCTGAACCGCAATCCAGGAGAATTATATCTAAGTGCATTTTAGTCTATTTTCTTTTTGAAAAACAGGGTAATTCTGAAGTCATTAAACTCATTAGAGACGATGCAACTTCAGAAAGCCGCAGTCAGCCAGCCATAGATATAGAGGTGAACTAGGAGAAGCTTTGTCACTTAGATATTTTTTCTGACGTTTGCAAAACACCTGCCTGTGTTAAACAAAATTTCAAAGTAAATGCCTCGCTGCAGATATCACACCGAGGAGTAGCAATGGAAGCATTTAGAGAGGACGCGTCGATGGTGCAACACCTGAAGTTCTTTCGGGTTTTTTCCGAAGATTTCCTGGCCGGTCAGGGAGAAATAAAGGAAATTTTCTCTAAAAGAAATAAAGGAATTAATTTGCTAGTGGTTTCTTGCTGGAGTTGGGAGGGATTGAGAAAATCTACCACGTCACTCGCTGGAAAGAATATTAAATGCGTGAAGAAAATGTTATGAAGAAATATTATGAAGAACTCGCGGATATGGCAGCTATTTTTACAGAGCTTTCTTGTTCTCCTACTTGGAAAGACAGAGGATACTTCTTAAACCATGACAATCAAAATGCAAGATAGCAGTGGCGGAGCTATGTAGAAATTGCTGGGGTGGCCAAGGCTAAAACATCAGACCGGAAAAAACCAGAATCGTTGGGCTCAGCGGTTTTTAAGCTAATAAGACCATTCTGCAATCAGACCGGAGAAAACCGATCAAACCGGCTGGTTTTCTGGAAAACTGGTGAAAAAACCTGGCCATTGAACCGGGAGAAGTGGAATTCGACCCCAAGTCATGTGAGCAGTACGCGGGGCCTGCACACGGGCCAATAATCAACTCGGCTGTGTTACTTCGTTGTCCACTACAGGGAAATAATTTTATTTGACCATTGTTTCACATTATATTAGCACATATATTAGTCAAGATACATTATTGTATTGCTTAAAAAACTGACAATCGAACCGCTGAACCGACAGTCCGGCCAGTTAGAACCTGAACCGACAACCTTTCCGATTTTTTTTAAACTATGGTTTGAAGG
>LT934114.1:761108111-761118329 GCA_900231445.1 Triticum turgidum subsp. durum
TACATCAGATAAATGATGATGGTATTCTTTTTCTGATCTGCAAGCATATGTATACAACTAGGCTTGTAAACAGGAGATCCTTTGACAAATGCAAGATAGTCAAGCTGAGATTACTCTTCTTATGAAATGTGTGGAAATGTCTAAAGATGGCTTCTCTCGTCTCAAGTAGGATGAAGCATACTTCTTAAATCCTGAAAAATACTTCCCAAGTGTTGTTCCTGTAAGTATCGTACTAGCTTACAAAAGCATAAACCTGTTTTACCTTATCTCTCTATCCCAAATTATAGCTAAGACATTTACAGACAGAATAATAATGTGGGACATATGTACTTTCCCACAATAGCCTGTATTCTTTGTGTGGCCTGAATTGTTCTGAGATTAACTGAACTCATGCTGCCTCATCAGATTTTTCTGGATAACAAGAGTTTCAGCGATTATTATTTTTCAAAACATGCAGCCATCTCCAAAACAATAACAGTATGCCTTCAAGAAAATAATGAATAGATAAGATTGTGCAGAGTGCACGACCAATCCAACTTAGGAAGTCATTGGTAATAATACATGGGTAGGGCACTAGAATGGTTCATTCTTTCACAGCTGTATAAAATTTTCAGTTTCCATGTTTTATGTTGTTCTTGATGATTGTAGTTTTGCTTTCACATTTTTGCTACATTATTGGCACCATCTGACAACTCTAACTTCTTGGTGCTAACACTAAACTCACTATGAACATAATTGAGCATTGTGTACCAGTCAACAGATCTTTTGTCGAGTTTATATGATGTTGTTTCGCCACTACTCCTGCAGACATTCTCTTCATGATATAGCTTAAATTACATACATAACGTAGGGTCTTCACGTTTGTTTCATAAGCTCAATCAGTTGCTCAACTTGACAACTTCGTTGGCATGTGTATGTTTTGACTTGAGATTCTAAGAAAGTTCTTGGCGATATGTTTAAGATAATCTTATTTGTTGTTAGTTATATTTTGGTTTACAAACAAGTTCTTTTATCTTTTGTAGCTTTAGTTAAGCACATGGCTGTACCAGAGAAAATCTTAAGTATGAGCAATTTCTAGTGTGTTTTGACAAACCCACGCGGCACAAGATGGACGTGATGATCGACGTGCATGGCCCTGCATGTAATAGCTGTTTTGGAAATAAGGTATGTGGTTGCAAATGGTAAAATTTGACGCCTGCTCGGTCATTGTCCGCGGACATTTGAGGGCCAAATTTGCAGGTTGTGGCGGTAGATGCTCTAAAATCTTTTATCTCAGGGTAGAAGGAAGAATACTGTATTTTTGTTAGTCATCTGACTTCTTATTCCGCTCTTTCTTTGGTGATACAGAGGAGGATCCCTACTACTACGTCTTACTCTGATTTTGTGGTCAGTGATAACTCAAGCTATGTGCAAAATAACTTAAACTATTTTGATCTTTGCTTGGTTTACACTGAACAACTTTTTGTTATTATGCTAAACATGGCTTGTTTTTATTTTATTTTGTTATAAAGTTGCCATCAAATGTTTACCAATTTTATTCATGTTGTTGGTCAGCTATTGCTGAAGCTCAATCAGGAGAATTATATCTAACCGTTTTTAATATATTTTCTTTTTGAAAATCAGGGTAATTCTGAAGTCATTAAACTCATTACAGAGGATGCAACTTCAGAACGCCGTAGTCAGTCAGCCGTAGATATAGAGGCATTATAGGAGATATAAGTTGACATCAAAACGCCTCGCTGGGAGATCACACCTAGCAGTAGCGATGGAAGCATTCAGAGACGACGCATCGATAGTGCAACACCTGAAGTTCTTTCAGGGGTTTTTCCTCAGAACAATACAACGATGTTGAGGCGCTGTAAAATCAAAGATTTCCTAGCTGGTCGGGGAGAAATAAAGAAAATAGGGTCGATGGTGGTTTCTTGCCACAGTTGGGAGGGATTGAGATGAGAATTAATGGTCTTAATTAAGTCGTATGTTTCCTATGAGCGTACGCATCATGAAAACAATCGGCCACCCTCTCTTATCTACCACGCGGCTCTCCCAGTTGGAGAGTAGGAACGCTTCAACCATATTTCAGGATGAAGCATACTTCTTAAACCATGACCAACAAAATGTTGTGCAAGATAGACTTCAGACAAATGATGATGGTACTCCTTTCCTGATCTGCATGGAAGTGTAATACAACTAGGCTTGGTAATACTACATTGGTAGGGCACTACAATGGTTCATTCTTTCACAGCTGTATAAAATTTTCAGTTTGCCATGTTTTATGTTTTTCTTGATAATTATAGTTTTGCTTTCACATTTTTGCTGCATTATGAGCACCATCTAACAGCTCTAACTTCTTGGTGCTTACACTAAACTCACTATGAACATAATTGAGCATTATGTATCAGTCAGCATGATCTTTTGTCGAGTTTATATGATGTTGTTTCGCCACTACTATCGAAAGAGGGATAGACTCCTACAGACACTCGCTTCATGATATAGCTTAAATTACATACATAACCTAGGGTCTTCACGTTTGTTTCAGAAGATCAATCAGTTGCTCAACTTCGTTGTAAAGGGCATGTGTATGTTTTGACTTGAGATTCTAAGAAAGTTCTTGGCGATATGTTTAAGATAATCTTATTTGCTGTTAGTTATATTTTGGTTTACAAACAAGTTCTTTTATCTTTCGTAGATTTAGTTGTGCACATGGCTATACCACATAAACGGAGACCTTGTCATGGAGGAGTAAGGAAGTAACGACGGTGCACCCTTTCTTTTACCTTACTATGTAGGAGTCTCCCCTATGACATTCTTTACCGCAAGTGAACAAACTACATGTAGCATATCAACAACCTTGAGCTCTACACAAGCAACCCATCAGTTCATCCCCAGAACAGAACCGCCAGTGCACCCTCATATAATAAGATGTCATACTATCCTCAAAAGAAGAAGAAAAATCTAGAGCAGCACAACCACCCTTTCGAACATCAAGGTACTACCTAATTTATACAGAAACATTGATGGCATATGCTGTTTGATGGGAATCCATCTGTTGCTTCCTGGTCATGCTATAATTAGATGTATCGATGCGTCCAAGTTGGTCACGAAATGGGGGTTGCGCAAACTGCCCGATTCTCGTTTCGCAAACTATGATTTTTGTATTCGGTGGACCGCCGTCCAAAGGTTCCCGATAAAGGCTGGTGCACGCGCAAGCCAGCTCAAGAAAGCCATGGCGCTAGTGTTCATGAAGCTTGCACAGGGATTTACCGAGCAAGCTCCGAAATCATTGGAAAGGAGAGTGGTGATGGCTGCTGACCCACAAGCTGCACTGAAGATGGGTGTTCCTGTGACCTATGAACAAAACATCCGGGTCAAATTAAAGTGGGTCGTTTTTTTACCTTTTTTAGGAGAAAGGAAGATACGCGCGATTCTTAATTTGGTTATTCAAAACGCAATGCATGGCAGAGGGCTGTTGTTTTGTTTGGTGTGCCCGAGAAAATACGTACTATATGACTTACCCAGTCCCCGAGGGCAAGTATATGACAGCCCGGGCAGTTCGGAAGGAACGTTTGACAACAATTGCATAGGCATCCAGAATGGCCACGGCGAGGCTCCACAGGCATTGCACACTTGCTGCTGCTACGAGGTAGCTGCTCAAACGAACAAGAATAAGTTCATCTACAGAAGAGCAAACAAACAAATAAAAATCCCCTATTCTGAGTTGTAACATCAACATCTTAAGTGAAAAAACCTTTGATTTCCGCCATCTAATTGGGTCACGGAAATAAGGTGCACTAACATACTAGTACTTGTTTCGCATATATAGTTATCAACTCAATATATTACCCCCAACACTAAATGTAGATCTTCAGATGTTTTCCTCAAGGAAGGAAATGTATCCACACGGTTGTCCATTACAATTATACCATTCTGAATTCCGGATTGTCCACACGCATGTGAAGATCGAACTCCTGATTTTCACAGAAATGCTAAACTTTGCTGCATCCAAACAGGACAGCTGAGACAACATTTTCAGATGAATCAGGTGAGATAACATGACAGGGAGCATGATCATGCTATCCAAAGGCAGACACTGACGAATTGGATAATGCAGAATATGCAGTCATCCAAAGGCAGATTTACAGTTAGTTACACAAGTATAGCTACATCTAAATGACCGGATAAATATGAGCAATTCACTTTGGAGAATTGTAAGGAGGAGTCGATAATAGTTTCTTGCAGTGAGAGGCACCGAAGAATTGGCCAGTGCAGTCATCCAAAGGCAGATGTATAACTAACTACAAATTTGTTGGACGACGGCAGACACTTGTTCTGAAACAAAACTGAATTCCTAAGAAGAAAATTGCTGAGCATCAAGAACGCCCTGCCCATCCATCGATAAGAAAAGTATTGGAGGACGCACCGGAATGTGGTGACGGAGGAGAAGTCGTGGGTGGACGCCATGATGGCGAGCGCGGCGGCCGCGAAGGCGGCCTGCACGAGGCGGAACTCGAGGCTGCACCGCGTCCACGGGTCCCTCGTGATCACCCCAGCAGGCGCGTTCCCATCCCCTCGACCTGCACCACCTCCGCCTGCCCCTGTCCCTGCGCCGGCGGCGCCGCCACCACCGGCGGGGAGGGGTGCACCACGGGATGGCTGAAGTGCAGCATCGTCTTCCCCGCTCGTCCCTCCTCGTCGTCCTCGACCCAACCGAAAGGTGCTAGGATACCTTGCTTCCTCCGGTGGTTTCCTCTCTTTTTCACTCCAATGTGACAGTGAGCGGAGCCGGAGAGTAGGAGAGTGAGTCTGAGTCGACTCTGGGTCACGTGGCACACGGCATGGCTTAGCAGCCTAGCACTGGTGGGCTCCACTGCGTGCGTGTGCACCCCACAAACCAAAGAGGCTCTCTCTCTGTTTCTTGACTGGCTCTCGTCCGTCCTGATCGTCAATGATTCACGCTTGACAGCACCGAGTGTATCGTTTATGAATGCTTTCAGACTTTGATTTATCCGCCGGTGTCCCCAATACCATGTTTGCAACATGAAACCACTATCTACAAGACGTCTTTATCGTCCACTACGCCGGTTCGATCACCGCGTTTAGCCGATCCTTACCGATTGCGCATTTAAAAAAAAGTGTTCATAATGTATTTAAAAATATGCGTCATTCTATTTTACAAATGTTCATGGTACAGTTCAAAAATTGTTTACCGTGCACATTTTCCAAATATTGTGCATTTAAAACGGGTTGATCTTGTATTTTCAGAAATGATCGTCATGTATTTATCAAAAATATCTACGACGCCTTAAAAATGTGCATCGTGTATATTTCCAAATTATTCATTCTCCATTTAAAAAGTGCATCGTGTATTTTTGAACATAAAAGCCCATTGCGTACTTGAAAATATAAATAGCCTATTTCAAATTTTGTCCAAATGTGTATTTTTCCCATCATTTTTGTTTGGAAAATATGTTCATTGTATATTAAAATATGTTTATCGTGTGTAGAAAAGTCCCACTTGTATTTAAAAATGTGAATCATGTATTAACGTATGGTCGTCATGTATTAAAAATGTCTATCGCATGCTGAAAAATGTTTAGCACATATTAAAAAAATTCATCATGAATTAAAAAAATGTTCGCCGCATATTGAAGTGTTGCATTTCAAAAATATGAATCATGATCATCGTGTATTAAAATATCTATCACATATTGAAAAATGTTTGGTGCATATTAGAAAAATATTTATCATGAGCTGTAAAAATGCTGCGGCATATCTAAATGTTGTCCGTCATGTATGTAAAAAAGTTCATTGTGTACCAAGAATGTTTGCAGTGTAATAAAAATGTTTATCATGTATTTAAAATTATTCATCATGTATTTAAAATTATTCATCATGTATTTGATTTTTTTGTTGTGTAATAAAACACGCTTATGCATTTGTTCGAGAAATGCTCATTGACATTTAAAAGGAAAGAAGTGCATGTACATTCTCAAAAAGTGATTGTATTTGAAAATGTTTTATCTAACTTTAAAAGTGTTTTTGATTTTTAAGAAGATGCTCATGTACATTTTAAAAGGAAAAAAGTGCACGGACATTTGAAAATGTGTTCGTGTATTTTTCAAGTAAAAAATAAGAACAGGAAAAAAGGAAACTAAAAAAAATTGAACACACACGCTTCAGAAGTATGAAATGCTGAAGAATAGCAACAAATGGTCTGAAATAGCAACAACTTGATGGATATTTAGTGTTAGGTACATAGTAAAATTTATTTTTACAACTTTAGAGGGGCTGCACTGGCACCCACCGGCGGCCCACTAGATCCGCCCCTGGTTAGGCCTTGCTAATCAGCAAGCTACTGGATGTAATCAAGGATCAGCAGCAAAGTGCTGTAATCAAGGATACAGCGGCAACACACACATCCGTACCATTAGGCAGTGCTAGGCCAAAGGCTCCGCCGGCGGGTTTTGCAAAAATCCATGTCGACGCCGGAGTATCAACACGCCACAGAAGAGGGGCGGCATTGGCTGTGTGTGGGAAGTTCGGCATTTGTGGTTGAAGGAATACATGACGCCGCAATACTGGAATGTATGGCATGCCGGGAAGCGCTTGCACTGGTCGAGGACTTAACCATCCAGAATTTTTTTGTGACCTCCGATGCAAAGCAAGTAGTGCAAGATATCTCCAACAACAGCAAGGGTTTGTATGGTATGGTTATCACATAGATCAAAAGCAAGAGCAACTGCGTTCAACTGTAACATTGTCTTCGAAGGGCACCGTTCAAATGGTGATGCTCATAGTTTATCTAAATTTTTGCTTTCCTTAGCTCAGCGGCGCCATATGTAGCTTACTCATCCCTATAATCCTCTTTGTATCCCACGTACAGTGGTATTTGATGAATGAATAAAGTCTTTCATCCTTCCAAAAAAAAAGCAAGCTACTGGTGGAAATAATAACGTCTTTTTTGGAACCGGAAGTGACCCCTCTCTCTACCTAGCAAATTCTACAACCGACAGAAGTTCCCAAACAACTGGGATGTCATTGGCATGTTGCATGCTAAAGCAGATGTTTACGGGATGATTTGCTCTGTTTCTAAAGCAGTCTCTGTCGGGTTTATGCGGAACATAACGTGCATATTTCACCAGACTATATATGAAGCTAAGGGTATCTTCAACACTGACTCTCAAACTGCTCATAAATGTCTAGACCTCGTGGTCCAGACATGTTCTGCCATCCAACGCGGTCCTGCATCTGTCCGCTCATCAGTCCGGACGCACTATTTCCCGCAAATCGGAGACAAAATAGAAGGGCTTTGCGGGCATCCGGACCGCTGCCACGTCCGCTTCTGACTGCCCTGGCCCACCAAACAACTCGGCCCACCTCTCTCCCGCTTTCCTTCCGACGCAAATGCCGCTTCCCGCGCAGGATCAATGTTGGTCCAGAGCCCGCATTGGATGGCACTGATGCCATGTGATGTGGCCACACGACACTTCACTGAAACGGTTTTGGGGAGGTTCCACAACCTTCCCGGAAACGGGTTTTTTCTTTCTCTTTCTTTTTTCGTTTTTTCTTCTTTTCCTTTTTCTTTTCTATTTTCCGTTTTCTTTTTCTTTTTCTTTTTATATTTCTACCTTCTTTTTCTCACTCTTTATTTTGATTTTTCATGATTATTTCTTTTCAATTTGTGAACATCTTTGAAATTTGTGAACTTTTTTGAATCATGAACAGTTTTGAAATCATGAACATTTTTCAAAGACATGATCATTTTTTTTTGAAATCATAGCCATTTTTTAAATTCATGAATATTTATTACAATTTCGTGAACATTTCTTCAAATTCATAAACATTTTCTAAAATGTGTACATTTTTTGGAACATGTGAACAATGTTTTGAACCAGCGACATTTTCAAAATTTTGGAAGAATTGACGAAATTCAAGAATTTTTTTTGTTTTTACCAAATATATTTTTGAGTTCAGGAATACTTTTTGTATCTCCTTGCACTTTTTGATTTTTGTGAAATTGTTTTCAAATTTTGCAACATTGTTTCAAAATCCCCGATCATTTTTTAATATTACGATTTTTTTCATAAATTCACGAGCATTTTTTAAAATCTGAACATATTTTTAAATAGAAATTGGTTTTTTAAAATTCATTTTCTGAATTTTGAGAAACATTATTGAATTTGTGAATATTTGCTCGAATTGATGAGCATTTTTACATAACATTTTTATATGAAATGATGAACATGTTTTTAATACACGGGCATTGTTTCAAATCCGTGATACTTTTTTTAATTTCTTTAACAATGTTTAAATATATTAATTTTTTAAAAGAAATCATGAACATTTTGAATCCTTGAACATTTAAGATTTCTTGAACATTTGTTTTCACAATTCACTATTTTTTAAAATTTTAGAACCTTTTTGTAATCATGAATTATTTTAACAAACAATAAAAGAAAAAGAAATAGTGAAAGAAAAGAAAAAACAGGGTGCGGCCAGTTCCATATATGGGCCGGCCCAAACAGGCACGCCGGGGGAAGTGCGCAAATGGGCTTCTCTCAACGCTAAACCATGCCCATTGGTCTCGTCGACATAGCCAGGGCATGGCGGGCACGGGGACTCGTAGTAGAGATGCTGCCCATGCCCACCGGTGATCAGCGCAACAAGCACTATTGCGTGAGATGGGAGAACGGGCTTGTTGCAGACTTGCAGGTGCGTAAAAGAGGGCGGGCGCGAGGAGGGAAACAAGGGATGGAGGCAGAGTCGATCCAAATCATTTTGTGGCCCGGGACGATGTAAAATAACTATTTTTTGTACTAGACTTTTATACATATTCTTAACTAAGTGACCATATTATAATTTTAATAAATACAATTTTATTACTCAGTCACATAAGAATGTTTTCAAATAATATATTCATTATTACACAATTTTAATATTATGAATGAAAGTTTTGGTTCTACAAAATTTAAATTGTATGATTTTCCAAATCTTATTCTTGTTAAAAATTTCTTCAAATTAATTTTCTCATATTACATAAACTATATAATTTATACAAATATATTTAATATATATATATATATATGTAAAATAACTATTTTTTGTACCAAACTTTTATACATATACTAAACTAAGTGACCATATTATAATTTTAGTTAATACAATTTTATTACTCAGTCACATAAGAATGTTTTCAAATAATATATTCATTATCACACAATTATAATATATATGAATAAAAGTTTTTATTATACAAAATTTAAATTGTATGATTTTCAAATCTCTTTCTTGCTAAAATTCCTTCAAATTAATTTTCTCATATTGCATAAACTATATAGTGTATACAAATATAATATCATGTGTGTGTGTGTGTTTCTTCATATATCTTTTAATATTATTGAATAACATGGTAGATATTTCTAAATCATAGATACGAACAAATATTTTAATAGTGAATTCTAGTATATACTAGGGAACCATATTCATAAAACTTTTAGGGTATAACAAATGCGACTTACAAGTTGAGTTCACTAATAGAATCATCGAAGAACCAAACATGTTGATTCACGCTAGCAGCCTAGCACGGGTGGGCTCCACCGCGTGGGATCCAAACCAAAGAGGCTCTCTCTCTGTTTCTTGACCGACTCTCGTCCGTCCGTGATCGTCAATGATTCACGCTTCACAGCACCGAGTGTATCGTCTATGGATGCTTTCACACTTTGATCTATCCGCCCGCGTCCCCCATACCATGTTTGCCCGCCGCCCTAATCTCAACACGAAGCCGCTATCTATAAGACGTCTTTATCATCCATTATGCCGATCTGATCATCACGTTTAGCCGATCCTTACCGATTGCGTATTTTAATAAGTGTTTATAATGTATTTAAAAATGTTCACCTACAAGCGAGAGCACGGTACATGGCTCACCTCAGGGCTGCTTTGTCGTCGTCTTCATGGTGGTCAAGGAGGTCGGGTGACGGCAGCGTCCTCCCGCTCCTCCTCACCGTGATGTTCTCCTACTCCTTCTGATGGCAGTGTCCTCCATGCAGCTCCAGTTGCTCCTCCTCCTCCTTCGGATCCTACCGTTGCGTCAACATGGAGCATGCGGCAGCGGTGGTCAAGATCCAGCTCCTCATGTTGCTCCCGTCGGAAAGTAAAAACAAGTTCTTGAAGAGGGCGAGGGCAACTGGGCCAATGGAGAGGCGACGGTGACTCGAAACG
>LT934114.1:761123455-761136717 GCA_900231445.1 Triticum turgidum subsp. durum
GCCGACCGCCCCGCCCCGCCGGAGCCCGACGCCGGACCTAGCAGGAGGTAGCCGCCCCGCCGCCGGCGGTTTTCTAAGAAAAACCGCCTGGTTTTTTAAGCCGTGGTTATTTTATTTTAATAGATCGGTTTAGTTTTTTTTCCCGGTTTAGTTATTTAGCGGACGTTCGTTCGTACGTTCGTTTTAACGAACAGTTTTCGTTGTTTAGCCGAAGACAGCGAACGTTCGTTCGTTAGCCTGTTCGTCCGTTTTTCTTTTTCTCGGATTTTCCGCGATTATTTCTGATCGCGATTTGTGATCCGATTTTCGTTTTAGTATAACTTTTCGCTCGTTTATCGGAATCAGGCGATTCAAGCGCTTAGAGTTTTGTCTTGAAACCCTCTTTCTGTTAACCCATTCAAACAAGTTTTTGCTACTGTAAAATTTGACTTAGGTCCAGATTAGTAAATGAAGTTTGTTTCTTTCGCCGTTTGACTTTCGTTGCTTCGTTTGATTTGATTCTTTTTGCAAACCGAAGTTCTTAAGTTGAACTTTCTGGTTAGATCTCTTATTTGAGTTTTACCTGTGCATTAGATGAGTGCTTATTGTATGCTTGTTTGTTTGCGATAGAGTACCCGGAGTGCGCCGCTTGCTACTTCGAATCTCTA
This sequence comes from Triticum turgidum subsp. durum, assembly GCA_900231445.1. Lineage (NCBI taxonomy): Eukaryota > Viridiplantae > Streptophyta > Magnoliopsida > Poales > Poaceae > Triticum > Triticum turgidum. The sequence continues at coordinate 761,124,103 of LT934114.1, forward strand.
GGTTTCACGGATCATCAGCAAGGCAAGTAACACTTTGATCATACCTCTTTACTACCCAGTTTTATTGCATTAGATCAATCCTCAAATAATTGCATGATTAGGATCTGATTAATATGTGGGTTTTGGGAAGTAGATGAGGTAGAACCTATTACCTGTTTATTATCAAACCTTTGGGAGTTATTTCTACGTTTGCTTATATTGCCATGCTATGCTAGTAGACCTGGATTGGGTGAGTGTATCCATGACAGATGTGATATTGTTTAAATTAATGGTTTACTTAAGGTGGCAACTTAAATTCACATCTGGGTGGATTGAGGCACCTGGGGAACCCAGTGTTGCCTGTATTTTTGGAAATCCCGGGGTACCGTGTGATTCTCCCATGGACCGCCACCCAGGCTCAAAGGGATCATGAGACTATTCATGCTAGAAACTTCCGTGTGCAGCCGCAAGCTTCTATGGGCTCTAGCATAGTTGATAAAGTTGCGTGAGCTCTTGAAGAGGTAGACTAGCAGATGTAGGGGATGTAGGTAGGTAATGTCTACCCGGAGTAGAGAGTTAATGCTTCTGAAAGACTGTGTCTCGGTCATCCATTTCTCAAACATCATGTAGTGCGAGAAATCAAGCGGAGGAGATCGAGTCTTGCGGGGAAAAGTGCACAAACCTCTGTAGAGTGTATAAACTAATCATGGTTAGCCATGTCCCCGGTTATGGACGTTTTGAGTATCTAGTACTTGGATTATCATGTGAATCTCATCATGTTTCTTTTAAATTTTGTTGGGTTAATGATGATGCTTAATTGGGATTGAGTTGGAGTACCCTTCTCAATGTTTAACAACCATCATGATAGTTAAATAAAATTTATTCCTTTGCAGTAGGGAAAATTGGCTTTATGCAAAATTGTAACCATAGAGCTTTCCACCAGCCTTATATGCATGTAGTATAGCATTGTTCTTTCATTACTCTCTATGTGTTACATTGCCAGCATATTCCGTGTGCTGACCCATTTCGGTCTGCAACGTTCATGTTGTAGACTTTTCAAACGACAAGTAAGGTGCCTTAGGTCGTGATCTTATACTCAGTGATGCCGTTGGAGTTGATGAACTCGCTTATCTTCCAAGCCTTCCGATGTTATCGTTATTAGATGGCCTTAAGCCATATTTATTGTAATAAGTTCTCTTTTGAGACATTCGATGTAACAAGTGTGTAATTGCTACTCTGTTATAAATCCTTCAAGTACTGTGTGTGCCAGCATTACAGATCCAGGGATGACATTGAAGCACAGAGATCAGACTGTTTGAGATATGGTCGCTACAAGATGGTATCAGAGCACACGCTGACTGTAGGACACGACCACTAAGCTAAAGCCATATATCACTACTCTCTCTTATCATTTCTGACTCCTCATCTTTTCTACTCTTTTAGGATGGCGGATGCAAGGAACAAGTTCACGCAACCGGATGAAGATACACCCTTTGGATGCCACTTGAAGGAAGTCACTAGATACCTGAACATCGGAGTACCAAGCTTCACCGGGACTTACATCGCCACTTTACCGGAAGAGGAGCGCTGGATGATTCAAGTTCAAGTTCCAGGAAGAACGTTCATGCCCGTCACTGAGCCCATAGAGTTTTTCTTTGATGCACCAACCTGGAGTCTAGGAAAGAGCATGGCAGCCCACCTCACCATGGGATGCATTGGAGAAGTTTACCACAAGGATCTCAAGGATACTATCTACCAGATTTGTGGGCGCCGAGATGAGCAATGGGAGATGATCAGCACCCGGAAGGATAGATCAATTGCAGCTTTCATCCAGGAGTTAAACCAGCACATACGTCGCCAGGAGAACCAGATGTGCGCAGGCGTGATAGACTTGAAGAAGGATATGACCAAGATCACGGAACTGGAGGAAGAACTCAAGTCTACACGCGATGGATATGAGGAGGAAATAGCAACACTCGTGGAGAAGAATGATGATCTGAATAAGAAGCTAAAAGTATTCATGGGATTTCCCGCAACTGGAGGAGAAGACGATGATTGTGCTTGCCCGGAGAACTACATCATCATCGACGACACCGACTCGGACCCAGATGATAGTGATGATTACTTTGTTGATGAAGCTGGAGCAGATATCATGGAGTCTTTGACCGATCAATTTTTCTAGTCGACCACCATAACAGTAGTAGTATTTCCCCCATGTATATAGTATAGTTCGTGCACTTTTGTAACGATAGTTAGACCGTGGTATGCCCTTGTTTGAATTGATTGAAGTGATATTGATTGAATTTGTCTCATGTGCATATGGGTAGAGTTTTCTCTATAGACCTCATTCTATTCTACATTCTCATCTTTTCTAAACCCTTATATGCCTCCGAGATGTGACAATGGATTTGATTTCCCACCAGAGCTCACCCAGTTGATCCAGCAGCAGAATGCATTGATGCAGATACTAGTCCAGAATCAAAATGAGGGGAACAACAACAACAATAACAACCCACCACCACCACCACCCGTTGATCACTTAGCCCATTTCTTGAGGCTGAATCCGCCGGTGTTCTCCAGTAGCACCGAGCCGATAGTTGCAGATGATTGGCTCCGCAAGATGGGAAGGGAGTTGACCACTACAGGATGCACAGATGCAGAGAAGGTGCGTTTTGCCGCACATCAGCTTGATGGACCCGCAGCATCATGGTGGGAGAATTTCACAACCACTTATCCTATCGACACTGTCACATGGGATCAGTTTCAGCAGGCTTTCCGTACTGTTCATGTTTCAGCAGGAGCTATGGCCATGAAGAAGCGTGAGTTTCGCAACTTGCGCCAAGGAGGACGTACTGTTGGCCAGTATGTGGATGACTTTAGTAAGCTAGCACGTTATGCCCTAGATGACGTTTCTACAGATGCATCTAAGCAGGAGAAGTTTCTGGAAGGACTGAATGATGAGCTCAGCATGCAGTTGATGGTAGCAACCTTCAACAACTACGAGGAGTTGGTAGATAGAGCTCTCATGATTGAAGGGAAGCAGCAACAGATTGACAACCGCAAGAGGAAGTATGGACAAGGAAAGTACAATTCTGGAGCTCAACAGAAGCCTCGTTTTACCCCGAACTCGGGAGGACATTTTCAGCATACCCATGGAGGAGGTAGTTCGCACAACCATAGTGGCCCCAAGAATGGTAATGGGAATGGAGGAAGCAACGGACAGAACCGTACCACCCCATCAACACTAGCCAAGAGGGATATAAGCCACATCACCTGTTACAAATGCCAGAAGACTGGACATTATGCCACTGAATGTCCTGAAGCGAAGAATGGAAACGGTAATGGGAGTTCTGGGAAGAAGCCCAACCCTTTTAACAAAGGACAGGTGAACCATGTTAGCGTGGAGGAGGTTGAAGCCCAACTAGATGTAGTAATAGGTAAGTTTTTGGTTAAGTCATTTACTGTAATCGTTCTTTTTGATACTGGTGCATCGCATTCATACATATCAAGGGGATTTGTGGATAAGTATAAGCTGCCAACCCAAGCCCTTAGGTCACCCATGTTAGTAACCTTGCCAGGAGCAGAGTATATGGCTAGTCTATGGTGTGATCGGTTACCATTAAGGATTGGTAACTACGTGTTTCCCTCAGACCTAATAGTACTGGAATCACAAGGACTGGATGTGATATTAGGCATGGATTGGTTATCGAAGTATGGAGGGAACATTGAATGCGCCAGTAAGTCGATTTTGCTTACCACGCCAGAAGGAAGAAGGATCAAGTATGTACCCCGACATGTGCCGAAGAGGACTCAAGTAAATTCCTTATCAGGAGTTGTACAGGAGGAAGTACCAGTGGTGAAGGATTTTCCTGACATATTTCCAGAGGAGTTGCCAGGCATGCAACCAGATAGAGACATTGAGTTTTTGATTGAGCTTTTGCCAGGCACGGGGCCGATATCTAAGAGGCCATACAGAATGCCCGCAAAAGATTTGGAGGAAATTAAGAAGCAAATTAAGGAGTTACTGGATAAAGGCTATATTCGCCCAAGTTCTTCACCTTGGGGATCGCCAGTACTTCTAGTGGAGAAGAAGGATGGATCATTAAGGATGGTTGTTGATTATCGAGGGTTGAATGAAGTAACAATCAAGAACAAGTACCCACTGCCGATGATCAATGACTTGTTTGACCGATTGCAAGGAGCCAAGGTGTTCTCCAAGATCGATTTGCGATCGAGATACCATCAGCTGAAGATTCGAGAGCAGGATATACCCAAGACGGCTTTTACCACCAAGTACGGGCTGTACGAGTATACCGTTATGTCATTTGGTTAGACTAACGCACCTGCCTATTTCATGAACATTATGAACAAGGTGTTTATGGAGTTTCTGGATAAGTTCGTCGTGGTGTTCATTGATGATATTCTGGTCTACTCGAAGAATGAAGAGGAGCATTTGCGTTTGGTACTGGAGAAGCTCAGAGAACATCAGTTATATGCCAAGTTCAGCAAATGTGAGTTTTGGTTGAAGGAAGTTGGATTCCTCGGACATGTGATATCCGGAGAAGGAATAGCGGTAGACCCCACCAAAGTTGTCACTGTGACAAACTGGGAAGCCCCAAGCCCCCAACAACAGTTGGAGAGATCCGGAGTTTTCTTGGACTCGCAGGATACTACCAGAGGTTCATTGAGAATTTCTCAAAAATTGCAAAGCCCATGACGAAATTGTTGAAGAAGGACACCAAGTTTAAATGGACTGAGGAATGTGAGGCCAGTTTCCAGGAGTTGAAGAAACGTTTGGTTACCTCACCAGTATTGATTCTGCATGATCAGCGCAAGGATTATGAAGTATATTGCGACGCTTCTCGTCAAGGACTTGGAGCAGTGCTTATGCAGGAGGGAAGAGTTGTTTCGTATGCCTCACGACAGCTTAAACCCCATGAGTTGAATTATGCTACACATGATTTGGAGTTAGCAGCCATAGTGCACGCATTGAAGACATGGAGACATTTTCTCATCGGAAACCATTGTGAGGTGTATGCAGATCACAAGAGTTTGAACTACATCTTCACACAGAAGGAGTTGAATCTTAGGCAAAGGAGATGGTTGGAGCTTATCAAGGATTATGATGTGAGATTGCATTATCACCCCGGAAAGGCTAACGTAGTAGCCGATGCGTTGAGCCGCAAGAGCCATGTCAACACACTCATGATCGGAGAGTTACCAAAGGAGTTAGCCAAGGATCTTCGTGAGCTATGTTTGGAAATAGTTCCGAGAGGCTATGTAGCTGCATTGGAGATTCAGTCTACTTTGATGGATAAGATCATAGAAGCCCAGAAGACTGACAAGGAGATTGCCGATATAAAGGAGAAGATGAGCAAAGGAAAAGCTAAGGGATTTCGTGAGGATGAGCACGATACCTTATGGTTTGAGGACCGCGTTTATGTGCCTAATGACCCGGAGATCAGGAAGTTGACTCTGCAAGAGGCCCATGATTGGCTGTATTTGATTCACCCAGGAAATACCAAGATGTATCTGGATTTAAAGGACACTTTCTGGTGGACCGGAATGAAGAAGGATATTGCGGAGTACGTAGCAGTATGTGATGTATGTCAGAGAGTGAAGGCAGAGCATCAGAAGCCAGCAGGATTGCTACAGCCATTGCCGATACCCGAATGGAAGTGGGATAAGCTAGGCATGGATTTTATCACAGGATTACCCAGGACTCATTCAGGCTATGACTCGATATGGGTTGTAGTCGATCGTTTGACGAAGGTAGCTCATTTCATCCCAGTGAAGACCACTTACACCAGTGCTAAGTTGGCAAAGATATACATGACCAGGATCGTATGTCTGCATGAACTTCCGAGGAGCATTGAATCAGATAGAGGAACCCAGTTTACCTCGAAGTTCTGGAATCAGTTGCACGAAACTTTGGGTACCAGGCTAGAGTTCAGTACATCCTTTCATCCGCAGACAGATGGACAGACCGAGAGAGTCAATCAGATTCTGGAGAACATGCTGAGAGATTGTGCGCTAGACTATGGATCTAGTTGGGACGACAATTTGCCATATGCAGAGTTTTCTTACAACAACAGTTATCAATCCAGTTTGAAGATGGCCCCTTTCGAAGCTCTCTACGGGAGGAGGTGCAGGACACCATTGTTGTGGGACGAAGTTGGAGACCGCTAGTTGTTTGGACCATATTTGATTAAGGAGTCTGAACAGAAGGTGAAGTTGATTCGCGATAGGCTCAAGGTAGCCCAGTCCAGGCAGAAGAACTACGCAGATTCTAAACACAAGGAGACAGTTTACGAAGTCGGAGACAGAGTTTATCTTCGTGTATCTCCACTTCAAGGAGTTAAGTGCTTTGGAGTTAAGGGGAAGTTAGCGCCATGTTTTGTTGGACCGTATAAAGTTTTGGAGCATATGGGAGAAGTTGCTTACAAATTGGAATTACCCGAAGGATTGTCAGGAGATCACGATGTGTTCCACGTTTCCCAGTTGAAGAAGTGGCACGCGGAGATGGCTGATATACCGCTAAGAGATACAGTGCCGCTGGAAGCGATTCAGTTGGATAGTGATTTAACCTACGAGGAGAAACCTGTCAAGATTCTCGACTATGCCAGCCGAGTCACGCGCAACAAGGTTGTCAAGTTTTGCAAAGTTCAGTGGAGCCACCATACCGAGGATGAAGCCACCTGAGAGCGATAGGAAGATCTGCTGAAGGACCACCCTCACCTATTTTCTAACCAACCTGAATCTCGAGGGCGAGATTCATCTTAAGGGGGGTAGGTTTGTAACATCCCAAATTTTCAATTTGGAATGTTATACATTAGATCATCATTGCATATCATATTTTATTGCATTTTGGCTCGATCCTAGAAATTCTACGCAACTCAAGGACCCACGGAGAGAGTTGGGGATTTCGTTATTTTCATATTTGAGTTTTTCTCAAATTTTGAAAATAGGATCATTTGATTTTATTTATTTTATCTTCAATTATTTCTATTATAAAACTATGAGAGAAGGAATAAAATGACTTTCTCAAAATAAATAAATATTAAGGATTTAATAATAAAATCAAATAAGATTTTATTTTGGATTTTATCGCTATTTTATTCGAATTTAGGAAAAATGCGCGTTTTTCAAAATTGCATTTAGGCCCCAAATAAATGTTCATCTTGTCCGACTTGATTTTAGAAGTCGGGGAAAATTTATTTCGGGATTTTTGGAGTCTGTTTAGTATTTCTTTTATTTATTTTTCTACATGTAATGTTTAAAAAAAAGTTACCGCCTTACCGGGCCGTGTCCGACCTGGACACTGCGCCCGGACGGCCTTTAAAGGCAAACGGCCCGCCCCGGGCCGAAACCCTAGCCGCCGCCCCGCCCCGCCTCGAGACCCGCGCCATCGCCCGTCCCGACCGCCGCCGCCCCACCGCCCGTCGTCGCCACCACCCGCCGCCGCCGACCGCCCCGCCCGTCGAAGCCCGACGCCGGACCTCGCCAGAGGTAGCCGCCTCGCCGCCGGCGGTTTTCTAAGAAAAACCGCCCGGTTTTTTAAACCGCGGTTTATTTTATTTTAATAGATCGGTTTAGTTTTTTTGGTTTAGTTATTTAGCACACGTTCGTCCGTACGTTCGTTTTAACGAACGGTTTTCGTCATTTAGCCGCAAACAGCGAACGTTCGTTCGTTAGCCTGTTCGTCCGTTTTTCTTTTTCTCGGATTTTCTGCGATTATTTCTGATCGCGGTTTCTGATCCGACTTTCGTTTTAGTATAACTTTTCGCTCGTTCATCGGAATCAGGTGATTCAAGCGCCTAGAGTTTTGTCTCGAAACCCTCTTTCTGTTTAACCCACTCAAACAAGTTTTTGCTACTGTAAAATTTGACTTAGGTCCAGATTAGTAAACGAAGCTTGTTTCTTTCGCCGTTTGACTTTCGTTGCTTCGTTTGATTTGATTCTTTTTGCAAACCGGAGTTCTTAAGTTGAACTTTCTGGTTAGATATCTTATTTGAGTTTTACCTGTGCATTAGATGAGTGCTTATTGTATGCTTGTTTGTTTGCGATAGAGTACCCAGAGTGCGCCGCTTGCTACTTCGAATCTCTATGTTTCACGGATCATCCACAAGGCGAGTAACACTTTGATCATACCTCTTTACTACCCAGTTTTATTGCATTAGATCAATCCTCAAACAATTGCATGATTAGGATCTGATTAATATGTGGGTTTTGGGAAGTAGATGAGGTAGAACCTATTACCTGTTTATTATCAAACCTTTGGGAGTTACTTCTACGTTTGCTTATATTGCCATGCTATGCTAGTAGACGTGGATTGGGTGAGTGTATCCATGACAGATGTGAGATTGTTTAAATTAATGGTTTACTTAAGGTGGCAACTTAAATTCACATCTGGGTGGATTGAGGCACCTGGGGAACCTGGTGTTGCCTGTATTTTTGGAAATCCCGGGGTACCGTGTGATTCTCCTATGGACCGCCACCCAGACTCAAAGGGATCATGAGATTATTCATGCTAGAAACTTTCGTGTGCAGCCGCAAGCTAGTATGGGCTCTAGCATAGTTGATTAAGTTGCGTGAGCTCTTGGAGAGGTAGACTAGCAGATGTAGGGCATGTAGGTTGGTATTGTCTACCCGGAGTAGAGAGTTAATGCTTCTGAAAGACTGTGTCTTGGTCATCCGTTTCTCAAACATCATGTAGTGCGGGAAATCAAGCGGAGGAGATCGAGTCTTGCGGGGAAAAGTGCGCAAACCTCTGCAGAGTGTATAAACTAATCATGGTTAGCCGTGTCCCCGGTTATGGACGTTTTGAGTATCTAGTACTTGGATTATCATGTGAATCTCATCATGTTTTTTTAATTAAATTTTGTTGGGTTAATGATGATGCTTAATTGGGATTGAGTTGGAGTACTCTTCTCAATGTTTAACAACCACCATGATAGTTAATAAAATTTATTCCTTTGCAGTAGGGAAAAATTGGCTTTATGCAAAATTGTAACCATAGAGCTTTCCACCAGCCTTATATGGATGTAGTATAGCATTATTCTTTCATTACTCTCTATGTGTTACATTGCCAGCATATTCCATGTGCTGACCTGTTTTGGGCTGCAACGTTCATGTTGCAGAGTTTTCAGACGACGAGTAAGGTGCCTTAGGTCGTGATCTTATACTCAGTGATGCCGTTGGAGTTGATGGACTCGCTTATCTTCCAAGCCTTCCGCTGTTATCGTTATTAGATGGCCTTAAGCCATATTTATTGTAATAAGTTCTCTTTTGAGACATTCGATGTAATAAGTGTGTGATTGCTACTCTGTTATAAATCCTTCAAGTACTGTGTGTGTCAGTATTACCGATCCAGGGATGACACCGAACCATAGAGATCACACTGTTTGAGGTCTGGTCGTTACAAGATGTTTACGGGATGATTTGCTCTGTTTCTAAAGCAGTCTCTGTTGGGTTTATGCGGAACATAACGTGCATATTTCACCACACTATATATGAAGCTAAGGGCATCTTCAACACCGACTCTCAAACTGCTCACAAATGTCTAGACCTCGTGGTCCAGACGTGTTCTGCCATCCAACGCGGTCCTGCATCCGTTCGCTCGTCAGTCCGGACGCACTATTTCCCGCAAATCGGAGACAAAATAGAAGGGCTTTGCGGGCATCCGGACCGCTGCCACGTCCGCTTCTGACTGCCCTGGCCCACCAAACAACTCGGCCCACCTCTCTCCCGCTTTCCTTCCGACGCAAATGCCGCTTCCCGCGCCGGATCAATGTTGGTCCAGAGCCCGCATTGGATGGCATTGATGCCATGTGATGTGTCCACACGACACTTCACTGAAACGGTTTTGGGGAGGTTCCACAACCTTCCCGGAAACGGGTTTTTTCTTTCTCTTTCTTTTTTTGTTTTTTCTTCTTTTCCTTTTTCTTTTCTATTTTCCGTTTTCTTTTTCTTTTTTTTTCTTTTTATATTTCTACCTTCTTTTTCTCACTCTTTATTTTGATTTTTCATGTTTATTTCTTTTCAATTTGTGAACATCTTTGAAATTTGTGAAATTTTTTGAATCATGAACAGTTTTGAAATCATGAACATTTTTCAAAGATATGATCATTTTTTTTGAAATCATGACCATTTTTTAAATTCATGAATATTTATTACAATTTCGTGAACATTTCTTCAAATTCATAAACATTTTCTCAAATGTGTACATTTTTTGGAACATGTGAACAATGTTCTGAACCAGCGACATTTTCAAAATTTTGGAAGAATTGCCGAAATTCAAGAATTTCTTTTGTTTTTACCAAATATATTTTTGAGTTCAGGAATACTTTTTGTATCTGCTTGCACTTTTTGATTTTTGTGAAATTGTTTTCAAATTTTGCAACATTGTTTCGAAATCCCCAATCATTTTTTAATATTATGAATTTTTTTCATAAATTCACGAGCATTTTTTAAAATCTGAACATCTTTTTAAATAGAAATTGGTTATTTTAATTCATTTTCTGAATTTTGAGAAACATTATTGAATTTGTGAATATTTGCTCGAATTGATGAGCATTTTTCTTAACATTTTTATATGAAATGATGAACATGTTTTTAATACATGGACATTGTTTCAAATCCATGATAATTTTTTTAATTTCTTTAACAATTTTTAAATATATTGATTTTTAAAAGAAATCATGAACATTTTGAATCCGTGAACATTTAAGATTTCTTGAACATTTGTTTTCACAATTCACTATTTTTTAAAGTTTTAAAACTTTTTTGTAATCATGAATTATTTTAACAAACAATAAAAGAAAAAGAAAAAGTGAAAGAAAAGAAAAAAAACAGGGTGCGGCCAGATCCACTAATGGGCCGGCCCAAACAAGCACTCTGGGGGAAGTGTGCAAATTGGCTTCTCTCAATGCTAAACCATGCCTATTGGTCTCGTCGGCGCGGACAGGGCATAGCGGGCACGGGGACTCGTAGTAGAGATGCTGCCCATGCCCACCAATGAGCAGCGCAACAAGCACTATTGCGTGAGGTGGAGAACGTGCTTGTTGCAGACTTGCAGGTGCGTAAAAGAGGGCGGGCGCGAGGAGGGAAACAAGGGATGGAGACAGAGCCGATCCAAATCATTTTGGGGCCCGGGACGATGTAAAATAACTATTTTTTGTATCAAACTTTTATACATATTCTAAACTAAGTGACTATATTATAACTTTAATTAATACAATTTTATTACTCAGTCACATAAGAATGTTTTCAAATAATATATTCATTATTACACAATTGTAATATTATGAATGAAAGTTTTGGTTTTACAAAATTTAAATTTTATGATTTTCCAAATCTATTTCTTGTTAAAAATTCCTTCAAATTAATTTTCTCATATTGCATAAACTATATATATATATATATATATATATAACATAACTATTTTTTGTACCGAATTTTTATACATATTCTAAACTGAGTGACCATATTATAATTTTAATTAATACAATTTTATTACTCAGTCACATAAGAATGTTTTCAAATAATATATTCATTATTACACAATTGTAATATATATGAATAAAAGTTTTCATTATACAAAATTTAAATTGTATGATTTTCCAAATCTATTTCTTGTTAAAAATTCCTTCAAATTAATTTTTCTCATATTGCATAAACTATATAGTGTATACAAATATATTTGATATTATATATATATGTGTGTGTGTGTGTGTGTATGTGTGTGTGTGTGTGTTTCTTCATATATCTTTTAATATTATTGAATAACATGGTAGATATTTCTAAATCATAGATACGAACAAATATTTTAATAGTGAATTCTAGTATATACTAGACAACCATATTCATAAAACTTTTAGGGTATAACAAATGCAACTTACAAGTTGAGTTCACTAATAGAATCATCGAAGAACCAAACATGTTGATTCACGCTAGCAGCCTAGCACTGGTGGGCTCCACCGCGTGGGATCCAAACCAAAGAGGCTCTCTCTCTGTTTCTTGACTGACTCTCGTCTGTCCGTGATCATCGATGATTCACGCTTGACAGCACCGAGTGTATCGTTTGTGGATGCTTTCACACTTTGATCTATCCACACGCGTCCCCCATACCATGTTTTCCCGCCGCCCTGATCTCAACACGAAGCCGCTATCTACAAGACGTCTTTATCATCCATTATGCCGATCCGATCGTCACGTTTAGCCGATCCTTACCGATTCCGTATTTTTAATAAGTGTTCATAATGTATTTAAAAATGTTGCCTACAAGCGAGAGCATGGTACATGGCTCACCTCAGGGCGGCTTCGTCGTCGTCTTCATGGTGGTCAAGGAGGTCAGGTGACGGCAGCGTCCCCCCGCTCCTCCTCACCGTGATGTTCTCCTACTCCTTTTGACGGCACTGTCCTCCATGCAGCTCCAATTCCTCCTCCTCCTCCTCCGGATCCTACCGTTGCGTCAACATGGAGCATGCGGCAGCGGTGGTCAAGATCCAGCTCCTCCTGTTGCTCCCGTCGGAAAGTAAAAACAAGTTCTTGAAGAGGGCGAGGGCAACTGGGCCAATGGAGAGGCGACGGTGACTCGAAACGGAAAGTGCCGGCGACGGCAAGCTAGGGATTTGC
>LT934114.1:761137049-761210463 GCA_900231445.1 Triticum turgidum subsp. durum
GCTAGGCTAGAGAGTGACACTAGTGGGAGGGTAGTTTTGAAAACAAAAAATGAATCACATGTGAGGGAGAGGGGAACAAGCAAGAGAGTGGGTATGTGTGGTTGTGGGCGAGCTAGGCGAGAGAGTGACACTAGTGGGAGGGTAGTTTTGAAAACAAAAAAGAAATCACAACGTGATGAGATTTAATTGGAAACCAAAAACATCTTATATATTGTTAAAAAGGGAGTATTTTCTTAATGAACCGGCAAGAGTAAGGCTGCACCTAGGTGTGTCAAGCGGAAACCTCCTAATCAGCACCTTCTGCGATGATTAGGGGTTCTGGCACCCACGTCCCCGCATGTATGGGTCAGCCATCACGTGGCGACGCGATCGCTAGCCAGGCATGCACCTGGTGAACTTTCGGTCAATGGTTGAACAGTTGTTCATCAATTTGGGAAAAAGTTCACAGGATTTGAAAAAAAAGTTCGTAATGTGAAAAAACTTCATGAAATTTGGAACAAAAGTTCATAGAGACATGTAAAAAAGAAAAACAGATTTGGAAAAAAATCACAGATTTGTGAAAAAAGTTCATGAATTTGATTAAAACAAAAAATGATAACAAAATGAGAAAAGCGGCAAAAACCAAGATAGGGAAATCAGACGAAAAAACCGCCTAGAAAACCGTCAGTACGTTCATTGAGAAGGTTTCCAGAAAAAAAAATACAGTGGAAAATCAAAGAGCCACATGGGGCAGGCCATGTACATACATAGTGTAGTGGAGGATGTACGTCGGTTAGCGAATTGAACTGTAACTGGCGCTTAATGCGCAGACTATGAATTGGGCGTCAAGCTGCGGTTGTTTCGGTAATGTGATTCGACATTTCAAACAAAAGAGAAGGGAAAAGGGGAAGAACGGACTGGCACACGTAGCAAGAGCGGGTGTGCGCTTTGCTTGCTTTCCATTGCGCATGTCGTGGAATAGGAGCATGACCGATGTTGGCGCTGTGTTCAGGTTTATTTTTTAGGCAACGCGTTGTACTCACATGTTTTGGAACCGGTTTTATTTTTTTATTCACATGTTTTTTTGGTTTTTCTCTTTCTTTACTGTTTCTTATTTTCTTTTGTTCTTGAGTTTTTCTTTTAACTTTCCTAAATTTTATAGAATTATTTTTTTTTGTTTTCGGAAAAATGTTCAGGCCATACAATAATGTTCCTATTTTTTTTTAAAAAAAGTTCAAGTTTTACAAAATATGTTCACGTTTTTTAAAAAAAGTTCACATTTTTTGCATTTTTAAAAAATGTTTACAATTTGCAAAACTTCAACCAAAAAAATCAGTTTTCTCATGAAAAAAAATCTTTGCATGGGTGACTGCAAATCTCTCATGTCCTACGGACTGTTCTACTTCCGCGACAAGTACAAGAGTAGCAATGAGGAAATGAAGGAAAAGGACATCACCATATCCACACTAACCGGTGAGCGGACTACTTCCTCCTGTGTCGCAAGTAGGAGTTGCACGGCCGGGTGGTGGGCATGCAGGCTCAGATGGCCACCCTTGCCCGTGCCCAGTTAGAGAGTGAGGGTTACCATATCGATAATCCTCTTCTCCTAACACTTCACTTTGATTTTTCATTTTATATCCCTTTGTACCCCTTTGTCCCAGTCAATTAAATGTTCTTACTGATGGGGAACGTAGTAATTTCAAAAAAAATCCTATGCACATGCAAGATCATGGTGATGCATAGCAATGAGAGGGAAGAGTGTTGTCCACATACCCTCGTAGACCGTAAGCGGAAGCGTTATGACAACGCGGTTGATGTAGTCGTACGTCTTCACGATCGACCGATCCTAGCACCGAAGGTACGACACCTCCGCGATCTGCACACGTTCAGCTCGGTGACGTCCCACGAACTCACAATCCAGCAGAGTGTCGAGGGAGAGCTTCATCAGCACGACGGCGTGATGACGGTGATGATGATGTTACCGAAACAGGGCTTCGCCTAAGCACCGCTACGATATGACCGAGGTGGATTATGGTGGAGGGGGGCACCGGACATGGCTAAGAGATCAATGATCAACTTGTGTGTCTATGGGGTGCCCCCCTCCTCCGTATATAAAGGAGTGGAGGTGGAGGAGGGCCGGCCCTCTACTATGGCACGCCCTAGGGAGTCCTACTCCCACCGGGAGTAGGATTCCCCCCTTTCCAAGTAGGAGTAGGAGAGAGGGAAGGGAAGGAGGGGGCGCCACCCCTCCCCCTAGTCCAATTCAGACTAGGCCTTGGGGGGCGGCCTGCCCTAGGCAACCCTTCTCTTTCCCCTAAAGCCCAATAAGGCCCATATACTCCCCGGGAGGTTCCGGTAACCTCCCGGTACTCCGGAAAATGCACAAACTCATCCGGAACCATTCCGATGTCCAAACATAGGCTTCCAATATTTCGATCTTTACATCTCGACCATTTCGAGTAAAATTTGTATCACCAAAAAGTGAGGTTTTACATCACCAAAACCTCCAACTCCAACATGATGTAAAATAGGGCACTAGTGCTCCAATAGGTGATGTAAAATAGGGCATCGGCACAACAACCGCTCCACAATGTCATACATATTTGAACCAAATAACATCAAAATCGTATCAAATAACAACATGACACATGTGGTAAGCAATTCAAACTATTCAAAAATAAAATCCTAGATCATCTTAAAATCATAAATCATCTCAAAATAAAATCCTAAATCAACTTAAAATTCTAAATCATCTCAAGATCATCATTAATATTCGAAAATGGTAGCCACGCCGGTCATAGAGGCCTCTCATCCGCCTTGTTGACGTGTGACGGTGGGGTGCTGCCCGTAATTTCGGCAAAGCAGTGCCGGCGATGCCGACCGAAGCAACGACAACTCGGCTCGGTCGCGGCGGTTGCACACTTGTATGCGGTAGCTCCGGCGATTAGAAGACCTACACAAGGCAGTGACCACGAGCTCCGGGAGCCATCACAGGCTCTACCGCTCTGGCCAGCAGACGAAACTCCGCACGATGACCGATCCAGATCGGCGCGGTGGTGGGACCTTCGACCGCCGTCTGGGGTGACAAGATGGAGCGGTGGGATGGCAGCGCACTTAGGGGAGGACGGACGAGCCACTACCGCAGCCTTACCGGCTGAAAGCGCCGGCGACGATGAGAGGGTAGAGGTACGCTCGCGCGACAGTTGGGGTTGCGCGTATATTGCTCGAATGGCCCAAGTGATGAAAATTTGCATCACTTGCTTTACATCCAGTGGCAGAGCTTGAACAAAGGTCATGAGGGGGATCATGAGGGGGGAGGGGGGGTTACTGGACAATCAAGCCTAATGCTAAGGGATATGCACATAATTTTGTATGAGTTGGGGGTCATGGCTTAGGTTCGCCCTCACAAAGCTCCGCCATTGTTTACATGACGGACAAAACTCGAGTAGAAATATTTACATCTACATCATTTGTTGGAAGACCATTTTTGTGCCTTCGTGATATAAAATCAATTATTTATACATCAACATCATCATTGAACAGTTTTATAATATACATGATGAATATTATAAAACCAAATAAACCTTTAAACCAGCATTGAATAGCATCGAACATTTTCTAATATACACGATGAATGTTTTTAAATAACCTTTAACTTTTTCTAAATGCATGATATATAATTTTTTAAATACAAGATGAATATTAAAATAATACATAAACACTTTCTTATCGAATATCGTGACAAATGCTTATGATTTTTTAAGAAAGAAAAGATACAAAAAGGAGAAAATCTAAAAAAAAGTTAACAAAGAAAAACTAGCCAAAGTTGGTAGAAACTGCACGTTAGGAAAATAAGCCAACAAGCAGGTGCATGACAAGGAGTCAAGAGCAAACAGCGCATAGCTCAAAAGCACCTGAAATCCTATTTGACGCCTACAGGCATTCCTGCAAACCGGCACACAGCCCTCCATCCTGGGCTCAGCCCATTAGTCATTCAAAAAAATTCAAAAAAATATAAAACCATGGAAACCTAGCTTTGTTTGTGCAAGAGATCATGTGTGCCAAAATTTGGGTGATTTGGAGGTGGTCGGAAAAATCACCGCATTCCGGAGGGACCATTTGGTCTAACTTAAGCTAGTTTTTTAACAAAGGTGATTTTTTCCACCACCTCCATATCACCCACATTTTCTTTTACACGGTGACCCACATGTCCCAAACATGTCTATGAAAGAAAATTTGGAAATAAAATTTATTACAATGCCCATTTGAGGTATAGACCGATGTTTTGATCAGTCAGTGTAGAGGGCAGTATAATTCAAAAAAAATCAAAAAATATAAAACCTTGGAGGAGTTGAAAAAAAAATCACCTTTTGTCGTGCCCGGACTTAACATTTTTATTCCAACCTCGCCCCCGAGCAAGTCATGCACCTGCTTAAATATCTTCATCTATTTGATTATTACAAGCGTTGGTGTTCCTTGCACTCTATATGGAGGATATGTAGTATGAGTATGATTCACCATCTGTATTCATCCTGTATATTCTTCAATTGGAGAGCATGGATGACTAATGTATTTTTCGGATTTATCGGCTTTTATTTTGTTTTCGGGAGCGAAATATAATTCCTCCACTACATCTATTTCCATATTTTATCTTGCAACATAAACAAGCTACATGCTGGCCACGAAGAAACCATGATTCTTGAGGTTGCACTTCAAAAACTCACATATAAAATGCAAAAAATATATCCCAAGCTCATAGTGTTACAAGGGAGTGAACAACCAAATAGCTGAGTCATACATTATGAGGAAGTCACTAACTGACAGAATGAAGTATTTTAGAGAAAAGGTCACACGATACTAGACATAGACAACAATGCACACGCCAACATCAGGTTGATCGTGGACGTACTTGCTGTCCGACCGTGCGTGCAATGTTGTAGCTATCATAGTTCTGCTTTGAGATCCTACACATAAGGATATTATTAATGCCATGGAATATATTTGGACACATGAAAACATTAAATTACGGCATATTAGGTACCTCTGTCAATTTGGCGCACGTACGTGACCATCTGCCTCATGACAATAGCTACATCCACCCTTTGTTCTTGTTTTCTTCATCTTTGCCTGTAGCCTTTTCTTCGGAGCACCTCTGCCTGGCACATGCACGGGATCCAGAACCTTTTTGAAACCTTCACCATCAAGGTTAGCCGATTGTGGCATCAACGGGCCAAACCTAATGCTGTTACCCTGAGCATTAGTTGATCCCTTGCTATCAGCTTGTTCACTTGTCGATCCCTTGCAAACATCTTGTCCTTCCAAAACCCTTTTTAGATGCTGAAATGCCTCATCAGAGTGGCATGCCTTGAAACATGTTGTGTGACTAAAATTCCTTAGCTTACGATACCTATGTAGGGCTGCAGGGTATGCATACATCTCGCTCTTTCTAGTCGGTGCGAATGCACATTTTGCACTCATTGTCCACCTAGTGGGAACACAACACCTGGGCAGTGTTTCTTCTTGTAAAATTCCCAATATGTAAAATATGTGGGAACATGGTGTGCCTGCGCATTCCAATTTGTGGCAAGAACAACTGATACTGCGAAGCATACCTTCCTTCGACTTCGTGCGCACTTCGATCTTTTTATCCATTCTTTCCTTCTTAGACACAACATATGTGGTAACTTCTGCTGCATCAAGTACCTCTCTGATCTCACATTTCTTGATAGCATCTATGCTCCATAAGACCAACTTACACAGCAGGAGTGAAACTTTCACGGTGTGTTTCTCAAGAACTGAAGCATTTTCCTCTGTGAACGGAACGGACTGCAAGGCCTCGACGTCTTGGAGAGCCTCGTTCAAGCATCGTGACGCAAGGCAATGCTCATAGTGCTCTAGCATTTGAAACAACGTCATCTTAGCCTCAAGATGCGTATGTAGCACTGAGTTTAAACTCTCACTCCGCTAATTGCTGCTCAATCCTAGGAAACAACGGCCCTCAAGATATGGAGCACACCACAGTTTTCTCATCTTATACATCTGATGCAGCCCGAGTCCTCACTTGTTACTTTATTCCGTTGTAAGAAGTGTAACCATTTTCTCTCATGCTCTTGAATGGAAGATGTATCATATATGAAAGATCTGAATTCCTCCTTTACCGCGTCATCATGCAGATGGCGTACAATGTTCTGCTGAATGTGCCATATACAGAGCCTATGGTTTGAGTCAGGCCACACCATCCTGATTGCTCTCTGCATTGCAAGGTCCCCATCCGTGATCACAGATATAGGATAGCTTTTGTCCCATAGCATCAGAAAAGATCCGCAACATCCACTCGTATGCCTGGCTTGTTTCATGTGAAATGATACCACATGCAAAAATAACGGTGCTGCGGTGGTGATTCAACCCGACAAACGACACAAATGGCAGATTGTACTTATTGGTTTTGTATGTGCTATCAAAAACAATAACGTCTCCGAAAGCATCGTAGTCAAGTCGGGATTGACTATCACACCAGAACAGTCCCTTCAGATGGCCAGCTTCATCAACCAAGTACCTGAAGAAAAAATCTGAATCTCGCTCTTGCCTCGCCACCATGTGATTGATCACCGTTTGAGCATCCTCGTAAGAAATTGTTTCCTGCTTGTTAGCATTGCATAAATTGTAAATGTCCCTCATAATGCATCCAACCTCATCATATCCACCGTATTGCATGCACATAATATCCATAATATGGTGTTTTCTGATCCCAGATTTTTCCATGTCTGCAATGTCCGCTTTCTGCTCATCGCTAATTCTTCTATGTGAACGTAAAAGACACGACAGATCCCGTGGGGCTGGAGGATGGTTGTGTTCATCGATGAAATCCTTCACAAACCACTGACATGTTTCCTCATGTCTTGCAATCACCAATTTAGCTTTACACCCTACACGAGTTATACTACGTGGCCTCCTCTTTCTATCTTCCATCTTCCTCTTCATGTGCTTCTCTTCACGAACCCCTTCACGACAACACACAAATTTCCTTAAAATTATATGGCAGTTGGATCCATCCCACTTGACATAGCTTCTCCGGACACTAAAACCTTTCTCAAGACCATATTTGTTATAGAATGTATAACCTTCATCCTCACTATTAAACATCTTGTTGGCAATATGATAGTACTCCATCATTAACTCATGACTTACATCCGCCATGTCTTCCTGCATCACAATTCAGATGAATAAAAATCTGGAAGGACAAACATAAATGCATGCAAAACCCAGTACAAAATCTTGCATGGAATTTTAAACTTTGCTCCTTGTACATGTTATGGCAAGCGATCATAAACGTCCATAAACTGGGTCCCCCATAAACTAGTGAAGTGACCATGGATGATGAAAAATTATGAATTGAATTGCATGCACTAGGAAAACCTAAATCGATGATGACTAAACAAATCTAAGTAGGAAGTGCAGGCTACGAAACAAAGTAAGTTTATGGCGATATCTCCCACAGGCATTGATATATCATGCTGCATCAAGAAAAACAAGCCTACTTTCAAAACAAGCATTGATATCTCCCGGCTGCCTAACCGAGGGGCCAACCGCAGTATAGATCCATCTACGAGGAAGTTGAAGTTCCTGCCAAGAGTCACTTCCAACGGGCCAATCAAACAGGGAGTAGTTGAGATTCGGGTGATTCATACCTTAGGATGCAAGCCCGGAAGTGATGTGATCGGTGGGGGCGAGTTCCTATAGCGCCGCCGCCGCCGCCGACACTGCCGCCGCAGATGCCGTGCCTTAATCTTCTTCCTGCCGCCGGGCACGTCGTTTATAGTGAAGGGGACAAGGTGGATGATGAGGACGACACCGACGATGGTGTTGGTTCCTCTCGCCGGGCTCATCAGACAGAAGGAAGAGGACGAGAACGAGGACTTCACGAGAACGAGGACTGGATCCGTGCCTCTCGTGGACGTGATCGGTTGAAAACAGAATATTTTACCCTGGACCATTATGCCCTTCTCTGATTAAACTAATTAGGTTAATTCATTTTTAATCCACCACCAGATCAGACGGCTAATAAAAATCGGAGGGGTAAGTACTCGAAAGTACTCCCAATACTGCCCCAATCACCGTAAAGGAGCTCTTCTTAATTTGGCTATTCAAAACGCAATGCATGACAGAGGGTTGTTGTTTTGTTTGGTGTGCCTGAGAAAATATCGTACTATATGACTTACCCAATCCCTGAGGGCAAGTATGATGACAGCCCGGCCAGTTCGGAAGGAACGTTTGACAACAATTGCATAGGCATCCAGAATGGCCACGGCGAGGCTCCACAGGCATTGCACACTTGCTGCTGCTATGAGGTAGCTGCTCAAACGAACAAGAATAAGTTCATCTACATAAGAGCAAACAAACAAATAAAAATCCACTATTCTGAGTTGTACCAGCAACATCTTAAGTGAAAAAACCTTTGATTTCTGCCATCTAATTGGGTCACGGAAATAAGGTGCACTAACATACTAGTACTTGTTTCGCATATATAGTTATCAGCTCAATATATTACCCCCAACACTAAATGTAGATCTTCATATGTTTTCCTCAAGGAAGGAAATGTATCCACACGGTTGTCCATTACAATTATACCATTCTGAATTCCGGATTGTCCACACGCATGTGAATATCGAACTCCTGATTTTCGCAGAAATGCTAAACTTTGCTGCATTTAAACAAGAGTTCAAGACAGCTGAGACAACATTTGTAGTTGAATCAGCTGAGAGCCTGAGATAATATCACAGGGAGCAAGATCATGCTATCCAAAGGCAGACACTGAAGAATTGGCTAACGCAGACTATGCAGTCATCCAAAGGCAGATTTGCAGTTAGTTATACAAGTGTAGCTACATCTAAATGCCCAGATAAATATGAGCATTTCACTTTGGAGAATCATAAGGAGGAGTCAATAATAACTAACTATACTGTATATAACTAGCAACAAATTTGTTGTACGACGGCGGGCAGTGTTTTGAAACATAATTGAATTCCTAAGAAGAAAATTGCTGGGCAGGGAGAGGAGAAGGGGACCCGCCGGCTCGGCTCATCCATCCATCCAAGAAGGAAAGGATTCGAGGACGCACCGGAATGTGGCGGAGAAGTCGTCGGTGGACGCCATGACGGCGAGCGCGACGGCCGCGAAGGCGGCCTGCACGAGGCGGAAGACGAGGCCGCACCGCGTCCACGGGTCCCTCATGATCACCCCAGCAGGCGCGTTCCCGTCCCCGTTCGGCCCCTCCACCTGCACCGCCTGCCCCTGCGCCGGCGGCACCATCTCCACCTCCGCCTACCCCTGCCCCTGCGCCGGCGGGGAGGGGTGCACCACCGGATGGCTGAAGTGCAGCATCGTCTCCGGCCGCTCCTCCCTGCTCGTCGTCCTCGACCCAACCAAAAGGTGCTAGGATACCTTGCTTCACCCGGTGGTTTTCTCATCTCTTTTTCACTCCCCATTGAGAGTGAGCGCGTTCAGCGAGGGAGGAGAGTGACTGAGTGAGTCGACCCTGGGTCGGGTCTGCACGTGGCACACGGCATAGCTACAGCATCATAGTAGCACTGGGCTGGGCTCCACCGCGTGCGCCTGCACCCCACAAACCAAAGAGAAAGAGGCCCTCTCTCTGTTTGTTGACCGACTCTCGTCCGTTGGGGATCGTCAATGATTCACACTTTTTTAACAGCACCGAGTTCGAGTGTATCGTTTATGGATGCTTTCACACTTTGATCTATCCGGTCGCGTCCCCTTGCCATGTTTGCCCGCCGGCCTCATCGCAACACGAAGCTGCTATCTATCGTGACGTCTTTATCATCCACTATGCCGGTCTGATCGTCACGTTTACCCGATCCTTATCGAGTGTCGCCCAGCGAATGGTCCTGGCCTCTTGCCAGGAGTGTCCAACATCACTGACGGGATCTTCCTAAAATTAAATAGTCAATCAATAACAACTCTAGAAACAAAATGTCAAGTGTTCAAGAAAAAAATGTCAAGTTCACTCGTGCCAAAGGAACACGCCAAGCATATTTGTTTGGGCCGGGCTGTAGCATAATAACTGAAACCGGGATCCAAGAGATTATACTGCCTCTGTTTATAATATAGTGCATATATTATTTTTCAAAAGGTCAAACTAAGCAAACTTGGACCAAATTTATAGAGAAAACTGTTTATATATATATGGTGGCGAACATACACAACATAAACATAAAACTGATGATGTATCCAATGATATGCATTTAGTATTTTAAATATGTATATTTTCTATATGAATGGGGTTAAATTTGTAATGCTTGAGTTTTGGAAAAATCTATATGCACTATATTGTGAAACAAAGGGAGTATGTCACTTATTGCTGGACAGAAATAGAAATAGACGTCTATTCCCGCAACTAGGCCAGCCCACAAAACATGTTTCCCTTTGCGCTCGTGCTCTCTGCTCGCATTTAAGTTGGTGTTCTTTTCTTTCGTGTATACTGCCTACTGAATGTCTGAACCCCAATCTTGTACGCAGCCTTTTTCATTTTCTTTGTTTAATTTCTATTTTTTCCTTTTAATTATTATTTCTACTTCCTTTGCTCTTTTTTAAATTCATCATTTACTTTGTATTGTAGAAATGTTCATTGTATAGTTAAAAAAGTATCGCATCCATAAATGTGAATTAAGTATTTCAATCAACAATCGTCACATATTTTATAATTTAAAACATGTTCATCTTATACTTTTAGAAATGATCATCATGCAATTTTCAAAAGTATTTATCACGCATTTTAAAAGTGCATCATGTATATTTCAAAAATATTTATCATGCATTTAAAATGTGCATAGTGTATTTTCCAAACAAATTCTGTTGCATATATTAAAATTATAAATAGTCAATTTTAAAATTTGTCCAAACACGTATTTAACTTTTTTTGTCATTTTTATTTGAAAAATATGTTGTCTATTTAACAATATTCATTTGAAAATATATTATCCAAACAAAATCAATTATGCATATTAAAATATGTTCATCATGTATGAAAAAATTCCACGTATATTCAAAATATTCTTGTATTTCAAAAATTTGAATCATGTATTAATGAATGATCATCGTGTATTAAAAATGCCTATCACATATTAAAAAAATGTTTAAAGCATATTAGAAAAATACTCATCGTGACCGAAAAGAATGTTCTCTACATATTGAAATGTTGTGCTTTGTGCTCAGTTTAAGTGAGACATAGACGCATTGCCGCAACAGGACGGTTGGGCGAGCCTGGTAGAGGTGCCTATCTGTGAACTGTGAAGTGATGCTTGTCACCATTAGATCTGCTACACAACTCATGGATGCTGATTGCGCAACATAAAAGCATCTCCGATAAGTGTTGTAGAATAAGCCCGAACTAATTTTTGGGCCAAAATCTTGCTCCAAGAGGTGCCTTATATGCAACCAGGCCAGCCCACAAAACATGTTTCCCTTTGCGCTCGTGCTCGGCTCGCAAGTAAGTTGGTGTTCTTTTCTTTTTTCCTTTCTTCCGCGTACACCGCCTACTGGACGTCTGGACCCCAATCTTGTATGCAGCCTTCTCATATTATTTTTGTTTAATTTCTTATTTTCCTTTTAATTATTGTTTCTACTTCCTTTGTTGTTTATTTTTTAATTCATCATGTTCTTTGTATTTTAGAAATGTCCATTGTATTAGTTAAAGAAAATATCATGCACATAAAAATGTGAATTAAGTATTTCAATAAATAATCATCACATATTTTATAATGTAAAACATGTTCATCTTGTACTTTTTGAAATGTCATCATGCATTTTTCAAAAGTATTTATCATGCATTTTAAATGTGTATCATGTATATTTTCAAAAATATGTATCGCCCATTTAAAATGTGCATAGTGTATTTTCCAACACAAATTATGTTGCGTAATTGCAAAATATAAATAGTCAATTTTAAAATTTGTCCAAACACGCATTGAAAAATTTCCCATCATTATGATTTGAAAAGTATGTTCATTGCGTATTTAACAATATTCATTTGAAAATACATTATCCAAACAAATTCTATTGCGTATATTAAAATATGGCCATCATGTATTAAAAAAATTCCAAGTGTGTTTAAAATATTCTTGTATTTCAAAATTTTGAATCATGTATTAACGAATGATTATCGTGTATTCAAAATGCCTATCACATATTGAAAAAATGTAGCGCATATTAAAAAATACTCATCGTGACCGAAAAGAATGTTCGCCGCACATTGAAATGTTGTTCTTTGTGCTCACTTTAAGCGAGACATAGACGCATTGCCGCAGCGGGACGGTTGGGCGAGCCTGGTGGAGGTGCCTGCCTGTGAAGTGATGCTTGTCACCATTAGATCTGCTACACAGCTCATGCATGCTGATTGTGCAACATAAGAGCAACACCAATCAGTGGCGGACCCACCATTGGGGTGAGCTGGGGCGGCCGCCCCGGGTCGCTGGTGGCGAAAAATCGACCCCCCGTTACATATCCTTCCTCCCCGTTTCCTCCGACGAGCGATTCATGGTGGCGGCGGCGTCGTTGTTCTCTGTTTACGCGTGACTCTGTCGAAGGGGTACGTGAGCAGTTTGAGGGAGAAAGGGATTTGGGCCGAACTGCAGAACTGGGCTACGTTACTATAGGCCCAAATGCCCAGGGAGAAAGGGATTTGGGCCGAACTGCAGAACTGGGCTACGTTACTATAGGCCCAAATGCCCAATTGACAGGTCTCCTCGTCAAAAAAAATCCCCAATCGACCCCCAGTCGTTCCTCAATTCCCCTTACGACCTAGCCACCACAGCGGTGCTGCACCGCCGCATCACGCTGCTCCGCGCCTCCGTCGACGCCCGACGCCCCGCTGCCTCACGACCTCCGCCAGTGCCGGACGCCCCCCGTCGCCCCTTCGCAATTCCGTGCGGTACCGCCGCGGCGCCACCCTCCGCTGCTCCGTGCTGCCGGCTCCATGCTGCTGTAGTGTTGTTGTCTCCTATCTCATTCTCTACTGCCTGTAGTGATGGATTCCGAAATTTCCGATGAAGAGGCGGCTTGGATAGTTGCTGAAGAAGCTGAAGCTGAGGCTAAGGCTCTAGCTTTGGTGCCGGCGGTGGCAACAGATGGTACAAGCAGTTCAACCAACCGGAAGCGACCACATGATTCCAAGAACAACGATCACCAGCAGGTATCCTCTTCAGTTCTTCTAGTCTCCTTTGATATGTTCAGTACTGGATATGTTAGTTCGATAGGAAAAGTAGACTGGCAGCAGGACACTTAATTTTTTATCATTTGATGTTGAAAAAAAAAACCTTTGGACGCAATGTTTGTTAAACATAACTTATCCATGTCTAGATTGAGAGGACAAGGATATGATGGTGCCTCAAATATGCATCGATCACTTAATGGTTTGAAGAAATTGGTGCTAGATGTCAACCCTTATGCTTTTATGTGCATTGTTTTGCCCACTAGCTTCAATTGGTGGTTGTTGCCGTTGTCAAGGGATACTACAAAAGGCCATCTACCTCCACAACCCCGTGTTCTTTGTGCAAGTACATCACAAAGGTATACTACCATCATATGATCATATCCAAATATACAATTGTTATCACCCTTGTGCTAATACATTCATGAATTTGTAAGTCTCATTTGAAATTATGGGATCATATTGTGGCATATCAAGTGAGCATTTCAAGAGACAAGAGTCCATGTTAGTAGTTTACTAGTGTTTAAGACATGTTTTATACTTTTGTTGTTGAATGTTATGAGTTTTGGTTGAATAGAGCTGCATTTGTACCAAAAATAATTTAGACCGTAAATGTTCGCCCTGGCTAACTTCAATTCCTGGGTCCGCCACTGACACCAATAGGTGTTCTCCAAAATGGCACCTTCAGAAAGGTAACGACACCAAAGCGTCGCCACCGCTCGATCCAAAGTATCATGGTTTTCACCCGGAGCTATCCGAAGGCGGGGAGTAGCCGTGACGATGCCTTCATGAACGGGACGACGTTGCATTGGTATTATTCTCTAAGAAAAAAATGAATTGGTGCCTTGGTATTATTCTTTAAGAAAAATATAATGGAAAGAGTTAAAAAACTTGCATATAACTTTGCACTTTTTGTTTTATACAAAAACAATCATGTAATAGTGTAACTTTTGCACATACTATATTGCATTTGTGTATATACATTTACTCTCACCTAACATCACAAAAATACCTCGGATGAAAAAGGAAAAAAAACTGAAACAAAAGGAGAAATGCATAAAAACAGAAAAAACTTTAAAAAGGAAGGAGAGGGGAGGGCTGGGCAGTGTAGTTAATGGGCTTCAGCCCAGTAGCAAATCGACTGATCTAAGTATGTGGTCAGTTAAAAAAGAAACAGTCCAAACCAGCTCACAGAACAACCAAGAAAAGAAAAGCACCCCTAAAAACTTAGGAAAGAAAATGAGCACGAATCTCAAAGCAGGAATTAACGGCCAAAAAGGTCGACTGGCCTAAAAGTAAATTTCAGAAGACTTACATATATCTAAATTGAAGTTAATTTGGCTTGTCACAACGAGTATGGATCTCATGTAACACACATTTAGACCACCGATCCCAGAATTCCTTTTCACCAAAAAGACCTTGCAAATATTTTCTATCGAGGCAGGGCCCCAATAGATGGTCTCAAGTGGCCCAGTGACGTGGGTGCCCTAGCACCCCCTCCAAACATGCAAAGAATATATATATATATATAGTATGTGTATTATAGGGAGGGAACTTTTGGTCTATGGGTGTATATACACCCTATATGCAAAAAAAAATAGTAATTCAACCAAAAGTCGAAAATTCCTGAAAATATTTTTGAAATAAACTTGACCTTCTATTGTACTCGTGAGAAAATAAATCCACAAAAAAAAATATCCCTTTGACTTCTTTTCAAAAAAGACAAATTTTTGGCTAAAATAGTGTGAATAGTGACCTATAATAGCAAATAAATTTTGTCTTTTTTGCTGTGAAGTCAACTTTTTTTTTCATCCAGATTTTTTTACTAGTGCAAAAGTAAGTCAAGTGTTTTGTCAAAATAGTTCTTACCTATTTTGACTTTTTATTAAAATAATAATAATAAAAATCCCATATAGGGTGTATATACATGCAGGTTCCAAAGTGTATTTCCCGTGTATTATAGGGTTAGAATGATAAACTGAGATCTTTTTATGGTCATAAAAGGCATTTATATTGTGAGTGATAAGTTTGGCACGTCCCATGGTCAAGCTCTAGGTCTATCACTGCACTGTGTGACATGGCTATGTCACTACCAGAGATTCAGCAAGGGGTTTCTGCCAAACCCGGTGAGTACCATCTATACATGTGTTTGTCAGCTTGTTTCACCTCCTTTATCAATCTCATACTATTGGCTTTCTATCCTGCTGTAGAATTTATTCTTTTCGGAAAAAATGTAAAAGCGTTTAGATCACTAATGTACTACTATGACATATATAAGTTATATCCTCAAGAGTAAATGGATTGTAAGCTAGTAGTGTACAATTTACTACCGTGACACATGTCCTATATTTTTCACTACTATGCTAGTGTAAAAAAAAGGTTCTTATATTTTAGGACGGAGAAAGTAGTATATTATGGCACAGAGGGAGTATATCCTAACAAACTTCTATTCATCCTATTGCATAGACGGATTAATACTAAAAGTTACAGCTTTGTTCTATCTCTAACTATGTCGCGTGCACATGTCATTCGCTGGATCTCTACTCGTTTCTTCTTCCAAGCACCACCTGAAGGAAGCCGGCGACAGCGGCTCCGATGACGAACCACGTCACGCCGGCCAAGACAACCTGGAGCTCGGAGCTATTCACGACTCCGAGAGCAGCCTCACCGCCGATGTGGTCCTCGATCACGCCACCGCCCATCTCCTCCCTGTTGTACCCGGCGATCCCCGCCGCGACGATCGCCATCAGCAGCGGCACCGTCAGGTCGATCCTCACCCTCCTCTCGGCCGGTCTCTCGCCACCGGACGCTCTTCGCACCCGTCTCCGCGGCGGCGCGGCGTTCTGGGCCTCCGGCGACGGAAACGAGGCCGTGGACGGCAGGTTCCGCTGCGGGGTCCAGTACTCGTCACGCTGGCGGGCGTATACCGCCGACGCCGTCGCGCCCTCCGCCTTGCGTCGCGCGGCTGCTTCCTTGAGCCTCTCCGTCACGGGGTCGGTAGCAGCTGAAGGAGGCGGCGGTGACGATGGCGGTGGCAGCAGGCGGAGAGGGGCAGGGACCGCGGCGGTGGCGGCGCCGGCCGGGGCTCTGAACGGCCGCCAGTACCACCAGTTGGACATGGACATGATGGTCTGGACCGCCGAGCTCCTCGACTGCCACGTCGCCTCCGACTCCTGCGTTCACCATTCACCATTGATGAGATTAGCTGAGCAGAACCTGTTCACTAGGCAGCCGGGTTGGATGAAATCACTACCTCGGATTGCCTGGTGGCGGATTTGTTCTCCATCTTCTCGAACCTGGCCTTGAACTTGGCGACCTCGGCGAAGATGTCGGGCGAGCCGGCGGCGTTGGCCTCGGAGACGCGGACCCTGCGGCGCGGCAGCTTGGACATGAGGAACTCGAGCGCCGCCAGGTCGGAGCGCTCGACGTAGGAGATGCAGTCGACGGGGCAGGTCTGGACGGCGTCGGCGATGCGGTCCTCGGGGTCGGCCCACTGGGCGACGACGCGGGCGCGGCCATAGACGGACTCGATGGCGAAGGTGCTGCTGGCGTGGAGCGCGCACTTGAGGCACCCCACGCAGGCGACCTCGTCGACGAACACGGCGCGCGTCTCGGCGTCCCCGCCGCGCCACGACGAGTAGAGCGGGCGGCCCGTGTAGCCCTGGAACTCGGACCGGCGCGCGTGCTCGCGGTCGTAGGCCTGCCGCTGCGCCGGGTCGGAGAGCAGCGCGTACACCTCGTTGAGCACCACGGCCATGTCGTGGGCGGAGGGGCCTTGTGAGCCGTTGGCGGCGACGTCCGGGTGGCAGCGCTTCTGCAGCGCCCGGTAGGCGGCCTTGATGTCGGCCTGCGGCGAGGAGGGCTCCACCCCCAGCAGCTCGTACAGGTCGTAGTCCGTCGCCCACGACGACCCCGCGCGGCCGCTAGAGCTGGACGACGACGAGGCAGCGGCTTGGCATCTGAGGCGGTGGCGGGAGGGCCTGGAGCTGGAGCACGGCCTGGGGTTGGCGAGGGGGACGGCGGTGTTGAGGAGAAGCCCGGGCATGGCTGCTCCCCTCTGCTTTGCTTGATTGGCTTTGCTCCTCTGCCTCCCGAATGGTGGGAGAAGCTTGAGCGACTCGATCACGACACGTCGTGCTTCTGAGCAAGATTTTTCGTCGCTGCTCCTTTGGAATTTTTTGCTTTGCCTTTTTACCGGTGTGCCCACGTACGCCGGCTGAGCACTGATATTTTGGACAAGCGTCGCTAGGCGCCAGAAATAAGGTACTACTAGTACTACAAGTAGGGATTTTCTGTAAACAAATTGAAACAAACATGAGGTGGTGACTGCTCCGTGATTTCATCGGTAAGAAAACGAGGTATCCGGTACATGGTTGGAAGGAAAAATCAAACGCGTTCAGCAGCTAGATTTTTCTTTCAGGAAACTTTTGATCTATTTCACCTAGCGACAACCACAAGCATTGAAAGAAATTGAAGTTCATCATTGTCCATCTCTCGTCGGAGCCAGGATAAATTATTGTAGTAGACAATTGAAAAGTCATGTCACTGATAAAAAAAAGATTAAAAGGATTAAAACTGTAGACACATGAATGAAGACGAACAAAGACTAGATCTAAGCAGATCCACTGGAGACACATCTCCTCACACCCTCCGATGACGCGAGACGCATCATCAAAACGAAGGCTAGGCGGAAGAACCTTATTTCATATTCAAGGAGTCGTCGCCGCCTCATCTTCCTAAGCAGAACATAATCCCTAAACGAACTCACGAAAACACCTAAAATGAAGCAAGATACCTCTGCACCTCACAGTTACTCCCTCTGGATGGGAATACATGTCGTGCATGGTTTTCTAGGTATTCGGTTCGACAAATGAAAGACTTGTAATATGCCATAAAAGTATAAAGTAAGAAACTTTATGCCACAATGAATCTACTAATATATTTTTGGACCTTCTTTATTAGTAGAGGGAAATCCCTACATCTTCATGTTCGCATGCAGCCAATAATGTGAAAACAATTTGCAAACGAGCTTCAAATCAATTTCAAAATCATGACATTAATACAATAAATTAGGCAGACAGTTAATTACATGTGCAATTAATTAGATTCATTTAAATAGAGAGTATTCTTTACAATAGATCAATTTGAAATTAGTTGTAACTAGCAAGAGAGTTAATTAAGGTTTGCCTATAATTAGAAGTAGGGATTTTGTTTCAATTAGGCAGGTAATTAATTAATTAGACATAGTTAATTATGTTTGTGGATAATTAGGCAGACATTTAGTTATGTTTGTAATTAATTAGACATATAGTTAATCATGTCGAATCAATTTGAAAGCACTCGCGAGTGAGGACAGCCAGCAAGCTCTCGCTAACTTTAGCGACTGCCAGCAGACTCTCATGACCCGTAAGTATAGGGAATCGCGAGAGTTTTCAAGGGAAGTATTTTAATCCAAAATTATTGATTCGACACAAGTAGAGTCAAAGAATATATATATATATATATATATATATATATATATATATATATATATATATATATGTGTGTGTGTGTGTAAGTTTTAGCAGTTGAGTTGTCAATTCAACCACACCATAATACGTAACTTGCTTACAATAATTTATTAGTGACAAAGTAATGTGATAGCAGTAGTGATAAAGTAACAGTAATAGGATTTGCAGAGTGGTAGTAGATTGCAGCAGTAGCAACTTTTAAAGAGAGCAAGAGTAGTATAAAGTATAGGCATGGAGTATGCCATGGGTTTGTTCATATGAGATTCAGTATGCAACGGGCATAATATAGAGCACATAGAGTGACAACAAGCTAGCTTCAGTTCATCAATCATATGTAAACATTCATTCCATATTTAATTGTGTGTGCTTGCGATAAGAACTTGCACAATATCTTTTGCCCTACCCTTCATGGCAGCGGGACCCTAAAAAAAATTAAGTGTAATTAAGGCACTCCTTTTGATAGAGAACAAAAACATCATTAACACATAATGAATACATGAAACCCTCAAGGTAAAGTCATCACTGTCGATATCCCAATTATTGTCATCTTCGAGTCTAGGATTCAAAACAATAACATGTGCATACAAATTGCAGATAAGACCAACAAGACAAATATATTCATAAAAACATAAAGAGTTCAAATCTGAAATCATGGCACTCAAGTCCTGGTGATAAGCATTAAGCATAGCAAAATCATAGCGACATCAAACTCAGAACATAGTGGGTACTGGGCATCAAGCTCTAACACATCTGACTTTGTTTACATAAGAAATTTCATCCAAATTCCAACTACCTTTATGTTCCTACAAGAGAATTACTCACACATGGGTGGAAGCATCATAAGATTGTTGTTGTAGAAGGGTTGGTGATGACGATGTTAACTAATCTCCCTCTCTACAGCAAGAAACACACTTCGTATTAGATCTCCAGAGGAAAAATAGGAGGTGGTGGCGTCTACGTATAGCAAAAAGCTTTCGTGATTTTTTTGGATTTTCTCTGATATATATGTGAATTTATGGCGGCGCAATTGCTCTAAGACGGTGGCTGAGGGGCCCGAACGCCCCCATGTAGCGCCCTAGGGGACGTGCCACCTGCCCGTGAGAAGGACCAGTGACTCCCATCCGACCCATCTTTGCTCCACAAATGATCAAATAATCTACAGTAGTTCTCCAAAAATCATCGTCTAGTTTCGAGAACGTTTATTTCTGCACAAAAAATAACACCTTGACAATTCTACTAAAAACAACATCAGTCTGAGTTAGTTTTATTCAAATTATGCAAATTAGAGAACAAAACAATGGCAAAAACAGTTTGGAAAAGTAGATATGTTTGAGACGTACCAGCTCCCCCAGAGCTTAACTCATTGTTTGTCCTCAAGCAATTCAGTTCACAAACTAGACGCGATAAAGAAAACTTTTACCAACTCATTTGCTTTTATAGACGTACATAAGTTTAATCAGTGATTTAATTATAACAAGGACCATAGAGGAACCTAATTCATGATAACACTTAACAATCATGTTCACTCATGACCATAGCATAATCTACTAGAGGAATATAATAAAATTTCACAAATATCAACAGTTTGTGAAATTGACCATAATACAATATGATAGAATGCTATCTCGCTAGCCCTTTCTGAGACTGTAAAACATAAATGCAGAGCACCTCTGAAATTCAAACAACAACTAAACATTATAATTCAGCATAGAAGACATTCAGTCATGCTCCATTTAACATTAATTAGATCCAATGCATGTTAAACTAAGAGCGACAATAGCACTCTCTGTGTTGGTGCTCGAATTAGAAGGTGATGACTCAAGAAAAGAAATAGAAATAAAGTAAAAGAAGGGCTCTTCGCAGAGGGAAGCAGAGATTAACACGTGTTAGAGCTCAAGCGGCAAAAAAAGAAATTATTTTGAGAGGTGTACATTTCAGTCAATGGTCTAACGACAGATATCTCGTCATCTTACAGGCTAAACATGTGCGAGAGCGATTCCCATGCTTAACACTCCCCGTCAACGTCCTCTTACAACAAATCATGGCTAGCTGAATTTACAGGTGCTTGCCAGCATACCCTAGGGAGGAGTGCTTTCTATTTGTTTAATTGGTTCGGGACTGAGCATCCTATTGACCAACTATTTTGCCATTTTAAACAAGTATATGTCATACTTGTTGAGAGGAACACAATTTAGCATACAAGATGACTCTCTCCCCTACTGCTCCATGAGATTTACGGTCACAGAAACCGGATGCTTAGTTGAAGGTTTTGAGATTACACATGCAAATTTACTTGAAATGACAGAGAAGTGCCATATGTAGGTAGATATATTGGACTCTTTATATAGTTTATTTAAAAGAATTGGATGCACAATCAGCATTCCGCTTAGTATAGCCGAAGGCTAGCAATAGACAAGGAAGCGACCAACTAGAGAGCGACAACGGTCATAATCATGCATTTTGAATAATCAACATTAAATAGTAGCATGAGGAGGATATAGACACGCTGAACTTAAATTTCATCGAGGCGAGATTAGATTTGAATCAGTTACATGCATGAACATGTACCAGACATGCCACTTGAATTCTTCAGAGGAGGATACCACTCTAACATACTACATTATGATTAATTTAACTCATGTTGACATTCAAAATAACATATTATGCACTCCTAGCTAATTAAGACCGGCATAAGAAAACACAACCACTACTCATCATCATACACAAGTTTATCCTTAATGTGCTATAACCTCTGTTGGAAAAGGCAATCCCTAGGAGGCGCTTAGGCATGCTTAGTCACTAGGCGATGGCCAAATGCACCGCCTAGGACATAAGCAGTAGTCTAGGCAGTACAAGCTTGGACTTGTTCATTCCAACAAAAAAACACATGCCATATTGCATTGATGGGTGAAATGGGCCATATTCCAACTAATATAGTTTACTCATTTACATATTAAAAGAATTCATTCCTTTGAACATATAATATGCAAAATATGCCCTGGTAGTCACAACTGCATAAATGTCTAGGCCACACTTACGACCAACCGTCTCATTTACGCCTAGCGTTTTCCAACCTTGGCTATAACTAAATCACTAGGACAAATGTTTGTACAAAAATAAAAACAAGTTGAGTTCATACCAACTTTCTTTACCACGACCACTTCACCAAATTATCGTCATTATTGCCTTTCACTTACATGATCAAGTGATGTGAAAAATAAATAACATAGTGCAAGCGTCGCTATGGACTAAGCTGAAATCCACAAATAACTGTACGCAAAGGAGAAGACATATATATAATTTGGATCTTCTTATTAGTTCAGATAAAGCACATAAGAGCCAACTGAAATTCTTTTTGTTATCTTCTACTTTTTAAACAAGACTCAATAGGAGACAAAGAAAAAGAAACAAAGAAGAAGAATCAAAAGAAGCAAATAAAAGAAACAAAAGAGAAGCGAGAGAAAGTCTTTTTAGTCATTTCAAAATATATTTTTAGAGCGAAAGAAGAATTCAAAGAAACACACACAAATATTTTTGAAGTCTTTGGTTTTTTTCCAAAGAATGCTCCCTAAATATTAGTACTCCCTCCGATCCATAATACTTGTCGCTGGTTTAGTCCAAAGTTAGTAAAAATGTAATATGGATCCTTTTTCGTGACAACACAACAAATGTAATATTAACAACACAAGTCTGTACTAAACCAGCGACAAGTAATATGGATCGGTGGGAGTATAATATTATTTGTTATACAAATGTAATGTGTGTTATTAAAAATTACACTTACACTATGCTAAATCAAATTTTATTTCAAGGAAAAACTTTATGCTAGTTTACTCCTTTTTTGTGAAAAAAAATATAATACAAAAAAGGCATGGCTTATTGAATCAATGTTTTACAGCTGCATAAATTGCATATTGTATATGTATGTATTTGTGTGTGCTTTTTTAATATCCCTAAATATCTTGGTAGGATCTCTAAATGGTATGATCTAATAGATATGTTCATAGTATTTTGTAATGTTTGATTAGGTAAAGTAAATGTGTAAAAACTTCTGGAGTATAAATTGAACCGTTGACATAATTATTTACTTGTTTTTAATGGTCAAACATGACTTACAGGAAGGCGTTAAGAGACCCTCCTGGCCCAACCCTAGACATTCTAAGATCCTTTGTCAAACCTTCTCTACTTACACGGTTTGGTGATAAACCGACAATGTTTGTTGGTGAAACTGGTGATCTAGATGACCCAACAATCCTAACAATATATTAATCTAGCCAACTACATTTCATTATTTTTGATCAAATTTATTTTATATTTTGTTCTGTGCAACACACTGAGACTCAAGAAATTCATACTAATTAGATCCATCACAGATGGTCGATACACTTGTGTCATAGTTGTCGTAGCAACATGGTTGAATCAAGATCATAACGGATATCATTAGCATGGCATGCACAACAAAGGGGGGGTCTATGATGATTCTAGAACAACCTCTGAATTATTTTGTTTGAATGTTTTATTACTTTTTTATTTTACTTTTGTGAAATGACCTTTGGTAGTGATAAGAAAATAGAACTGTGATTTCCCGAGCTTACCCTCCCTTGCGGCACCGTAGATAAGAACATGTGAAAGGATCGAAGATGTTGACTAGAGGGGGTGAATAAGAGACTACAAACTTTTATCTTAATTTCCAATTTTAGGGATAGTGTGGATATGCAATCTACGGCGACAACAACCTATATGGCAAGCAATAGCAACAATCTAGCTAGGAAGCACAACAAGTAAAGGTATGAAAACGAATTAACCATACAAGTTGGAGACGTGGATGTATCCCAAAGTTTGCACTATTGGGGGAGTGGTAATCTCAGTTGGAGAGGTGCAAAAGCCAAAGCTCCCAAGCACCACCAAGTGGCTCATCCTTTTCTTCCTTTTGAGTCACTGCCTGGATGAGTCTCAAATCACTTGCGGTTGATCTTGAAGGCGGCAACCAGACCTTTACAAACTTCCTGGAGCACACCACACGCAAGGAAGCATCCATGCATGACTCCTACCGCCTAGGATTCCTTAGTATCCAAGAGTGACAGATTTGGTGATGAACAACTATGGGGATCACAAATGGTTTGGTCAAAGTGTAGATCGGGTGATTCCCTTTCAATCCTGAAGGTTTGGTGGAGTTTGAGTGGAGGAATCAAGCTTTTAAGCACAAGATTAGGGTTGGAGGAATAAGAAGGGTGGGTATAAATGTCTCCTCGCTTTGTTCTAGTTGCTGCCCACCAGCACACCTCGGGGACCTGAACTAAAGTGTTGACCTGCGGTCACCCCAAAAGAAACTCTTCACCCGGGGACCCAAGGGTCAGGGACCTGGGACCCAGCCTATACAAAAAGGAAAATCTCTACTCCGGGATCAGAGATTCCAACGACTTTTTCAAATTTTGTGCAATCTCCTCGACGCTCTTTATAGTGTGGTTTTCCTACGACTGAAATAAAATCAAAAGACATTTGAGCCTTCAGAAAATTGACTTTTTCCCCTTTTTGTAACGTGGTCAACCATTTCCATAATGTTTCGCCAAGAGAGCATTGTTCTGAGATAAACTTGATAACCGACATTACTCTCACTAATCTTTCCCTTATCAACACCAAAAAATACATTTACGGTCTAGGTGCACTTTCAACATGGATGAATCATTAATATTTATTTTCTGATGTATGTTGCTACTTATCAGTGCATGTTGTTGCTTTCCAATAACAAGCTAGTATCATTACGTAAATCTTTCTTTTTACAGCAAGTTGAATCACTAATAGTTACAGCAACATGTTGTTTCTCCACCCCAGCAGCCGGTATAGATCGTAGTCCGTCGCCCACGACGATCCCGCGCGCCCTCCTCCGCTAGAGCGCGACGACGAGGAGGAACTGCCGGTGGTGTTGGAGGAGGCAGCGGCTCGGCATCTGAGGCGGTGGCGGGAGGGCCTGGAGCTGGAGCACGGCCTGGGGTTGGCGAGGGGGCCGCCGGTGTTGAGGAGAAGCGCGGCATGGCTGCTCCTCTGCTTTGCTTGATTGGCTTTGCTCCTCTGCCTCCCGAATGGTGGGAGAAGCTTCAGCGACTCGATCACTACGCGTCGTCGTGTGAGCGAGATTTTTTCTCGCTGCTGCTTTGGAACTTTTTGCTTTGCATTTTTACCCGTCTGCCCACGTACGGCGGCTGGGCCCTGATATTTTGGACCGGCGAGCGTGGCTAGGCCTAGGCGCCAGAAATAAGGCAAGAAGACTTTGCCTGTAGCCAGACGGAAATAAACGAGGTTTTCATGAGTTTTTTTTTTTTTGACGGGAGGAGAAAATCAAACGCTTCAGCAGCTAGCCAACGAACGAGTCTGAAGAAAATCTGAAAATGTTAGGCACCTCGCAGCCATATTTCTACAACCTCCGGGAATGATTTTTCACACAAGGCTGAAGACCATTACTATATCACAATATCGTACGTGTCGCATCGCACCAAGTCTAAACTAAACTAGAATGTTCTGTGCCTGTGCTGTACAGGGGCTAGACTTCTAGTGGAGTTCATATTTACACACACTCGTCGAGCAAAGAATGCGAGATCCGAGGAACGACAAGAAGGTGCCCCTCGGTGTCTTCATGGCCTGAAAGTCTTCATCATTTTGTACGGCAAAACGGGCATCGCGGCACCGAGCTCGAGCACCTGTTGCACAGGACGTGGCCGCACGGTACGATGGTCATGTTGACCTCTGAGTTCAGGCAAACGCGGCACGACCACTCCACCTTGGGCCTTCTCCTACAGCAGTAGTTCAAACAAACAAATCTCACTGCCATAGGCAAGCATGTATGCAGAAGAAGCGAGTTGAAGAAATTCAGAAGAGTGGTTCTATGATGCAACGCGGATAAACGTGTGCCGCTCCTGGCACGCCATCGTCGACGCTCATCGTCTCCTGGACCGGGACCTCCTCCCGCTCTCCTTTGCCGGCTTCCTCATCAACTTCTATGAGCTTGACTTCACGGAGTTCTTCACTTTTCTGTTTCAGCACGGAGGTTCTTGATCTCATCTGATGTACTAAATT
Organism: Triticum turgidum subsp. durum; assembly: GCA_900231445.1. NCBI lineage: Eukaryota > Viridiplantae > Streptophyta > Magnoliopsida > Poales > Poaceae > Triticum > Triticum turgidum. The sequence continues at coordinate 761,162,832 of LT934114.1, forward strand.
TTCGTTGGAGAGGGATGAGAGGGGCGACACGGGCGACGCCCGTGGCGTCCACCGAGGGCCTGCCGCCGGCGACCATCACCGATGTGGGGCGCGTCGGTGGGAGGTTCTGGGCACTCGCGGAGTCTGAAGCGGAGGACGAAGACGACGGGGACTGCGCCGGAAGCTCGCCGGAAGTCTACTCGCCGACGCCGTCGTCGGTGATCTACGAGGCTTTCGATCCCGGGTATTCGGAAGACGAAGTGGCCGCGATTGTCGATGGCATTGTGCCAATTGATGATCCAGCGCGGCAAGGATTGGGACCAGAGGACAAGATCGAGATCGTTCGATGCATGGTTCATAGACGGACGGCGGCAACGGCGATCCGGCCATGGAAGGGGCCGATTCCAAAGGTAAATCTTCCAAAACCAACCTTGTCCGATTTCATTACAGAGGGAGCGTGGAAAGTAGTGAAGAGGAAGAAGTTTCGGCGATCGTCGGCGGCGCAGGCGCCGGCGTCGGCGATCGACAGAGCCAGCGTGATCCGTGCCGACCGGATCTCGCGTTTGAATTTTTTGGTAAGCGCTAGTGGGCTTCAACCGGAAGGCTGTTCCGACGGCCCGTCCGCTGTTAGGCCTTTGGGCCAAGGAAATTTGACCAAGGATGGGCCGGGATTAGCAGGGTTTCAGACCCAGGCAAAACCGGCGGCCATCGACGTGCAGGTGATCGCATCGGATCGCGTGCCATCTCATGCATGTTCGTTGTCTCTCTGCCGATACGTAGATACTAGGGTTCGCCGCCGCGGTCGGGTCGGCTTTCCGTCCGCTGTGATCCGACGGGTGAGGCGGGGGCTTCAGGCTTGCCGCGGCGCTCCTGCGGTAGCCGGCGAGGACATCATGCCGCCCAAGGCGCCGCCGCCGGCCAAGGGACCGCCTCCGGCGAAGCCGCCAGCGAGGGCTGCGCCGGGGGGTCCGGCTGCGACTGTGCCGGCCTCGGCTGCGGCTGCGGCACCTACGCAGGCTGCGACGGCTCCCGCCAGGGCTGCGGCGCCGCCACCGCATGGAGCCGCACCACCTCAGACGCAGCGACCTTGGCCTAGACAAATGGCTGCCGGGCGGGGAGGAGCTGCCAATGGTGCCGCCGGCCGCGGGTCGGGTGCGTTCGCGTGGGACAGCCGCAACCCTCCCCGTGGTCAATGGGGCGATGATGGATACGACGCTTACGGTCAGGGGCTTCATCGGGGTTCGTCGTCCACCGGTGGTGGGCGAGGCTACGCTTGGACGGATCATGGTACTGCTGGCCGTGGTTTTCAAGGACCGCCGGGGAATTTTGTTGAGGGCGCGGTTGGCCCGACTCGCTTCCGGGGCCGCTTCCGTGGTGGTCGTGGTGGCTATCGGCGCCCTCCGCGTAACTTGCCCGGGGCAGCGGGTTCGGATGCTACTGAGATGTCCACTGATGATGCGGGTCTAACTCAGGCGGCGGTGGATACGGTTAAGGCTCTCGCCGATGTGTCTGTACCGATGAGTGTGCAACCGGATGATGCTGAGTCTGATAAAGGTTCGGAGAAGGCCGGAGGTGACAAGCAGTCCAAGTGGGCGGCTAAGAAGAAAAAATTAGTCTGTTTCCGGTGCGGGGAGACGGGTCACTTCATGGTTGATTGCTCTACTGAGCTATGTGATATTTGTCGGAAACCTAAGCATGTGGCGGCTGAGTGTCCGCTTCTTCTCGGCCCCAAACCGGCACTTAATATCTATGGGCTCTGTTGCGCTGAGTTGATGTTCTTTGAGTCACCAAGCGTGGCTCCGGTGGCTCCTGTCATTGAAACCTCCTTCCCTGGGGTGGTTAAGGTGGTCACCGGACCGCTCACTGAGGCCCAGATTATTCAGCAGTTGCGGGAGTTGGCTCCGGGGAATTTCAAATGGTCTTTGTTGAAACTTTCTGATAAGTCTTACAAAGTGGATTTTCCTTCTAAAGAGGATCAGAAGAGGATTCTCAAGTTTGGTATGAGTCGAGTTACAGGAACTAGCTTTGTGTTGCAGTTTGATGAGTGGAAAAAGAAGGAGCCGCAGGGCACACCACTAACTCAGATCTGGGTTCGTTTTTCGGGGGCACCTTCCGAGCCCTTGGATGATTTCTTTGTCACATGGAGCTTGGGGTCCTTGCTCGGTAAGACGGAGCAGGTTGATATGCCCTTCACTCATGCTCACGGTGTGGCTCGCTTGTTGGTTAGTGTGGCTAACATTCAGTTCTTGCCGGATGTGGTCAGATGGTGTCATGAGGGTATTGCTTATATGTTGAATGTCAAGTATGAGGACCCGGACTTGTTTCAGGATTTTGAGGAGGTGCTGCCTATGGATACTTCTGAGGGGGGAGGAGCCTCTGGGAACCATGGAGATGACGCACATAGTGGTGGTGACAGGGGTTCCAGGCCTGCGGATTCGTCTAAGCCAGAGTCTGCTCAGGGGAAAACGCCGGTTTCGGCCCCGTCCAACATGCTTCAACTTGGTTCCGTAGGGGCTTTCTCAGCGCCTCCTCGTCTTTGGAGTGATCGTGTGGATTTGGATGATCCGTCTGAGCATGTGCCACCGGTGATTTTGGAGGTCTTGAGCGTTGCTGCACAGGAGGTTCACGTTTCTCCTCCTTCATCGCCGTTGCCTCGACAGGAGATGACGACTCTGCTGGACGGCTCGGCAGAGTTGGCCGGGAGTGCGGTCAGGCCCTTACCGGCGATGCCGGCGCCTGGTACGACGGGGCTCAAGTCCGTCACAGAGGTAACGGCCACTCCGGAGGATCAGCTGGCCTCGGATGGGTCTCGCGGGCAGGAGGCCCGCGCACTGCGTTCTCCCTCCATGGCATCCTCTGAGGCGGGTGGTGTCTTTTTGGGAGGGTCGGCCGCTGGGGGTGGTCTCAGACCGGCTGCTTCATCGGCCTCTCTAGTCCATGGTGGCGTTTCGGATTTGGTCAAAGTTGTCAGAACGCGACCAAATCGGCACCCTCATACCCGACTCTGGAAGACTTCACCGTTAAGGTAACTTTGCACTGAATGGGTCTTTGGATCTGATGAAAGAAAAACACTTCTTGGGGGCTCGATTGGGGCTCCTCGGACGTCTGAAGTATGCTATTCCTCGGGTAGGACTCTGGTCGCCTTATAAGAAGATATGCAAAGAAGATGTTGAACGGATTTGCAAGGCCCTAGACCATGGATGGAAGACAGGAGTCCGAGGGTAGTCCTCGGCTTGAAGACCAGTTTGGGGACTATTGATACTGATCTGGATAAGACAGTGCTAACCAAGTCAGCTCCCAGGCGTGGGCCAGGCCAAGGACCCTCGGATGACCAAATGGTGGGCCACATTCATCAGGCTCGATGAAGGAATCATGATGGATTATTCCGAAGACTTGGCGCATACTCAAAGGCATGAATGTAATCTCCAACATATTTATCTTTGGATGCAACTGGCCTATGTGTAACCCTAGGTACCCCTTGTGTCCATATAAGTTGAGTGGTGTAGACCGTAGAGGCCAACTCACTCATACACGATTGTGAGGTAGATCAACATGTACTTTGTACCCCATCCAAAATCAATACAAACCAATTAGGACATATGGTTTTACCTCTTTGAGGGGGCCTGAACCTGGGTAAACATCATGTCTCTCTGTGCCTTGTAACCATCTGCCAAGACTACTAGCTCGGGACCCCCTACCCGAGATCTGCCGGATTCGACTCCGCACCCTTACTGTTAGTTCTCGTGGGAATGCAAGCAAGAAGTGGACATTGTGGGGTTATGAATGAGTCATAGGTTGGTGTTTAGGATCACTCATTGATCATTCTAGTTGTGTCCTGATACGTCTCCAATGTATCTACAAGTTTTAATTGTTCCATACTATTATAGAATCAATCTTGCATGTTTATTATGCAATTATATATCATTTTTTGGGACTAACCTATTAACCTAGTGCCCAGTGTCATTTGTTGTTTTTTGCTTGTTTTTGGCTTTCTTCAGGAAATCAATATCAAACAGAGTCCAAACGGAGAAAAAACTTTGGATTAATGTTTTCTGGACGAGAAGAGACCCTAGAAGGTTCGGGAGAAGACCTGATGTGATGAGCCACGAGGAAACGACAAGGTCGGGAGGTGCGTCCCTGGGTTTGTGGGTCCCTCGTGGCACCTCTTGACCTAATTTCACATATATAAATCCTCAAATATTCCCCTGACATCAGAGATCCACCCGAAATACTTTCTTCGCCGCCGCAAGTTTCTTTTCTCGAGAGATCCCATCTGGAGGCCTTCTCTCGTACTCTGTCGGAGGGGGAATCGACCACGGAGGGGATCTACATCAACCTTGTTTCCCTTCCGATGATGTGTGAGTAGTTTACCACAGACCTACGGGTCCATAGCTAGTTGCTAGATGGCTTCTACTCTCGCTTTGATCTTCAAATCAATATTCTCCTTGATGTTCTTGGAGATCTATTCGATGTAATCATTTTTTGTGGTGTGTTTGTTGGATCAGATGAATTGTGAGTTTATGACCAGATTGTCTATGAATTTTATTTGAGTCTTCTCTGAACTCTTTTATGCATGATTATTACAGTTCTGTATTTCTCTCTGATCTATTGATGATTTGGTTTGGCCAACTAGATTGATTTTTCTTGCAATGGAATAGGTGCTTTGTGATGGGTTTAATCTTGCGGTGATCTATATCCCAGTGACAGAAGGAGACAAGACACGTATTTGTATTGCTGCCATTAAGGATAAAACGATGGGGTTTATTCATATTGATTGAGTTTACTTTATCTACATCATGTCATTTTGCTTAAGGCGTTACTCCGTTCTTTATGAATTTAATACTATAGATGCAAGCTGGATAGCGGTCAATGTGTGGAGTAATAGTAGTAGATGTAGGCAAGAGTCGGTCTACTTGTCTCGACATGATGCCTATATATAAGATCATTGCCTTAGATATCATCATGATTATTCATTTTTTCCATCAATTGCGCAACACTAATTTGTTTACCCACTGTATGCTATCTTCAAGAGAGAAACCTCTAATGAAAACTATGGCCCGGGTATATTTTTATCATATATTAAAATCCAAAAATACCTTGCTGCAATTTTATTTCCTTTATTTTATTTTGTGTTTTTGTTCTATCTATCTATCACTGTGTGGTTTGATCCTTGCAATTAACCGCTGAGGGATTGACAACCCCTTTTTCGCGTTGGGTGCAAGTATTTGTTATTTTGTGTGTAGGTACTGCTAACGAGGTGTTGCGTGGTTCTCTTACTGGATTGATAACCTTGGTTCTTAACTGAGGAAAATACTTATCTCTATTGTACTGCATCATCCTCTCCTTTCCGAGGAAATTCCAACGCAGCTCACAAGTAGCAGGAAGAATTTCTGGCACCGTTGCCAGGGATACATCATCAACATATATCAAGTACCATCGCATAAACTCTCATCTCCTTACATTTACTTTATTTGCCATTTGCCTCTCGTTTTCATCGCCCCCACTTCTAAAACATTTTCACAAAAACACAAAAATATTTTTTGTTTGTCTTTTTGCTTGTGTGCTTAAAGTTGCTATCATGTCAGAATTTGACAAGGTTATCGTTGAAAGCGCTAATGAGGGTAGCACTAGTGAATCCCTTGGGTTAAAGCTTAAATCCATTGATCTCAATCATGATCCTATTGAAATTAGCAATCCTACAAATCTTAAAACTAAAATATATCATGTGGGGAGCGGAAATATTATTGGGAAGAATATTATCCAAGAATTCTTTAATTGCACGGGAGTTATACCAATCATAAGAGGGTCTAACCTTGATAAAAAAAATACTATGTTGATGCCATTGCCATGCTAGTGGTTAAGTTAGAAAGACAATTCGTGTGTATGCATCCTTCCCTACAAAATATATTCTATGAGCTTACCAATATCCATGATCCTAAAATTAAAAAGATTGCTACTATCATTCTTATGCGTGAGTTTGACTATATGATTAGAGAAGCTAGAGATTTGTTTTCTTATTATAAGATGAATTTTGAGCATCCTCCCATAGAAGAAATCCTCCATGATAAATACACTATACGTAGTTTGGAATCTGAAAATTATTCTGCTTATAGGGAGAATCTTAGCAGAAGGGTTCCTTATGCTGAAATTATCAAAACTTTGTACCACCACGCTTGTGATAAATTTGAGTGGATTACTATGGGAATTGATGAAGGATTATTGTTCGAGGATTATTGTTCCCATGGGAATATGAGAACACCACTTAGAAGGTATGGAATCAACACTTGACATCGAAGCAACTCGAAAACCATAAGAAAGGACCTGGGTGTACTACTTTGAGGTCCCACCTATGAGCTTCCAAAATCCGGTTATGCAATCAGGCATAATTGATACAATGAGCAGAAAGTAAAATGCATCCAAATATCAATCTATAGCCTTCTTGTATCAAACCCCATCAACACATAACCAGCTTCGCAAACTCGTCTACCTTAGGCTTTTGAAATGCAACGATACTAGACATGGCAGTACATCTGGACACTCTCTCTAGTACTAGGCGATGCCAAACTCTTATCGCCATGAATAATATGGAAGAAATTTTGAAAACCTGCATACTCATGGAATGAAACTGAAATGGTATCAACTGAGGCACAATGAACCAAAAAACATAAGTATCTTTTGGCGCTCAACTCCCTGGGACCTCGACAAGTCAGAAACTATGTCGATTTCAAAACCCACGTGAACCTAGAAACTATGAAGCGGATAAGGAATAGATTAAAACACTTATGTTACACTTCCTTATCAAAGGGCAGATGGGGAAAGGAGTAAATAGAATTCCTACTCTTCAAAAACTACCTATTATAGCTACCAAAATAGTTTTCTTTCTAGACTCAATAAAGACCATTTATGATCAAACATGGGGCTCCTGTATCTAAAGGTACAGCCGGGCAACCCATATACTGATCATCGGACAAAGTAACATAGAAAGAAGAACACTCTTTATTGTACTCCCATTGGAGACCTATGGTCTCACAAACAGTCAAAACTTAAACAATAGGATGTCTCTTACGTGTCTTATTACTTCACTTCATTCCCTGATGGTGAGGCGCAAGTTCCATCATTGCAGGGGGATAATGAATCAGAGGAAGATGATGTCGCCGCCCAAGCAAAAAATACAACAGATGGCCTACAGTTACAGATCCAGTATTTACCGGTATTGATGCAACAACGGGGAGTGTCGGTGTCAAAACCGGCGGATCTCGGGTAGGGGGTCCCGAACTGTGCGTCTAGGCGGATGGTAACATGAGACAAGGGACACGATGTTTTACCCAGGTTCGGGCCCTCTTGATGGAGGTAAAACCCTACGTCCTGCTTGATTAATATTGATGATATGGGTAGTACAAGAGTGGATCCACCACGAGATCAAGGAGGCTAAACCCTAAAGCTAGCCTATGGTATGATTGTTGTAATGTATGTTGTCCTACAGACTAAAGCCCTCCGGTTTATAAAGACACCGGAGGAGGCTAGGGTTACACAGAGTCGGTTACAATGGTAGGAGATCTACATATCCATATCGCCAAGCTTGCCTTCCACGCCAAGGAAAGTCTCATCCGGACACGGGACGAAGTCTTCAATATTGTATCTTCGTAGTCTTGGAGTCCGGCGGACGATGATAGTCCGGCTGTCCGGACACCCCCTAGTCCAGGACTCCCTCAGTAGCCCCTGAACCAGGCTTCAATGACGATAAGTCCGGCGCGCATAATGTTCGGCATTGCAAGGAGGGTTCCTCCGTTGAATAATCCAGAGAAGACCATGAACACCAGGATAGTGTTCGGCTCTGCAAAATAAATTCCACATTCCACCGTAGAGAGAAGAACGCACATAAATCCAATCTGCTGACATTTTATGCGGCATGACATCACGCCGCTTCCAAGCCTTTATTTGAATCATTTTTTATTATACCACCTCAGCACGTTTAGCGAAGCGGTTTCCTTTGCACGTCCTGTCGAAGGAGAGATCGTGTTCCCCTTATTCCGGGATTCTCATCAATACGGACGTGGGTAACCCAACCGCGCCATTGATGGTGGCGCTTGGGGGATAAGCGAGTTTTACCGGGCCGGTGGGGGACGCATAGTCCTCGTCCACCTATATATAAGGGATAAGGATTTACCTTCTCACCTACGCCTTCTTCCTCCTTTGCTTACCCATCTCCACGCACTCAAGCTCCAACGCCCAAGCTCGCGCATCTCGCCTCGGCCTTCTCCTAATATGTCCGGAGCGGGAGGCAAATGGTTGGCCTCCACCGTCAAGGAGGAGCATATCACCAAGCTGCGCAGCGCCGGATACCTCTCCGGCGACATCGCGCATCGGCTGCCCGATGAGGGGCAGCTCATCCCTACCCCCGGGCCCCATGAGAGGGTCGTCTTTCTTCCCCACTTCCTTCGTGGACTGGGCTTTCCACTCCACCCATTCGTCCGGGGGATCATGTTTTACTACGGCCTGGATTTCCACGATCTGGCGCCGAACTTCATCCTCAACATCTCGGCGTTTATCGTCGTGTGCGAGGCTTTCGCATCCGGCCCCACTTCGGCCTGTGGCTCAAGACCTTCAACGTCAAGCCGAAGGTTGTGAAGGGCACGCAAGCGGAATGCGGAGGCGCCATGTTGGGTAAGTTACCCAACGTCCTTTGGCTCGAAGGGGCCTTCGTGGACTCCGTCAAGGGGTGGCAATCGGGGTGGTTCTACATCACCGAGCCGCGCGAGCCCACATGGGCGGCGGCCCCCGAGTTTAGATCTGGCATCCCCACACAGCTCACCTCCTGGAAAGAGAAGGGCTTGCTGTGGGGCAATCCGAAGGAGCTGACGGGACTCCGAACCTGCATCCAGAAGCTGGTGAGCAATAAGCTCAGGCTCGTCGATGTGGTCCAAGTCATGCTCATCCGCCAGATCCTCCCATGCCAAGAACGGGCATTCAATCTGTGGGAGTTCAATCCGGAACAGCACCAGGCGCTAAGCGGGCTCTTCGATACGACGTATGAAGGTGCCTGGAGGGTGCTGTTTAAGGGTGCCGAAGCCCCCGCATCCGCGACGGAAGATCGCGGATTTTGCTCGCAGCATCCGGCTGACGAGGTAAGTGATTCAACCCCTTTACGGGACACTTGCGGTAATCAAATTGATTCTAAGAGGGTTTCAATCTCTCTTTTCCTTTGACAGGAATGGATGGAGAAGGCCGAGCAGCTCATCAGCCCGGCTCCCATGCCAGAGGACCCAGTGAACGCCCGTCTAGCAGGGCTGCTGGTTCCGGCACTGCACGTGGTGCCGGAGAAGAAGGCCAAGAAGGTGGCCGCGGGGACTCGAAAGAGTTCCCGCCATCAGGCGTCCGACGACGAGGCGGACTCCTCCCCCGAAGACGAGGAGGAGGAAGAAGACTCTCTCCCGGAGGAGGGAGAGAAGAAGAGGAAGGCTTCCCCAACAGGGGAGGCCGAAGGGTCCAAGAGGGGGAGAACTATCCCCCCGGACAGTTTTGCCAACACCACTGTTGGCGAGGAGGAGTGGCCTTTAAGGGCCAGGCGTCCGGCAAGATCGTAAGTATCCGGATCCTTGATGTGCAATTTCTTTCGTATTGCGTAGTGTCCTTCTAATGCCGCATTTTGTCCATAGTCCAGCCGATGATGATCTCCCCGCTTCATCGAGCGGGTCATTGGCCCCGTCGGATGTAGATTCACTTCCGACTGCCACTACCCCCCGCGCCGACGAGGACGCCGAGGTGGGATCCCAGAGAGGGACCCATCAGGAGGAGGCTCCGGAGGCGCCGTCAGGCAGCCTCCCGGACTTTGCGCCGGACTCTACAACGAAACCCGCAGTGGTTCTAGAGTCCGGCAAGCGGCCCCTTCGAAAGAAGGGCAAGACTGTGACACCGGCGACCTCCGTCCAACCGGAGGCGCCGGACAACTTGTTGGAGGCGCTTAAAGGCACTTCCATCGAAGAAGAACACCGCACTCTCATGAGTGCGGTGATTCAGAAGGTTCAGCTCGCCAAGAGCGGGCTGACCGAAGCCTGCAGCAGCCTTCTAACAGGCTTTGAGGTAAGAAGTTAAAGTTATGTAATGTAATACCGCATAGACAGTAGCCCCTGATGCTCAGTTCGGTGTTCGGCAAGAAAAGCCGGACTGAGGATCTAACAAGATAAACGCAGGGTTGCTTATAATATGTTAATATGGGTTCGCAGGCTGTGCTGTTGACCTCTGCCGCACTGACTGCGGAGGTCGGTGTGTTGAAGCAGGACCTCGAGCGGTCCGAGCAAGAGCTCGGCCATGCCAAGAAGCAGCTCGAGGACAAAGAAGGTGAGTAACACCGCTTTGAATAATTACCTTACAGAAAAGGATTTTGGTTGCAATAAAATTAACAAGGATAATATGGGTATTGCAGGGGCCACGAACGAGGTGGCAGCCCTGAAGGAGGCTGTGTCCGCAGCCGAACGCAGTGCGGCCGTGGAACGGGCAGAGCGAGAAAAGCAGGAGGCACGGGTGGAGGAAGTACGGCAAGAGCTCCAGGCTCTCATGGAGAAGCATGAGAGTTTGGAGCGTGACTCCAAGACTCGAGAGTCCGAGCTTGCCTCGGCTCTCAAAAGTGCCAAGTCTGCCAAGGCCGAGGCCCGTAAGGCCCTTCAGGAGGTTGAAGATGTAAAGAAGATAGCGGCGGGTAAGGCATTTTTCATGCAAAGCAAGCATGTTAATGTAAACTACCTGACACTTACCCGCATTCGGAGCTCTCCAGGGGCGTTTGCAGATCTGCCGCGTAGTGCGTCTGATGCTGCCGCATTCTATCGTGGCGAGGAGGGGAGCTCGACGGAGAAGGTCTTCTGGTCTCAGTACGCTGAGGCCGGCCATCCGGTGCCCCCAAGAGACTAGCTGAAATAGCTGGTCAAACTCCACAAGGTAGCTGAGGAGGCCATGAAGGGCCTTATGATCCGGCTGTGGCCTGGACAGGCCCTGCCTGGGAGCTACTTTGGCCTCGTGCGGCGGCTGGTGGATGCGTGCCCCTGGGTGGAGGTCATCAAGCGCTCCGCCTGTATTGAAGGTGCTCGTCGGGCCCTTGCCCGCACAAAGGTGCATTGGGGCAGGTTGGATGCGGAGAAGCTTCTCACGGACCCACCGCCACCGGGCAAGGAGTATCGCACGCTCGAAATGTATTATAAAACTATCCTAAAGGGAGCCCGCGATATTGCGGATGAGTGCCCCAGAAATGTAATCTTTGAGTAAACTCGCTATGTATTATCCTATGCGCTGAAAACTTCGTTCATATGCGCCTTGACCAACGCTTGTTTAATTTAAAATATTACCTTCTGTGCGGCCGTTTATAAAATCTGAGAGATGGCAAGTCGTTGGCTTCAGCCCCCGAGCCGCGAGTGCTGGAGTGTTCGGGATAAACTTGAGCGCTCTTGTTCCCATTTTTGGGTCCATCTAGGGAGGCGCTCAACACAGCGAACAAGGCAACCGGACTTATAATGCTTGAACACTCTCACTTAGCCATAGAATTCTATAATTTTAAATTTCGGCGAAGCCCCTGGTATTCGGAAGACCGAATCCAGGGTGCTATCCACGCCTTCGTCGGACATTGTCCGGAACTTCGCTCGAAGCGGCGTGAGTCTTTAAGGACCCGAAAAAACCTCTCGAACAGCGACCAGTCTCTCGCCTTATCATGCCGGTCAGTTTTAGCTTTCTCCACTAAGGCGCTTGCCCGGCTCAACCAGGGCGCAATCGCAGTGGTTCTCCCAGTGCCACCTTAGCCGACAAAACGGAACGCAAGGCACCAAAACGTGGGAGCCGGGCAAACCCAACTATTGACCCAAGACATGATTTGGAGCCGATTCATATAATGCTATAAGTTCGGGGTGCCTCACTTGTGAAAGTGTTCGGACTTATCACACCGTAATGTGGGGAACATAAGCTCCTGGTGTATTCGGCCGTACCAGAATATACGGGTGCAAGATGTCATGTAATGAACATATATATAAAAAGTAATGCAATTGCAGTCGGAAAGTGTTGCGTTATTTATTAAAGAAAGTCTGCTATGAGTGCGGACTGATACAAATAGTGCGGTAAGCAAGGGATTTGGACTAATTAAACATGTCCCCCTCCAGGGGTGAGCTGCGGACTTGGTGTATATAATCGAATTTAATGCTTGTAAGTGAGACCACCTGAGTGTTTGTCGCAGCCTTCTTTCCTCCCTGGCTGTTGCGTCATGAGTTCGGCAGGTTCATCGCCGGACAGGGCCTCTGGTTAACAGAGTCCTGTGTACACAAAGAAGTAAAGTGAAAAAGAAAAGAAGGGGGCACACTTGCGAGCCCCTGGTGTGGTCGAGCCGCACTCTGGGTCCATTGTGATCGTGCCCCTTCCCTTGCGCCCATGGTATCTCCAAAGCGTAATGATGTACGCGGAGGGTTGTTCTTGCAATCATGTGAGGGCGGGGGTTGGGGCCGCATTGCTACGCGTGCTCTGATCGCGCCAGGTGGTCTTGGTTGGTATTGCTTCGGGCGCGTTTTGCTGTATCCGGCCGTTTAACGGCCGGACTCGAGAATTGCCTTAAAAGGCTGTTCTGTACTTCTGTCGCGAGAGCCGCTGTATGTTCCTCCGTTCGGAGGGAGCGTTCCGTATTTCCGTTGACCGTGATGACTCCACGAGGGCCTGGCATCTTGAGCTTGAGGTATGCATAATGCGGCACCGCGTTGAATTTTGCAAACGCGGTTCGTCCGAGCAGAGCGTGATAGCTGCTGCGAAACGGGACTATGTCGAAGATTAACTCCTCGCTCCGGAAATTGTCCGGGGATCCGAAGACCACTTCCAGTGTGACTGAGCCCGTACAGTTGGCTTCCACACCTGGTATGACACCTTTAAAGGTTGTCTTTGTAGGTTTAATCCTTGAGGGGTCTATGCCCATCTTGCGCACTGTATCCTGATAAAGCAGGTTCAGGCTGCTACCGCCGTCCATCAGGACTCTTGTGAGGTGAAATCCATCGACGATTGGGTCTAAAACCAATGCGGCGAATCCGCCATGGCGTATGCTGGTCGGATGGTCTCTTTGATTGAAAGTGATTGGACACGAGGACCATGGATTGAACTTCGGGGCGACTGGCTCCATCGCATAGACGTCCCTTAGTGCGCGCTTCCTCTCCCTCTTGGGTATATGGGTTGCGTAAATCATGTTCACCGTCCGCACTTGTGGGGGGAAACCCTTCTGTCCTCTGTTGTTTGGCGGTCGGGTCTCTTCCTCGTCGTCACTGTTTAGCCCCTTGTCATTGTTTTCGGCAATTAACTTACCTGCCTGCTTGAACACCCAGCAGTCTCTGTTGGTGTGATTAGCTGGCTTTTCAGGGGTGCCATGTATCTGGCATAAGCGGTCGAGTATTCGGTCCAAATTGGACGGACCCGGAGTGGTTCTTTTGAATGGCTTCTTCCGCTGACCGGGTTTAGAGCCTCGGAATCCGGCGTTGACTGCCGTATCCTCCTTATCATCGCCGTTGATGCGGCGTTTGTTTTTGTTTCGACGTGACCTGCCATTGTTGTCCTTAGTATCCGGACTGCCAGAATTTTTACAGAGATTATTGTTACGAGCTAGCCAGCTATCCTCTCCCGCGCAAAAGCGGGTCATTAATGATGTGAGGGCTGCCATGGATTTCGGCTTTTCCTATCCCAGGTGCCGGGCTAGCCATTCGTCGCGGATGTTATGTTTGAAGGCTGCAAGGGCCTCTGCATCCGGACAGTCGGCGATTTGGTTTTTCTTTGTCAAGAACCGTGTCCAGAATTGTCTGGCCGATTCGTCTGGCTGCTGAATGATGTGGCTTAGGTCATCGGCGTCTGGTGGTCGCACATACGTGCCCTGGAAGTTGTCGAGGAATGCGGCTTCCAGGTCTTCCCAACACCCAATTGACTCTGCGGGCAAGCTGTTGAGCCAATGTCGAGCTGGTCCTTTAAGCTTGAGTGGGAGATACTTGATGGCATGGAGATCCTCGCCGCGGGCCATGTGGATGTGGAGAAGATAATCTTTGATCCATACCGCGGGGTCTGTTGTGCCATCGTAGGATTCAATGTTTACGGGTTTAAACCCTTTGGGGATTTGATGATCCATTACTTTGTCAGTGAAGCATAGCGGGTGTGCGGCTCCTCTGTATTGAGCAATATCACGACGCAGCTCGAGAGAGCATTGTCTGCTGTGTTCGGCCCGGCCGGGGTTATTGTATCCGGCGCGACGGTATTCGTCATGGGTCGTGGGGCGCCCACGTGATCCATAGATGGATCTGGATTGCCTTGCCTTGTCCTCCAATATATCTCGCAAGTCCGGCGCGTTCCCCCTTGGCTTCGTACTTTTGGAGTGATGCCGGGGTACGGTCTTGATTGGGGGCCTGGATGCCTCTCTATCACGACCACGGGGTGGTCGGTCGGCCGTATCGTGCGTTGGTGATGGAGGTATGTACACTTCCTCCTCTAATCGGGGAAGCAACTTGCGTCTTGGGTAGCTTTTGGAGGGGCGTTCGAGTTTATACTCTTCGGCTGCGAGGACCTCTGTCCATCGATCGGCCAGCAGGTCCTGATCAGCTTGAAGCTGCTGCTGCTTTTTCTTTAGGCTGTTTGCCGTGGCGATGAGCCCGCGTTTAAAATGCTCTTGTTCGACGGGATCCCCGGGCACGACGAATTCGTCGTCGTTGAGGCTTGCCTAGTCTTTGGAGGGAGGCATATAGTTATGATCCTCAACCTCTTCGTCTGCCGCCCTCTCGTGAGGGCTTGCTTCTGCATCCTCCTACGTTGAGTCTTGCTGGAGGGGGTTATCTTCGGCACTTTCTGGGGTATTATTATCTCCTGTGCCGGAATCTCCATTCTTGCTGTGGCGGGATTTAGAGCGGCGCCGCTGACGCCGGCGCTTGGGCTGTTTCTTTAAAGAATCTGCCTCCGCTGTTTCTTCGCCGTCCCCGTCTTTTGGGGTGTCCACCATGTATATGTCGTATGACGAGGTGGTCTTCCAGTGCCCTGTAGGCGCTGGTTCCTGTTCGTCTCCAGCATCGTCATCCATAGCGTCGATGTCTTCGGAGTCGTAGTCTAGCATGTCGGTTAGATCGTCGACAGTGGCTACAAAGTGGGTGGTGGGTGGGCTCTGAATTTCTTCGTCGTCTGTATCCCAACCATCCTGGCCATAGTCTGGCCAGGACTCTCCCGATAACGAGAGGTACTTTAGCGAATTTAGGATATCGCCAAAGGGCGAGTATTGGAAGATGTCCGCGGCGGTGAATTCCATAACTGGCGCCCAATCCGATTCGATTGGTAGGGGCGTGGGAGGTCCGGAGTCCGGCAAGGAGTCCGGCACCTCGGAATCACGAGTTTCGCGAGGGACAAGATTAGCGTTCGGCTTCATCGCCGTGGAAGTTGAAGCCCCCGAGGTGGTGTCCATCCACCGATCCTCTATCTGGGCGATCGGCTCCGGACTAAAGGCCGAAGCGGATTCATGTGCGGCCACCAAGGCACTGTTCGGCGGCAGAGCTAGATCATGCCTATCGCAACAGTGTGGCGCGCTCGGCTTTGGCTCGAGCCCGTCGAAGATCAAGTCTCCGCGGATGTCGGCCGTGAAGTCTAGGCTTCCGAATCTGACCTGATGGCCAGGGGCGTAGCTTTCGATCTGCTCCAGATGGCCAAGGGAATTAGCCCGCAGTGCGAAGCTGCCGAATACGAAGATCTGTCCGGGGAGAAAAGTCCCAACCTGGACAGCATTGTTGACTGAAGATGCCATCGAGCCTATTGGTGACGACACAGAGGAACTCTCAATGAAAGCACCAATGCCGGTGTCAAAACCGGCGGATCTCGGGTAGGGGGTCCCGAACTGTGCGTCTAGGCGGATGGTAACAGGAGATAAGGGACACGATGTTTTACCCAGGTTCGGGCCCTCTTGATGGAGGTAAAACCCTACGTCCTGCTTGATTAATATTGATGATATGGGTAGTACAAGAGTGGATCTACAACGAGATCAAGGAGGCTAAACCCTAAAGCTAGCCTATGGTATGATTGTTGTAATGTATCTTGTCCTACGGACTAAAGCCCTCCGGTTTATATAGACACCGGAGGAGGCTAGGGTTACACAGAGTCGGTTACAATGGTAGGAGATCTGCATATCCGTATCGCCAATCTTGCCTTCCACGCCAAGGAAAGTCCCATCCGGACACGGGACAGAGTCTTCAATCTTGTATCTTCGTAGTCTTGGAGTCCGGCGGACGATGATAGTCCGGCTGTCCGGACACCCCCAAGTCCAGGACTCCCTCAGTAGCCCCCGAACCAGGCTTCAATGACGATAAGTCCAGCGCGTATATAGTCTTCGGCGTTGCAAGGCGGGTTCTCCCTTCAAGTTCCATGTACCTGCCGAACAGTGTCCGGCTTTATCATAAATACTGTGTTTCTCGGCTTCTATGCCCAATAATGGTCTTTTTCCACGTGCCGCACGAATGCGAAAAGCCAGGGTGTCTTTTATGTTTCACCCCCTAGTCGTGCGAGTCGTCCGCCTACAAAAGAGGCAAAAATCCAGATCCAAACCGCACCATCTTCCTCCCGCGAATACTCCATCGGAGCGCCCTTGACCTAAAAATCCATTCCATCATTGACCGTCGACGCGACTCCTCTTCTCGCGCTCCCGGCCCATCGCCAGGGGATTGGAGGAGGTGCTCTGGTCCGCACAACGAGCTGTTAAAGCTCCAAGCGGGGGGATATCTCCCTCCGGCCTTCATGGTCCCAGTTCGAGCCGGGCTGGTCACTTATCAAGGTGGGAGGCAAGCGGAGGCTACCCCAAGTCCCAACAAAGGGGAGCGGGTATGCTTCGTCCCTTATCTGATAAGGGGACTCGGATTCCCAATACATCCGTTCCTCCGCGGGCTCCTGGAGTTCTACGGACTCCAGCTCCACCACCTCACGCCCGCTTCTGTCCTGCATATCGCGGGCTACGTAGCTCTTTGTGAGCTATTCCTGGGCATTGAGCCCCATTTTGCATCGTGGAAGAGGCTATTCTGCCTCGTACCTCGTTCTCACGAGGGATCCATATATCAAGTGGGCGGCGCCGAAATATGGCGCATCACCGGGACCGGATACCCATCTGGTACTCCCAAGAAGGCGTCTGAAGACTGGCCTTCAGAGTGGTTTTTCATAGGAGACGCTCCGCTGCCGGACCCAGTCCGGCTTGGCCTCCCGGAGTTTAGTGCTGCTCCTCTAAAGAAACGCCTCAGCTGGCGCCCACGGAGCCCCCGATTGGAGGAAGACAAGAGCGTCCATTACTTGATGGGCCGAATAAGATTACTGGCCCATTCCGGGTTGACCATGATTGGAGTCATGGCGACATGGATCATGCGGGGGGTACAGCCATTGCAATACAGAGGCCACCCCATGTGGGATTTTAACGGGGAGGACGATGCCACCCGTCATGGCCGCAAAGGGCCGGATTCGACCGAGGATCTGGTGGAGATCCTTTCCAGCCTGTACAAGGGGGAAAAGGAGGACTTCCTTTGAACGAACCCTTTGAATGGGTTTTCCATGAACAACCCTAGAGGATGGGTAAGCGAACACCTTTAAGGGCTCAACCCATGCTTTCGAAGTTTAAGCTTCTCACATTATGTCATCGGCGCAGGATCTACGCCGGACTGTGGAGGACATGGTAAGTCCCGTTCCGCAACCCGAGGATCCAGAAAGATACCCGGATCCGGCCTCCGAAGAGGATCCGGACATCGAGGTGGAGCTGATCGACGGGGTATTTCACCAGCTCAGCACGGATAATGCTTTGGTCGCCATTACGGCGGACTACCCCGGACTGTATCCGGCTTCCCAGGTGACTGTGACCGAGGTCCGGACACCATTATCTCTTCCTTGCCCATTTCTGACCTTCGCGAACGACGGTATTTTACAGGAAGCGCCTTCACGGCGCGAAGCCGATCCCGCGGCGGCTGACCAACAAAGGTCAGTCCGGTCCAGCAGGCGGAAAAGGAGCGCGGTACGGACTGAAACGTCGCCGCAAAGGTATAACCCGTATTTGAATTTTCAGAGCAACGTTCCTAGGAAGTGTCTGAGTGCTCATGATCTTTATAGGAGAAAAAGCGCTCGCCGGACTGCGGGCGCGGAAGTTGCCGATCCAACCTATACCGTCCAGGCTCCAGCGCCCGGCCTGGAGGGGGAGGCAAGCGCAAGACGCGGGCCGGATCCTTCTCCAACGGAGGACACCGACAGACTGTCCGCCACCAAATCTGAGGTGGAGAGCACCATGAACCATAGGCGCCGCCGGACAGTGTTTCATGAAGCGTGCTTCTCCCCTGAGGCATTGGACGCCTTTAACGCAGGGGACGCGCACCTCCGTGCCGCTCAAGATGGGTTTACCAGAGCCACGGAGCAGTATGTGAAAGACATACGGGTAAGGGAATTTTGATGGTTATGTATACCAGTAGCCCCCGAGACTTGAAGCTGTTATGTTAACGGATTTAAGGATCAATTAAAACGCAGGCTCTTACCGAGAAGAATGCCGAGTTGTCTTAGGAGCTGCAAGAATGCAAGGCCCAACTTGAGGCCGCACTTGCTGCCGCAGGAGGAGACGCAGAGACCCCTCCTGGTAACACATTTTTATTAACAAATATAAGCGCTGTGCGGCGTGCGCGCAAGTCTAATAATGACTGTGCAGGTGCCGTCGGACAAGATCCGGACAGGCAAGGATTACTGCGCCAGCTGAAGGCCGGCGAGAGTGTGCTGAATAGGGTGCAGCAAGAAAGGAACAAACTCCAGGATGCCAACGCCAAGCTCGGAGAAGAGCTGAAAGGCGCTCGCGCCAGGCTGTCCGGCTCCGTTAAGGAGAATGAGCGGCTTCGTTGCGGCATTTATAGTAAGTGCTTGAGCGGACTCCTTTGAAAAGAAGAGTTCGGCGAGGAAGTATATTGACATGATATGTCTTGTAGGTATACTCACAGGTCGCCCTGCAGAGGAGATGCCCATATCAATGGGTGATCAACTTCCCGAACTGTTGCAACTGCTCGAATGAGTTCGGCAAGCAATGAGCGGCGTCGTCCAGGCTTTATGGCCAGCCCTCTCCCTACCCGAGGGCCTTGGGGAGCTTGCGGAGAAGCTTCAGGGAGTGCGGCAGCGCTTCCGTTTGTGGAAGATTTCGGCTTGCCGTCAAGGTGCCAGGGAGGCTTGGGCCATGGTGAAGACGCGTTATAAGAAGGCGGATCCCAACCATATGGCCAAAGTTGGACCGGTGGGGCCCGATGGGAAGGAGATCCCTGTGAGTTTAGTATATAGCCAAGTAGAGTTGGCTGCTAAGTTTGCCCAACGGGACTGTAAGTTAGACAGCATGTTAGACGAGATTGAGGAGGAATACAATCAGTAAATTTGACAATGTATGTTTTCCTTTAAAGTGACATGTGAAATGCCTTCTAGCCGGATTGTAGATCGTTTGTCTTTGCCGACCTTTTCGCTTCGACCTCGGGACCCTAGAGTCCGGAGTGTGTCCGAATACCTTTGTGGATGAGAAACAACCGTGGTATGCATGGAGACCAGGCGTAGGGGTCATTAGTGCTTTATCAGACAAGTGCCCAACTAGTTATGTTATATTACATGGTTAGTAAGAAACATCTTCCAGGGAGAATAGTTCCGTTAAGGGTTCCTTTCCCTAGGAGGCATGCCCTAAAGTGCATGTCCGGACTGCAAAGAGAGCAGAAAAACATCTGGGGGCGGATAAATAAATAGGTAAAAAAGTCATCTTTTAAGTCACCGACCGAATATTCCCTTAAGAACGCTAGCTTTCGGCTTCACCCAGTCTGAGGTACACATCCGGCTGACCCGGCAGTAACAATCGCAGAGGTGCTCCCTTTACCTCCTAGCCGAGCAATCGGGAACGTAGGGGTAAGCACAGGAGCCAGGCAACCCAGCTTGGCCAAAACTTAAGTCATATCGATGCATATAATGGTGAGTAAAAGGTACATGTGGAAGCTTAACACATGTGCTGGGTATGAAACCCTTATAATTAAGCTTCTGTAAGAGAAGCCCCCAGGAATAATGAGTGCGGATGGCACATCACGTGTATGCAAAAAATGCGAAAGTAGGCCCTTAAGGGCTTATGAATAAAAAGGTGTGAAAAGAGAAACAAAAGACAGCCGAAATGTAAAAGTTTGGACGGGGGAAGGGGACGAACTCTTAGTCCGGCGCTAGGCATAGAATCTTCTGAGGCGGGCTGCGTTCCATGGGTTCGGCTCGAGTCGGTTATCCGACGCATTTCGTAGACGGTACGCTCCGCCGGTCAGGACTTGATCGATAATGAAGGGGCCCTCCCATTTGGGCTTGAGCTTGTCCTTTTTCTTGTCCGGCAGGTGTAGAACTAGTTCACCAATGTTATAAGACTTAGCCCGTACTTCTCTGCTTTGATATCTTCGGGCCTGCTGCTGATAGAATGCGGAACGAGCCTTGGCGATGTCGCGTTCTTCCTCCAATGTGTCCAAGCTGTCCTGCCGATCCAGCTCGGCCTCTCTTTCTTCATACATGCGCACTCGAGGTGAGTCATGAATAATGTCGCAGGGCAGGACTGCCTCTGCGCCGTAGACCATAAAAAATGGTGTGAATCCGGTAGTACGGTTAGGCGTTGTCCGCAGCCCCCAGAGTACGGAGTCGAGCTCCTCGACCCATTGCGTGTCGGATTTAGTAAGTGACCGCACTAGTCTGAGTTTAATGCCGCTCATTATTAGACCATTTGCTCGTTCCACTTGACCGTTGGTTTGAGGGTGATAAACTGAAGCGTAGTCAAGCTTGATGCCCATATTTTTGCACCATGACTTAACCTCGTCGGCTGTGAAGTTCGTGCCATTGTCGGTGATGATGCTGTGGGGGACTCCGTAACGGTGTACTACCCCGGATATAAAGTCTATCACTGGTCCGGACTCTGCCGTTTTGACCGGTTTGGCCTCTATCCATTTGGTGAATTTATCCACCATGACCAATAGGTACCTTTGCTTGTGGGTTCCCCCTTTAAGGGGTCCAACCATATCAAGCCCCCAGACCGCGAACGGCCAAGTAATGGGTATAGTTTTGAGGGCGGTGGGCGGCATATGGCTCTGATTAGCAAAGAGCTGACAACCAACACATCACTGGACTAAGTCCTGGGCATCTGCCCGGGCCGTCGGCCAATAAAATCCTGTACGGAATGCCTTTCCTACAAGGGCCCGGGCTGCTGCGTGGTGTCCGCCTAGTCCGGCATGAATTTCAGCCAGGAGGTTTCGCCCTTCCTCTTCGGAGATACACCTTTGAAGGACTCCGGTTGTACTTTCTTATAAAGTTCTCCCTCATGGACCTGGTAGGCTTTCGATCGCCGGACTATGCAGCGGGCCTCGTTTTGGTCTTCAGGAAGTTCCTGCCTAAGTAAGTAGGCTAGGAACGGTTCTGTCCACGGGGCGATTACTGCCATTATGTCGTGGGCTGAAGGTGTTATGTCATCGGCTGGATCGCCGATTGGCGCTGTTTTTTCCGGTTTGTCACTTCCGGGCTCCTCTTCCCATAGTACGGATGGCTTGAAGAGCCGTTCCAGGAAGATATTTGGAGGGACAGCATCACGTTTCGCACTGATGCGTGCCAGTACGTCGGCCGCTTGGTTATTATCTCGGGCTATGTGATGGAATTCCAGTCCTTCAAACCGAGCTGACATTTTTAGGACAGCATTGCGATATGCTGCCATTTTCGGATCCTTGGCGTCAAAGTCTCCATTTATTTGGGATATTGCAAGGTTTGAATCCCCGCGCACCTCTAGGCGTTGAATGCCCATGGAAACTGCCATCCGGAGACCATGTAACAGGGCCTCGTATTCGGCTGCGTTGTTGGAGTCGGTGTACATTATTTGAAGTACGTACTGGACTGTGTCCCCGGTTGGGGACGTCAATACGACGCCAGCCCCCAGTCTGGCCAACATTTTAGAGCCATGAAAGTGCATAACCCAATTGGAGTATGCGCCGTACTCTTTAGGGAGTTCGGCTTCGGTCCATTCAGCGACGAAGTCAGCCAAAACTTGTGACTTTATAGCTGGCCGAGGTTTGTAGGATATATCAAATGGTAAGAGCTCAATGGCCCATTTTGCAATCCTGCCCGTTGCGTCACGGTTATTTATGATGTCATTGAGTGGTACTTCGGAGGCCACTGTTATCGAACACTCTTGAAAGTAGTGTCGGAGCTTCCGGGATGCCATGAACACCGCATACGCGATCTTATGATAGTGTGGGTAACGGGATTTGCAAGGAGTTAACACAGTGGATACATAATACACTGGTTTTTGGAGAGGGAATTTATGCCCTTCTGTTTCTCGTTCGACGACGAGTACCGCGCTTACAACTTGATGCGTTGCTGCGATGTATAACAACATTGGTTCGCCCAGATTGGGCGCAGCCAGGACCGGATTTGTTGCCAATATGGCCTTTATTTCTTCGAGTCCGGCAGTGGCAGCATCCGTCCACTCGAAGTGTTTGGTGTGCCTGAGGAGGCGATAGAGGGGCAACGCTTTTTCTCCTAGACGGGAGATAAAGCGGCTTAGAGCTGCCACGCATCCTGTTAGTTTTTGTATTTGTTTGAGGTCTTTTGGAATGTCCAATTGTGACAGAGCTCGGATTTTAGTTGGATTTGCTTGGATTCCTCTACCGGATACAATGAAGCCCAGCAGCTTTCCGGCTGGTACGCCGAAAACACATTTTTCTGGGTTCAGCTTGATGTCATATGCTCTGAGGTTGTCGAACGTGAGCCTCAAATCGTCTACTAGAGTTTCGACATGTTTTGTTTTGACGACTACGTCGTCTACGTATGCCTCGACTGTCTTGCCGATCTGGGTAGCCAGGCATGTTTGAATCATGCGCTGATATGTTGCCTCGGCGTTTTTAAGTCTGAAGGGCATCGTGTTGAAGCAGAATGGTCCGTAAGGAGTGACGAATGCTGTTGCGGCTTGGTCTGTTTCTGCCATCTTGATTTGATGGTAGCCAGAGTATGCGTGAAGGAAGCACAATGAATCGTACCCTGCGGTAGCATCGATAATTTGGTCGATGCGGGGGAGAGGGAAGGGATCCTTTGGGCAAGCCTTATTGAGGTCTTTAAAATCGACATAGAGGCGCCAGGATTTGTCCTTCTTTGGTACCATTACCAGATTTGCTAGCCAATCCGGATGTATGATATCTCTGATGAATCCGGCTTCCAGTAGTTTGGCTAGCTCTTCTGCCATTGCCTGTCTTTTGGGTTCGGAAAATCGTCAAAGAGCCTGTTTGACTGGCTTAAACCCTTTTAGGATGTTTAGGCTATGTTCTGCCAACCTGCGTGGGATTCCGGGCATATCCGAAGGATGCTAGGCGAAGATGTCCCAATTTTCCCGAAGGAATTCACGCAGTGCGGCGTCTACTTCAGGGTTCAATCGTGCCCCAATGGAGGCCGTCTTTGTTGGGTCCGTTGGATGGACCTGGAATTTTATTATTTCATCTGCTTGTTTGAAGGAGGTGGACTTGGATCTTTTATCGAGTATCACATCGTCCCTGTTCACCGTAGAGCGCAGTGCGGTGAGTTCTTCTGCTGCTAAGGCTTCGGATGGTGCCTCCAGGGCTAGTGCGGCTGTCTTGTTCTCGGCGTGGAGTGCTATGTCCGGATCACTAGCGAGAGTGATTATTCCGCCGGGCCCAGGCATTTTGAGCTTCATGTACCCGTAATGAGGTACTGCTTGAAAAATTGTGAATGCCTCTCGTCCTAATATAGGGTGATATCCGCTGTTGAACGGGGCCACTTGGAACGTGACTTCTTCGGATCTGTAATTGTCCGACGTACCGAACACCACATCGAGTGTGATTTTTCCGGTGCAGCGCGTTTCCCGGCTAGGGATTATTCCTCTGAAGGTTGTGCTGCTTCACTCAATACGGCTCCAATCGTTTCCATTTTTCGCAGAGTTTCCTCGTAAATGAGGTTTAGTCCGCTGCCGCCATCCATGAGGACTTTTGTCAGTCGAAAGCCGTCCACTATGGGACTAAGCACCAGTGCGGCTGGCGCTCTGGCTGTTCGGAATTTTGGTTCGTCGCTGGCGTTGAAGGTAATAACTGTATCGCTCCATGGATTTGCTGTTGCTACTTGGTAGACTTCGGTGAGCCCGCGGATTGTTCGTTTTCGCATATTATTTGATGCGAAGGTCTCGAAGACTGTTGATACCGTACCGGTATTGTTGGAGTGGTTTCCCGGGGCTAGAAGCTCCTCGCCACTTTTGGCCACCTGTCGTAATATCCAACATGCTCGAAGGCTATGTGTTGGGACGGCTCCCTCTGTACTATGAAGCTTACAGGGTCCATTGAGCCATCCCTCCAGTACGGTTCCGTGCCCTTTATTGGGTTTTTGCTTTTTCGTTCTTGCATCTGGGGCCTGAGTGTGAGGCACCCTTTTGTTGCGGATTGGGGTCGAGGCCGGATTATCCCAAAATTGGTTTTCGGTTTCCGGAAACTCTCCATTGCACAGTACTTTTGTACTATGGACGCCAGATCAGTGAAGCGTGTAATTTTACGACGATCGATGGCGTTCAATATTCCCTTATCCGTGCAATTATTGCAGAAGAGTGAGATTGCGTTTTCCTCTCGGCAGTCCTTTATCCTGTAGTGATGTACTGTTTAAGCGGGCTCTTGCCGTATTAGAGATAGATCGCATATGTCTGGGCGGGCGGGTGGACTAAAATCCGGATCCCCGCCCATCTTGGGGCTTAAAGGCCGAGGAGTTTCCGAATTCGGAAGCCTGGGTTGCTGGACACGATCCAGCGAGCCCGGAGCGGTGCATGGTTTTAAGTTCAATGCTTGATTGAAGTCCGTCCCTCCGCGGAAATCCGGCCTGGAGGGTTCGGGAATCCGGACGTGACTAGTTTTCAATATAGGCGAAGAGTTGCCGTATTGCTCCTCTACCACTGCGACGTGGTGGGTGGCCTGGGGAGAGTTAATCTCTCTCAGATCGGTTTTAAGCCCAATCTGATTGTAGTCTGTAGCGACTCCCAGGGCGGCGATGCGATCCAAGAGCTCGTTAACAGACGAGAGCTCTATTGGATTCAACTGTTCGGCAGATTTCGAGCTGACGCGAAGATTGCTTCTGACGACTTGAGAAGTCATTGTCGAAGCGGTGGCCGGACAAGCGGTTATAAGAAAACCACCTAGCCGGATAGTTTGGCCGGCGGCCAAGGCCCCTTTGGCGAAAACACCGTCTTTGAAGACGGGTGGAGGCATCCTTCCTATCGGTGACGACACAGAGGAACTCTCAATGAAAGCACCAATGTCGGTGTCAAAACCGGCGAATCTCGGGTAGGGGGTCCCGAACTGTACGTCTAGGCGGATGGTAACAGGAGACGAGGGACACGATGTTTTACCCAGGTTCGGGCCCTCTCGATGGAGGTAAAACCCTACGTCCTGCTTGATTAATATTGATGATATGGGTAGTACAAGAGTGGATCTACCACGAGATCAAAGGAGGCTAAACCCTAAAGCTAGCCTATGGTATGATTTTTGTAATGTATCTTGTCCTACGGACTAAAGCCCTCCGGTTTATATAGACACCGGAAGAGGCTAGGGTTACACAGAGTCGGTTACAATGGTAGGAGATCTACATATCCGTATCGCCAAGCTTGCCTTCCACGCCAAGGAAAGTCCCATCCGGACACGGGACGGAGTCTTCAATCTTGTATCTTCGTAGTCTTGGAGTCCGGCGGACGATGATAGTCCGGCTGTCCGGACACCCCCTAGTCCAGGACTCCCTCACCAAGGTAACCTTTGTTTCGGAAATTAAAACCTCTAAGATAAAACCTGTTGATTTGAACACTCGTTTTGACATGGCCAACAGTGTTGTAGTTCCTTCCAAGGGGCGCTCTGGGGGACTTTGGCTGATGTGGAGTGATGATCTACAAGTGAATGTACATACTTCTAATTTCCATGTTATCTTAGCTACTGTTCTTAGTATAGCCAGTAAGGAGGAGTTTGTTCTGGTTTGCATATATGGAGATCCATACCATTGCCAAACAAACCAGATTTGGGAGATAGTGGCATTTTTGTGTATGATAATGTCAGCAAGCCTGTAGTTTGTATGGGAGACATGAATGACATTCTCTATGATATGGACAAAAGTACTCCCTATGTTAATACTAATCGTATGAATGCTTTCCGCAATCTTGTGAAGTCTTGTGGTTTGATTGATCTTGGTTATAGTGGGTCTGCTTATACCTGGACTAACAAACGTTTTTCCACTAATCCAACTTATGAAAGACTTGATAGATGTTTGGTGAATGCTGAGTGGTGTGCTCTTTATCCGAATACAAATGTCTATAATCTTCCTATTACTCTGAGTGATCATGCTCCCATACTTATTTCTACTGATGGTAAATTTTGAAAACCTATGCAAACATTCAAATTTGAAAATTGGTGGCTCATGGAAAAGGATTTTCATTCATATGCAAAGGCTGTGTGGGCTAGTACTGCTCATAAACCTTTCTATGCTAGAACTAATCATCTTGCAGGATCTCTCAAGAGGTGGTGCAAAAAGAAGAAGTCTATCAATCAGGAACTCAACTCTCTTGAAGAACAGATAAAAAGTATCCAAATGAAGCCAATTTTGGAACAGGACCACAAGTTGGAGGCCTCACTCATAAGCAGGTATGATGAAAATATGACTAAACTTACTGAATTTTATAGACAAAGGGCAAAAAAGCATTGGGCAACAAAAGGGGACAGGAATACTTCTTACTTTCATCAGGCTGTTCTGAAAAGAAGAAGGAAAAATCAAATTGTTTCCATTAGAGACCATAACAATATGACTCATTTTAAACTTGAAAATATTGCAAACACTTTTGTCCAATACTTTAAGAAGATTGTTGCCTCTGATAGAACTAACAAAGGCAGGCCATACATAAGGACAGAGATGAGTACAGACCAGCAGGACCATACAAATAGCATTCCAGATAAGCACGAAGTTTGGCAAATTCTTAGAGAAATGAAGAGAAATGCTTCTCCAGGACCTGATGGATTAAATGTTGCCTTCTTCATAGCAGCCTGGGATTGGATTGGAGATGATGTGGTCAATCTAGTGAGAAGTTTCTATGAAACAGGTATAATGCCAAGTCATATCAATAAAACTAATAGTGTCCTTATTCCAAAGAAATTGGTTTGCATTACTCCGGCTAATTTTAGACCCATCAGCCTATGTAACGTGGTATATAAAATCATTGCCAAATCATTAGCTCAAAGGCTCAAGACTCATCTTCCTGATTATATTCACCCCTCTCAATAAGCTTTCATTCAGGGGAGGAGGATTAGTAATAATATTATTATAGCTCAAGAAATTACTCACTCTTTTAATCTGAGCACTTGGAATGCTCCTTCCTTCATGGTTAAAATTGATCTTGCCAAGGATTTTGATCGACTAGAATGGAATTTTGTAGTCTTGGCTCTTGCATGTAAAGGGTTGCATGAGCATTTCATTAACTTGATCTACGCTTGCATCTCCTCACCCACCTTTTCCGTTATTATTAATGGCCAACCATATGCCAAGTTTAGGAATAACAAAGGCATAAGGCAAGGCTGTCCACTATCTCCCTATCTTTTCGTTCTTGCTATAAATGAGCTATCCATTTATTTGCTAGAAGCAATGATGTCTAACCAACTCATAGGAATTTCTCTTGGCCCTAATTGCCCTGCCATCCACTCACTCATGTTTGCAGATGATCTATTAGTTTGTGGCCAAGCTTCCATACAAGAGGCAACTACAATGAGTCAACTCATTCAAGCTTTCTACAATAAATCAGGTCAGACACCAAACTGGCATAAATCTGGAATTATTTTTAGCAAAGGTGTGGATAATAATATTAGGCAAGCAATCAAAAGCATATTTCTCGTTCCAGACATAGATCAACACACCATTCATTTGGGACATCCCCTTATTCTCCCGGCCAAGGATAGATCCACAGCTTATAATTTTGTCATTGACAAATTTAGAGCTAAGCTCCCAGGTTACAAGGCAAATAAACTATCCCATGCAGCGAGACTCACCCTCATTAATTCAGTTTTTGCTTCCATCCCCGTATACTACATGTCCAATATTCTTTTCCCCAAAAAATTCTTATCCAAACTCACTGCAATCATTAGAAACTTTTGGTGGACAGGGATGAGAGAGGAAAATAATTCAAAATCTGTTTGTCTTCGAGCTTGGAAAGACATTTGTTCTCCAAAAAATGAAGGAGGCCTTGGGATAAAAATATGCAAGCAACAAACCAAAGTTTAATTCTTTCAGCAGCCTGGAGAATAGTTGAGGATTCCAATAGCCATCTATCTAAAATCCTCAAATCCAAGTACTATCCTCATACTTCTTTTTGGAAAGCTAGTCACAGTGTTCCCAAATCAGCTTTTTGGACATCCATCTTGAAAGTTAGACATATGCTTATTGCAAATTCTTTCTATCAACTTACAGAAGGGAACATTTCTCTTTGGAGCACCCCTTGGTATAACTCGTGGGATACCATTTACGACCATCTCATCGTCCAATCTAGAGATTATGTTTATCCATCTCTTGTTAAAGAACTCTGGCTTCCAAATCAGAAAAAATGGAATAATCAATTGATTGATAATCTCTTTCATCCAGAAGTTGCTTTGGTCATGAAGCAAGTTCCAATCATTCAGAAATAGGGGAAGATATCCTTTGTTGGAAGCTTACTCCTACAGGGAAATTCACAACCAAGAGTGCATATAGATTATGTATGCAGGTCTTTCAAGAAGAAGGAGAACCACGACCAAGAGCTATTTCAGTCAACTGAAAGGAGCTTTTGAAACAAGTTTGGAAAGCAAAAGATTTGCGCCAAGGGTACAAACATTTGCATGGTGGTTAATCAGGAAAGCACTTCCAACGGGTAAGAGAGTGGGTAAATACACTACTCATATAAATAAATTTTGCTCTAGATGTGGAATAGAAGAAGATGAGCAGCATATTCTTTTTTCACGCCCTTTCGCCAAAGCTGCTTGGTTTGTTCATCCATGGCATATCAGAATAGATGAACTCTTGAAAGATTGTAGATCTGTCACAGATATGATTTCTTGCATTCTTAACTCCAACCATCCACATGCTACTTTAAGCAATATATTTACATTTATATGGTGTATGTGGAAGTCAAGGAATGACAAACTGTTTCAAAAAAAAAGAAAGCTCCCCTCTGCGGGTTTTTTATGCAGCTCAAGCACTTGAAAAGTGCTTATCACAAGAAGAGGAAGCCCTGGAGCAAGCACACCAAAAGGAAAGAAAGAAGGAAATCCAAACAGTAAATTCTCATGTGCAGAGAACAACAATAAATTTGTCACATATACCAGCAAAAAATATAGTCTTCATAGATGCGGCATGGAAGGAACAAGATAAACATAACAACAGTACAATAATTGGATTAGGTGTTCTATTGTAGGTAAATCAAGGATGCAGAAGATTGAAGGTTCAAATCTGGGCTACATGTCATCATGCAAAATTACCCTTTCAAGCAGAAGCGCAAGCTTTAGTGCTTGCAGCCAACATAATAATCAAGTTACAAATACAGGGGGTGACAATCTTCACGGACAACTTGTCCCTGGCAAACATAGCTGCTACAAGATCACCAAGAACAGATCCAGGACACTGGGAAATTAGAGGTTTACTTGCAGAATTTTGTGCAATCACTGGTCCTACTTCAATCCAGGTGTTCCATATCTCAAGAATCCATAACAAAGAAGCTCATGATTTAGCCCAACTACAAATCCAGCATAAAGCAACTCAAACATTTCAAGTCTCTTGCAGCAATGTGAATCATATTCAGGAAGATTGTCCTTTGAAGTTATTATGTGCATGTATGAAAATTCAGGGAATTGTAACTCTCAATGTAAACTGCTTGAACTCTGAATAGATTGGCGCCTTTGGCGCCTTTGGCGCCTTTGGTTGTTCAAAAAATAATAATTACTTCATTCCCCAATTATGTCGTTATGGCTAGCAACATATAGAAATTGCTCATATATCAGAAAGTCCTTGTTACTGCCCTATCACTCGGCGTCGGTTTTCCATTTCTTTATACAAAACATTTACATTTATTCTTATCATATTACAAACTTAATGAGCATATTTTATATTACGTAGTAAGCATATTAACAACACGATAATGCCGCCAAATATTAATATAATGTTCTTTGTTATACCATTTTAACTTGTATTATTAAAAAAATACTGACATTGTGCTAAATTGAATTTTATTTTGTGAAAAAACGTTGTGCTAGTTTACTCCTTTTTGGTGATGAAAAATATAATACAAAAAAGGCATGGCTTATTGAGTCATTTTTTACAATTGCATAGATTGCATATTGCATATGTATTTCTTTGTGTGATTTTAATATACCTAAATATCTTGGTAGATCTCTAAAGTGTATGATCCCACAAACATGTTAATAGCATTTTTAATGTTAGATTAAGTTAAGTAAATGTGTACAAACTTCTAGAGTACAAATTTAACTATTGACATAATTATTTTCTTTTTTTCATAGTCAAATCTCAAGTGTGACTTATACGTTATATGGGTTCGGTAATAAATTGACAATGGTTGTTGATGAAAATGGTGATCAATAAGACCCAACAATCCTAACAATATGTTAACCAAACCAACTATATTTCATTATTTTTTATCAAGTTTATTTATATTTTGTTCCGTGCAACACACCGAGAATCAAGAAATTCATACTAATTAGACCCATCATAGATGGTTGATACACGTGTGTCACGATTGTTGTAGCAACGTGGTGGCAATCAAGATTATCATGGATGCCATTAGCATAGCGTGCACAATAAATATTTAATTAGGGGGCGTGACTGTTTCTATTTTCCTTTGGTGAAATGATAAAAAGTAGAATTGCGATCTCCCGAACTCACCCTCCCTAGTGACACCGTAGATAAGAACATGTGAAAGGATCGGAGACCCTGACTAGAGGGGTAAATAGGAAACTACAAACTTTTAAACTAACTTCCAATTTAGGGATAGTGTCGATGAAGTAAGTTCTCTAGATATGAAATTTACGGTGAGAACAAAATACATGGCAAGCAAGCTAATAAACTAGGTAATCTAGCTAGGAAGTGGAACAATTAATGGTATGGAAATGAATTAACCATACAAGTTGGAGATGAGGATGTATCCCATAGTTCACTCTTGGGAGAGTGGTAATCTCCATTGGGGAGATGCAAAAGCCAAAGCTCCGGAGCGCAACCAAGTGGCTCAGGTTTTGTTCCTTTGAGTCCCCCAACGGATGAGCTTCAAATCACTTGTGGTTAATCCTGAAGGCGACCGCCAGACCTTCACAAACTTCTTGGAGCACATCACACACAAGGAAGCTTCTAGGAATGACGCCTACTACTAGGAGTCCCAAGTATCCAAGAGTAACAAGTTTGGTTATGAACAACTATGGGGATCACGAATTGGTTTGGTGGAACTGTAGATCGGGTGATTCTCTATCAATGCTCAAAGTGTGGTGAAGTTTGAGTGGTGAAATCTGTAAGTGCATCTAGTGCCCCTTAGTGATTTTGGTGTATTGAAGACTTATAGGTTAAGTAACTGATGCGTTTGTGAGTGTACACAGGTCTATAAGTCTATGAGGAGTTTGATATTTACAGAGAAAGTCGACCCCTAAAAATGAAGTTCTTCGACTGAAGACTTTGAAATTCTGAAGACTTTCCGAAGACTTTGATAGTGAAGAAATTGGTGTGACCTTGAAGACTTGGTATTCACTTGAGGGACATGAAGCGTGAAGACTTTTGTTTTCGTAGTTTCATTCTCTCTTTCTTGAGTCATAGGAAACACCGTACTGTTAAAGGGGGTCGAGGAAATACTAAGGAAAATTTCCATGTGATGCTCAACTCAAAATCCTACACTTACCAATCCCTTCGAGTGAAGCCATTGGAAATCTCATACAGTTCAGTCAATTTCTTCAGTGACAGAGACGCAGTTCTTCTGGTCACTGAGGACTTTGCTCTGATTGAGGAGTTAGGAATTCGCCAGTGCGAATTGCCTACACAGTGAGGAACATGATAGCCCTGAGGAATTTGAGAGTCAAATTTCCGACCGTTGTTGTGCTGCGCGCCGGCTGTCCAAAATATCTTATCCACCTAACGGTCATATCATTGAAGGGCATTTATGTCTTATCATGTCGGGCTGCTCCCTAGGCTATAAATAGCCGCCCCCTACAACCACTAGTTGGTTGGCTGCTCCGAGAGAACTTGACACTTGTCATCTGAGAGCAACCCATCCTCCGAGGACTTTGAGCGAAAATCATCAAGTGAGGAAAATCCCAAAACCAAACCCCCACAAACCCAAAGTGATTGAGCATCACTGAAGAAATTGATCCTGTGTGGATCCGACGCTTGTTACCTTTGAAGACTGTGCTTCTTCCAGACGGTTAGGCGTCAAGGTCTAGAGCATCCAAGAGGAATTGTGGATCGCCGAGTGACCAAGTCTGTGAAGGTTTGGAAGTCACCTGAAGACTTACCACGAGTGATTGGACGAGGCCTGCGTGGTCTTAGTTCAAGGAGAATACGGTGAGGACTGGGTGTCCTGAGTTGTGGCTCAGAGACTGGGTGTCCGGGACTGTGTGTCCTCGAGTTTAAATACTCAGCCGCTCCAACCAGACGTACAACTGAGACAGCAGTTGGAACTGGTTTACCAAATCATTGTCTTCACCAACTAACTGGTTCTATTTCCTCAACTCTTTCATTTCCTCATTACTGTGTTGTATGTTGTTCATATCTGTGCTTGAAGACTTTGACTGAAGACTTTCACAAATTCCTCAGTTCAATTTCTTCAGTCTGTTTGTCTTCATCTTGTTATCCTGTGTTTACGCTTTTTGTACTCTGTGTTAGTTTTCATCATGATGACTATGTTTGTATCCTGTTATGTTTACTTCTGAATACTCATTCCGCTGCAAGTAGTTCTTCTCTAAGGAATTTCCTCACCAGCAAATTCCTCAGTGAAGAATTCATAAAAATCGCCTATTCACCCCCCCCTCTAGTCGATATAACGCACTTTCAATTGGTATCAGAGCAAGGTACTCCCTTGTTCTGTGTGATTTTGGTTTAACCGCCTGGAGTTTTAGTTATGTCGACCACAGGTATGATCAAGGTCTCGGCTGGGTGTCCTACCTTTGATGGAATGGACTACCCCTGCTGGAAGAACAAGATGCGAATGCATCTTGAGGAAATTGATAACGATCTCTGGTATGTTGTGGAAAATGGTGTCCCCTCTGTCACTCCCACACTGAACGCTACCGATGTGAAGAGATTCAAACAACTCAATTCTCAAGCAAAGAATATCATATGTGGTCATCTGAGCAAAGGACAGTATGGAAGAGTGAGTGCTTTGGAAACTGCTAAGCTTATCTGGGATAGGCTGTCCAAAGTAAATGAAGGAGTTTCAACTCAGCGTGACTCTCGAGTCGATGTTCTTCGGAATCTCTTCAACCGCTTCAAAAGACTCGACAATGAGAATGTCCAACAAACCTTTGATCGCCTCACTGACATCTCAAATGAGCTTCAAGCCCTCGGTGCCACTGACATTACTGATCATGAACTTGTGAAGAAACTGTTGAGATCGCTTGATTCCTCATTTGATACTCTGGGACTGATGATACAAGAACGTGCTGACTACAAGTCGCTTGATCCTGCTGATGTCCTCGAAAGGCTAAACACTCACGAGTTCCAGCTTGCTGAAAAGAGAGATCTCTATGGCTCAAACTATGGCAAACCATGTGCCCTGAAGGCCAAGGCTGTGTATGACTCTGAATATGAGGATTCTGGTAGTAGCCTTGGTGATCCTGAAGAATTGAGCCAGGATCTAGCACTGCTTGTGAAGAAATTTCAGAAGTTCACAAGACGTGGTCGCTTTGGAAAATCCTCAAGAGGCAATGATTCCTCATCCAGTGACTATAAGAGAAGACTTTGCCACAAATGCAAGAAGCCTGGTCACTATATTCAAGATTGTCCTCAGTGGGAAAAGGAAATGAAGAAGAAGAAATACAAGGATTACAGTTCTGATGATGCGAAGAAGAAGAAGAAATCGTCAAAATCTTCGTCATCAAAATCCTCGAAGTCTTCATCTCACAAGAAGAGCAGCTCCAAGAAGGCTCGGGCATACATTGGCAAGGAGATGGACTCTAAAGCTGAATCTAAGGAAAATGATGAAGAGGAGGCGTCTGAAGAATCTGAATCTGGTGTGGCGAGTCTGGCCGTTGCTACTGCCTTCGTCAGCAAGTCCATCTTCAACACTGAAGAAACTGACTCCACTGACAAGCCTGATGAAGATAATGATGGCTACGCTCCCACCTATTGCTTCATGGCGAAAAGTGCTAAGGTACTCAAATACAACTCCTCTGACTCTAGTGAAAATGAATCTGATGAGGATCTCAAACCCAGCTACTCTAAACTCGCTAAGATTGCTGTGAAACAACAACGGGCTCTTGAAAAGGTTCAAAACATGCTAGATAAAAGTGATGATATGTTGGGTGAAGAAATGGATCGCACTAAAGCCTTGACTGAAAATCTTCAGAGAGTTCAGTCTAGGTTTGATAACCTTCAAGGTCATCATAACGCTCTCTTGTATGATCATGAGAAACTTTCTTATGAATTTCTTCAAGAAAAGCAAGATCACGAGAAGCTTTCTCTTGAATCTCTTCAAAGAAAGGAAGATCTTGAAAAGCTAAGAGTGTGTTATGAAGATCTTCAGAAGGAGCACGATTCATTACTAGCTCAACAAATCAGCGCTTCACAGGAAGAATTTGTTCCCCCTTGCTTAAAGTGCGTTGAACGTGAATCTGCTAATTCTTCACATGAATGTTCAAATGCTTCAAATGTTACAAATTCTTCATCTGCCTCTGCTATCACTAATTCCTCACCTGAGGACATTGCTAGTATCACTGACAATGCAGGGCTGAAGGAATTGTACATGACAGGCATGTACAAAAGTCTCAAAGGGCATCAGACACTTTGTGATGTGCTCAAAAAGCAGATCCTCAACAGAAACCCTAGGAAAGAGGGTATTGCCTTTGAGAGGAAACTCAATGCCGATGGAACATATTGGAAGCCTAAGCAGTATCCCAAAACCTCATGGGTTGCTGCAAAGGGACCTCCAGTTGATCCATCTAACTTATCTGGCTTTACATGTGAATCTCCTCATTCTTCTGATGAGTCATTTGACTCCAACTATAAAATGTTCAAAAATCAGAATGGTGAAGTATTTGCTAGATATGTTGGCACTAACTGCAGGAATGGTTCCCCTATGAAGAAAATCTGGGTTCCCAAAAGTTGTGTTGAAAATCTTCAGGTGAATGTCCTCATGACACCACCTGTGAAGAACAGGAACCCCAGATCAAATTCTTCATATGGACCAAATTCTTCATATGGATCCAAGTCCTCTTATGGACCAAATTCTTCACATGGATCGAATTCCTCAAATGGATCAAAGTCCTCATATGAGTATCATCGTGCTAACAACTCTGTCTCGCAGGGTAGAGCTAAGGGTTATGAATATGTGCTTTATTCTTCAAACCATTATGTTCATAAGTCCTCGAGGAATTACTCTGCTTATTCATATGCTTACCCTAAGCACTCTTATGTGAAGCGAAATGGTTTGGCATCTTTGCCACCTTTCTCATATGGTGCTCGCAGAATGATGAACTCTTTGCCACCCCTCCAGATGTGGGTGGTGAAGAAAAAGAACTAATCTCTTCTGCAGGGTCAGGTCTCCAGACGTGCTCTAACGTCTGAAGAATTTGCTGGGGACCTGACAAAAATGCCTGAAGGGACGCAGGAGAATCATGATGAAATGAACTTTCATTTCACACGTCCTCATACTGCTATATCTATTTACTGCTTGATGAAATTCATCTGATGAACTTGATGTCATATTCTTCACTGATGAAGCATATGAGATTGTAAGCTACACTAATTCATCTACAGGATGATCAACCCAAAACCACTGAATGGGTCCTCGATAGTGGATGTACAAATCACATGACTGGTGACAAGAATCTATTGATGGATGCTCCCTTATCACCGTCACCTCTGAAGCATATCATCTTTGCTGACAAAGGCAAAAGTCAGGTATTGGGTCTTGGTAAGGTTGCTATCTCTAAGGATAAGCACATGGACAAAGTCATGCTTGTTGAGTCCTTAGGATACAATCTCATGTCAGTCTCAATGCTTTGTGATCTTGATATGGTTGTTGTCTTTGGCAAATATCGCTGTGTTGTGATTATGGAAGCTGACAATTCCAAAGTCTTCGAAGGCTTTAGGAGAGGAGATCTGTATATTGTTGATTTCTCTACAGGACCACAACCAGCCGTATGTCTACTTGCAAAAGCTTCAGAAGGCTGGCTATGGCATCGACGACTTGGTCATGCAGGCATGAGGAATTTGAACACGCTTGCGAAGAAGAAGCATGTCATTGGCATTGAGAATGTCAAATTCCTCAAGGATCACTTATGCGGAGCATGTGAAGCCGGAAAAATGACCAAGGCCAAGCATCCAGCAAAGACTATCCTGACCACTACACGTCCATTTGAATTGCTTCACATGGACCTTTTCGGACCTAATCATTATTCAGCAGTCACTAATGATGCTTCTTTATATGGTTTTGTCATTGTTGATGATTATTCTCGATATACATGGGTACACATTGTTACTTACAAACATGAAGTGCAGGAAGTCTTCAAACGATTTTCCTCGAGGGCTTTAACCAACTTTGGTGTGAAGATCAAGCATATCAGAAGTGACAATGGAACTGAGTTCAAGAATTCCGGTCTTGATGCATATCTTGATGAACTTGGTATTACTCATGAGTTATCTGCTCCCTATACTCCTCAGCAGAATGGCGTCGTGGAGTGCAAGAACAGAACTCTTGTTGAGATGGCTCGCACTATGCTTGATGAATACAAAACGCCTCAGCGTTTTTGGATTGATGCAATTGATACTGCTTGCCACATCATCAACAGAGTATATCTTCACAAATTCTTCAAGAAGACTGCCTATGAACTCCTCACTGACAAGAAACCCAATGTGAGTTATTTCAAAGTCTTCGGTGCTAAATGTTGGATTAGAGATCCTCACCACAACTCTAAATTTGCACCGAAAGCACATGAAGGTTTTATGCTTGGTTACGGAAAGGACTCGCACACCTACAGAGTCTTCAATATTGTTCTTCACAAGATTGTTGACATTGTAGATGTGCGGTTCGATGAAACTAATGGCTCGCAAAGAGAGCACCTACCTTCTGTGTTAAATGAACCAGCACCTGAGGATGCTATCAAGCTCAAGGTAACTGAGGATGTCATTCCTACTGAAGAATCAGCTGAAGAATTCATTCCTGTTCATGAAGAACGTCGAGCTGATGCACCTGAAGAACAAGATGAGGAAAATGGTGCTGAAGAAAATGCTGATCAAAATCCTCAGCGACAGCCAACTCATCCACGCGTTGCAAAAGAAGTGCAAGTGGAGAAGATCATCGATGACATTAGCGCACCAGGTCCTCTCACACGCTCAAAAGCATCACATTTATCTAACTTTTGTGGGCACTATGCTTTTGTCTCTATCACAGAGCCCACTAAGGTAGATGAAGCATTTCTGGAGCCGGAGTGGATTCAGGCTATGCAAGAAGAATTACATCAGTTCGAGCTGAACAATGTCTGGGAATTGGTCAATCGCCCAGATCCACGCAAGCATAATATCATTGGCACAAAGTGGATCTACCGCAACAAGCAAGATGAAAATGGCCTTGTGGTGAGGAATAAGGCACGACTAGTAGCTCAAGGCTACACACAGGTTGAAGGAATTGATTTCGATGAAACTTTTGCACCTGTTGCTAGACTTGAGGCTATTCGCATTTTACTTGCCTATGCTAACCATCATGATATCATCTTATATCAAATGGATGTGAAAAGTGCATTCCTCAATGGTAAGCTTGAGGAAGAAGTATATGTTGCTCAACCCCCAGGTTTTGAAGATCCAAAGAATCCTGACAAAGTCTTCAGACTCAATAAGGCCCTCTATGGCCTCAAGCAAGCCCCTCGGGCGTGGTATGATACATTGAAGGAATTCTTCGTGAAGAATGGCTTCACACCCGGTTCACTCGACCCTACTCTTTTTACTAAATCATATGATGGTGAACTGTTTGTGTGCCAAATATATGTTGATGATATTATCTTTGGCTGTACTAACCAACGTTATAGTGATGAATTTGCCTATATGATGAGTGAAGAATATCAAATGTCTATGATGGGAGAGTTGAAATTCTTCTTAGGTCTTCAAATTCGTCAGCAGCGCAATGGCATATTCATATCTCAGGAGAAATACCTCAAATATGTACTGAGGAAATTCGGCATGCAAGATTGCAAAGGCGTCAAAATTCCTATGCCCACAAATGGCCATCTATGCACTGATGAAAATGGTATTGACTTCGATCACAAGGTATACCGCTCCATGATTGGTTCCTTATTGTACTTATGTGCATCTAGGCCAGATATAATGCTTAGTGTTTGCATGTGTGCCCGATTTCAAGCTGCACCAAAGGAATCACACCATAAGGCTGTGAAGCATATTCTTCGATATCTAGCTCACACACCAACACTAGGATTATGGTACCCCAAGGGCTCAGCTTTTGATCTCATTGGATATTTTGACTCTGACTATGCTGGTGATCGTGTGGACCGCAAGTCAACATCTGGAACTTGTCATTTCCTCGGACGATCTTTGGTCTGTTGGTCCTCGAAGAAACAGAATTGCGTATCACTGTCTACTGCTGAAGCTGAATACATTGCTGCTGGCTCATGCTGTGCTCAACTGCTTTGGATGAAGCAAACCCTCAAGGACTATGGCGTCAACGTGAAGAATGTGCCTCTCCTCTGCGACAATGAGAGTGCCATCAAGATTGCTCACAACCCAGTTCAGCACTCGAAGACTAAGCACATCCAGATTCGTCATCATTTTCTTCGTGATCATGTGTTAAAGGGCGACATCTCCATCGAGCATATGAAGACTGAAGAACAGCTAGCTGATATCTTCACTAAGCCCTTGGATGAGAAGAGATTTAGCAAGTTGCGGTGTGAGCTAAATATCTTAGAATCTTCGAATGTTCTTTGAAAAGGACACACATCCTAACCCTTATGCAGAATTGATGATTTAGATGTGCAACACATGAAGAAACGTTTTTCTTCAATCAATGAAGAATAACACTCTAAGTGTGAAGAAATTAATGAAGAATTTGATTCTCAGAACCCTACGACAATTGTACGCGGTGTCTGAAATCATCATTCTTATACCGTGGGTCACGCCACCATAAAAGTTGAAAATCTTCAATTTGAGTTCCTCATTTTTGAAATTCTTCAATCTTTCAAATTCTTCAACTTTGCAACATCTTCACTGTTTCCGTCGTTTTTCTTCATTGGCTATATATATATATATATATATATATATATATATATATATATATATATATATGAGTTTATGTCCTCTACAGCATTCACTTATTGCTATTTCTTCAAGTTGCGATTTCTGCTAAGTGAATGTGATCGGACCCTTCCCCCTCTATGCTACACTCAACCCAATCTATTCACAAATTCTTCATGTGCGTTCTGATTGAAACTCGTTCAAAGTCTTCACTGTGTCCTTGTCAGCTGAAGAAATTGCGAACGAAACTTTAAAACAAATCTTATCCAGATTTTCGGTTTTACCGCTCAAACCGTTCCGCATCCCATGATGCACTATTATATTCACCCACGATCTTACACGATCTCATTTGAACAGTACGTGGGTGACACATGTCGCGTGAAGAAGAAAGGGCAGGGGCATGTTCGTCCCAAAATCTTCGGGCGAGCAGTTTTTACCGTGGCTATAAATACCCCTCTCCCCTTCCTTACTTCATTTACTCCGCTCGGTCGCTGTCTCTCGCTCGAGCTCTCCTCAAACCCTAGCGCCGCCGCTACTCCATCGCCGCCGGTGAGGAAGAGCTTCACTGCCTCGACCTCGTCGCCGTCGTACTCGCGCCGGCTGCGGAAATCTTCACTCCGCCGTCGCCGTAGCTGTCTCCCTCTGCCAAGTTAGGGCGTGGGAGATCTAACTTGACGAACTTCACCGTTGTTCATCTCTGTTCGTCGTGTTCTTCAGTTCGGGTAATTAAAAGTCACTTTTATTACTCGCTTTGATTCTCAAACTTTTCTGAAAATCTTCAAAGGTGTTTTATTCTTCAAATCTTCACATATGAACACCTCACACACTGTATGCTCTTGATCCATCTCTCTAAGCACTCATTTCTTCAAGATTCCTCAATTGTGTGGATTTTTGATCTGTACAACTCTGGAACCTAAGACAAGAACGCTTAGTGAAATTCCTTAAGGCTCAACTGGTCAAATTCCTCAAAACTTGTCTTTTCGAAAAAAAAATCTTCTGAGAACGCATATGACCTCTCCAAATTCCTCGCACCTACACTCTGTTCACAGGTACTCATGTCCGCTGCTGAATCACTAGGTTCTCATCAACTTAACTCATTTGCAGCGTTCCTCGAAGAAAAACTGCATACTTCTTCAGAGTGTTCAATTGTTCAAATTCCCCATCTGAAGAAAATGGCTGAAGGAAAGAGACCGCAGAAAGGAGGAAAGAAATCGGAGGTCATGACTGCTTTCGAGATCCCTGATGAAATCTATAATGATTATCGCACACCTGATGAAGCCAAGTTTGGCAAAGAAAACAAGAATCAGCGCAAAGTGCGCATTCAGAGGATTGAACGAAGATGGGCACGCGAATGGAGAGAATATCAATATGTTACTCCAAAGTACATGAAGAAATTCGCCTTAAATCCTCCATGCCCAAGAGCTCCATTGGCATCTGGCCAAGTCGCTGATCCCACTAGCATCAAAAGTGGTGAAGACTTTCCTGAAGAATGGGCTAGGCGCCAAGCAAAATTGGCAAGACAAGCCAAGGAGGCAGTGAGGAAATTCAATGAGGATTCTGCTGCTGCTGCCACTGAGACCTCGGTCAAGCTGAGGAAATCAATGCCGAAGAAGCCTGCTCGCAAGCCAAGTGCTTCACCATCAGCGCCCTCACGGCCAAGTTCCTCAGCCGCACCCTCACGGCAAATTCCTCAGACTACTGCAGCTCCCTCCAAGTCCTCAACCCCTGTGCATCTGTCTACATGTCAAAGGACTCAGGGTTTATCAATTGCTTCTGGTGTCTCAGCGAGTTCCTCAGCTGCACCAATGTCCTCATCAAGCCCCACTCTGCTGAAGACAAAAGCAACAGCTGGACGCGGTCCTCGGCCAAGTCCAAGAAAGAAACAGGTTGCATTCCAAGTACCCTCTGATGACGAGGCTTCTGATGAAGAACTTGCAGAAATCATCAGAGATAGACAAGCAAAGGCCGCCAGAGCCAAAGGAACACATGTGCCTCTGCTTTTGGATCCGAAGAAGATCCTCGACTACATTGACTTATGGCATAAGGATCCAAACACTCCAATGCCTGATCTGCCTCTGACTCCTGGTCAAAGTCATATGCTAACCCATTTCATCGCTCAAGAGAAATGGAAGTTTGAAAAGGCTCGTGAGATAAAAAGAGCACAAGCCAGAAAGGAGAAGCTTCTGAAGAAGAACGTTGTCAGACTATCACCTGAAGAACTTCTCAAGGCTCAATCTGAGATCCAAGCCCTCATCAAAGATTTCGATGCATACCATGCTGATTGGCAAGGAGCCAAAGTGAGATTCGTCAATTTGACGAAGAAAATGACAACTGTTGCAGCCCCATCGCAACAAGAAAATCCTCAGGCTGCAGACTCTGCTCAGCCTGCTGAAGAACATGCCAGCACTGCTGATGACTATCAGCCTGCTGATGAGAATACAAGTTCCAGGGCTGATGACTCCATTCCAGCGGCTGAAGAAATTCCCAGGGCATCCACTAGTGGTGCGCTTGAAGAAACTGAAGAGATCGGGGCAACTGCACCAGTTGCGCCTGAAGAAAATGAACCACAGTCCTCAGCTCCTCCTGCACCAACACCAACTCCAATTCTTCCTTCTGCTTATGAAGTGAATAAGACCAAGGCTGCAGAGCG
The DNA here is from genome assembly GCA_900231445.1 of Triticum turgidum subsp. durum. NCBI lineage: Eukaryota > Viridiplantae > Streptophyta > Magnoliopsida > Poales > Poaceae > Triticum > Triticum turgidum. The sequence continues at coordinate 761,204,953 of LT934114.1, forward strand.
AGCTGCTGTGAAGAAAAGGAAGGCATCAGCTGCGTCAAATTCTTCGGCCGCGAAGAAAATGAAGCCAATGACCAGCTCGCTTGATAATCCCATTGATGCCGTTACCATTTCCTCCATGTCGTCTAAGGAAATTGTTCCTTATGGAGAAGACTACAAGATCCCAAGCGGATCTGATGAAGAAAATCATTCTGTTGCTACCTCCGAGCAGATTGATGAAGAAATTGAAGTGGAAATATTTCCTTCAACGCCAGTCGTTTCCTCACCTATGCCTCAGTTCACAGCTGAAGAGGCTGGTGTTGAGGAAATTGAAAAAGAAGACGAAGATGTGGATATTGGATGCACTACACCAGTGATGAACGATGACTTTTGGGAAAGTCAGCATCCCAATACTCCTCTCTTCACTCCTATTCAACAAATTCCTCAGTCCCCGGCTACAACTGTTCAAATGGGCTCTGAAGAAACTCATCCCACATTGTCTGTTCATGAAGAAATTCCAGCCGCTAGTGCTGAAGAACCTACTGCTGCTGATCCCCAAACTGCACAATAAGAGGAACCAGAAATTCCTCAGCCTGAAGCACCTGAGATCGTCATTCCTGAGGTTGTGCTGCAAATCACTGACACTCCTCTGCCCAAACCGAAGAATCCGTTCTCTAGCAAGCAAAAATTCAAGGCTGAAGACTTCTTTTCTGAGCATGTGTTCTTCACTGATTACAATCCATATGACTCTGCTCGCATAAGGAAGAGACGTTTCTGGACTGCAACTCAAGCCAACTTCTATTCCTCAGTGCTCTTCGACAAGGACAAAATCTTCGATCATGAACATATTCCTCATGTGGATATGGAATCTCTGCCGTGCTTCGAACCGGTCCTCCGAGTTATTCATGATGCAGGACTGCTGAATTTCTGCACTGATATCTGTGATTGGAATGAAGAATTCATTCTTCAGTTCTATGCCACTTTGCATATCACCGGAGATGCTGAAGATGTTAATTCATGGGTGCTGGATTGGATGACAGAAAACACTCACTATAAGGCACCAGCAACTGAATTGCTTCGTGTCCTTCCTCTTGATCCTCCCCATGACAGTGCACGTTGCATCTACAATGACTGCGAACTGACAGATCATTATATGCAAGTGCTCATGAAGCCTTTGAAGCCAGGGTAGCCCCCACGAACCAAATTCCTCGTCAAGGAATTGCTATATGTGCCTCGGACTGTCTATCGCATCCTGATGAAGACAATGAGTCCTATCAAAGGCCACGACTCAAATGATGAAGATGTCGTTGGCATCATGAAGAACATGCTTTTCAACATCATTCATGGCGTTCCCGTCAACTTTCATGATTTCTTCATGAGGACTCTGGCTAATGTTGCTATGTCACCTTTTGAGCTGAAGCCCTATGCGCCTTGGATTATGAGATTCATAAGGGCAAGATCTTCACTGAATTACAAGGCTGACACTCTGAACCATGGTAGCTACTTGCCGCCCATTGAAGTCCCCAAGCGACCAGTTTCATCATCTGATGATAAGGGCAAGGCAGCTGCTGTGATCGATGAAGGCACTCGTCCATTGGATGGTCAATTCCGTCTAGCTACATCTTACTCCACCAATGACGATTCTGCAACACATGACACTGCCGCAAATACCTCAGCTAAGCAAAATCCTCAAGCCACAGCACCCAGGGTGATGACTGACTGTGAGTTACTCCTCAGTCTTCATCAGAAGGTTGATCGCAATCACAAATGGGTGAAGCGTCAATTTGCTGCAATTCTTCACAACATGACCTCAACCCATAATGCAGTGAAGAAAAATCAGTATCACCTTCATGAAACCCTCAACCGCACCTGGGCTGTTCTCACTCATGTATATTCCGCGGAAGAACTGAAGACTATGGGTCTCCAGGAAGCATTTGACTGGTCTGCACCACCTCCGAAGAAATTCAAGCGAGTCAAAGTTCCTGATCTGGTGGCCAGTTCTTATTCTTCATCGCGTGAAACTGATGAACATGAAGATTTGGACGACACTGCGGCAGGCCCTACTTCAACGACCAACCCCGACAATGCTGGCGCTCCTCCATCGACTTGAAATTCTTCAGGGGCGTTAGTCCTCAGTTTCGATCCTTTTGGTCATTTGATGACAAAGGGGGAGAAATCTGAGTTAGTCTTCAAGCGGGTTTATATTATGGGCGTTTTTGTTAAGTTACAACTCTCGTTCTTCCGAAACCTTTTATTGGATCGAGTTGTAATCTTAAATCCGATGGTGCCTTGATACTTTTGGTCGTGCTCTGATGCTTTTGATGCACTGAGCTCTGATACTTTTGATGTGTCATTCTGCATGCTTATTCCTCGTTAATATTATTGCACGCATGCTGAATCTCATCAGGCACCATATTTCATCATGCATTTCAAATTCTTCATATTATATATCAAATGCGTGTATGAATTACAAGATATAGGGGGAGATCTCCATGATTCAATTCATCAAATGTGCATTGCCTCAAAAGCAAATTCCTCACTATGCACACATTCAGGGGGAGTTCTTCTATATCTTGCAATCAAATTCCTAAATATCAGTATTTACACTTCATATGTTTATCCCCGTTGAAAACTTAACCTATGTTGTCATCAATCACCAAAAAGGGGGAGATTGTAAGTGCATCTAGTGCCCCTTAGTGATTTTGGTGTATTGAAGACTTATAGGTTAAGTAACTGATGCGTTTGTGAGTGTACACAGGTCTATAAGTCTATGAGGAGTTTGATATTTACAGAGAAAGTCGACCCCTAAAAATGAAGTTCTTCGACTGAAGACTTTGAAATTCTGAAGACTTTCCGAAGACTTTGATAGTGAAGAAATTGGTGTGACCTTGAAGACTTGGTATTCACTTGAGGGACATGAAGCGTGAAGACTTTTGTTTTCGTAGTTTCATTCTCTCTTTCTTGAGTCATAGGAAACACCGTACTGTTAAAGGGGGTCGAGGAAATACTAAGGAAAAATTTCCATGTGATGCTCAACTCAAAATCCTACACTTACCAATCCCTTCGAGTGAAGCCATTGGAAATCTCATACAGTTCAGTCAATTTCTTCAGTGACAGAGACGCAGTTCTTCTGGTCACTGAGGACTTTGCTCTGACTGAGGAGTTAGGAATTCGCCAATGCGAATTGCCTACACAGTGAGGAACATGATAGCCCTGAGGAATTTGAGAGTCAAATTTCCGACCGTTGCTGTGCTGCCCGCCGGCTGTCCAAAATATCTTATCCACCTAACGGTCATATCATTGAAGGGCATTTATGTCTTATCATGTTAGACTGCTCCCTAGGCTATAAATAGCCGCCCCCTACAACCACTAGTTGGTTGGCTGCTCCGAGAGAACTTGACACTTGTCATCTGAGAGCAACCCATCCTCCGAGGACTTTGAGCGAAAATCATCAAGTGAGGAAAATCCCAAAACCAAACCCCCACAAACCCAAAGTGATTGAGCATCACTGAAGAAATTGATCCTGCGTGGATCCGACGCTTGTTACCTTTGAAGACTGTGCTTCTTCCAGACGGTTAGGCGTCAAGGTCTAGAGCATCCAAGAGGAATTGTGGATCGCCGAGTGACCAAGTCTGTGAAGGTTTGGAAGTCACCTGAAGACTTACCACGAGTGATTGGACGAGGCCTGCGTGGTCTTAGTTCAAGGAGAATACGGTGAGGACTGGGTGTCCTGAGTTGCGGCTCAGAGACTGGGTGTCCGGTACTGTGTGTCCTCGAGTTTAAATACTCAGCCGCTCCAACCAGACGTACAACTGAGACAGCAGTTGGAACTGGTTTACCAAATCATTGTCTTCACCAACTAACTGGTTCTATTTCCTCAACTCTTTCATTTCCTCATTACTGTGTTGTATGTTGTTCATATCTGTGCTTGAAGACTTTGACTGAAGACTTTCACAAATTCCTCAGTTCAATTTCTTCAGTCTGTTTGTCTTCATCTTGTTATCCTGTGTTTACGCTTTCTGTACTCTGTGTTAGTTTTCATCATGATGACTATGTTTGTATCCTGTTATGTTTACTTCTGAGTACTCATTCCGCTGCAAGTAGTTCTTCTCTAAGGAATTTCCTCACCAGCAAATTCCTCAGTGAAGAATTCATAAAAATCGCCTATTCACCCCCCCTCTAGTCGATATAACGCACTTTCAAAATCAAGAGGAATAAAGCTTTTAGTGTTTGGAAATGGCGGAGAAAGCTCAAGAAGAAGATTAGGGTTAGAGAAACAAGAAGGGTGGGTATAAATACCCATAGATTTTTTTTCTAGTTGTTGCCCACCAGCACACCTCAGGGACCCGAGCTAAAGGCCCCTGACCTGCGATCACCCAAAAGGAAATTGTTAACCCCAGGGACGGGGAGTCAAGGACCCTGGACCCGGCCTATCTACAGAGGAAACCCCGAGCAAAGGCCCGGGGCAAAGGGGGCCACAGGACCCGAGCGTCCGATGCCCCGAGGATCCGGGGTATCCAAAGAGTATTCCTTGGACCCAGACCCAGACCCTAAGCCCCGGGACCTGGGGTTCATAGCAACAACAGGAAATGGACGGGTTTTAACCCATGATGTGTAGGCATTCGGAGATGGCACGTCTATAAGATATTTGCATGATCCCCAAACTTATGCAATCTCCTCAACACTCTTTATAGAGTGTGGTTTTCCTACAACTCAAAAAAATTGAGCCTTCACAAAATTGATTTTTTTTCCTTTTCGAAATGTGGTCAACCATTTCCATCATGTTTCGCCAAGAGGCCATTGTTCTGGGATAAACTTGGTAACCGATATTACTCTCACTAATCACACCATTAACAACAAATAAGTACATTTACGATCTTGGTGCACTTTCAACGTGGATTAATCATTCGTCTAAAAAACATGGTTGAATCATCTATATTTATCATTCCTAAATATAAGACCTTTTAGAGATTTCACTATAACGGAGAGTACTTCTTTGTGCATGTTGTTGCTTTCCAATAGCAAGCTAGTATTATTACCCACATGGCATGTGTGGTAAGCTATGAAAAAAACATATCAAAGCAAGCTAGTATTAATATCTAAATCTTTATTTTTACCGCAAGTTGAATCACTAAGAGCAACTCCAACGCGTCGACACATTTTGTCAGGCGCGTCCGTTTGGGTCAGTGCGGATAGAGAAGTCGGCCCAAAGCGCTGACACAAACGGACGCGCGTCCGCTTTTCATCTGCCTGCCGACACATTTGTGGCCCAATTTTGATCCTAATTCGCGTCGGCACGGACACGTGACGGACGCGCGCGGCGCGCCCCTACTCCTCCCCCTAGCCCGCTAGTCGGTGGCGCATTGGTCATCCCATATCGACAGCAAACGCTCGCCCGCCCCCGCCCCGTCACCGCCGCCGCCCATTTTAGTGCCCCCTCCGCCCCGGCCAAATCCTTCGTCTGACACCCCCCCACCCCCAACGCTGACACCTCCCATGTCGGCGAAACCGCCGCCTCGCCATCAGGGCACCGCA